>JAMPIO010000062.1:0-586042 GCA_024699865.1 Aphelenchoides fujianensis | reverse complement strand
AAGAAGCGGGACCATCCAACCAGCGTTGTGCGCCAGCTCCGTTTGAACGCAAACGTCCTTCAACTCCCGCAAGCCTACAGACCAAACTGAAAACGGGTAGTTTGCTCACTTACTTTTAATCGTAGACAGAACAAACACCATTTTGCGGAGGTCAACGAAGTTGAGGGTTTCCAAACAGAAGATTTCCAGGCGAAGGTGTTGGATGTCTGCCTGTCCCACTCGCAGAAGCAGCATCGCCGATTCCGTCCGCAAGTGACGGTCGTAAAGACACAGCTAAAAAGAAGCCGAGGACAGCCACGTCCCGTCGCCCATTCGGATTAGCGAAAAAGCCCATTCTTTGGACGATCGTTCTCTTGGACTCGGCGTAAAAAAAGCGGTGGGGAACGCGCGGCAACAACAGAACAGCCGGAGAGTGCGGGAGCGGAGAGCTGCGCGTTCCCGAAAGAAGTTCTGATCCTAGGGCAGCTGGTTGTGGGCGAGCTTCGTGCTCAACGCCTGAACCATCAGCGCCCGTCGGACGTCCATCCGCAGTTTCGGTTTCTCCCGTGCGTCCATTGCAGTCCCAGAAATAATGCGAACTGATGGGTAACATTCGGAGGGCGTGTTGATCGGGGCTGCCGCTTTCTTTTGCGCGATGGGAGGGAACGCCGCCGATTGCGTCGACCTCAACCGGGTGCTCGTGGGAAGCGGCAGCAGGTCGAACACTTTCTCAATCGTCGATTGTGTTCACTCGATGCCTGGTTGTCTATTGGATGACGCAGACACAGAAAACACGGATTAAAGAGGATAGATGCTCGACGAGCCGCCCGGAAAAAAGAGCGCCGAGTCGAGAACCTTCTTCACTAGGGCAGGAGTTGCTGGACGAAGTCAAGCGGGAGGACGCCCGCCGGCCTCAAAGACAAAGCGGAGAATTGGGGAAGCGATAGCCGCTCTTTTTGAATCACACGGCGCCTCCATCCATGAGAATTCGAAGATCGTCAACGAGTTGCTCAAGCTGGCCAATTCGTGGACCTCTTTCCTTCCTCGTGCAAAATTAACTGCCAGTAGTTAGCAGCAACGAATTGCTCGTGTTCTGCGGTTCCCGTCTGCTGCGCCCCTCATTTCGAAGGGCGGTGAGTGGGCGGTCTGTTCGGTCCACGAATGTTCACAGATCACCGCGAAGAGCACGTCCCACCGCCCACCCACCACTCCACCGGCCGACCGCCCGCTCGCGTCCCGCCGCGAACGTCGCCGCCGCTCGGCGTGTGGCGCCGCGTCTTGCGTGGCGAAATCCCCCGCTTTTCGGTCGAATTTGCGACGACTTCCAAGGAGTTCAGCCGGAATCCAGCGTTCTTCCACTCGCTCAGGATGGACGACGGCTTCGAGTCGTTCGAGGTGGACGAGCGCGACCTGGAGTTCGCGTTGGGGCGCGGCAGCCGCGGGCGGCGGCAGACGAAGAACGAAGCGATCTACGGTGAGTTCCGCCTTCCTCTTGTGCATTCCTCGCGTTCTTCAGGCATCTGGGCGGACGAGGAGGACGAGGCGGACGGGCGGCGGGGGTTCGGCCGCGGCGCCCGCTCCGCCGGCCCGGTCGCCTTCGTGAGCGGCGGCGTCAGTCGGGGGAACAAGATGGACGACGAGGAGGTGAGTTCTCCCGCCTTTCCCGCATTCTCTCGTGTTCTCCGAGTTGCAGGACGCGGCCGGGCCCTCGACCTCCGGCGGCCCGCGGGAGGAGGACGAGCCCGTCGAGGTGGCCGCCTTCCCCGAGGCCAAACGCCCGAAGTTCGGCGGCAACGCGGCGGCGGCGGGACGGCCGGCGGCCTTCGCGGGCATGCGGACGGCGGGCGGCGCGGAGGGCGCGTGGATCTCGCCGAAGATCGCGGCCATGATGAAGGCGAGTGCCGACCTCCGCCCACTCATCCCACAGCTCGATTGCAGAACATGGGGCACAAGCCGGGCCAGGGCCTCGGCAAGAACAAGCAGGGCATCGTGGAGCCCGTGCAGGCCATCCTCCGGCCCGGCCGCGGCGCCGTCGGCGCGTACGGCAACGAGACGAGTGGCCTGAAGTTCGGCGGTGAGTTCTCTCCGCTTTCTCCCGTCCACTCACTCCTTCCTTCCGTCCAGAGTCCGCCGGCGAGGCCCAGCGCCAGACGGAGGGCGGCGCGGAGCCCGAGCGCGCGGAGGACGCCCAGCGGAACGCGTGGAAGAAGACGCACGCGCGCCGCGTGAAGCCGAAGTTCGTGACGCTGGACGAGGTGGTGGCCGAGCGGGCGGACGTGCCGGCGGTCGTCGCGAAGCAGCCGGCCGTCAAGGTGAGTCCTCCCGCTCGATTCGAGTGCTCACGGCCGCTTGCAGTTCATCGACATGACGGGCCCCGATCAGCGCGTCTACGATTCGATCCACTCGTTCCACCAGCGGGCCGAACGCCCCGCCCGCCACCCCAACTTCGACGTGCCCGCCCTCGCCGACAACGTGGACCAGCTGCTGCTGGACTGCAAGGAGGAGATCCGCCAGAACGGCGACCACCTGCTCGAGCTGCGCGCCAAGACGGGCGGCCTGGAGCGGGACCGCGCCGAGATGGCCGCCTACGTGGAGGACACGCGCCGCGAGGTGGAGGCGCTGGAGTCGGTGGCGGCGATCGTCGAGCAGTGAGTCCCCTTTCGTTCTGCTCTTCCTACTCCTTTTCCTGCAGGTTCGACCGTTCCGCAGGCCGCACGGCGGAGGAGAAGCTGGACCAGTGCCGGCGGTTGTTCGCCCGCCTGCGCGCGGACCACGCCGCCGAGTTCGCCGCCTTTGGGCTGGAGGCGCTCGTGGAGCTGCGCGTGACGCCGCTGCTCGCCGACTTCTTCCGCGCGTGGCGGCCGCTCGAACAGCCCCGCTTCGGGCTCGAGGAGGTGGGCGCGTGGCGGGCGCTGCTGGAGGGCGGCGGGACGGCCGGCGAGCCGTCGGCCTTCGACGCGGCCCTCTGGAGCGCGTGGATGCCGCCGGTGCGACGGGCGGCGCTGGAGTGGCGGCCGCGGACCGAGTGCGCGGCGATGATCGGGCTGGTGGCGGCCTGGTTCGGCGTGCTGCCCGGCTGGATCCTGGACGCCCTCTTCGAGCAGCTCCTCATCCCGCGCCTCCGCTCGGTGGTCGTCGACGAGTGGGAGCCCCGCACCGACCCGCTGCCCATCGACGCGTGGATCGTCCCCTGGCACGAGGTGTTGGGCGACCGCCTGCTGGTCGTCTACCCGCTCATCCGCCAGAAGCTGGCGCGGGCGTTGCGCGAGTGGACGGCCACCGACGAGACCGCGCACGCCGTCCTCCGCCCGTGGCGCGTCGTGTGGAGCGCGGGCACGATGCAGGGCTTCCTCGCGGCCAACATCGTGCCCAAACTGGAGGAGGCGCTCCGCCGCATGCCGCTGGACGAGCCGAACACGAATCCGGTGAGTCCTTTCCGCCCTCTCCTCCGTTCTACTCGTCTCTCCGTTCAGTACAAGGAGTTCCACGCCCTGCTCGCGTGGGCCGAGCTGCTGAGTGCGGACATCGTGGCCTCGCTGCTCACCCGCAACTTCTTCCCGCGCTGGTACGCGCAGCTGTGCCAGTGGGTGCAGGTGCCGGGCGCGCTGCCCGACGTGCGCGAGTACTACCGCGAGTGGAAGGAGCGGCTGCCGGCCGAGTTGGCCGCCCGACCGGACGTTCGGGGTTCGTTCTCTCTCCCGCCTTCCTCCTTCTTGATCCTCCGCTTTCAGCCGAGTTCGTCCGCGCCCTGCGCGCGATCCAGCAGGCGCAGGCCGGCCACGCGGTCACGCCGCTGCCGAACTTCGCGGACGCCCACCCGACCGCCCCGCCGCCCACTCGACCGGCCGCCCCGCCCGCCGCCCCGTTCGTTCCGACCTCCCTGCGGCACGCCGTGGAGGCGCGCGCCCAGGAGCTCGGCGTCCTCTTCGCCCCGCAGCCCCACCGCTTCCACAACGGCCGTCCCGTCTACTCGTTCGGGCCCCGCTCCGTCTTCTTCGACCGCGACCTCCTCTTCGTCCACGACCCCGAGCGGGCCGCGTGGATCCCGACCGCCTTTCCCCAGTTGATCGCCTCGCTTCAGGAATAACCGTTGTATCTTTTTTGTTGTCGCATTGAATAAACTATTGTACTCTTTGAGCCGAGTCGACGACTAGTCGAAAAAAGGACTCGTCCAAGATCTCGCTGCTTTCCTTGAGTGTGTGGCCAGTTTATTGCACGGAATGAGGTCTTTTTGAGATCAAAGGCAACAAATGAAGAGGGAGGAATCAGAGCATCGTGGACTTCGCACTGGGGTCCAGCCACGGCCAGCCGGCCTCTGCTTTCTGGCGGACCATGATCGATTTGCCTGCAATCTCCCCGTCAACCTTCTTTTCTCTTACGATGAGCTCACCGGCAGACGGTCGATGGAACAACGAGGAAAAGGTGTCTGTGCGACTGAAACGAAGGATTTCACCACTTTCTGCCCACTCCACCTCTTACCACGAGCTGGAGGTGGAGCTTTGTGGGTCGTTCGTTGTGGCCGCCTCGTAGTGCGAGCTGGAGGTCGCTTCGTTGCCCGGCACACTCACACAACACAAATTGCTTGCTTTGTGGCCTACAAGCGGATAAATAAAGGGAAGAGTTGATTATTAGTAAGCCACCTGAACTCTTGCCGATCTTCCCGCTGTCCTCGCCCAGCATTCGCAGTCGTTCGAGCAGGTCCCAGAGTTCGGCGGAACGCTGAAGAAAAGAAGTCACTCGCCGGTCGAATTCAACTCACTGTAATGAGGATTTGATGCAGCTTCAAGTTCTCTTCTTCGATGCTCGTGATCTTCTCCTTGATTCCCTCGGATATCCGTCTGCAATCCTGTCCGTTAACATCCGTTCAATGGATCGAATAGCTCACAAAGAAAGTTGCCGGTGGAGTTTCTCGCCGCTGTTCTTCCCGACCATCGACTTCATCATTCCTTTGCGGTAGCGTTGGCTGTCCGTTCCGCGCGGCGTTCGGAACAATTCCACCACTTTCGGGACGAACACGAGGCACAAAGTGAGCGTGGTGCAAAAGATGATAAAGAAGCTGGTCAGCAAGAACGCCTCGTTGATCTTCTCCTGCAAACAACGCGGTTCGTTCGTAACGAAGAGAAAAGCTTGCTTGAAGAATGAAGGCCAACGAGACTCCGATCACGCTCATCACGACCACGTTGTAAACGGACATCCCGATGTACTTGCTGTCGTTCAGTGCGGGCACGTTCACCGCCCGCGTCTCCCACGCGAGGAAGCAGCCAAAAATCTGAACGAGGAGATGAAAGCATTGCACTTTGTTTGGAACAAACCATGAGCATCCCCTTGATGATGTAGAAGATCACTTGGAAGAAAATCAGGTAGTGGCTTTGGCACTTCTCCAGCTCGGGGATGATCAGCTGGTTCTTGTGTCGCTGAAATAAATAGGTGATATCCGATTCTCTTCGTTCGTTCACTCACGATCGCCTCGTGCTCGGTGACTTGGAAGCGGAACGGCGAAACAAACGCCCACACGCCCAAAATGACGCCGTCGATGAGCAGAATGAGGGCGACGATCAGGAACAACTGGGCGTCCTTGATCGCCTTCTTGTCCTTGCGGATGTTCGTGAAGATCGAGTGGACCCGCCACGTCTTCGAGAACATCGAGCCGAAGGCCAGCGTGAAGCCCACGCTTAGCACCCACGTTTTCGTCTGAACATTCCCCTTTCTTTCGACCTTTCTTGTTGAAACTGACGTAGCACAGCCGTTCAAACGCTTTGGGGCTCACGAATCGCGTGTCCAAGCCGAGCAAGAAGATCGAAATGTACGCGCAAATCGAGCCGACGATGATGAAGTTGTTCAGGTTCGGGCTGGACATTTTGATGAACCTTCGAAGCAGCGGGATGAATGGCAGTGACCAAAGAAAACCCACTTGTGATTTCGGTATTTGATGTTGATGAATAGGAACATCAACGCAAGGATCACGCCAACCAACGCGATCGAGCACATCGCTCCGAGCAGGAAGTAGCTCACGTACTGCCGCTGTCGAACCACGACCGTTGCGTCTCGTGGAGGAATCCAATCTGCACGAGAGAAAGCAGGAATGCGTGCAGAGCAGAAGCAGGGAACTCACCACTGCTGGAGTCCACATCGAACACGTGCAGGGCGGAATCGTAGTAGCCGATGTTCGAGTAGGAGCCGTTGCGCCATTGGAACAACGACACAAGGCCGAGCCGCTCGTTGTGCTCGAAGCGAACGGTTCCCGTCACGCCGTCGAAGACACTCTGGCCCATGAACGTCAACAAGCGGGCGGCCGTCTTCTCCGCGTTCTCCTCCTCGCCGTTCGGCCCGTCCTCCGCGTACATGCTCGCGTTCAGCGCCAACGCCAGCGACCAGATCCCGTCGTAGGCGTACGATCCGTAGACGTTGGTCTCGCAGCCGTCCTGCGTGCAATAGCCGCCCTCCATGTGCCGCTTGATGTCCAGCACGGTGTGGTTGGAGATCAACGAGTGGCTCAGGTCGGGACGGAAGAGCGAGAACTCGGCGGCGAGGTGATTCTGGAGCACTTGTTCGATCTCCTCCAAGGTGCAGTTGGACTCGTTCAGGTCCATCCACCAGCGAGCTTCGTGGTAGCCGGGCAGAATCCAAACAAAATCCGCGCCAAACATTTCCTTGCGGTAGGCCTCGCAGAGCACGTGGATCGCCAGGTCGGGGGCCAAGTCACCGACGATGATGTGGGCGTCTCTTCTCTTCAACGAACAAAGGATAAGAATAGATGGAACAACGACATTCCACTCACTTTCAACTCGTCCAGTTGATAGCCAATGTGTTTGAGCTGATCGGAACTCACACCCGCCGTGTACACCACTCGGATTCCGTACGGATTCTCCAGCTGAGTGGTCAGACTCTCGTGCGGAAGGGCGTAACGCGGCTTGTCGCTCTGCTTGATCGTCCCCACGCGCGTCCAATTGTAGTGCCGAATGAGGTGGCAGCGGGCGGATATCATATTCCGATCGCCGGGCACAATCCGGTAGAATGTTGGGTAGACCTCAACGAATGAAAGAATTTCCGTTGAATCCACTCGTTCCTCGTCTCGCTCACCTCGTTCGAGTCCGCAGTGCTGAACTTTGCGTGCGTTTCCGCGTAGGACATTTGCAGGATGTTCCAGTACTTGGCCGCCATCGCGATCGGCTCGTTGACCGTCGTGCACATGCTCCCGAAGAGGGCGACCGGCCGCCGCTCGGCGTTCATCAAGTCGAACAGCGACTTCATCCCGAGCGATGTTTTGCACTAAACCCTCGACTGTCAAGTTTCAACAATAGAATGGGCGTACTTGTGTGTCCCTGTACAACAGATCGATGCAATAGTCGCGTATGAGGTTCGGCGTGGCGTGCACGTGCTTCAGGGCCAACTCCACCGAGCTGCCGATCGAATGCTGGAAGTTTTCGGGCACGAGAACGCCGAGCGTCAGCTTGTGCTGCCGGTGCGGGTACTCGTAGCAGTCCTCGGACGAACGACTCCTGCCGATGCTCCAGGCGATCAGGAAGAGAAGGATCGGGCTCCTCATTTCGGTCGATTAAACCCTGCAAGGAAGTGGTGGTTAAACGGCGGAAATTGGCGATCATTCGTTGCTTCAGACTCGCAGAACGCGCACACCCCGCACACGGCGGCCCGTCCCGGTCGTCCCACCGCCAACACAGCGGGATTTTCGATTGAATTTGCCCCGCCCGAATGAAGCGGTCGGTGAAAAAAAGGAGCGCGCAGACAGGGTCGCCCGATTATTCAATAAAAACGAAGGAAGACACGCCGTTAAACTGCGTAACCCAACGCAAAAAGAATAAGTTCGTAAGACGGGCGGCGGTGGTCGAGAAGACGAGTGAAATCATCCGCGAATTTGCAGCCGGAGCGGATGCCGAAAACGTAATCGAGTCCAATCGAATGAAGACGGAAGTTTGGAGTGGATAAGCACACGCAGAATAACTCGTGTACACTCGTTTTTCTAGAGCGACGACGAAGAGGACATCACACGCAAACGATTGCACCTGTCCGCCAAATACCGCCGTTTATTATGCGGCTTCCGTGCTTTTGGCTCAAAGTTCACAGAGCTCCGTGCATCCACTCGAACAGAAAGTTGTTGTACGGTGACGACAAGACGAAAAAGAAGCGACATTCGTGAAGCGGCGCAGGGGTTGACGTCGTCGTCGCGAGTCGCTGGTCGGCCGCCCCGACCGGCCGAATTCTCGAGGGAAAATCGCCTTCGAACTGTCGCAATTGTCGCGGATGACATCGCGGAGGAGGACGGCGAGCGACGAGCAAAGTGATCCATTTCACGGTCATTTGACCGCGCCCGCCGTCTTCGCGGCCGCCGCCGCCCTTTGGGGATCGCCGCCCCGGCCGCCGGTTCACGTTCAATAACAAAAAGAATCAACAGAGAAGTTGGATGTACAAGAATTTATAAACCATCGAACTCGAGGTTCAATGTGGCAGAACGATTGTGGTCGGTTAAGTTGAGACACGAATGATTCATTCATCAAAGAGAAGGTTAATGAAGTGCACCGCAGTAAAGGGAAGGTCCACTCCATCGATGACCGCCGATTGAGGAATCGCTGGCCCGTGACCGCAAAGTAGCCGTCGTCGAGCCACTTTGAGGCAATAAAATCCTCTTGACAAACACAAAAAGAAGTTCGTTCGGTGGCCGTGAGTGTGGCCAGGCGGCGCGGAGGGATGGGCGCCCCGGCGGAAGACGAAAGGAAGAAGAAAACGTTTATGATTAAACGGAACCGCCCCCTGGAACAAACTCCTTCAAACAGTTTCCGCTCGTTTCTTCGGGCCGCCTTCCTCGGCGACGACCCGCCCGGAAACAAACTTTCTTCGTCGTCGAGGTCTTCTTTTTATTCGAATATCCGCCGGAAGGGGGTCATTCGTTGAGTTCAACCTCTCATGGACGTAAATAAGTGGACAGTAAGACTGGACAACAGTAATAAGAAACGACTGGACGAAGATGACCAGCAGCTGCCTACTTGAAGGAGCTCAAAAGAAGGTCGAGGCAGCCGGTAGTCAAGTGAGCGGAACCAACCCGAAAAACGTCAAACTTCTTCGTCGTTTCGAACAATGCGCGTCCCCGTCTCGACTCGACTCGAAACGACGAACAAACGACCTCGTTCACACGGAGAACATGAATTCCGAATGCTCATTTCAACTGACGAGCGAGGGAGTTCAAAGAGGAAAGGAAGAAGTTCACGGGCAAGAGAAATGCTCACGATTACAAGCGATCAACCGTCTTCACACGAACCCCCCACTGACTACAGTAATCAAAGCTCGTTTCTATGCAAATGAACGTGCAAATGGAGATGAATTGATTGCCGAGAATCATGAGCAATGCGAAGAGGGCGGAAACCTTTCGAATTTCCGCGTCCTTCCGTTCGCCTCAGCCGTCGGCTCGTCACGAACGAAAAGCCGGCGCGAACCACCGAACGAAACAGGCGCCAAATACAAACGACTCGACTTCTTCTCGCAAACCGCCCATAAATTTTCGGGTTCCGGCCGCTCGCCGCCCACCGAAGACGCCCGTCGGTCGACGTGCGCAGGAGCGCGCCGAAATCTTCGCATCATGGCCGTTCAATTGGCCTCGCACTTTTTTTGTTCTCGTAGCTCGTGTATTCCATTTGTCCTCGAGCTTGTTCTATCGAAATGGACGGAAGGAATGCTCGAAAATACAGTTTATTCTTAGCTCCGCGTACGCACACAAATTTCACTTGAACGAACGAAAGAAGGGTTATCTTCACTTTCCGACTAAATGGATGGAGGGGGCGAGGAAGGAAACGACGAGCGAAAAACATCACGTGCACACACCAGTTTTGCAATGAACATTTGGGAATTGGGGGGTCTTGTGTCGTTTTGTTGATACGATGGATGGATGGATCGCGCGGTGGATGCGGCGGCCCTCAATCCAAGTACTGACTCAGCCACTTGAAGCCCTCGCCGTATCCCTGGCGGCGCAGCACCTGAAAACGAAGGAATGAGTGATTGGAGAGGACATCCGATCGATCCACGAACGAACTCAAGAACTTACGGAGCACATGAAGACCTCCAGCGGCCGCGACGACAACTCCGATCGGGAGGCCTGTCCCTTGCCCGTAGTGTGTTGAGTGATGCCCAGGTAGTGCTTCAGGTGATCTTCCGAGAGCGCGTTCGGCTTGTCGATCTTGTTGCCCAGCACGAGGACGGGCGCCGACGCCACCTGCTCGTCGTTCAGCAGGCTGTGCAGCTCGTTGGCCGACTCCTGCAGACGCTCGTGATCGGCCACGTCGACGAGGAACACGATCGCGTCCACGGCCGGGAAGTAGTCCTTCCACACGCGGCGAGCTGAAAGGCGGACGAGTGAACGCAAAGAACGGGACGAATGGCCGCCTACCTTGCTGATGGCCGCCCAAGTCGAAGGTCGTGAAGCGGATTTTGCCCAGCGAGAGTTCCTCGGAAGCTGCAAACAAGAGCGGGATTAGACGGCGAGATTTAATTGGAGGATTGTGTCCAGGACACAAGATGTTTTGATCTCTCGGCTGAGGTCAAACGAAAGTGATGATAAAGCGCAAAATCACGAGGTTTTCCCCCGCACATGTCAATCGATAAGCAGAACTCACTCGGATGGAGCGTGGGCACGTGCTGGGCGATCCGGTCGTCCTTCAGCATGTGGAGCAGCGTCGTTTTGCCCGCATTGTCCAGACCTAAACGAACGGGAGGCGATTAGGCGGCGATCGGCGAAGAATATTCGAGAACTCACCCAAGAAGACCAGCTTTCCGGACTTCTTCGTCAAGCCTGTAAGCAGAACGCGATTAAAATCGGGGAATGGAACGTCTAGACGGTCACATGACTTCTTCGCATTTTTTCCGCAAGTCTCCAACCGAAAACCCGTTCCGAAGCGGGCGAAACGTCGACTGCCAACTCACCCAAATAATTTAGGACGTCCGAGAACCAATTGAAGATCCAGGACATGTTGGCGGCGGCGGATACGCGGGACTCGTTCAACGGTTCACGAACATAAACACGCCGACCGCTGCGGAGACGAACGGGATCGACAGCAACGAGCGCGGGGCGAAAAACTTGCGTCGCTGCAATGGGAAAAATCAGGCGATTGGCGAACACGTCAACGTCACAAGCGTTTTAGTGCGTCCCGCACCGAACGAATCAATACGGCGGGGCAGTTGGCGGCGGTTCGGGCGCGGCGGCTCTCCGCTCCGCTCGCTCGCTTCCTCGCCGCCCGCCCGCCACGCACCGCAAGCCGCTCGCCGCAGCAAGCCGGCCGACCGGCCGCCGCTCGCTCGACCCCGTTCGCTTCGCCAGCTGTCTGGACTCGTGCTCACGAGTCGGGAACGGAGAGCGGGGCATTGTTTATGGTGAGGAGGAAGCGGGGAAGTGAATCGGACGGGCTTGTTTTCGTTGAACCGGCCATCAGAAACAAACGAAATGATCTCGAAAACAATCGCCGTCGATCGAGTCCGAGGATTGAAATTCGCCGGAATTTTGCTCGTCTGCTCTCTTCCGTTCCGTTCACATTTCTTGTAGTTTCGTTCAAGCACCTTTCTGGTTTGTGCGGATTGTGTGGACGGCGAGGAGGTGTTAAAGACGATGATCGTTGAGTACCCACTTTCTTTTCGTCTTTCGCACACGACCCAACAAAATGTGCGCGAAACGGAGTTCATTTCTCTTTCAATAAACGCAATCATAACAGACAACAACAACCAAATCAAACATAACGACGACACATCCCTGACGAGAGGATTCGAAGCACACCAATGGGCTTTTCTCTAAGGCAAATGGAACAAAAACAATAAGGAACAACGGCACTAAGCGGAGATGGCAGAGAAACAATCAAATTCGGAGAGGATCGCGGATGTTTGAGGACTGAGCGGTCGAACAGACGGAGAAACAAAGAGGAGGAAGCGGCGAAATGCGGACGGAAGACGAGCATTCGAGGGATCAGGGGTAGACGGGCGGCTGGCGGCCCATTCGACGCCACTTCTGCGGCTCGTCGAACACGACGTTGCGCATGGACGGAACGACGATCATCTCCCAGTCCTCCTTGTCGGCGAGCACCGACGCGGGCTTGCGCTTGGCGAGGATCGCCTTGAACTTCTGCACGTCGCTGTCGTAGCGCTCGAAGGAGCCGATCACGGGCAGGGGCGGCGTGTCGACGAGGATCTCCGAGAAGCCCTTGATCGGGAACATCGTTTCGGGATCCTGAAGAGCGGAGATTGAAACGACTGAACGAAAACGGGAGACCGTACTTGATCGGCGGACTTCGTGACGCGGACGTCCTGCAATCGGACGAATTCAGCGGATGATCGACGAGGTTGAAAAAACGAACCCCGTGCTTCTGGGCCTCGCGTTGGAGTTGCTTCCAAACGTTCCCTAAACCCGGGGACACGTGAACAGAGCTGAAGCAAGCGGATGGGACGTACACGCACGGTGGTACATCAGGTACTGGTTGTCGTTGATCGTCTTCACGTCCTTCTCGTCGGTCACGCGTTTGATCTGAACAAAGGGATAAGTGAAATGGACGGATGGACGAAAAGGAGCACCTTCTTGGCCAGTTCCTGACGCCGGTTGGTCACATTCTTCTCGTACGCGTACTCCTCGTCGCGCATGTCGAAGCGGGCGGCATCCTTGGGCAACGGCGACACGCTCCTGCTCATTTTGATCTGCAATTCGAGGGGAAGAGTGCGTGGATGTGAGCGCATCCCTTACGAGGCAGCCCATGATGTACCGCAACTGAGCGTTCTTGTCGCCCGCCTTCTGGTTGATGATGTTGTCCAGAATGCAGACGTACGTGGGGACTAAAGCATTGGATTGAATCAAGTACCAGAAAACTCTTGAGCCCACCTTCCAACTGGGGGACCTCGTAGTTGGCGATCTCGGCCCGACTGAGCGCCTGCGAGTACCATTTGACGACTGAAAGCAGGACATAATTGAACGATGACTGAATGCAGCAAGTGGCTGCTTACTTTTGCCCATGTAGTCGATCACGTACTGCTCGTCGCCGGCCTGAATCAGCTTGTCGCGGTTGCTCTGCAATCAGCCGAGGATTGTCGGAGGAGAAATCTCTAAAGAAGAACTTACCCGTTCGTATTCCCGCAAGCAATCGAACGGCTCCAGGTTCTTCTGCGCCTTCAGCGACTTCCACTCGATGTCCGTCTTCATCGTGACCGTCCGCTCTGAAGGGGCGAATGAAAGACGAAGTCAGAAGGGGAATGCAAGTAACGAATGGCTGTGAACCATCAAGAATCTAACAGAAACCGCACGAGAACTGTACAATGGTTTATTCCTGTACACAAAGGCCGCAATTCTTATTACAAACACCGTCTAATCGATGGATCGAATTGGAATCGGGGGGCGCGTAGATCAGTTGGCAACTCCGAGTTGAAGGCGGAAGTAATCAGTGTGCAAAAAGCGGGGGGAAGATCGCTGAGTAGGCGCTGGAAGAACCAAGAAGACACTAGTCGGCGGCTAAGAAATCCCGAACGGAATTGATGATTGGGGCGCAAAAGAGAAGAGGAGGTAGAGGCGGAAAGGCATTCTTTCGTTCATTGGACATTTGGACCCGCGTCGTCCACCTGCACGCTCTGCCAGTAGTTGTTCGTCGTCTGGCCGGGGATCGCACTCAAATAGAAGAAATGGACGGAGAACTTGCTGCGAGTCAGCGGGTAGGAGCCGATGAACATCTTCTGAACGCGCATGAATCACTCACTCGACCATCAATGGCGGAAGAAACGAACCTGTCCGATGCTCAACTCGGCCACCTGCTTCTTCGTGTCCAGCGTGGCGTTTCCGTTCTCGTCCAGAACGATCAGCCTGAACGGAGGACTGAAATAAACAATCGAAGAAGGGGGGACTTGCCGGTAATGGACGCGGTACTTCTGCCGCATGGAGAGCGTTTGAGTGGTGATGTCCTGAAAGCACCGGCAATCATCCTCCTCATCTTCTTTTTGGTTACCTACCTTCGAATGGTTTCTGTACATGCAGATCACGCCGTACTGGCAGCGGAAGAGGAGGTCCAGCCCGAAGTCGTAGCCGCTCCACCGCCAGCACTTGTCCTCCTCGATCGGGCGCCCGACTCGCCGGCAGCAGCGGTCGAACAGGACGGCGGGCGTGTTCTCCGGCCTGAACACGAGCGAATGGTTGATTAAAATGAAGCAAACTCGACTCACATCTCCTCGCGCTCCTCGCACAAGAGCGTTCTCGTCCACTGGTCGGAGATGGCGGCCAGAATGAGGTCCTTCTGGAAGATGCCTTCGGTGCGCAGCGTGCAGAGCGTCTTCTCGCTGGTGATCATGTGGTGAATGCGGATGTGCAGCAGGAGGTGGGCGTATCGCTCGAAGTAGCCGGGCGCTTTGCCGAGGACGAACGCTTGGAGCTCGTCGTCCGTGAAGTCGACCGTCTTCTTTTCATGGATGAAGATCCACTGCAACGAGAAACAAGAAATAAGAGAAGATGGAGATCGCGAACTGACCCGTTTGATGGCGCCGTAGAGATCCCGCTCGCCCTCGACCACGCACAGGTCCTTGTGCACGAGGATCAGCTCGAACAGGCTCGCACTAAACACGACAGAGGAGGAATGAGTGCGGAATTGAGGAACAAACCTCAGTTTCTGCAGGAACTCGTTGCTCTCCAGCAGCCGCCAGAACATGTGGGCCAAGTACTGCATGCAGCGTTCCTTGCACGCCGACACGCCGTACAACTCGCTCAGCTCGTAGTAGTCGACCACGTTGCGGTCCGTGACGGAAGCGAGCATGAGTTCTTCGCACTTGGCGATGCAAGGGCCCTGAAACACGTCGGAGATAGTCAGAAGAACAATCGAGCGTGAAGAACGAACCAAATTGAAGAGGGTGGCGGCCGACAGGATGCCGCCGATGTCGTCCACGTCAAAGGAGATTTCGTTGCGGTAAAGCGAGGCGAAGACGCTGTTCAATCCTGAAGACGATGGGTGACTGGGAGAGGCTGGAAGAAGGGGAACAAACCGGAGATCGTGATGCGCTCGTCCAGCCCGTCCAAATCCACGCGATTCTTCTCCGAATCCTTCCAGGAGCCGTTGAAGAGCGAGCGGAAATACTCGCATTGCTCCAGGTAGACGCGGTGCAGCTTCCACTCGTGGCCGAGAGCGGCGACCACAAAGTCGGAGCTGTGGCCGTCGACGAACAGCCGCTGGTAGAGGTACTCCGGCGTGTCGAGTTTGATCAGTTTCGAGCTGGGCTCCTCCTTTTTGGAGTCGTCGATCGCCTTTCGCTTTCGCGAGTAGAGGAGGCCGAGGTTGAAGCCGGCGTAGCGATCGGCGGTGTGCGCCGAAGTGGAGGCGGGAGCTCGGAGCGCGCCCGGCGGGCCGCCGGTGCCGCTGTTCGGCCACAGCGCGCGGAGAGAGTTGCCCATTGGTGGACGTTCGGGCCGCTTACATGTCTAAAAGATCGAAGGTAGGCGATCAAAATCCCCTCAAGCGGACGAAAATTTCCGATCGAAATCCTACGCACAGCCTTTCCGTCTTGCTGCAGAATGCGAGCGGAGCACGTGGGAATTGGAAAGACAAAAAGAGTTGTCTCTAGCCGGATCATGTCAAGTGTTCCTCGTTCTCTGGAGATGGTCGCCCCTAATCGCTGAGCACAGACGTTTGATCGTTCCAACGTGCACTTTTTGACTGTGCCTGTGTTACTATCTGTCTGCTTCCAAGACGGAAAGAGGACAAGAATTAAGGATTAGAGCCGCTCACAAGAAGCGACGTCTAATTCCTGACTTTGATTCTTACGGATTGTTGGTTGTTTCAATTTGCTAGTACATGCGAGTAAGTGTTCATTATTACGAGTTTGCTGTCGGCACAAGTGAGATACAAGCAGAAGGGTACTAGGACAAGAATAACTGAATGGACGTACTCGTAGACAATTGCCAAGAGACTAGGGGAAAATTGGGCGGACGAATCACTCGGCTTTTGATCGGGACTCGGCGGCGGGCGTGTCGCTCCTCGGCCGCCTCCTGAACACTCCGGCTTGTTGAAGGAGGAGGATGGAGACGGAGAGGATGTGCAGCCAGAAGTACGTGTTCTTCCACAGCCGAAAGGTGTCTGTCCACGTGAGTAGCAGGAAGCCGCACGCCATCATCTCGAAGCCGCGCATTCGGATGAACCGCCAGCTGCAATCCACCGGAATAATCGACAGAAAGAGAAGGAAGGGGCGTACATCAAATCGAAGGCCCTGTTTCGTTTTCCATTGGCAACAGGGGCGAAGTGGCGGAAGAGGACGTCCTCGGCCGCCGTGCACAGCGGGATCGTGAGAAAGGAGAGGAAGTAGCCGGGATGCACGCCGTGCCAGAACGCACTCACGAACATCGTGTACGGCATCCTGAACTCAACGAATAGGAGAGAGAATTCAAAGGAAGAACGAACCGAATGGACTTGGGCGATCGTTTGTACACGAAATTCGCCAACCAGAACTGGACCGTCCGATTCCAGGCGCGCATTCCCGACCGAAAGCCGTCGCTGTTCTCTACCTGCGGAATGTCCAGATTGTCGATGGTCGCTGTGTCGTACTCGAGCACCTCCTCGCTGAACGAACATGTGAGCGAGATGAGAACGCATGGAAGAATTTGAGTACCCGGCCTCCAACGCGCGTTTTGGCCCGCCGCCCGGCTCCGAGTTCTGATTCTTCGCATAGATGCCGATGCCCGAGATGGCGCAGATGCTCTCCGCCACCATCCACGCCGAGTAGATCCTCATTCGCAGGTAGATGAACGCGAGGGCGGAGAGGAAAAACAGGTGCAGCACGTGGTAGTCGCCGCTTTCTTCCAGCTGCAGGATCTGAAAGCGAAAAACGATTTGATTCAATTGATTAGTTGAGTGCACTCACCTTGACCGGGGCCACGTAGTTCATGAGCAGCAGGATTGGCAGCGACCACGAGAGAGTCCGCAGCTTCGGCCGGAGCAAATCCCTCAGATGCCCGGCCCGAACGTTGAAGTCGGCGGCGAAGGCGTCCGAATAGGTGCGGTACGAGTAGTAGGGCCCGGTGAAGATGCCCGTGTAGCTGTAGAGGTAGTTGAACGCCTCGAAGGTGGACGGCTCGACAATCTTCTTCAGCTCGCCGGCCACTCCCGCCCGGTTGTCGGCGATCTCGTAGCTCAGCCCGATCACCTGAACGGAGCGAAGAAATGAAAGCCGAACGAATGAACTCACTCGCAGCGTCATGATCAGCTGAATGGCGTTCGTGATGAACTCCAGCCGGGGCAGCCCGAACCAGTGGATGATGCGCAAGAAGCCGAGGTATGTGAACGTGCCGAAGAACGAAATCTGACTCAGTTGCCTGCAATCCAACGGTCCAAACGGGCGAAAGAACGGAGAACTCACTTGGGATCCTTGACGACTAGGAAAAGCACCAGATGCCCGACCACACAGGCGAGCGAGTAGAAAACCATCCAGCCGGACACGTACGCGTTGATCGCGAGGCCGATCAGCCCGTCCACTTTGATCCGCACAGCCGCATTCACGTAGCGCCGGAAGAGGACGGAGAGCCCCAGGCAGAAGACCAGCAGGGCGGCATACTTCAGGTCGCCCTTGATGTTCTCGTAGAAGCCGTGCAGGCTCTTGTCGTAGATTAAATTGATCATCCGGCCGGCTGTGGAGGGTCGAGATCGGGAGATGCCGTTAGGAAGTGGTTCGATTCGGGCAATTGACCGGAGACAAGTGTGTCCTTTCGGGGACTTCTCTTGCCACCGCTTATTCGATGCGTGAGGTCCTCGGTTATTCGCCGTTTACTTGGGTGTAAAATAAATCAATCTCCATCGAAATCAGAGTGATCAACCACATAAAATCAAAGAGCATCAAAAGAACTTAATTTACGTGCTATTCGTGCGATTTTGCCGGCTTTCGCTCGCGATTAAACACTTGGAATTGTTGTGCGTTGCCAATTGAGGTGAACTCAAGGGGAAACACGTGGGAATGAAGCACAGTACTCCTTTTACGGTCTGTTTTACAGCTTAATTTGACGTCAGACTCAAAAGGAAGCAGTGCAGTAAAAGCGGCAACAAACGACTCGTTCTTCCTGCTTATCGTGTGCTCCGCCCGCCCTGCACACGAACCACCGACTGCCGACCTCCGCTTTACGAGGACGAGTGGAGATCGTTTCCGCTTTTATTTCTCCTGCTTCCCCCATACTCGCGCACTCCCGCTCCTCACAATCAGACAGCAGTCGATCGAACGGAGCGATGGTGAAGGCGTGGTACATGCAGGCGCGACCGGCCAACCCGCGGGAGGAGTGCCACTTGGACCCGCCGAAAGCGGCCACACTGGAGAAGTTGGCCTCCATCGGAGTGCTCTACGATTACGTGAGTCCACTCCTCGTTTGGATTTGATCGCCAGCGATTGAAGGTGGATCCGAAGGAGCGGGATGAAAAGCTGGACTCGATCGCCAAGGAGCGGGGCTTCGACCACAGCGACGAGGTGGCCGTCTCGCCCCAACTGCTGCCCGACTACGAGGAGAAGATTCAGTTCTTCTTCGAAGAGCACCTCCACAACGACGACGAGGTGCGCTACGTGATCGACGGCTGCGGCTACTTCGACGTGCGCGACAACGAGGTTCGGTGGACTCTCCTCTGTGATAATCCGTCAGTTGCTGCAGGACAATTGGATTCGCATTCAGTCGGAGCCCGGCGATCTGATCACGCTGCCCGCCGGCATCTACCACCGCTTCACGCCGAACACTGGGGTTCGTTCACCACTTCATCCTTCTAATCCACTCGGATGATTGCAGGACTACATCCACGTGAAGCGGCTTTTCAAGGGCGTGCCCATCTGGACGGCCCACTTCCGCAAGGACGAGGAGACCGGCAAGATGCCCATCCGCGGCGAGTACGTGGGCAAATTCCAGAAGGCGCCGACTTAACCAATCAACCGTACTTCTCTGCACTCAATGCATCGTTTATTTACGCACCTCACACTGTCTATCCTCAAAAAAGAGAGAATAAAGGCAAATGGCAATGACTACAAAGCGAACAGCAGAATCGGCTTCACGCGTGATCGGCCTCATTGTTGCGGGTTCTTGGCAATGAAGAAGTTTCCGGCAATCGGGGCATCTGAAGGCGTGTGATTGAAGAATGAAATCACACTTGAAGGGCACTCACCCAGTTTGTGTTTCTCCATGAACTGCTTGAGCGAGAATTTGGCGCGAGTGTTGAACTTCTGGACTTGAAGCCGCCGTCCGGGATGCTCGAACAGAACGATCACGTACCGATGGTCGCCGGTTCGAGGCTGGGGAGCCGGAGAGCCTGCACATGTCGACCATTAGCTCTTTTCTTCACTATTGAAGCTCACCGTACGGCTGTTGATGCTGGCCTCCGTTGATTCCCTCGTTGATGTTCGAAGCGGGAATGTTCACGACCAGCCAGTGCAGCCACTCGGCCACCGACGGGTTCTTGCGGGAGAGGTTGTCCGGGTCTTCAATCGAAACATTCTATTCATTCCTCCCTTTCCGTCTACGTACCGATCATCACGAGCGAGAAGGTGCTCTCGGGGTCCACTTGCAGCGTGACACGCGGGGCGTTCTTCAGATTTCGCACTTGCAGCTCCTGGCCGGGAGTCACCCGGATGCCCTCGAATGTGACCTGAACACGAACGAAAATAGACCATTGCCGGGAACAAAGTCATTTACATTGAGTTGCTGTTGAGGAGCGGCCGGCAAGATGGATGGAACGATTTCGGCCGACGAAAAGGCGCCTCCGATGTCTCCCATGGCTTGTGTTCGGGTTTCTGGAATGAACCGGTTGAAATGCTTGAATCTCCTGTTAGCGGCGCGATAAATCGATGATTACGGTAAGATATCAACCATGGACACGGTCGGGTCAATTAGAATGCGATAACTAGTGTAAAGTGCGCTCAATTAAAGGATTAATCATTTGAAATCACTTCGAACGAAGCAAAAAAGACGTCAAGATTCGAAGGAGGCGGCTCGGCTTTCCGCTCTTCCCACTCATTTTACACGTTCATCGTGTGTTCATGTGCGTGTGCGACGTGCGGGGGTGCTCATGCGGCCCGCTTTTCCTTTGATCTGTGGACATTGCGGCAAAACAGAGAGGCGGGCGGAGGGCGGCCGCTCTGATTGCAAACAGCTGGTCGCCCGATTCGAGACGCCCGTCCACGTTCGAGCATTTAGCGGACGGCCCGTGAAACGTGTGGACGAACGCGTTCAAGCCGAACACGCCCGCTCGTTCGGCGGCAATTCGATCACTTCGAACGAGTTCGACGGGCGGCCATCAAACGCCGACTGCAGCGGAACGACGCCCCGACCGGCTAATCGGCCGTTCGCCCGCCCGCCGGCCACAAGTTTCGGCAAATTGGATGCGGTCGGAAGCAAGACAATTGTTTGTGTTGATTAATGCGTCTGTTAATTACTCCTTTAACGAGAGAGTTTGCATTGATGCATGATTGGAAGAAATGTGTCATGAAGCGGTGGGATTCGTGAGGCCTAAAAGTCCACAACAAGAAGTTTTGCCCCAACAGAATCGAAGGAATCGGCTTCTCGACGGCCGCCCGCATCAAATATGCGCAAACAAACCGCACGCAGTCGACCGACCAACGGGCAATCGCTTTGTAATCGGGCAGGTGCAACCCAAAGGACATCCACTCCACCGGTGCCTGGCCGGCTTCTCTCGACTCCTCCGCCGGTGAAATCGGGGCGGTTGACGTTCGAGAAGGAACGACGAAGAGCCCATCTCTTCTAGTTGCTGCCCGAACACAACTTGAAATCGAGTGCTTTCCGTCGACTACGGTAATTCCAGCGGGATTGATCGAAGTGGAGCGAGGATGCCGGACCGCGTGTATCCGCGAAAGGTGAGTGCGATCGACCGTTGAGTGGGCGGAGATGACCGCCCGTTTGTTCAGAGTTTCCACAGCAGTCGAGACAAGAACTCCAACGATCCGGGGGCCAACATCGACAAACACTATGACATCTACAACCTGGTGGACATGCACGGAGGCGGGGAGTTGATCCCATGGATGCGCTACGCGTTGAACAGCGGCGACTATTCGCTCATTGACGGCTACATGGAGACCAAAGTGCGGAGCATGATGTACAACGGCGGCAAGGGCAAACTGGAGTCCGTTGCGGAACTGGTGAAACGACGGAACAAGGAGCGGAACGAGCGGTTGAGTGCCTTCAGCCGGAAGAAGGGAAAGGGCAAAAGCGGGCCCAACATTCTCGACGATTTCAACCAGGAGTCGAACAAAGGAGATCTCAAAAAAGGTAATCTCCGGCCGTCAATGCAATCAGTTTTCTAAACTTTTTGTTTAGCCTTGAAACTTCTGGACGGCGGGAAGGGCGGAAAGGGCGAACTGAAGTACCGCGAAGTCGTGTGGAAGTTGGATGAACGCGGTTCGTTTGCTTCGGGCCTTGTTTTGTTCATTGTTCCCGAATCTTTAGGACAAATGGGCGAGAATCTCGTGGGCATTTGCTTGATGTTGGGCGGCGCGATGCACAACAAACTGGCGATGCGGATGCTGGAGCAGTACCCGAAGCTAGTCAACGACATCTTCCTGAGTGAAGATTACTACGGTTGGCGGCTCCTGGAAGCTCTTACTTGCTTCAATCTTAAGGGTTGTCTCCTTTGCATCAAGCGATTGTGAACGAGGATCCTTGGATGGTCAACTACCTTCTGCAGAACGGGGCGGACATCAATCAGCGTTGTTACGGCGCTCACTTCTGCCCCGACGATCAGCGAGGCAGTCGGACGGATTCGTTGGAGCACGAGTACGTGGAGTTGAGCGAAAACACAAATTACTACGGGTAGGTGCGAGTGCAGCAGCTGTGCGGGCACTTCTTGAAAGCATCGAGTAACGAATGAACTGCAGGAAACTCTACTTCGGCGAGTTCCCGATCGCCTTCGCCGCCTGCACGAATCAGCCGGACTGCTACCGAATTTTGCGCGCCAATCGGGCCGATCCGAACGCGCAGGACACGAACGGGAATGCGGTCCTGCACATGACTGTGATCCACGAGAACTTGGTGAGTGCACCTCCTTACACACTTTTATTGTTCGATTGAAGGACATGTTCCGTTTGGCGTACGAAACGGGCGCTCGTTTGCAAGTGATGAACAACCAGAACCTGACTCCGCTCACACTCGCCGCCAAGCTGGCCAAGAAGCGGATGTTCGAGCAGATCCTGAAGCTGGAGAGTGACGTGATTTGGCAGTACGGAGACGCGGCGAGCACCGCCTTCCCGTTGGCCAAAATCGACACAATCAACCAGGAGACGGGCGAACTAAACGAAGACTCCGCTCTCTCGCTGATCGTCTACGGGGTAAAGCGGGCCCTGCTTGTTTGAATTTACCCGTTCGAATAGGAAACAAACGAGCACTTGGATCTGCTCGACGGCCTCGTCGAAGAGCTGCTTCAAGCCAAATGGGAGGGCTTTGGACGACGACGGTTTGTGATTGGATCATCTACGAATTCCATCTGGCTTCTTTCAGCTGGATCGTGTCTCTCTCTGCATTCACCTTCTACTACATGTGTTTCTTTATTGCTTTCATGTGCCGTCCGTTCTCCATCGAGCGAACGTTGATCGCAAACGAGGCGCTGGAAGCGAACGGCGGCTTCTACTCGAACGGAACGAACGGCACAATCGAGTACTACTCCACTTCGTTGGCCAAACTGATGAGCAAAGTTGGACTGCCGGAAAGCGTGAACAACTTCTTTGCGTTCGAGAAACGCGAGTGTCCGCTGTGGAATTACACGAACTTTGGCTATCAGGGCTACGTGAGTCGTTCACCAGCCTTCTGCTTCTTTCACCCTTTTTTAAGCTGCGCTTGATCGCCGAACTTCTGGTCGTGTTCATGGCTCTCTTCCAAATCGTGACCGAGTTGCTGGACATTCGCAGCATCGGAAAGAAGCGGTGGTGGCAAGTTCTCGTGAGTTCGCTCTTCTTCCACCAACTACTCACACATTCTTTGTGTCGTAGAGCTCGTTCCCGGCCAAAGTGCTCTACAAGATCTCGCTGTTGATCGTCCTTTGCATCGTGCCCATCCGTTTGGGCTGTGGAGTGCAGGGATTCATTACCGTGGACAACACGCTGAGTTTGATAGCCGTTCTCATGACCACCGTCCACTTTCTCTACTACTGCCGAGCGATCAAGTTCGTCGGGCCGTTCGTCTTGATGGTCTACATGATCATCACACGGGACATCATCCGTTTCTTTGTCATTTACTTCATCTTCGTCATGGGCTTCTCCCAAGGCTTCTACATCATCTTCCTCGCGTGTCAACGAGCGGATCTCGACGATTTTGCGCGAATGCAAGCTCACTACAAAGGTGACCACCGGTCACCGTTTTTTGCCCTTTATTTCGTTCGCTTCAGCTCAAGGCAACTACACGGCGTTAGACGAGCTGAAAGAACGCGAGAACATCATGGCCAATCCGGTCGACTCGATGATGCGCCTGTTCATTTCGACTATTGGCGAGTTCACGGTAATGTACCGCGAGCTGAACGGTTGCGCGGTCACCGAGATGGTCGTTCTGGGCAAAGTCCTATTCGTGATCTTCGAGATCTCCGTCTCGCTCATGCAGTTCAACCTCCTGATCGCCACCATGACCCGCACCTACGAAGTGATCTACCGCACGCAGAAGGAATGGAAGCGGCAGGTGGGTGGGCAGAGCAATCCAGATAGTGATTGTTTCGATACAGTGGGCACAAGTCATCTTGATGCTCGAGTTGTCGCTCCAACCCAAAGATCGACTGATGGCCCTCCTCAAGTACAGCCGACCGATCGGTACGGACAAGCGTCGACGTGCTTTCGTTGTTAGTCGAAAAGCAAGTCTTGAACTGGGACAGCAATAGTCAGAGATCCGCTGATTCAGATCGATGCGATGACCGAGACGGAGCGAAGCATTCGCGAACAACAAGAAAACGACAAGATCAAGGAGAAGAAACAAGTGTTGAAGCGTCGTTTACGCGTTTGTTTACTTTTTATTCGAACACTCGTAAGCGACTCTTTCAGGACTACCAGCGGGACGTCTCGAAGTACGGCGCCGCACTTCGCCCGTTCACTTCGTACTTGGTTCCAAAAACGAGCATGGCCTGAGAAGCTGCTTGCATTACAGATGTTCCGTTAGATCTCTGTGTTTACTTGCTTTTTTAAATTCGCATTGTAAGAGTTCGTTCTGTTTAACCGCTGCAAGAGTAAACGCGTCCGATGCAAGGCAGGCACGAGCACCATTTTGTTCCTCATTTCCCAGCGCATTTCGATTGAAAGCATTGCAAAACCATCAGGCTTCTGCAGACAAACAAACAAGAAAGACATGGCTGGCCGACCTTCGAATTGAAAAGAACGAGGTCTGCCGTGAGGTGTGCGGGCAATTGAGTAATGCGAAATCTAATTCACGGGCAGTTCGGTCACGCAATCGCATTCTACCGGTCGACCCACCGGTTGCCTAGGAATTCGCATTAGACGACCACTCAACTCGGCCCTCCGCACAACCACCGAGCGCGAGTATCGTAATCCACGCGGACGGCGGCCAACGTTCGTGATTCGATTCCCGCACGCCCGCCCCATCCGGACGCTCGAACCGGCGGCAGCCGCTCGGACGGGCTTAAGAACGGGCGGACGACCGCGGGACGACGGCAAATGGCGACGGCCAACGGAACGACCTCCAACGGCCACACCGAACAAGTGCAAATCCAGACGAGGACTCAGAGTGCGCACTTCTTTCGCCGAGCTTCGCCCGCCGTAAGTTAGCGCGTCGGGGATCGACAGATGAGTGTTTTGTGGTCATCCTCAGCACATTTGTATCGATTGGTTTCCTAACGACCGTCTTCTTTCAGAACATGGGCTCCGCGGCGAGTCGGATGAAGAACGGGCAGGCGAAGACCGCAAAAGTGGGCATGACCCAGCCGGCCGGCAGCAACGACAAGCATTACGCCATTTACAACCTAGTGGACATGCACGGCGGCGGGGAGTTGATCCCCTGGATGCGCTACGCGTTGAACAGCGGGGACTACTCTCTCATCGACGGCTACATGGAGACTAAAGTGCGGAGCATGATGTACAACGGCGGCAAGGGCAAACTGGAGTCCGTTGCGGAACTGGTGAAACGACGGAACAAGGAGCGGAACGAGCGGTTGAGTGCCTTCAGCCGGAAGAAGGGAAAGGGCAAAAGCGGGCCCAACATTCTCGACGATTTCAACCAGGAGTCGAACAAAGGAGATCTCAAAAAAGGTAATCTCCGGCCGTCAATGCAATCAGTTTTCTAAACTTTTTGTTTAGCCTTGAAACTTCTGGACGGCGGGAAGGGCGGAAAGGGCGAACTGAAGTACCGCGAAGTCGTGTGGAAGTTGGATGAACGCGGTTCGTTTGCTTCGGGCCTTGTTTTGTTCATTGTTCCCGAATCTTTAGGACAAATGGGCGAGAATCTCGTGGGCATTTGCTTGATGTTGGGCGGCGCGATGCACAACAAGCTCGCCGTTCGAATGCTGGAGCAATATCCGAAGCTAGTAAACGACATCTTCTTGAGCGAAGACTACTACGGTTCGTTTCTCCAAAAAGATCTTCCTCACTTTCGTTCTCGTTCAGGTCTCTCTCCGCTGCACCAAGCGATCGTCAACGAAGACCCCTGGATGGTCACCTACTTGCTGCAGAATGGAGCGGACATCAACCAACGTTGTTACGGCGCCCACTTCTGTCCGGACGATCAAGTGAGCAGCCGCACGGACTCGCTGGAGCACGAGTACGTAGAGCTCGGGCTGAACACGAACTACACGGGGTATGCGGGCAGCGAGCCGCATTCACTGACCGCTCGTTAAGGAAGATGTACTTCGGCGAGTTTCCGTTGGCTTTTGCCGCGTGCACAAACCAAGAGGATTGCTATCGAATTCTGCGAGCGAAGAAGGCCGATCCGAACGCGCAGGACACGAACGGCAACACCGTTCTCCACATGACCGTCATTCACGAGAATCTGGTGCGAATCTGCGGGGAGGATCGAAATACTCGCGAGTTTGCAGACGATGTTCCGTTTGGCATACGCGACCGGCGCCCGTCTGCAAGTGATGAACAAACAGAACTTGACGCCGCTGACCTTGGCGGCCAAGCTGGCGAAGCGACGAGTACGTGCCAAGAGGAGAACGTTTGATCATTCTTCTTGTTTCGCTTCAGATGTTCGAGCAGATTCTCCAACTGGAAAGCAGCGCAATCTGGCACTACGGCGATGCGTCCAGCACAGCCTTCCCACTGGCGAAGATCGACACGATCAATCAGGAGACCGGAGAGTTGAATGCGGACTCCGCCTTATCGTTGATCGTCTACGGCGTGAGGGGACCGCTTCCAGCACAAAAGTACGCCCTCTTCTCTTCAGGAAACGAACGAGCACTTGGATTTGCTGGATGGGTTGCTCGAAGAGTTGCTGCAAGCGAAATGGAAGGCTTTCGGCAAGAGAACGTAGGGGGTTGGACGTGATTCATGCTTCCTATCGGTCGATTCCAGGTGGATCTCGTCCTTTACCGCGTTCACCTTCTACTACATCACTTTCTTCTCCGCATTCATGTGTCGACCCTTTTCGAAGACCACCTACGTGATCACGAAGGGCCAAATCGACGTTTTCGGCAACTGTCGGACGGACGTCGAGGTCAACAACACCGACTGGCTGCTGAAGGCCGAAGCTCGGGCGGCGCCGCCGAGTTTGTTCGCCCACTACGCGAACAACTACTGGTTCGAGACGGCCACCTGCCATCTGTGGGACTACTCGCAAAGTGGAAGCGGTCCCATACACCAGGGAAAGGCGAGTCCTCTTTATTCATTGATCAAATGCCGCCAAATGCTTTAGATGCGCCTGGTCTGCGAGTCGCTGGTCTTGCTGATGGTCTTTATACAGCTGATCATCGAAATTCGCGACGTGTACAACATCGGAAAGAAACGCTGGTGGCAGGTGTTGGTGAGTGGAATCGAAGATCTCTTCGGAATTCATCGAGATTCGTTCAGAAATCATTCCCCGCGAAGATTCTCTACAAAATCTCGTTGCTCTTGACGCTGAGCATCCTTCCGATTCGTCTCATGTGCGGCATAAACGAGACGTTGCTGCTGTTGGACAACATGTTCTCGCTGCTGGCCGTCATTATGACTACGATTCACTTCCTCTTCTATTGCCGGGCTGTGAAGTTTGTCGGTCCTTTCGTGTTGATGGTCTACACGATCATCACCCGCGACATGATTCGATTCTTCTTGATCTACTTCATCTTCCTCATGGGCTTCTCGCAGGGCTTCTACCTGATCTTCTTGGCCTGCGAACGGCAGAATGCGAAGGACGTAAATGACAGTAAGTGGACAGCAGTTTGCTCTGATTCAAACGGTTCGTTCAGCTCTTAACTCGGAAAACGGAATCATGCCACAAGCGAACATCCTCGCAAATCCGGTCGAGTCGATGGTCCGTCTGTTCATCACGACCATCGGCGAGTTCACCGTCTTCTATCGCGAGCTGAACGGCTGCTCGGCGAAAGAAATGGCCACCTTGGGCAAGGTGCTCTTCGTCATTTTCGAGATGTTCGTGTCGCTCATGCAGTTCAATCTGCTGATCGCAATGATGACACGCACCTACGAGCTCATCTACCGTACGCAGAAGGAGTGGAAGCGGCAGGCGAGTTACAGGAAAGCAATCCTCAGTAAATTCTTGTTCCAGTGGGCGCAAGTGATCTTGATGCTCGAGCTCTCGCTCCAGCCAAAGGATCGACTGATGGCCCTCTTGAAGTACTCGCGGCCAATTGGGACCGACAAGCGTCGTCGCGCGTTCGTTGTCAGCCGGAAGGCATGTGCTTGAATTTAAAGCGAGCAGTCGATTAATTTCCTTGCAGATTGACACGTTCACAGAGACCGAGCGGATGCTCAAGGAGCAGCAGGAGAACGAGAAGATCAAGGAGAAGAAGCTGCTGTTGAAACGCCGTCTTCGAGTGAGTTCTTGCAAACAAGCGATCTCAATTGAATCCCGTGCGAATTCAGGACTTCCACAAGGACGGGACGAAGGTGCAGGCGGGGACGCTCCGTCCAACCACGTCCGCCGCCTATTTGGCCCCGACGCCCGGTTTGCACCATTGATCGTGGGGCAAGCGAGAAGGACATCGATCCAACATTTCAAGCGTTATCCACACATTTCGTACAAGTAATCCCCGCTCCAACCCGTTTAATCCACGAGTGATTTCTGCTCGATGTAATCCGTTGAAATAAACCCTGCAGTTTCAACTCGCATTTCTTACGATCACCACATTGGTCACTCCATCTGCACATCCATTTCCGCTCGGTTTTGATCTGTCGACCAGAAATCGTTGCATGCAGCCGAAGGTCGAAAAGCAAGCACGATGCACCGGCCTTCATCCCTTGTATTCGTCGCGTCTTTCCGGATCACAGCCGGTCGGATTGACGAAAGCCGTCGGCGCACAAACGAAGACGCTCGACGGCGGCGACGGCGGTCGTGTGCGCGTGGGAAGCAAGCGGATGACCGCCCGCCGTGTTCGGCCATCGAAAACAAACCAGAAGCCCGCCGCCGCGTCGCGTAATCGGCGTCCGCATAAAAAATCGCTGGCGCAGACGCGATTGCGCGTCGAGTGGACGCCGCCCGCCGCGGCTCGTCGGTTTGGCGCACAATCGCCGGCGGTTTGGCGGCGGCGGCGGGCGAACAGGAGGGGGGAAAGCGGAATTGTTGGGGAGGGCGGTGAGGCGTTGGTGGGTGGTGGGAAGAACGAGTCGCTTCGATCGGTTTCGATGACCCACTTGTGGGCGGGCATCGACGACGCTTCCTCCCAGCCGACGCCATTCGCCTCGCGTCTTTCGCATCTCGCACCACCGCCGATCTCCCGGCTCGTTCCCTCGTTTTCGTTCCCATTGGCTCGCAATCCCTCCTCTTTTCTCTTGCTACCTGCGCGCCCGAAACACGCACTTCGGGCGACGTCGCACTCATCCGGACGATCCGCGGACGGAATATCGCGGAAACTCGTCGCGTCGAGCGGCTCGTCGTCATCCAGCCGCCCGCCGTCGGCGTCGCTTGTTCTCCCGCGCGCCGCACGCGAAAAGCCGTCCGGAGTGCGCGGCAAAACCGCCGCCGTCGAAGGTGAAATCGGGCGCGCCCGCCGGTTGGTGTTCCCGTCGCGCGCAAAACGAACACAACGCTTCCGCGTCCGCATGTGCGCGCTTTCGCATCAATCGACGCCTCATCGACCACCGCGCGGGCACTAGTCGACGCTCGTCGGGCTTCGTTTTCGTTCCGTTCGGCGCGCCTCCCTCCCGACCGACTTCTGATCCCCACGCCCCGCACAGGTTCGAGCGTGTGATGTCGCCGTCGCGGATGACGTGAACATGACGCGAACGCCCGCCTCCAACTTGCCGCCGATGGACGTCTCGTCGCCGCTGACCGCCACCCGAACGACGGCCTCCGGTCCGGCGATCATGCCCCCGCCCTCGTTGGCCCTTCCGCTCGTGGCCAACCGGCGGCAGTTCGCCTCCGCCCCGCCCACCGCGTCGTCCGACCGCTCCTCCACCGAGGACTCCTCGCTCTCGTCCCCTCCGCCCGCCAAAATGCCGTCCTCTTCGTTCTGGCGACGGAATCCCCTGCACGGTGCCCTCGACCTGTACACGAGGTTCCTCTTCCATCGGCCGGTCCTCATCCTCCTGGCGGCCATCCTGCTGAGCACCGTCCTCCCGTGCGTCTTCCTCTTTCTTCGGCCCGTCCAGCTGAACGACAACCCCGAAAAGGTGAGTTCTTTTCCATTGATTTCTTTTCATTCGTTCGTGTTTGCAGGGCTTCAACACCCGGGACACGGTCTACGCGACCCCGCGCATGGCGTGGTCGAAGCTGCAGCCCGAGTTGCTGCGCGGCTCGCGAATCAACGTCCACGTGGACACTCCGCTGCCGGCCGTCTCGTCGCCCAACCCACCGACCGCCGCCCAGGAGTCGGCGGAGATGGCGCGGCCGAATCGAACGCGAACGAAGCGATCGTGGGCGGAGGACTTCCTGAACTCGCTCGGAAGCGTCGCCTGCTACGACGATCCTCTGCCAGCGAGCGAGTTCAATCCGTTGTGATGTATTCGTTTGATTGCTGTCCGTTTCCAGTGGACTTCATGGCGCAGTTCGTGGTCGAGGTGCCCGACCTGTCGGCCGCCTTCCGCAAGGAATTCCTCTCCGAAATGTGCGCCCTGCACGTCCGCCTGCGGGACACGCTGGCCCCCTTCGATCAGATCACCCCCCACCGGAACATTTGGCACGTGGCCAACTACGCGGCCTGCGTGACGCCCGAGTCGCGCATCAACTGCACGTACCTGACCGGCGACGACATCAAGAAGGCCGAGCGGTTGGTTCGCTACTGCGCCGCCTACCGCGAGGAGATCATCGACTGCCGGCGCACGTGCATGAGCGAGATCCAACGCAATCAGCAGGAGCAGCGACCGCTGGCCGTCGTCAAGTGCCCCGAATGCGACTCCCGACTGGTCGCCGCTAACTGCTCCTCTCAAATGATGTTCGACCTCTTCTACCGCATCCTGCCGAAGGACCTCGACCAGCGGCCGCTGTACCTGAACGCCTTCCTGTCCGTGTACACGTTCTCCGCCTACCGCGCCCAGGGCTACGACGTGCCGCTCGCGAACTTTGTGCGCTTGGAGAAGCGGCTGATGGAGCTGAACAAGCACGCGGTGAACTATCGCTTGAAAGGTACTTTTGTCGCTTGATTTCTTGAAGTTACTTTGGACTGATTGCAGGGATGCTGTTGGACACGAAGCGAGACATCCTGCTGAATGCCGCTATCGACGACTCTCGCTTCTGCCTGCTGGCCGTCGCGTGCATCGTCGCGCTGATCATCGGCTACACGCGGTCGGTCGTCTACTGCATTGCGGTCATCTGGCAGCTGGCGGCGAGCGTGTTGGCGGCGGCCGCCGTCTACCGCCTCTTCACCGCCGAATTCCCGCTGCTCAACCTGATCGTCTTCGTTCTGCTGATCTCGATCGGTTCGGACGGCGCCTTCCTCCTCCACTCTTCGTTCCCGCGCAATCCGGACGAGCTGACGGAAGATCGCGTGCGATCCTGCTTGGGGCACACCGCCTCAACGATGTTCTTGACGCAATTCTCGACGGTCGTCCCGTTCCTGATCAACGGATTCTCGGCCGTTCTGGCCTTTCGGTTTGTTTCTCAACGAAAGCAACCCAATCATTTCATCCGCGTGTTTAGAACGTTCGGACTGTTCGCGGGTCTCTCGCTGGTCGCCAATTACGCGCTGCTGATCTCCTTCCTGCCCGCCGCCCTGCTCGTCCAACGGCGTTACATCGACCCGCTGAACGCTCGGCTGTGCGGCGATCGGCTGGGCGGTCTGCCGGCAAGCGGCGGCCTCCGATGGCTGCGCGAACGAGTGGGTCGCGTGATCGACGTCCACCTGCCGGCGGCGCTGATCGGCGGGCGTTTTGTGCTGCTCGCCGGGCTGTCCGTCTGGGTCGGCGTGTGCGCGTGGCTGAGCTGCACCCGCCTCCAACTCCCGCAGTACAACCCGCTGCAGCTGTTCGTCGCCTCGCATCCCAGCGAGTTCTACGACAACAACGCCGAGCGGTTGTTCGCGTTCGTCGAGCACAAGACCGCCCTCCCGCTCACCCTCCGCCTGGTGTGGGGCATCGCCGCGGTCGATCAGTCGGCGCACTTCCGCACGGACGGGGAGGTTCGCCTGCAAGCCGATCCCCAGTTCCACGTGCGGAATGCGGACGAAATGCGACTGCTGGCTGCCCATCTGCTGCGCTTCCGCACGTTCCCGTTCGTCCAACATCAAGCCAAGTACTGGCCGGAACGGTGAGTTCAATCGACAAACGAGAATTGGCTAACCGAACGTCTTTTTCAGATTTCTCGAGTGGAGCGGTCGATTGGCATGCACGGCGAACGAGGTCTGCTGCAATGTGGACAGCGACTTCTTCTCGGACACGTACCTCGACTACTGCATGCGCGTCTCGACCACCGAGCTGCGTACCGACTACAACGACACGCCGCTCTACCACAACGTCACCTTCGAAATGGTCGGCTACACGGCCCTTCTGCCCACGAAGCGCCACTACTCCCACCGATTCGCTAACCTCAGCTCTTCGTTCGAGCTGTTCGATCGGAACATCCGAATGAAGTCCATGTGGTACACGACCGAGTGGGGCCTGATGTCCACGTGGTACGACCTGCAGCGGTCGATTATCTCCGATTCGAAGCAGTCGGTGCTCGTGTCGCTGCTCGTCGTTCTGCTCTTCGCTGCGTGCATCCTGCGGTAAGCGATCCCTTCCATTCGATTGTTTCTATTCCATTGAACGCTTGCAGACTGCACGCCATCTGTGCCCTGATCAGCATCATCAGCATCGTCGTGTGCACGTGCGGGACGCTGGTGCTGTTCGGCTGGCAGATCGGAATGCTCGAGGCGATCATTCTCGTGCTCGTCGTGAGTCTCTCCTTCGACTACACGCTGCACTACGGGGCGGCGGTCCCGAGCGGCTTCTGCGCCGAGCATCGCATCCAAATGGCCGTCAAGCGCGCGAGTCGGCCGGTCACGATGGCCGCCGCGTCGAGCTTCGCGGCCGGCGCCTCGCTGTTCGCCTCCCAAACACACGCTTTCTTCCAAGTGTCCGTCTTCCTCCTCATCTCCACCGCCTACAGCCTGGTCTTTGCAACCGCCTTCTTCCTACCCCTTCTCTACATTTTTCTCCCGGCCAATCGCCACAATTGCGTCCTGTGTCAGGCCCTCAACTCAAAGCCACTTCCTCTCGAACCCGTGAAACAATCATGACCGCCGTAAATTCGCCAAGAATCTCCTCTTTCTTCTCACTTTCTTCCAAAGGTCGTTCTTTCATCAATGCGGGTTGTTTTATTGTGCTCTAATCCTCTTCCGTCTTTCGCTCTTTCTAGTTGTCCAATTTGTGCAGACTCATCGAATTTCTCATTTGTTTTCTTCGTTTTCTACAAACAGCCAAAGGTGCCCACATTTCTCCAAACTTCTGCCCATGATCAACGGTGCACGACTTCGGATGCCATATCGTCGATTGTACATTCGATTAGGAACACGGAATAAACACAGTCAACAAATACTCGTCCAATTAATCGCATAGAACATGCAAAAGGGCGACAAAGAGGGGCAGAAAACGAGCGGTCGGCAGCGAAATTTTCGCCGAGACCTCACGCATCGCTTAAAAGCTTTTGTCGTTGGTTATTTTACATCCGCATCCGATTGACGTGTTTTTGGTCTTGAAAAATCGAGAAAATTTACGCGTTTCGAATGAATAGAAACTCTACTCGTTTTATTAACCACTCGAATTATTAGCGTCGAAACACATGCAAACGTCTTCGAGAATCTGGACCGCGCACTCCAACTTCTGGCTCGTTACGTAGGGTTTCGTGACGAGTCGAATGTATTTGGTGAGGCGGTTGTAGTGGAGGCGGGCACGAAGCGTGAAGTCGAAGGTCGCGAGTTCGCTGGTTGATTCGCCGTTGGCCTGCGTTTCGGCGATCATCACTCGAGTGCGAAGGGCGGACTTCAGGTCGACGTCGAAGATTTCGTTCGAGGTCTTGTTGTAGGCGGTCCCGTTCTGGACCATCTCGTTCCACGGCTTCGGGCACCGAATGCCCACCCGAACCTTGGGGTTCACGGTGTACGGATGAAAGTGGCGGGGCTCGTAGAGAGTGGCCGAATTGAAGCACGACGAATTCGCGACCACGTTCGCCACGTACGACCGCAACAGGGCGATCATTCGTTGCTGCAATTGGACTTCCAATGGATCACGAGTGACTTCCACGGCCCACCTTGTCCTCCTCGGGCACCAGCTCCTTGTCCACGGGCTCCAAACACGTGCAGTGCTCGTGGACGATGCGGGCCTCCGAACAACGCCGACTTCGTTTCATCCCCGTCCGCAACAACGACTGGCCGACGACCGAGCGGTCTCCTTCGGTGGCGTTCAAGTACAAGATCTCTCGCAGCGTTTCGTGCAGGTCGAAGTGAGAGACCAGGCGGTTCTGAACGATAGGGAGAATCAACGAAAATAGACAGAAAGAAGAGCTTACTTTGTTGACCATGAACCGTTTGATCTTTTCCGGATAGAGACGCGTGAACTTGTCGGGGAAGTACATCGAGAACATGGGCATCCGCTCCTCGATTCGCCCCGAATACGTTTTCTGAATATCCGCCTGCAAAGAATAAAGGTGGTTGGACAATCGGTAGGCATTGCTCACCACTCGTTGCCCGTGATCGCCCATTATGATCAAAACGGTATTGTCGAACACTCCGCGGTACTTCATTCGAATCAACGAGTCGTAGATGGTCTGATCGATGAGTTCGAGCGTGTTGCCCGTGTCGTGAGTGATGTGCGTGAGGAAGTTGAAGGAGAAGTGGCAATGACGAGCGTAGCGCGTGCTGAACCGCTCCCACATTTGGAGCATCCGTCGGGACATAAGCTCGCCGTTCACGCACACCTCCCGCTCGTTTACCGTCCGGAACTTCTCGTTGTCTCGGTACATGTACTCATAGTAGGGCCTTAACAAGTGGTTACTCTGCTGCATTTGCTTCTCCACTTGCCGGTAGTAATAGTCGGCCGGCGGCGTCCAGAAGCCCTTGAAGATGTTGTAGTTGAAGAGGCCGAAGTTGGAGACCATGATGTCGTCCGACCATTGAGTTGCACAGCCGCGTTCTAATGCACACGTAAGCTTTGTTCAATCATCTCTCTCCGCTCACCCTTCATGACGTTGATGATGTTTTTGGCATAGTGCTCAAAATCCACGTCGGCCATCCCTTGCGAAAGGATCATCGACTCGTCCACCAGGTGCCGATTGCCGTGGAAGCCCGTGCTGAACGTCTTGCCGGAGAGGAGCGGCAGCAAATTGATGGCCGAGTTGTCGGCGACCTCAAGACGAACGCTCATCACTCATCCATCCAACAAAATAGGCGAACCTTGTTGAAGCCGTGCAGAATCTGAAAGCCCTGCTCTTTCATGAACTTCAACGTTTGCGGTGCGTGGCGAAAGAATTGATTGCGCGACGTGCTGTCCAGCACCAAGATGGCGATCGAGAAGTTGTTCGTGTTGTCCAACAGGGGCGGATTGAGTCGCTTCTTGTACGGCACGTAAGTGAACGCGTCTTCGAATACTGAAGCAGAAACAACGCGTCTATGAATCGAAAAGGCGACTCACTTGTTGTGTCGTTCGCATTCTTGCAGAACACGTGGAATTGATCTTTTTGGATGAAGAAGCGACGATTCTTGGGCAACTGAAAAGAAAAGCAAGCAAAATGAAACAAATAAATAGGTGCTCACTTTGATGAGCGGCCCAACGAATTGAGTCTCGTTCTTCGTCGGCCGCAGTGTCCCTTGCATCTCTTGGGCGAAGCACTCGTACTCGTCGCTCACGTTTGCGTTCAGTTGGCTGCCCACCAGCAGCGATCCGTCCACCATCTGCTGGATGAGGATCGGACCCGTTGCGGGCGTGCAGTTGGCCTCCAGGTAATGCTTCACGTCGCTCATCAAATCGGGTTCATCTAACAAGCGCTGACTAATGAAGGAAGGAGTGCACTCACTCGGCATCAAAACAGGAAGCTTGCAGTCGTTTTCCAGTGGGTGGCTCAGTCGGTAGTCCAGCTCGTAGATGTCCGCGTACTTCTGATCGAACGGCGTCAACTCCCGCCGCGGCCAAACGAGCGGCTCTTCCAGCGGCCGTCGGTAAATGAGTTCGTGGATGTCTGCAACAAAACAAAACGTTTTCTGTCTCAATCGCAGCAACTAGCAGACTCCAAGGACAACAAAAATGAAAAATCACAAACCTTTCTCATACCACGGCATTTTGATGTGCGGCGGAAACTGCAGCAGCCACTTCAGCGCCATGATCAGAAAGACGAGGCCGACCAATTGCGCGAGCGATCGATTCAGTTCGTAAATCTTTTGCACGTAGGCCCACTGTCGTCGGTGTTGTGGGTAAAAACGGTCGAGGAGGTCGTAGAAGAACAGTTTGTAGTGATAGCGATGAAGCAACAGCATTTCTTCAGACAGGAGATTCTTGAAGACGACCGAAAGAAAGCCCCGTTTGCGAACACCAAACGAAGTAACAACCCGTAAAGGGAACAACTTACTCCACCAAACTCTTACTTACACGCCGCCCGGCAACCTTTCGCTTTTCTTGATAGGGATCAGCGGAAGCGAGCGGGAGTCTCGGAAGCTATCCGGATATCAAGCGCCGCGTTCTTGTCTGCTGCCGGCATTTTTTTGCCGTAAAAAAAACGAGTACATTCGCGTGAATTGAATGCAGCGCCAGCTTTCAACTCGGCAGAAACGGTTGGCCGCTTCTGCTGATAATCGGTACATCTCTTCATTTTGTCTGGAGTGCGGAAACTGATCATACCGCTTTGACGCAAAAGATCCGTGATAAGAAAATGGTAACTGTCGGCGACTAAAAGTTATTTGTTTAAACCCTTTAAGACGTCAAGCCGCGAGTTTTTTTTAACTAACACGATACGATCTCACCAAAACCAATCGGGTTTATGAACAGGACGCTAATTGAAAGTGGCAGTGCAGTTCATTGCCAAAGGTTTAAGCATTCGATCATTTGGTTGAATCTCGACGATGTCCAGCAGGTCAGGAGCGGCAATGATGCCGTTGGAATCAGCGGCTGGCGTGAGTTGAGAGAACGGCGAGTACTCGTAGGCCCAGAGCGCATTCCGAGCGGGCAATTCGATTCCCAGCTTGGACAAGATCATTGCCGCCTGGAAAGTGGAAAGTACTCGCTTCATTCATTCTTCAGTCTGTACCTGGTCGTAGCGATGACAGTTCAAGTACTCGTTGTACACGTCGTGCGAAGCGAACTGCTTCACTCTGCAGAACTTGTTCGCACTCGCCGTTTGAATGCAGTCCTCCGTCAGCATGCAGAGCGTGTACCTGAACGTGTTCGTTAGAATAATCGACAAAAGAAAGACGGAACCGACCATTTGAGCACCCGACGAGTGTACTCGGAATCACTGATGAACATCATCGACGTTCCGGGCTCGTTGTAACGTTGCAGAATGGACGTTTTAATTGGCAGATATTTGTACATGGCTAAAGATGATGGAGATCGTATGAAGTAGGCAATAGTCTTACCCGGATTCGTAGTCGCGTAAATGGAGTGATTGGTTCGCCGGAAGCCAAACATAGGCGGCATCTCTCCGCTTTGCACTCGAGCAATCAGTTCGTTCAGCCGGGGCACCAACAAGTGTGCACTGGAGTCGAGAAAGACAAAGGCTTTGTGTTCTTGCAGCACATCCTGCAATCCGAGAAAATTCAGAGGAGTAATCAACAGACAAGAGACGAACTAAGAGCAAGAGTTTGAACGAGTAGGTCTGCAAATCCGCGACATGCGGGGGATAGTCGAAGAAGTCGGGCGTTCGGTAGTCGAGGTTGCACCACGCTCGGACTTCTGCCGCCTGCAAACCAGCGGTCACATTGAACCCAAGCAAGTACGAGCCTGTTCGGGAGTCAACCCCAAATCGTAGTAGATGATGGTCGAGTGCGGGTAGATCGACCGCAGTCTTTTGATCATCACGCGAGACTCGTTGAAGTGATTGCTGGAGACCGCCGTCACGAACAGCGGCGTCCAGCTTTCGTCCATCTCGTCAACGGCGGTCGACGTGTACGAGGCGTGCGGCTCGAGCAACTGGCGTGATTTGAGGAGCTCGTAGTGCGAACAATCGAATCGCTTCCCGTAGACCCGCCGGCCCGCCTCGTCCAGTCCGGGGAAACAGAACTAAACGCCAACTATTTTGTTATGACTGACGAGAAGTCTCTCACGTTCTCCCCGTTGCAATAACAATGCGACGGGGCGGTCGATTGTTGGAGGACGTAGTTGTGCAGCAGACCGTAGACAATCAGCAGCAGCGCGATGTACACGCAGGCCAACAGGCGGTGCTGGGCAAAACGATTGCCTCGCGGTCGTGGCCAACCCATTTTGGGGTAAATAAATTACGCAGAGATGACCAGAATGAACATCAATGCTCGCCGTGTACTTCAAGCGATTATCTTCGAGGCTGCCCGCAAATTCGCCGCCATCTTGCCGCCGCTTCGATTGAAATCTCCGCAGTTTGCGAGTGCACATTCATTTGTTCTCTGCGTGGTCCCGTTTCATTTACTCAATTTACTTACGGCGAGAAGCTAGTACTTAGAGAACATTTGTTTACCAACAACAGAAAAAGATCACCGTTTGATGTTAACTTAATCGAAAGCAAAATACTTCTTACTTATCGTTTGTGTCCATAAGTGAGTCCTTCACCCACTTGCTTTTTGCCCCTTTTTTACTGTTCGTCACACAAAAACAAGAGAGTCCGTTAGAAGACGTAAGAACGATCACCGTTTATTTTTCGACAAGTTTCAGGTTCGACCTAGGAGTTCCAGGTGATCGCCCTCACGTTGCACTACTGTCTTCCCATCAACTTCTTTTTGTCGGTGAACGGAAGTTCAAAGCGAACTGTTCCTTTCTTCAACGTCGACGGCTTTCCAATCAAACGAATGAATTTATTCATCATGCACACGACAACCACGAGATCAACGGATTTGTGGCCCTAACAGAGGGCCGTTTGGGATCAGGGGTTGGTTGGGGGGTTCACGCTCTCAAGCCGGTCGACGGGCGTCTACTTGGCGGCCGTGTACTTGGTAACGGCCTTGGTGCCTTCGGAGACAGCGTGCTTGGCCAACTCTCCAGGCAAGATCAAACGGACGGAGGTTTGGATTTCGCGGGATGAGATGGTGGACTTCTTGTTGTACTGAAAGGAGGGGACACTCAAACAATCAATCGATTGGGGGACTCACCGTGGCCAGGCGGGAGGCCTCGCCGGCGATGCGCTCGAAAACGTCGTTGACGAATGAGTTCATGATTGACATAGCTTTGGATGAGATGCCAGTGTCTGGATGCACCTGCTTGAGCACGCGGTAGATGTAGACCCTGAACGGAGGGATGATCAACGGAAGAGTGGCGAGGGGAACTCACGCGTAGGACTCCTTGCGGCCACGTCGACGCTTCTTGTCGCCGCCGGTCTTCTTCACGGCCTTCACGGCCTTCTTTCCCTTGGATCCGGCGGGCTTGGGCGCCATTCGGTCGGTCGGTCGGTCGATCGGGTGGGGAGCGAGAGAGCAGAAAGCGGGGGTCTTTCGACTGGTGAGGAGCGGGGGAAAGCGGCCGGCTTTTATTTGCGAGCGGGAGGTGGCGGCCGGGTGGGCGGGGCAGACGGCGGGCGGGGAGCCGCGGTAGGCAGGCGGCTGGGCGTCGGCGTCCACCGAGCAAGCGGTGGGCAGGCAGGAAAGCAGGCCGGTCGGCGGGGTCGGGGGAACGCGCCGTCCGGTCGGCCTTCCCGCCAAAAATCGCGCGCCAAAATCGCCGACCGCCGCGTCCCCCGCCGTCTGCCCACCCGCTTGCCGCCAACCGAACCGAAAGCCGAGCAAAGCGGAGCAACAACCGAAGAGCGAGTGCACACACAATGCGGGGGAGGAAACAAGAAAGACGATTCGGGCCAATTCGATCAGCAATTTGTGAATCCCACCTTCTTTCCCAGCAAACAACCGATCCGAAGACTCCCGCATCCACCAGCCGTTCTCCTCAATCCTCAACACAGCCGAGCAGTCAGCAATCAATTTATTCATTCACACTCTCCTCCCTCATTCCGCAGATTGTGGCCCTAACAGAGGGCCGTTTGGGATCAGAGGTTGGTTGGGGGGTTCACGCTCTCAGCGGCTGCAGTCGGCGGTCCGGCGGGCGTTTAGGCGCGCTCGCCTCGGATGCGGCGGGCGAGTTGGATGTCCTGAACGGGCGGGAGTGAGGGGGAATTCATCTGTACCCACGGTCACTCACCTTGGGCATGATGGTCACTCGCTTGGCGTGGATGGCGCAGAGGTTGGTGTCCTCGAAGAGGCCGACCAGGTACGCCTCGGCCGCCTCCTGGAGGGCGAGCACGGCGGAGGACTGGAAGCGGAGGTCCGTCTTGAAGTCCTGCGCGATCTCGCGCACCAGCCGCTGGAAGGGCAGCTTGCGGATGAGCAGCTCGGTGGACTTTTGGTAGCGGCGGATCTCGCGCAACGCCACGGTGCCTGCAGGGGGATCAGCAAGAGAAGTCGAAGGGGGGACTTACCGGGGCGGTAGCGATGCGGCTTCTTGACGCCGCCGGTGGCGGGCGCCGACTTGCGGGCGGCCTTCGTGGCGAGCTGCTTGCGGGGCGCCTTGCCGCCGGTGGACTTGCGGGCAGTCTGCTTCGTGCGGGCCATGGCTGCTGATCGACGGGCGACGGAGCGGCAGAGAGCGGGGGTCGAGTGAACGACGGGTGGGGAGGCCGCCGCCCGACCGCCCGCTTTTATACGCCCGACCGAAGGGGGCGGCGGCGAGTGGTGCGCCCTTCCCGCTGCAACGGGGCGACAGGCGGGCGGCGATTTCGGCGGGAAGGAAGCAGAAATCGAAGACTCCACTCGGAATCTTCCAGCTGCCGCACACAAGTCGGTCGAAGTGGACAGAAGTGTGTGAAAATTGCACGTGAAACTGGAATCTTTGCCGTCTGGCGCATCCCAGCCGACCATTCGTTTCGATCATCGCCTTTGCTTGACTCCTCATTCGTCCTCCTGCTCGGAATCGGGACGGGCGGCGATGTAGACGGCTGATCGCCCGAAAATTCACCGCACCGCCGGAAGGAGAATTTCTTTCCTTCCGGCTACTCGGATGCTCGAGCGAGAGATTCCTCCCTCTCGGTCTTCTTCTATCCCCGCCGTTTCACGCACAACTCCGACCATTTAATCAGTTTATTCATCCACACACTCCTCCGTTGATTTGTGGCCCTAACAGAGGGCCGTTTGGGATCAGAGGAGACTAGTTGTGGCGAGCTTCAGCGGTCGCTTTCGGTCGGTCGGGCGCTCAGGCGTGCTCGGAGGTCTTCTTGGGCAGGAGGACGGTGTTGATGTTGGGCAGCACGCCGCCCTGAGCGATCGTGACGCCGGCGAGCAGCTTGTTGAGCTCCTCGTCGTTGCGTACTGAAAGCGAGGGGATCAGCAACAAAAGGGAGGGAAGGGGACTCACCGGCCAGCTGCAGATGGCGGGGGTTGATGCGCGTCTTCTTGTTGTCGCGGGCCGCGTTGCCGGCCAGCTCCAGCACTTCGGCGGCCAGGTACCTGCAGCAGAGGGGAGATTAGGAAGGGACACTCAACCACTCACTCGAGGACGGCGGCGATGTAGACGGGGGCGCCGGCGCCGACGCGCTCCGCGTAGTGGCCCTTGCGGAGGAGACGGTGCAGGCGGCCCACCGGGAACTGGAGGCCGGCGCGCGAGGAGCGCGACTTGGCCTTGCCGCCGGTCTTCGCCTTGCCTCCTTTGCCGCGGCCGGACATGATCGCTGGACGAGTGGGAGCGGGGAAAGCGGGAGCTGAAGCGAGGGGAACTGCGGAGAGTTCGGTGCGGAAAGCGGGCGGCGGGCGCCTTTTTATTCACTCGCCGGACTGCGGGGAGGGCGGGACCGACGGGCGGCGGGCAGCGAGGCGAAGAGGGCCGCGTGCAGGCCGGCCGCCCAGACGATCGAGCGGACGGACGCGGCGGTCGGCGGCGAAAACAACGCCGCGCGCTCGAATTCGAACGGAAAGCGGCGGGACGGCGGCCGGCCGACCGGCAGGCGCAAAGGAGCGGCAAACCCGTGGACGTCCACCGATTGGAAGCGGAGATGTGGACGTGGAGGAGAATCCCCATTGCGATCCGATTGATCACACCAGACCATCGCCCAGTTCACGAAAGAGAACGCAAACACCTTTTATGCTCTCGAAGACCCCCTCTGCCCGGATTATTTGTCGATCAACTCTTCTTTGCGACGATCACCCCCTATTCCTTCCAACGGACAGCAGCAGCAGCGATCAGTTTATTCCTTTCACACACGCCTTCCACCACCCCTCCGCCGACTTGTGGCCCTAAATGAGGGCCGTTTGGGATCAGGAGTGACTAGTTGTGGCGAGCTTCAGCGGTCGTTCTGCACGAGCGGGAAGGAGGGCGTTTAGCCGCCGAAGCCGTAGAGCGTGCGGCCCTGGCGCTTGAGGGCGTACACCACGTCCATGGCGGTGACGGTCTTGCGCTTCGCGTGCTCGCAGTAGGTGACCTGAACGGCGGGAACAAACAATAGGAGGAGCGGGAGGGGAACTCACGGCATCGCGGATGACGTTCTCGAGGAAGACTTTGAGGACGGAGCGGGTCTCCTCGTAGATGAGCCCGCTGATGCGCTTCACGCCGCCGCGGCGGGCGAGACGGCGGATGGCCGGCTTGGTGATGCCTGCGGGGAGGGGGATGAGCGGGACGAGAGAAGGGAGGACTCACCCTGGATGTTGTCGCGGAGGACCTTGCGATGCCGCTTGGCGCCGCCCTTTCCGAGGCCCTTTCCTCCTTTGCCGCGGCCGGACATCGTCGAACGATCGGTGGGTGGGGGAGTGCGGAGAACGAGCGCTGAGTGACGACTGGAGACGACGGTGGGGAGTGGAAAGCGGGCGGCCGCTTTTATACGCCGCTCGGCGGGGCGGGCCGAACGGGCGGCGGGGGCGAGACGGCGGACGGGCAAACGGGCGGAGAAGGACGCACACGCACGCCGCTCGTCTCGCGCCAAAACTCGGCCGCCTGCTTGCGGAAAGTGGAAGTTCGGGGGATCGGCAAAGAACACGAGAGAAATGCAGCAAGAAGCAGGCAACTTGAACACGCGAACGAGTGGACGTTCAAGACACTTCCGCCGGCCGGACGGGAGGAGCAAAGCCGTCCACTCGCCAATCGGGAACCGATCGTTGTCGTTCCATTGTTTCAATCCACGTTTGCTTGATGGAGGACGCCGAGAGATTATTTCGCCGTTGCTCGGTGATCTGCTAGTCGAAAGCTTATTCCGTTCGTTCTGTTTTGTGATGGACTTAATTGTTCGTGGCTAGGTTCGGTCATTGCTTTCAAGAACGTCCAGAAGAGGTGAGCAAGCGATCATTTCTGTCAAGAGGATTGCTTTCAATCGGCTTCACGAGTCATATCGATGATTTCTTTCTTCCTTTAACAAGGTTGTTGCCGTCGAGTGGTCTCTTTTCAACGCACAAGAACAGTTGCTACTTTTCCATTACTGCAGAAAGTGATCCAATGTTTACAGTTTTTATTCCGCGCGTATTCCATTTCAACGGGGTATGAAAATCGCCAATGTTGATTGGAAGTGAGCGGTTCAATTTCACGCGCGTTTAGTCCCGTCGCTCTTCGGAATTTATTCCGAGAGATCGTTCGTCATGTGCGCCCTGAGTTTTCTGATCGCGGGGATTACTTGCTTTATGTTCGTTGGGGCCAATTTTTTGCTAATGCGATGAAGGAGAAGGTTAAGGGGCGGTTTATTCCGTTCCCACCTCGAACGAAGTGGGCTTTACGTGGTTGCCGCTTGCCCGCACGAGCTGCTCGTGAACGCCGTCTCGTGCGAGCCGAGCATCCTGTCCTCGAGTAGAGGCCACGATCCTCGGTACGTCCGCTCGAGCTTCGGGGCACCGCTTCTTCCGCTGCGAAAAGAAGCGTGCAGCCGGCCGCTTTATTCCGCACTTGCATCTGGCGATCGAATGTCGACTCGATCACCGGCGCTTCGTGGGGAACGGCGGAAACATTCGCGCCATTCGACCCTCCACCCGCACTCAGGAAGCGGGTGGACGCGCAGCGGAAGGGGCGGACGAGTCCACGCTTCCACCCTGAGGCAAAAACAGGGGACTCTCGTGCTCGCCTGCTTTCTGACCAATCTGGCCACGCGTTGATGCTGGCACGCAATCAAATCTGCCCGTACGTTATCTCTTGCTGCCAGCCCACCCGTTCATTCTGTTCGTAAAGGAAAACAAACCAGCCTGAGGATCCAACCGGGTGCGGGTGCCTGAAAGCAAAAAGGGTGATTGGGGTCGAGAATCGTCTCGAGTGGACCCGCACGAACGAGATCAGAGGAACGATCGGAGAAGAAAGTACAATGAAATAAAGACGTGGATAATTAGAGCGTTGAGAAGCGAGAAAGCAGGCGGCGATCGACGAGCAACAACGAGAACAGTCGGGATTCAAGGTGTTCGATGTGATTGCATCCGGAGGTCATTGCAGAACACCCGATAAAAGAACGAAAGACGAAGTGGCTCGTCAATTGCGAGCTGCCGACGGTTCTGTGGACGGACAGTCGGGGAGGAAGAAGAAGCAGAAACGGGCTTCGTCCCCATTGCTCTTTCTCCGACCCGCAGCGTTTGGAAGCCTTCGACCCCAACGGCCATCATTCCAGAGAGTAGACGGCAGTCCACCAAAAGGCGCCCGGGGAACGAAAGAGGTTCGATTCCTCCGATCTCGGTGCTGCCCGTTGGTTCGCGAGAACAACGGGACAACGAGGAGCGGCTTCGTTCTGCCGCCGCATTTCGGCTCGTTCTTGGCCGAACACAAGCGCGCTCGGCAGAAAGAAAAGCCGCCGGACAATCAGCAAGCAGACATCGGCTCGACGGCAATGCGGAAAGTGAGGAGGAAATCAGAACGGAATGCTCTCCCTCACCGAAAGGAGGGCGGCCGCCGAAATCATCGCGAGCAGGCGGACCGCCCGAAAAACGCCCGGATCGCCCGTCTGGCTGGACGCAAGCGGGCGGCAGGCCCCACGTTTTCCTTCCGCTCGCTCGCCCTCGTCGACGGCGGGCGTCCGGGCGGCCGGCTTGCGGATTTGCGGATGAGTTCGGTTGAAGAGCGCTGCTCTCGTTGCTGGAGATGAACGGGACGCCCTGATTGAAGACGAGAACAAGTGGGAACATCGAGAACGCCTTCCGCTCGTTCGACGAGTCCTTCAGCGAGCGGGCCGGGAATTCGTTCAAAGTCGAGGACGTTCTGAACGCGAGGGCCCAACGGCGGGCACTCAGACGACCGTGTTGAAGTTCGGCCGCCCCCGTTTGACCATCTCGTCGTCCAGGAGGTCGTGCCCGCGACGATCTGATGCCCGAAGCAAAGAAAGAAGGCCGTCCGCTGCACCTCCTCCATCGTCCTGACCGCCTCGTAGCAGGCCACCGAGTAGCGAGCGGCGAACTCACGCGACCTCCCGCGTGGCCGAGCAGGAAGAACGCGGGCACGTGCGGAAGATTTTATCGCCAATCGAACACTCAAGAAAGAAGCGAGCACACAGGAGAAGCCGTCCATTTATTCCGCGGATCCTACCGCCGCCCTCACACCTCGATGGTCTCGGGGTCCGCTTTGCGGCAGAGGACCTGCAAAGAGGGAGGATTTGAGGAGAGAACGAACCCAGAAGCCGTGAATTTCGGGCCCGACGAAGCGGAGGAGGCGGCCGTCCAGCCACGTGTGGGCGGACTCCTGCTTGAGATTCGCGCTGCCTGAAGGCGGCCGGCCGGCTGGGTCGTGTGTGCGCCGCCCGCACTCACCGAGCACCTCGCAGTCGCCCACGCGCAGCACGCAGGGCGTCACGTGGAAAAGGTGGACGAGCCGGGCGACCGCCCGACCGTGTACTCCCGCTCGTTGCTGAACGGGGCGGTGAGTGGGCGGGTGGGAGGACGCGTACTCGACGAAAGCCGCCCGAATTCGACCCCGCTCCGCCCACACGCGGCCCATCAGCGGCCCCCCGTGGCGTTAGAAGAGCGCCACGAACTGCTCCTGCGGTCCGGCGGGCGGCGGACTCACGTGTTGTCGGGAACTCGGCGCCCTCGCGGAAGTCCGCCACTCGCCCACGCGGAGGACGGGCGACGGCGTGGTCTCCGCGCTCCCGTCGGCCATCTTCGAGTCGAACGGAGCGGAGGAGCGGTCGATCGGCAGAGTGGGGAGTGCGAGGAATGAGGGCGCGCTCTCCTCATGCAAATCCACCCTCTGCAGTTGCTGCCGACCGAGAAAAGGCGCTCGTTTCTTTCTACTCCTCATTTCCGGAGAAAGCGCGATGAGCGAAGAGGCTGTTCGCGCCGATTCTTCCGTGGAGGGAGACCGCGAGTCGTCGTTGGTGCATGACGGCGAGCTTGAGTCGACTGCGGACAGCGCGAGCGGCCTGAACCGCCCGTTGCACAGCACGGACCTCGAGGATTCCTCCGGGATCTCGCTGGGGCAGCTGAACGAAAGCGGTGAGTTCGTCCTTCCGCCCAACCGACTACCCTTGTTTTCAGGCGTCAAATCGCAGGCTGGCGAGGACACGGACGCGCCCAAACCGCCCGAACACGCGCAAGGAGGCGAGGCGGCCGCTACGGACGGCGGCACGAAGAACGCTGCGGACGAACCGCCCGCCTCTACGTCGGCCGCGGGTGGGTGCGAAGCGGGGATTCTCGTTGATCGTCGAGTGATTTCAGCCGAGGAGGCGTCAATGGGCGACGCGGCAGCGGACGAGCCGGCGGTCGGAAGTCGCGCCAAGAAGCGCCCGCGGACCCGCTCGCCGCACAACTTGCGCGCCCGCCCGCTCAAGATGCAGAAGTGAGGGGACGATTCAAGGGTGGATTTTTCGGTGTTCTCGTGTAGAATAAATGAAGCTTCTGATCGGCTGTCCTTTCTACCCACTCACACTCGCCGCTTCGCGAGTGGGCGAAAAAAGTCGGAGGGAGCGAAGTCGGACGGGAAGGTCGGGGAGAAGCCGTCGAAAAGTGGAATCTCGTCGCCTACACACATCGCCGTTCTGTCCGCAGACCAATGAGTGACATTCTCCGCTCACTCTTCTCCAAGCGGCAGTTCGCAAGGCCGAGAAGCGATCCCTTTCGTCCTCTCGCTTCTGTCTTTGCTCGATCATCCGCAAAAGAACGCTCGAATCATCAGCCGTCTTGTTCCGACCAACCATTGGAAGAGGAGAACGTCCACTGTAGACGTCCCCTTACCGCTTCCACCCACTCCCCTCCTTCGACACCCGCCCGCCCGAAGAGAACGCCGATGATCCGTGTTTGTGGTCTTTAATCAGCGAACACTGCGCACAAACGAGACAAATGGGAGGAGGCAGGAGAAATTACGTGGAACAAAACAAATGGATTGCGAAAGAGGAGGGAAACAAGTGGAGACCAGCTTGGGAGGACTTAAGGGGAGAACATCGATGATTGGGAGGACTCGTGGCTGAGGGAGTGTGCTCGTCCATCCGCTCACAGGCCCGCGCTCTGCATGTACTTCTGGACGGCCTTGGTGCCCTCCGAGACCGCGTGCTTCGCCAGCTCGCCGGGCAGCACGAGGCGGACGGCCGCCTGCACGTCCGGCGACTGCAGCGTCGCCTTGTGGTGGGCGGTGCACAGGCGCTTGCTCTCGGTGGAGAGACGGTCGAAGATGTCGTGCATGAAGCTGGAAGAAGAGAGTGGAGTGGGTGGAAGAGAGAAAGGGAGAACTCACGAGTCCATCGTGCTCATCGCCTTCGAGCTGATGCCGAGATCCGGGTGGACGGCCTTCAGCACGCGGTAGATGTAGATGCTGGAAGTAGGAGAGAGAGGAGTGGATTGGGAGAGAAGGGAACTCACGAGTACGAGTTGTACGTCTTCTTTTTGATCCGACGGCCGTTCTTCTTCACGCTCTTCTTTCCGTCCTTCTTGTTGCCCGACTTCTTGGACGGCTTGGCGACGGCGCCCTTCTTCTTGCCGCCCGCCTTCTTCGCCTTCGGCTTCGGCTGCGAGGGCGGACGTCTGGCGGGCGGTCGAGGCGGAGGACTGCGCGCTGTCCGCCGGCTTCTCGTCCGGGCCGGTCGACTGGAAGGTGATGGAGTCCGGGACGGCGGCGGTTTTCTTGGTCAGCGGGCCCATGGCGAACAGTGGAGACGTGAACGGAGCTGAAATCGGCCGAAAATCACGGGACGAAGGAAGGAAGAGAGCGCGGAGGGAAAGCGGGCGGGAGAGCGGAGGAATGCGGGCGGCGGACGGCGGAGAGGCGGCGGAGGGGCGGCGGAGGGGCGGCGGAGGGCGGCCGGACGGCGAACGCAATCCGCCCGGGACGCCGCCGCCCGTCCGGCTCGAGGGAGACACCCGGCAGAGAGGGCCGACTGTTCCCCCTCTTTCTCGCGTGAAAGAAGGAAATTGCTGCCAGAACGAGCAGCAAGTCGTTTTGGACGCCATGCCCTGCTCAAATCCGTTCTTTGCCCTTGTTCACCATCCTCCATTTCACTCCTCGACGTTCGAGATCGATCGAAGACTCCGATTCAACTCCCATCTCTCTGATGTTCTCTCGAGTTCAGTCGTCGACCTGCTCGAAAGGTGAGGGAGCAGCCGGACGGTTGGATTCCAGCAAGCAAGCGGGCGGATCGATGTTGATGAGGCGGGCGGGGCGATCATCCAGTTCTTTTTCGATTGCCAACAGGCGGCAAGAACGCCCGCCTTGGATTTCCTGTCGTTTCGTGCACGAGTGCACGGCATCCTCTCGCCCCTCACATGCCCCCGGACCTCTAGGCGAGTAATGAGTGCACCCCCGCTCTGACTGCACGCGCGAGCCGTCCCTCTTGCACTTCGACGAGTCCCCAAACTCGCCCGCGACTACGCGTGTACCCCTCCGCCGCTTCAACTGGCCGCCTTCCGCCGCTCCAAATAGCCGGTTGTTGTGAACAGCCACTCGAATCACAGAAACATCAACAATTTATCGCACAACAACCAACAACAACACAAAAGGGAAGCAACAACAAACAACAGAATCTCGGCTTCAATTCGGAGCGTCGGGAGTGAGACGGCCGACCGCTGAGTCGGCTACCCGTGCGAGCGGACAGTCTCCTCGGCTTCGACGAACACGGCCGGGTTGATTGAGCGAATGGACGCGGCGATCTGCTCGAGGACCTGCAGGAAGGAGTGAGTGGGCGGAAGGAAGGTGGAACGCACGCGGAAGCCCTCGTCCATCGCTCGCTGCAGGTGGACGCCGCCGATGAAGGCGTGAGCGAGGCCGACGAGCTGCGCGTGTCGGTCGGAGGTGTCCAGCCGGAAGCCCGCGGTCGCCAGTTGTTCGACCGTCGCGGCGAACTGCGGGCGGACTTCGGCGGCGGCCGCCAGCTGCCGCTTGACGGCCGTCGTGAGGGCCGCCGCCGCCTCGTGTTGGCGCAGGACGGCCACCTTCCACTCGTAGAAAATCGGAAACTCGGCCTGCTCGCCCGTGCGGAAGACCTGCGAGAACGAGCGGAAGAATGAGGAGAGTGTCTTGATCGAACGCACCTCTTTCGAGTCGCCGATCAGTCTGTTCGCTTTGTCGATCACTCGATTGACGGCCGCCACTCGGTCGCGCAGCTCGTGGACGTCGCTTTCCGAAAGAGCCGCCCGCACGTCCTCCCGCCACTCCGGAATGGAGGCGGCGAGCTCCTGGAAGCAGGCGAATGGAAGGAGCGAGACAGAACGAACCTCCTTGCTCCGCCCGAGCACCTCCAGTCCGCGCATCGTCTGCTGGACGCGCGCCCGCAACTCGCCGTTCCACTTGCCCGTCTCCTCCATCACCTTCCGCATCTTCCGGAGCTTCTTTTCGACGATCGGCGGGGCGGGAGGTTCGCCGACCGCTGCCGCTTCCTCCACTTTTCGAACGAACTGGAAGGATCGGGAGACGTGAGGAGATTGTGAGAAGGACTTGCGTAGTCGACGGCCTGCTTCGTCGTCGTGTTCTCATCTTCGAATCTCTTCGCGCGGTCTGCCAACACCGCGGGGCCGCCGTTCTGCACCAGCCGCTCGCGGAGCCGCTCGAGGGAAGGCGGAACGTGCGTCTTCTCGCGGAGATCCTCGAGGAACAGCGCGTAGATGGCCACGTCGCTGCAAGCACTGTTCGTCGAGGGAAGGCGGTGAGAACCAGACCTCGCAAAACCCTACCGCAGGCTCACCGCCGGTTCGGTTTGAACCGTACCGCAAGAGAAGTTCGGTTCGGTTGACCGAACCGCCAGGCACCGGTCGGTGCGGTAAACCGAACCGATCGGCAAAATTCGGTTCGGTAGACCGTACCGAAAGTGGCGGTCGGTAGCGGTTCGGTCAGCCTACCGAACTTACCGCAGCGTTTTTAAAGATAAGATCGATTTGTTGGTTTGGTTTCTTAACTACACATGATGCCTGAGAAAGAGAGGAACAACATCAGGCCACTTTCAACCTTTTTGGCGTTAAAATTTTTCGGTTCGGTAGACCGTACCGCAACCGACCGACACTTTCGGTACGGTCAACCGAACCGATAAATTTTTTGCGGTTCGGTTTACCGCACCGACTTTTCTCGTGCGGTACGGTGTACCGAACCGAACTTTCCTTGCGGTGCGGTAGCGGTTCGGTAATTCACTATCGGTACGGTCGGTTCGGTAGACCGATGCGACCTCTGGTGAGAACAAACCCGCAGAGGGCGTAGGCGGCTTTCTCCAGCCGGCCGACGTGCAGCCGGACTTCCGCCTCGATCTCCGCACGGAGGGGGCGCATGGCAGCGCGCGTCGCCCAGTCGCCCACGAACTCGAACGGGTCGCCGGCGTCCTCGTCGAGCGGAAAGGCGGCCGGCTCGACGTCCACCTCCACGGGCGCGGGCTCGGCGTCGACCAGCTCCCGCCGCGCGCCCTCCGGCGGCGGCTTGAACTGCAAAAGGGGGACTTGAAGACGGGATTGCTCGCGGAGTGCTCACCTGCTTTTCGAAGGCCCGCGTGAGGTTCATCAACTGCTGTTGCACGTGGTCGTGGAAATCTGAAAAGGCGCCGGGCACCAACTCGTTCGCCTTCTTTGCGAGCGAGACGACGCGCCGGCTGTAGCAGAGGATCGACTGGAAGTTGGCGTCCGAGGGGGCCGTCGTCCGGAGCACCTCGAGGAAGTGGCGGGCGAGGAAGTAGCGATGTTTGGCCGCCGTCTGCACAAGCAGCTCCTGAAGGAGGCGGTCGATCGGAGTGGGAGGACGGGCGACTCGCCTTCTCGATCACGCCGTTCGCCTCCGCCTCTCGCAGCTTCACTCCGGCCATGCGGTAGGCGACGTACGCCTGGCTCGCGGCGGCCAGTCGCTTCTCCGTCGTCGAGTCGTCTGAACGAAGGGATGGAAGCCGCCCACCCGCCCGCACTCACCCGCCTTCCAGTGCCGCTCGAAGAGGCAGCCGAACGCCTCGGCGGCCATCGTCCAGCTGAGCGCGTCGAGGACGTGGGCGTTGAAGCAGGGCGGCCAGTCCACGTGCCCCGCCGCCTCCATCACGAGCTTCGCCGACTGGAGCAGCTCAGCGGCCTCTTTGAGCAACAGGGCGCGACGCCGCAGCGACCGGACGTCCGCCACTTGGATCTTCGCGGCCTGCAGCGACTGGTGGGCGGCGATCGTGTACAAGACGCACGCCCGCTCGAACTCCGCGTTGTGTCGAGCTGAACGGAAAGGAAGATGAAAGAAAGAAGCGGGTTGTTCGTACCGATCGGCAGCTCCACTTGACGGGCGAGGGCGGAGAAGTCCCACGCGAAGTCGAGGCGGCAGATCGTCCCGTCCATCGGCAGGCGGGCGCTGAAGGCCGAGAAGGCGTCGAAGTACCTGCAAGAAGCGAGAGTTGAGGACGACCCGAACGAGCAGTCCACTCACTTGCGCAACAGCCGGACGACCGCCCCGGAGTGCCCGCCCGGCCGCGAGGCGAACGCCCGCTGCCGCACGTCGTCCATTTGCCGTAACGCGTCGTCCAGCCGCTCATGCTCGCCGGGTAGAAAGAACAGCCGCTCGTCCACGAATTGGCGGCAGTCGGCGCCCCAGTTCGGCCGGAGGGCGTGCAGCGGCCGCAGAGAGATCGGCCGCTCGTTCGGCTCAACCCGCGGCCACCGCTCCACGTCCACTTCTTCCATCTTCTGGGCGGAACAAGAGAGCAGGTCGAAAAAAAAGAGCGGATCGACGGTCGACTGGCGGCCGAATTGGGCGGGTGGGCAGTCTGCGGCTATCGATTTCCCGCGATCGGGGCGCCTTTCCCGTCGTGGTTGTTGGGTGGACGTCCGGTTGGTGGGGATACCGATGGGAGAAGCGGGTACTCGAGTGCGAATGGATAGTATACAGGAAACTCGCGACAAGAATGAGCTCGACATGAGGTTTGCTTCGTTTGGGGCACCTGCTGCTCGGCCGTCCTCCTCCCGACAGCTCGGGCTTCAGTTAGCGAGAGAAGAGAAGCGAAGAAGACGAGTGGAAGGAGACTTTTATTGATGTGGGTGGTCCCCGGCAGTCATGATTTCAGCGACTTTCGACCAGCGGCAGGAGGACGAGCTCGCTGTGGAGCATTTGGCGGCGGCCCTCGATCTCGACTTCCGACTTGAAGGTCACCCGGCAGTTGGAGTCAACGGGCAAACCTGAAGGCAAAAGAGGTGAGTGGCGGGAGAAGGAAGACGGGGAGATTCACTCGAAGCTTCGTTCGTCGACGAGCGGCTGCGAGTGCGGCGGGAGCGGCTGGCGGACGACGCGGCGGCGGCGGCCGCCTTCTTCTCGACGGGCAGAAAACGACCGCGCGAATCCCGGAGGCGAGCGCGGGCCGCCTGCTGCCGAGCGGCGGACGGAGCAGTGGGCGGCAGGCAGGGTAGGACGACGGCCTCCTTCGCGTGGCGGACAGTCGAGCGGGATCGCGAGCGGCCGCGTCGAGGCGACGGCAGCGGGGTGATTTCGCGCATTGAAACCCGTTCGCGGAAGTGCTGCAAGCGGAAGGACGAGTGGAAGGGGAAGCATAGGAAAGAACGTACCACTTTTCGGGCCATCGTCGACCAGTCGGGTGCAAGAGCAAGGAGCAGTCGGAGCGGGCAGCGAGCGCGATTGAACGGCCGATTTTTCCGCCCGCTCGCCACTAATTCGAATCGCTGCGCGCATGCAAATTTGTTATTCGCTTTTGCAACCACTCGCTCGCTGTTCGTACGCTTTCGGATGAAACTCTTTATTTTTCGACTAGTCGAAACAAACGAAGGGGCATCGCAGTAAATCGAAAATTGAACGAGCAGCAGGCTCATCGCTGGATCTCACAGCCACACGTCCGTCGTGCAATCGCCGTTCCTGGAACCTCCACGATCAACGGAAGATGGGCGCGCAAACGAACGGGTAGCGCATTTCGTGACCCGCGTATGGACCGCCGGGCAGTTTGCCGAAGTCGATCAAAAAGTCCTCGTTCAGCTTCATGCCACCCTTCTCGGTGTCCACGTCAACGAGCAGCATCACCGCACCATTTTCCATCAACGCCGGGTAGAACTGTTGATCCCACACCGTGTACAGGGAAGCTGAAACGCTCGTGTAGTTCGAGGAGACCGCAAGATCTTCTCACTTGTGACGTAGAGCCGCTTGCCGTCCAGCGAGAGCTGCATCATTTGCGGCCCGCCGTCTATCTTTCGGCCTTTCACTTCCGTTTGGTCGTACTCGGGCTGCAAACGAACAAAAACGTGGGCGATTGGAATGAGCGCACTCACAAAATCGTCGTCAAGCACGGCCACTCCGCTGTCCCGATGCAAAAGGCCGCCGATGATCGACTGAAATCCGAACATCATGAGGTTTCTTGATTGAAACGCACTTGTCCAGTGAGTTTGAAGTCGAACGGGTCGCTGATGTCGTACTGCCGAATTTCGCCGTGCAGCCACCCGGAAATGTACATGTAGCGATCGTCCATCGAGATAATGATGTCCGTGATCAGTGCGGGCATGTCCGTCATCGCCCAGTCCTTCACCCACTTGGATGGGACGGTCGCAGCCAGCCGCTGTTTGTACTCGCCGCCTTCCTGCAGCAACCGATGGAATTTGTGGAAGACGCGAAAGAACGGACTTCCGGCTGGTAGAGGTGGTAGATGGCCGAGCCCAACGCCGCCCCAACGAACGCGTGCTTCTGGTCGGGATCGTGGAGGAAACGCAACTCAAGCGGGACGAGTCCGGTCGCTCCTTCCAGTTCGATTGTTTGGATGTGCTTCCTCTCTTTCCAATCGAACACGTGGATTTTCTTTCCGTAATGCCCTGAACAAAGACGGTTGTTGGAGAGCTGACAGTCGACTGCTTGCCTTCTTGAACGTGCGCGGGATTGAAGCCGGTGCGGAGGAAGTTCGGATTTCCCCACTCGCTCGACATCATCACGTTTTGACGCGGTTGATACCTTAAATTCCGGTAGTGTGAGGATTTCAATGCGATTTCGTCAGCTACCAGTAGTCGTAGTGGAACTCGGGATTGAAGTCGTCCCTGCCCCATCGGCCCTTCAGCTCGAACGTGGTCCCGTCGAGCAGAATGAATTCCCCGCGGTTGTTTCCATTCGCGTCGCCCAGCGTGGAGATCATGATCGTTCCGTCGGCCAGGCAGTGCGAAGTATGCGGGAACGAAACGTTCATGGCTTTGAGCTCTTCCGGTTCAACGGTCTGCAACACTCGGATGGAACAAAGACAGAAGTGGGCGCTCTACCTTTTCGAGTGTCAAATTGTGCGGATCCTTGCAGTTCGCAATGTAAATGCGGGAGCTGTGCAGACAGGGAAGAATCAGGTGCGTTCGGCGAACTCCCGCCTTCCCGAAACAACTCGCGCACGCGTTCCAACCGCTGTGGTGCACCTCGTCGCCGATGTGCGGGAAGTCGAGCTTGCTCAAGACCTGAACGAAAAGCTCTGCGGGTGATGTGCTGCTTTCCGCTACTCACTTGACAGTAGGTCGCGCTGTCGGGATCGACATCAACGGAAACGAGGGCGTCGGGGCCGCGCGGTTCGGCCACGTTCGGGCACGTGACGAAGAGAATCTTCTCTCGTGGGCCCTTGCACGCATCGGCCGGAGTTGCGTACGGGATCCCACTCGACGCACAACAATCGTGATCCGAGTCACTAAAAGAAAGAAATGAATGCGGACAACAACGAGGACTCCTACGCGATCTCGACGGTCGACGCCATGGAGCCGCCGTTGGTTTCCGCCGGCATTTCGGCCGACTCGACGACCACCTTCTCATCTGCAGTCATCTCCTCCACGGGCGGCTGCTCGTCGTTGTTGTTGAGTTCTGGAGCGATCTGATTGGCGGCCGGCTTTTGCAGAGCAGCTTCTTCGCCCGCCTTTGCACGCGGACGGCAGAGCGAGCCGATCGAACGGAAGAACTGCATGTCGATAGCAAACAAGTGAATCAGAAGAACGAATAGCAAGGGCAGGAAGCCGAGTGTATCCTTTTACGTGCTCTCACTAATAACCGCAACAAATCCAGAGCAACGAGAAAACACTTCAGTAGTTAGCTTCCCCGAATGACAAGCGGCAGTTTCGCAGAAAGGATGAAGTAACGAGCTCCCAAGAGAATTCGCAGGTGGACCTTTATTGTTGAGTTACTTCAGTGAATCCAGGACGACGGAAGAAGAATTCCCTGAGACTATTTCGAGAGCACGTTACGCGGAAGGAAAGAGTGCAAAGCTGCACACCAAAACCAGTGAACAGAGTCGACGCGAACGAGAAGTCAACCAAATTACGAAATGGAAAGGGAAACTGCACAAAAAGGCCACTTGCTAACGAGAGCCCTTTCGTGGTCCAACGCGGGAGCCGATTGCATTATGGCGGAAGAAAGTGTTGAAAAACTGAGCACTTGCGTCGAGATTGTTTAATGAAAACCGTTTTTTGTGGGTGGGAGGGGTCAAAAATCACGACGATCGAGGGTCCACTCGCTCGCTTTTACAATCGAAAAGGTCACGTACACACGAACTGTTGATTGATTTGTGAGGAGCTTCTTGCTACGTGAGATCGTTCACTTCCGTCTTTCTTTCCACCGAGTGTGTGATCTTTCGACTCCAGCCGGTGTGAAAATGGCACTGTTTATGAATTGCGAATAAACTCTTGGAATCCGGAAAAAATTGAGCAAAATTTACAAGAAGCAACGAGAAGAACGGCGGGTAACCTACACGCTTACGAGAGTCCACAATCGAATACGAACCATCGACTAAATACAACAAGCACACAATAATCGTATGAAGAAAGAAACGAAGAAGAAGATCTAAACCGGGCGGTCGTGTGCGGCAAATGAAAGACGAAACGAAACGGGGTGCACGTCTCTCGAACGCGCACAGAACTAGGCAGAAAGAACAACAGGTCGTGTGTGATGAGCGTTGAAATGAGCGTAATAATCGATCAATTAATAAGGAAGAAAGGAGGAAAGGGCTTTCAGAATCCTAACGTGCCATTTCGGAGACCATTTCGAACGTCGTCGTTGAGAGGAAGGTATGTCTGAGATTTGGAGCAATAGAAGAACAGGGCATCGTTGTCGTCGCCCGGCTCGAGGCCCAGGTTTTGGAATTGGGTTTTGACGAGCTTGTACGTGCCTGAAGACGAATGAAATCAATTCTTCTCCTTGTGCTCTCGACTCACCCGTCCGTTGCACATCGCTGCAAATTCGAATGAAGAGCGGCACCGCGGGACCGATGAGGTTTTGCCGCAGGTATTTGGCGAGAGTTCCGAGGAATTCCTGAAAAACCGTTAAGCATCAAATAAGGTCAAAAAGCGAACAAACCTCGTCGGAGACGACCGCCTCGCTTGTTCGCGAAACAGCCGCCATTCCCGCTCGTCCTTCGGTGTCTAAACGACTCGATTCATTTGAGAACAAGAGGACCGCACGTACTCGGCACTTTTACTCCGTACACCGTCACGTCGCTGATCCATCGACGGATCTTCGGGTCCGTGTAGAAGGCCTTCTCGACCTCCGTGGTGCTCACGTTCTCGCCCTTCCAACGGAACGTGTCGCCCGTCCGATCGCGGAAGTACACGTAGCCCAGTCGATCCCAGTGGAGGATGTCGCCTGAACACACGCAAGGAATTCGATGAACAAGAAAGAAAGAAAGACGTACCGGACAAGAAGACGCTGTCGCCTTGTCGGAAGACGTTGTGCAGGACTTTCTTGTTCGTCTCGGATTCGTTCAGGTAGCCTTCGAAGATGAGCAGGGGATTGCTGCGTCGGATGGTCGAGACCATTGCGCCGGTTTCTCCCGGTCTGCACGGCACACACAAGCCGTCGGGACCACGAATCACGTCGCCGGTGCTCTCGTCCACCTTGACCAGCCGCACGGGGTGCATTCGAGAGGTGAGCGGCGAGATGGGCAGAAAGCCGCAGGCGCCGACCTTCCCGTCGATGTTCACTGCGAACAAGTGAATGAACGCAGAGAAAAGGTTGGCAAGTTACCCAAATTCGACGTTCCTTCGGTGGAGCCGTAAAGTTCGCCGATTTGCACTTTGAAGCGATTCACGAACTCCTCCCAGATCTCCATCCGCAGTCCGTTGCCGTACATCAACCGCATTTTGTGCTCTTTTTCTTCGGGGACGGGCACTTGGGCGAGCAGATATCGACAGATTTCTCCGATGTATTGGCTCGCCTGAAGTGGCTCTCATACGTCCATCCCTTTACGTTGGCTTCACTCACCGTGCACTCGTACTTGACGCAATCCCGCCAGAAGTTGCTCGCCGAGAACTTGGTGCGAAGGACGGCACTCGAGCCCCGAAGGACCATTTGCCCGATGCCGATGATGCCCGCACTTGTGTGGTAGAGGGGCATCGAAATGTAGAGCTTGTCCGACGACCGAATCCCGAACGACATTGCGGAACCGACGGCCATCGAATAGTACCTGCAATCAACGCGGCTGCTTGCAAAGAGCAGGAGACTGCCGAACGCACCGAAAGTGCTTCATGACGGCCGCCTTGGGCATTCCGGTCGTCCCGCTCGTGTAGATGAAACAGAGGACGTCCTTGAAGTTCACCTCCGCGTTCGCCGTCGGCTCGTCCTTGCTCTCCTGCTCGAGGGCCGCGCTCAGGTTCGTGAAGCTTCCGCCTCGGATGGTGGCCGGAAAGGCGGATTTGTCGCCCAGATCGCAGACGTAAAACCGCAGTGTCTCCGAGTTCAACGAGCCGCTTTGTTGCGAATCGTAGAGGACTGAAGGGCGGTGATTGTTCCGTGCAAAGAGACGGAAGAAACGTGCCTTGTGCCAAATTGCGCGAGCAGACCACGGCGTTCGTGCCCGACGTGTTGATGCAGTGGGCCAACTGCTCCGTTTTGAGGCTCGAATTCACCCACGCGGTGATCACGCCCAGTTTGGAGAGGCCGATCCAGCACGCAACGAATTCGATCGAGTTCTCCATGAACAAGGCTACGACATCGCCCTTCTTGTAGCCATTGCCCTGCAACAACAACGTAAATCATTGCTATTAGACACAAGAAATGCTCACTTGAAAGTAGTGGGCGAATCGATTGCCCAGCTCGTTGAGTTCGCGGAAGCTCACTTGCCGCTCAATTCCGACCTCCTGGACGGCCAGTTTGTCTGGGTGCTTGCGGACGAGCTCGAGGAACAGCTCGTGAACCCCGCGGTTTGCCTTTAGCCGCCGGTGGAGGTCGTATTTGACGTTGAGCAGCAGCTTCAGACCGCTACAAAGAAGCGAGTGGGGCAAGCAAAGAGAAAGGACCGACCTCAAATCTCGACCCAACGTCAAGTACGAGCGGTAGATGAAGTCGCCGTACTCGTAGGCAATATAGCAGCAGAACATGAAGAAGAGGACCACTGTTCCGGACGTGTTCTCGGCCAGCAGGGTGGCGATCAGCAGGACGACGCTGATCAGGTGTTCTCTTTCGACGAATCGCATGGCATCTCTCCCAACAAAACCGACCATGGCATTGAGGAGATGCTGAAATCAGCAAAAGAGTTATAATCGCCTCCTCTATAAAAGAGCGAACTCCCTAAAATCGGTTTCGCGCGTTAGCGCGAAACCGATTGCGAGGGGCGAAGCCCCGAGCCCTAAGAACCAAAAAACCTCCACTGGGCGGTTGGCGGAAATCAACCGTTCGGGCGGTAGGAACGTTCGAAAACGGAAATTTTCAATTTTCGGCGACTTTTTGTGGGCGATTGGGGATTTTTGACGTTTCCAAAGTATTTGATCCGTGTGCGCATCCGGAAGGAGAACGTCCAGTGCGAGTTTGAGACCGCCGGGACGATCACCTGATTTTATTTCAGTTTTTGAAGCTTCCACGGGGATTGTCGTTTTCGGCGACTGGCGGGCAAACGAGTGAGAGTCGCTGAGGATGACTTAGTGTGATTATGTGCAGAATTTGACGGCGGATCCGGTGGCAGCCATCGTTTTCTGATCAGGTGTCGTAGTAACGAGGTAACGGCCATAAATTTGTTTTTAACGTGTTTCCCCCGTTCCGAGCGGGCGAGTTCGAATAAAGAGTGTTTGCTTTGGTCGTTCGTGGTAGGAATCGAACCGTCAATGTCCGGTGAATCGATTCGTGGCAATGGCGCCGCGCGAGAACGAGTTTGAGCCAAGCTGTGGCCACAAATCGACGGTGCTCGCGTGTGGGCGTGTGCGGGCTCATTCGAACGGGCTCGGCGAGCCGGCTTTGAATCTGTTACGGAGCGATGTCGACGAAGCACGAGATGAGCGACCGGAGGCCGCCGGCAGGCGGCCGCAGGGAGCGAGGCGAGTGCTGAGGAGACTGAGCGACAACCGAGCAGTTATAGCCGTGCCCGAGAAGTCGCGATGTCGACGCCTTACGTGACGAGCAAACCGCGCGCGCCGAAGGCGCGCGCTCGATTGAACGAGTCGCGTGCAAGGAGACAAGCGATGCAGCCCGTCCAGATCCGACTCCCTCTGGAGCGAAGCGAGCCGAAGGCCGAGCTTATCGGTGGCGGATGGCCGGCCGCCGAAGGCGGTCGGAACGTCCACCTCCCGTTCAGTGAGGCCGGAGGCCGCGAGCGAACCCGAGACTCCTAGCACGGGGGTGCGGGGGCGGAGCCCCCCGAAAAAACAGCCTCTCATCAGTTAATTTCAAAACGCCATGGCCCCGCCAATCGTCTCGGTTCGTTTCGTGTTGTACTCGAAGGCGGTGATTTCGTTGTAATTTCAGGCGATCCAATCGATGCTGGCGATCAACTCGTAACTCGCGACGATCTATTCGTTTCAGGCGGACGCGGCGGCGGCGACGAAACTCGCGGAAACCCCGACGTAAGCGACGGATTTGTTCGAAACGATGGAAATCCACGCGAATTCGGCGGAAGCGATGGAACTCCAAGCGGACCGCGCGGAAACGATGGAACTCCAAGCGGATTCCTCGGGAACGGCGGAAATTGATGCGACCTCGACGGAAGCGGCCGCCGACGCGTTGCAGACGACGCGAAACGTCCCGTAAGTGACGAAATTTGTGTCGTTACAAGCGCGAACGACGAGAAACTTCGAGTTGCATTCCCGGACGATCCAAACGCAAACGTGAGTCTTTCTTGACGCGCTACACGATCCTTTCAATTATGCTTGATTTGTTTAGTCAGATGTCGACGCGCCCCGAGCTCGACACTCCCCGCACGGAGCGAAGTCGACGAAGCACGAGACGACCGAGTGGAGCCCGCCGGTAGGCGGGCGGAGCGAAGGAGGCGAATGCTGAGGAGACTGAGCGACCCACACTCACCGTTTACTTTCAGCTGCAACGGAGCGAGCCGACGAAGCACGAGATTCGCCGAGTGGAAGCCGCCGAGAGGCGGCTGGAGCGAGCGAATCGAGTGCTGAGGAGGCGAGTGACCTGCCAACACAAGCACGAAATGTTTGGCAATCAAATGCTATCAATGGGTTTCTTGCAGGAACAATCAAGAGTGCTCCGACCCGCCGCCGCAACCTCGAACTTCCTTCAATTCGATTCAATCGGTCTCAATGCTTTGTTTGCAGAATTGAACGCGCCCAGCGAACTTCACACGCCCGACACGGAGCGAGCCGACGAAGCACGAGACGAGCAAACGCGGGCGCCGAAGGCGGCCGTCGTGCAGCGAGGCGAGTGCTGAGGAGGCGAGTGACCTGTTCACACAAACAAACTCTTTACGGTAACCGAATACTGGCATTCTTTTCTTGCAGTAACAATCAAGAGGGCTCCGCACCGCAGCGACTGGTGGATTGCACGCGATTCTCATTGGATCGATCGCGTTTTGATGAGTACTTTGGAATTCGCGGATTGATGGTCCCGCTGCTTTCAGATCGTTCGCTTGACAGCGGAATGCGTGCAGCCAGCCGTTTGACTCGCTCTACAAACGAAACCGATTGGTGGAGCAGTCGGCGACGCACAGGACCTGTGACCGGAAAAGCGCAACTAACGCTTTTCAGTCTTCCGTTCAGGTTCAACGGAGCGAGCCGACGAAGCACGAGACGAGCGAACGGAGCTCGCCGTCAGGCGAGCGGAGGGAGCGAGGCGAGTGCTGAGGAGGTGAGTGACCTGTCGGGACAAACACCCGCTTTCTTTTGCAGCCACTACCGCCGATCGCATTAGGATGAGGCGAGTGTTGGAAATCCGTTAGCTATTTAGTGCGTTGTTTAGATCTTTTTGATGGACCCTGGGATACGTGGAGCCAATCAACTGTTGAGGTGGTGACTGGTCTGGCGACACAAACGATCATGCTTTCAGATGCGAGGAACGTTTGGCCAACTCAACGTGCTAAGCGGTACGCATTCAGGTTTTTTCGATTCTTTCTTTCACCAACCAGGTGAATGGATTCGCCCAAGCTCAACATCACCCCCGCACGGAGCGAGCCGACGAAGCAGGAGATTCGCCGAGTGGAAGCCGCCGAGAGGCGGCTGGAGCGAGCGAATCGAGTGCTGAGGAGGTGGTGAGACGCGTGCCAGCACAAACGATCATGCTTTCAGATGCGAGGAACGTCCGGCCAACTTAACGTGGTAAGCGGTACGCATTCAGGTTTGCCTTGATGCTCTGCTCCGCTACCCCTCCGTTTTTTACAGGTGAATTGACTCGCAGAGCACAACGTCACCCTCGAACGGAGCGAGCCGACGAAGCACGAGACGAGCGAACGGAGGGCGCCGAGAGGCGGCCGGAGGGAGCGAGGCGAGTGACCCCCATTCACAAGCTTCTTTTAGATTCAACGCAGCAAACACGTGGACGACGTGGATGCAAATGGAGCGCCCGCCCAATCTCATATGGTGAGTTGGACTAACGAAGTGCAAAAACCAAATGCCCTACCAAGCTTACTGGGCCCAAACCTCGAAGCAAACCTCGGAGCATGCGACGGAACGATCGGAAAAGTAAGCGGAAACTTTCAAAACGTGGCAAATGACGGCGCAAACGTCCGAAATGTCGCAAACGAAGGACCAGACGTCAAATTCAAAACGATCATCTCGTAACCTTTTGCTGTTGGGTAATTTTGAGAGAACAGCAATCCAAACGTACTCCAAAGCTGGACAAACACGTGAAATGTCTAAGACCAAACGCGCACCAGCCGAAGAACACACAGCCACACTCCCCTTTGCTCCTTTCACTTTCCGTGAGTTAAACATTTTTAAACGTCGCTTCCGGTTGTCTAACAACATTTTACGCTCTGTCTGACAACCAGCCACCCAAACCCCTAAATCTTGTCACATAATATCAATAATAGTTGGCGGTAAAATAGATAGACCCAATTTCGCAAATCGCAAAAACAAACCCTCGAATTCGAAGGATGACTGACCCCGGATCCGTTGAGATTAGAGTTCTACGTGCTTTCGTTGGCTCAAAACAATGCACCTCCGGTGGCGTGTGGGAAATTTCTACCGTAACCCGCGACATCGATTGTTGCGCGCGTTGTGATGGGCGTGCGGGGTCGTGGGTGGTGTTGTTGGATAGGGGACGGTGAGGCGAGTCGATTGGTGTGTGTTTGGACCGTTGAAGTCAACGGGTTGAGTAGATGTCATCAACAATGTACGTCGATGTCGCGCCGTTGACATCAACGCCTGTAACTCGCCACTGGGTGGTTGTGGGTGGCTGGGAATGGGCTCAATCGACGCGGAATGATGCGGGGAACGTTTTTGTAGTGACATGCGTAGCGTGGAAAAGTAGGTGAAAATTGTAAAAATTGATCAAAGTATAGGGGGTGGGTCAAAATTGCCGGTAAGTGAGCGGAACCCGATGATATGGGTGTCAATCGACGCGGAATGATGCGGGCAACATTTTTGTAGTGACACGCGTGGCGTCAAAAAATAGGTGAAAGTTGTAAAAATTGAGTAAAGTGTAAGGGGTGGGTTCAAGTCGTCGATTTCTTTGTCGTAAGTGGTCGATATGGGTGTCAATCGACGGGAAATCGTGCGGGGAACACGCCTAAGGTAGTTGCAGCACACACAGAGGTCGTCGACGTAGGCGGCAGCCGCGGGGGCCGGTAGGCCCCCGCCATTGGTCAGTGTCTGATCGCGACTGTCGACGTGCAGTGGATTCTATTGAATTCTGTAGCCTCGCTCGGCCCTAGCACTGTTCAAGGCCGCAGGCCTCCGCCACGCCCGCACGAATGGGTTGTTTTCCGCCGCAATTCCACCGTTTTTGACCAAATTTGAAGCGGTTTTCGACGAAGGCAAAGCCCAGCAACAGACGCAGGCATAGTCGGGCAACAAAGAGGGCTGCGCAGCAGCCCTTGTCAAAACGCAACGCAATAAAGAAACAAACAAAAAGAACACGCGGCATTCGAACGGAAAGAGGAAAGAAGCGGATGGCGGGAAGAAGAACGTGCCTTTTGTCCCTCGGCCATCCCGATTCGTGTCCAACTAATCAACGAGCGTTTAGTCAAGAGAATTTGGCGTCATTCAGAAGACGGCCGTCGGTTGCTTTCGCCCGCCCGCTCGCCAATGAATCACGAAGAGCGGGGCAACCGAAAGCGAGAACTTCGATTCGAATCGGAGGGCGTATGACCGGAGGAAGTGGGCCAAAACAAGCAGCAAGCAGAGTTTATTGGAATTGGATTGCGGTTGAGCCTTCAGCCTTCGATTCGCCTCTTCGCGGCCGTGAACGGGGCCGCTGAGAAGCGTGTGTTCGAAGGTGTGGGGTGAATGACTGAAGAAAAGGGAGAAAGAAGCCGCCTTTTGTACGGAGAACGGCCGGCGGGCGGAACGACGGAAAGAAGCGGCCGGCCTCGCGGCCGTCCGCTCCCTTTGTCCGCGGAATCTCGCGGTCAGCGTAAACAAGAAGGAAAGTCGTATGATTAAACGAACGAACGAACGGACTTTACTGCTCGCTTCGTGTGTTGTAAGACCGCTTGTCGTACTCGTGATTCGACTCCACACTGCTCACAAATCATAAGATGCTCGAGCAAGCGACCGATTTTCACCACTTTTGCAACGAAAACAACCCGCGGAAGATTAAACTACGCATCACGGTAAGCAGGCAGATGTAAAGTGAAATGAGGAAATGGCCGAATAGAAACGAAGAAAACGGATGACGAGTGGCGGTCGTTCAAAGTACACGAACCGACTGCCGGCCGTCGAGTGAAGAAGGAGGATTGACCGCGAGTTATTGATCAGGATGACGAGATCGATCGACTGCCGCCGCGACGCTCGATTCGGGATCCGTGGATTGCTGCTGATTGTTCGCGGGGGGCGATCGGACGGCGAGAATCGAAGAGGGCGAAAGCGGTGGAGAAAAAACTGGTTGATAGGGCGGGCGATTAATGGGATCTGCGAGACGGCGAAGCAAGCGGTGGACTGATCGTTTCGAAGGGGCGCTCCTTCAGGAAACAAACGCCTCGTATCCCGACGACTTCTTGGTGCGCATTGTAAACACACGCATCGCGCGCATGCCCGCCGCGCCCGCGAACGTCGACCGCGCCGCACGGCACAACCGACTGGTTTCATCCGCACGACCAAATATTTCGCCTGCAGAATGGGAAAACTCCCGCACCAGAGGACCCGATTGATTAACCTGAAGGTGGAGATTTTCGAGCCAAGAGTTCTTTTCAATCAACACCGAAGAAGATGGAAGGAAGTGGAAGAGTGATGTAAACGGTGGACGGCGTACAGTAAACAAACACAACCAGTCGTTCGGGCAAACACCCGGAAAGAAGCTGCACGTGAACGATTGTGATCAGTCGATTAGGGCAAAAAGCCGTCGGATGGTCACGTTCGGGCGGCGGCGGACTTCGAAGTCGCCGGTTGCACGCGCGGCGTTGATCCGCCCGCTTCGTTCCGAACGGAAAATCCGAAGAGCGGCGAGTGCGCGTCGAAGGCGGCGGCGAGGGCGACAAAAAAAACAAAAACCGGCGAGTGGACGGCGAAAAGCCGGAGGCAATGGTGGGAGAAAAGTGACCGCCGTAAAATCGCTCTCTTCCGTACATCAACACGCGGTAGACGTCGGGGGCGAGGAAGAAGCGGAGAGGAAGACGGCAACGCCGAAGGAAGAGCTCGAGATTCCGGAGAGAAAGTGAAAAGACACTCTGCCGCGGCTTCTTCTGCTGTTGGTGGTGTTGGTAGTGTTGGTGCGGGCTTGCGGACGGGCGGCGGGATGCGCAGTTGGCGATCGGAAAAACCGTCGGCTTCATCCTCGCGCCGCCGCTCTTGCCTTCCGCCCCCACGTTCACGATCGGCACGAGAACGAAGAGGAAGAAGCGAGTCGAAATGCAAAGAATGTCCTCTCAGCCGTTGTTGCACATGCGAATCAACGAAGACGTTTATAGTTTGTTGCCCCACTCGTCATTCAGTCGGGAGGCGATCGAAGGACTTCGTTCGGGCGAATCACGAACCGCCGCCTTGCTCACGACGTCTCGCCGCAATCACGAGCTTCGAGCAGGATATCGGACATCCGTTTCCAATCAAACGCCTCAAGCAATGAACTGGAATCCACGACTGGCGTTGCGCAATCGCAAAACGTGATCCTCAACCGCGAGCGTTCGTCTCGTCTGATGGAGTGACTGATGCGATGAGGGTGACAGGCATTTGGGATCGCAACAGAGAGAAGCCAAGGGAAAGCAAAAAACGTAATTGGGGCGACCTATAAAATGCACGGCCATTTCGAGCACCAAAAAGCACAAGTGTAGCGCGTTCTCTCTGTACTAATCGAATATCCACCTTTTGAGCGATCGTAAGAGAGACCATTGTAGACATGTTCACTGAACGAAGGGCAGGAATGATAATAGAGGAACGAAGGTTAAACAACAACACGGAGCGCTGGTTTCATCATTCCAACAAAGAAGTCTCCTGATTAACGCGTGCTGAAGCGAGACGTCAAAGTCGCCGTCACTTCGCAAACATCCCACCGTTCCCTTCGTTCGCCAAACAGGCGGCGAGCGGTGGGGGATTTGGACAAACGAGCCGGCGGAAGACACTTGCGTAATCAAACGCAGCGTCGGGATTTGCACGCCGGCCGCGAAGTCAAAGTTCGGAGACCTCGAACAAACCGGCCCGCCGTTCCATCGCCCGGAGCGTCGCGCCCGGACAACGAGAAACCGTTCGAAACGTCGCTGTGGAAATGCGCGCTTCTGCTCGTTCCTCCGGCGGCCGTTGCGGGCGGCGGCGTAATCCAGGCGACGCGCACCTTTTGCGCTTACTCTTCCTTTTTTCTCCCCCTCCTTCGCCTTCGTTCTGCCTCCGCTTCGGCGGCGGCGGCGTATCCGCTCGCTCGGTTCGGGATGCGCCCTCAAGGTGCAAGCGGATGAGCGCGAAGATGCGCGCGCCGCGGAGGGAAACGGAGGAATGTTCCGTCGTCGCCGCTCGCTCACTCGCCTTCGTCCCTCCGACAGCGGGGCTCGTAACGCCCCTCACACTTGCGAAGAAATCGGACGTCAAGATCGAGCATGCGGTTTGACCTACAAATCGTTCCCATTTGACCACTTCGTCTACGCGCGCGCGCTTCAACTGTGCGGCTAAAGCGATGCGGAGGGGATCGTTCCGGCGAGAATTGCCCCACGATCCACTCGGTTACGCGAGCTATTTGGAGGCATTCGGTAGGCGGAATTCGAATGCGCTTCTTCGTTGAAAGAAATCAGGAAACACGAGTTACACGCGGTGTTGCACGTAAAGGAACGAAGATGACATCATCGGACCACACACAAATGACGAATTCTTGCTCCAGAAACAGAAGACTTCTTCGAGTTATGAAATGCGCAGGTCAAGTGGAGAGGGAAGAAACGGTCGCGGTGGTCGAAAATCATAAACGAATTCCGCCGACCCGAAGGCGGTTGTTCGAAACGGCGCGTTGAAAAGATTGGCGACATTTCCGCCCGCGCATTTTGTTGCACCGCTCGATGCCCCGCGCCTGCCGGGGCGGGAGGGAAAATCGAAACGTTTTGTTCGAAACCATTCCGCCGCCGCCGCCCGGCTTCGCGTCGCCGTCGATCCGCCGCTCGCCTTTGGCGACTCGCCGGCCGCCGATTGCCGATCCCGAGTGGCGGGCGGGCGGGCGGTGGGGCCAGCGGGGGTGGGCGGAAGGAGGCGTTTCAATCCGCCCCGAACTTCTCGCCTTCTCGTCGCCACGTAACACTTCGACTTCGACCGATCGTATTTTTGTAATCCCACCCCCGTCGCGGTTCAATTTGCACCCGCACCGTTCCCCGCCCGCCCGGGCATTCGATTAGACGCCTCGCCTGATTGGGGCGGGAATTCGCCTCACTTCGAGGATTTCATTTGTGAACGGAGGATTTCGATGAGTTGTGTCATCTGAGTGCTCTAATTAATCGTTGAATTGCGGTCACTAAAAACAACAAACGCTTGAAATTACAGATGAAGAAAAGCTGTTGTGATGGGTGAGAACACTCGTTTCTTCGTTTTGCTGAAAGATTCCTCTACAACAATCCGCACTCTTCGATCACACCCTCACAATCAATCACTCGACGATGTACATAGATGTCCACCGAAGAGACAGCGGGCGATTCTCTGCAAGAAACCCGCCAGCAAAGACGGGCTTGTCATTCTGTTGCAGATCCGAAAGAACGAGCTTTTCGTTGATTCCGGTGGATTTGTTTCCGACTAGAAGATGGATCGAGTGGCAAGGGCGATCGAACGGGCACGCAAGGCCCGCCATCTGAATGCCCTCATCACGGAGACCTTCGATTTGGCCCAACGGCAGCACGATCAACACCTGGCCGCCTGTCGAACGCCGTTCACTGTCGTTGTGAAGGACAATTTCGCGTACGTTTCTCTTCCATCGTTCTTCGTTTCCAACTCAATGGATTGCAGGGTCAAAGACGTCCCAATGACGTGTGCATCGGCCATGCTCGCCAATTACCGAGCTCCGTACACGGCGACCGTCGTCCAGCGATTGGTGGACAAAGGCGAGTGTTCTCTTCGCATTCCTTTCTTATTCCTTGCTTGCTCAGGCGGATGTGTCGTGGGCAAGGCCAACATGGACGAGTTTGCAATGGGCTCGACGAATGCGGACAGCCACTTCGGTCCGGCCAAGAATCCGCGCACTCCGGCCGCCCAAATCGACGGCGACTTCTTCGTGGCGGGCGGCTCGTCCGGCGGCTGCGCCGTGGCGGTCAGCGAGGGGTTCGCGGACGTGTGAGTGCACAATCTCCGTCGTTTATTTCTGCTCTTTTTGTTCAGAGCAATCGGATCGGACACCGGCGGCTCGACGCGAAATCCCGCCTCGTTCAACGGCGTCTGCGGCTTTAAGCCCTCGTACGGCCTCCTCTCGCGGCACGGGCTCGTCCCGCTGGTCAATTCTTTTGACGCTCCGTCGTTGTTCACGCATACCGTCGACGAATGCATCAAGTACTTCGGTGAGTACCCGCTTCTTTCCGGTTCTTTGTGAATGTCGCTTGCAGACTTTCTTTTGGGTCGAGACGAGCACGACTGCACGACGTTGGAGCCGACGGACAAGCAAAACCGAACGCCTCGTTCGGATCTGAAGGGTGTGAAGGTCGGAGTGCCCGCGGAGTTCCGAAATGCCGAGATGTCCGCCGATTGCAAATCCATCTGGCTGGCGGCAATCGAGCGATTTCGAGCCGCCGGGGCGCAGACCGTGGACGTGAGTCTCCCGCACACACCGTACTCGGTCGTCTGCTACCACGTGCTCAACCAGTCGGACGTCTTTTCGAACATGTCCAGGTGAATCCTCGCTTCCTTCTTCTCCGCTCTTATGCCGTCGTTTAGATAAGAAGGAATGGAATTCGGGCATCGGGAGGATCAACTGAAGTCCTTCAACGAACTCCTTACCAACTCGAGAACGAAGGCGCTCAACAACGTGGTGCGGAAGCGGATCTTCGCCGGGAATTTCTTCAATCTGGAGGAGTGAGTGGTCGAGGACCATCGGAATGATTCCTCCTTTTTCCTTTCGTTCAGGAACAAAGGCCAATACTTCCTGCAAGCGGCGAAGGTCCGTCGGCTGATTCAACGGGACTTCTCGGCCGTCTTCCGCGAGCAGCGGGTGGACGTCCTCCTGTTGCCCTCGACGAATCACTCCGCTCCGACCATCAGCCAAGTGCGCTCCCGCTCGGCCGAAGAGAACCAAAACGAGGACTTCTTCACGCAGTCTGCGAACATGTGCGGTAGGCGGTGGAATCGATTGATTGCAACGAATGTCTGTGCTTTCAGGTCTGCCGGCCATCTCCCTTCCGTTCGGCCATTGCTCCAACGGTATTCCGTTGGGCGTCCAGCTGATCGGCGGCTACTTGGACGATTGGAAGTGTTTGGAGCTCGGTCGTCTGTTTCAGGCCGCGAAATGACCGATTTCTTGTTGCTGTTTAGTTGTTGTTGATGTTCTTGTGTTAAACGAGTGTGCTTGACTTTCTTCCGCGTCGGCAGCGAACGATTGAAGAGCGGAAGAATTGAATTTTGCACGAAGAAACATGCAGGGCGGAAGCAGCCGCAAGGAAGAAAGAAGTCGGGGCGGCGAGCGAGAAGGCGGACGTCGTCCAACATTTCGCCGACCAAACGGCGTCCCGACCGACCGGAAGGCCCACTTTCTTTCGTCCGTCGACCGCGAGCTTTTCGGTCAGAAGACGGCGGGAAGAAGGCGGCCGGCCGAAAAGCCGACATTGTGGCCGCTCTTTGCATCCGCTCGTTGGAGAGTAAATGATGCCTGCAGTAATTGCCGACTCGACAGCAAGAATGCACCCTTGTTGTCCGCAGTACACGTGGAATTATGGGCGGAAAGTGGTAATCAAACGGTCGGTCGAGTTGCCCGTCGTTTTGTTGCAATTAAGCGGACTTTTCTGCCTGTGATTTTTGAGACAAATTCGAGAATTTAGAGTGGACCTATGGATTTAAAGCCAATGTGCAACAAGAAAAGAGGTAACTCCGGTTGTACCTACCGATTTAATCGGAAATGAGGTCGAAAAATCGGAAGAATGACCAAACCCACTCGTTTACAGTCGTCTTCCGCGTTTCGTGACGTAATGCGGGGCGAACGAAGCGATACGTTCCACAAACTTCTGACCATCAATTCTGTTCGTTCCGCAGACGGGCCCGTTGGGCGAGCGAGCGGCACTGTGGCGGGGTCGTCGTGTGCGTCTCTACGCCGTCCATCGGGTCGATTGTGGGCGCGGAATGTCACCGGCCGGGCACTCCGTCCACACGCCGCTTCGCTGCATCGTGGGGGTTTGACAGCAGTCGATGTGGTTGGCGGTCGGATTCGCAATCGTCTCGAAGCGGTCAGGATCCCAACAAAGTGGCCGCATCGGCGCGCGGCCGAGCGTCGCGTTCATTCGGCTTCGTTGGATGCGTTCGTCGCGTGCCTCGTGTTCTCGCGGAAAATCCGATAATCTCCTCATCACGATTCGCTTTCGTTTCAGTTTCCGGCGTTTCCCGCAGCCCATTCCACGGTTTCTTCCTCCTCCGGAAACTTCCCATTCGAATCCGATCAGTGACGACGTTTGTTCCAGTTTTCCTCAAATTTCCAATCCTTCCATCAACTTCACCTCCCTTCGAATCGAATCGAAATGTCGAGCGACGAGAGTTCCGATCACGAGGTAAATTCTTTTTGGTGCATGAAAAGCGGGGATTCATTCGTCGCTTGCATCCAGTGCCCGCTGTGTATGGAGCCGTTCGATCCCGACGACAAGACCTTCTATCCGTGCCAATGCCACTATCAGGTGGGCGATCCTTTCGCTCTTTCGCTGCAATCCACCAATTTTCTTAAGATTTGCCGATTCTGTTGGCATCGCTTGCGGACGGACGAGAACGGGCTGTGTCCCGCGTGCCGCCAGCCCTATCCCGAGAATCCGGTCAATTTCCAGCCGGTCAGCGGGTCGGAGATGCAGAAGGGGAAGTCGAAAACGAAACAACGCCAGCCCGTCAAAACGAAGCTCGCTGCCGACGCGCGCAAACACCTGGCCGAGTACCGCGTGCTGCAGAAGAACCTCGTCTACGTGGTCGGCCTCTCGCACAAACTGGCCGATGCCGAGTCCTTAAAGAAGCCCGACTACTTCGGGCGATTCGGCAAGATCCTCAAGGTCGTGATCGGTTCGTCGGCCTCGACCAACGGCTCCGGACAGACCTCGGTGACCGCCTACGTGACGTACGCGCGAGAAGAGGACGCACTGCGGGCAATTGCGGTGAGCTCCCGTTCATCTCCTCCTTTCAACCAACTGTTCTCGAACTCAGGCCGTGAACAACGTGGTCCTCGACAATCGCGTGTTGCGAGTCTCGTTGGGCACTACCAAGTACTGCTCGACGTTCCTGCGGGGGCAGGTGTGCACGAAGACGGTAAGCACTCCACTCTTTCATCGCTCAGCAATGCAAGTGTTTGCAGGAGTGCATGTACCTGCACGACGTGGCCGAAGAGGAGATCAGCTTCACAAAAGAGGACATGCACGCGGGCAAGCACAACGACTACGAGCGCAAGCTGCTGGAGCAGTTGGCCGCGCGGACACAAAACTCCTCCAAATCCAAAGCGATCACGCCCGTCCTCCAGCCCCGCACCGAACCGTCCACCTCGCTCTCGCAGACCGACCTCTCCTCCATCGCCTCGTCCACGAAGGAGAACGACGCCCAAAGTGAGGGCTCGAAGAAGACGCGCAAGGCGAAGCTCATGGCCGACGCGGGCAGTCGGAAGTCCAGTCCGGTAAGCCGCTTTCTTCTTCGATCATTCACTTTCTTCGTGATTTGAGAAGCCGGACACTCGGTCGCGACCCACCAGTCGCGCGTCCTCATCCGCGTCGTTCGCCTCGAGCAAAAGCCAGGGCCGCACAAACGTCGAGGAGATCCCGCAGGAAACGCGACCGACCGACGAGTGGAACCCGCCGCCCTCGCAGCCCGCTTCTGCTCCGGAGGCCCAACCGCTGGCGGAGGTCCCCGAACCGCAGAAGGCGCCCGATTCGGTTCGTGATCAACAGCCTTTTTTTGATTTCATTCCGCCCGTTCAGGTGATGACCACGTGCGGTGAGTTCGAGCGGCGGATGCTCTCCGAGAATCCGGTGACGACCGGGGCGCCGATCCGCGAGAACGGCACGAACGGGCACAACATCGACGACGACGACCTTGGTTCGTTTGGCTTCCGAATCGATCGATGAATGCTCGTGTTCAGGTTTCGATCCCTACTCGATTTCCGCAAAGGCGCTAGCCGACATGCTAATCGAAGAGAAGGAGCAGGGATCGCCTAAGTACGTTCCATTTGCCGATTGCTTTCATTGGTCTCCCTTTCTTCTGCAGGTTCTCGTACCACGAGCACACGAAGCTCTCGAGTCCGCCGACCTCCGCCAAGCTGCAGCACATGGGCGCCAACCGGTCGACGATCACGCTCGACGACATCTTCACGGCCTCCCGGACGTCCGCCCACACCAACACCTCTCCGTACGCGAACCTCAACGCGATGCCCACAGCACACGAGCCGCAAGGCGGCGGCGGGGAGTCCACGACCAACGGCCGTCCGCCCGCACAGCCGCGGTACGTCCAGCTGCTGATTATTCGGTTGATCATCCTCGCTCTTAGATTGTTCAAACGGCAGTCGACGGCCCCGCACATGCCGCCGCCGCAGCCCCAATACTACGCCGGCCATCCCGCACAGCAGCAACAGCCGAAGTTCCACGCCGAACACGAGCCCAACCGGGCGATGCTGAACGGCGGCGGCGGCTACAACCTGCAGATGCACGAGGCCGCCCACGCCGACTACCTGCGGCTGCGCGAGTTCGCCGCCCAGGTGGTCGGCGGCTACCGCCCCGATCAGCCCTACGTCGTCCCTCACCCGGCGGCCCCGCAGCCGCGCGGCGACGCCTACGGCATGGGGCCCACGTACGCGCCGAACGGCTACGCGCCCGCCGGGAACGCCGCACCCAACGGAATGGAGCGCTACGAGATGCACTACGACCCGATGCAGCAGCAGCGCAAGCCGCCCTACGCGCAGAACAAACCCAACGGCACGCTGAACATGAACGAGTGCCGGGAGGAGTTCAAGGCCCTACTGCCTAACGTGAACGTTCGTTTTGTGTCGTCTGATGGTGCGGTTTTGTTTGTTTGTTCTTGTCGTGAATGGTGATCGGGCACGAGCAGTTGATTGGAGATCGATGAGCACCCGCCCGAAAGGCCACCAATTGCACGTGTTTTCGCCCAAACTCGCCCACTGTTTGATCGTGTGTCGCTTTTGCAATCGAACCGTCGTTTCGTTAATTCGGGCGTGTTCAAGGCCGTCGATCACGAACCGATTTTCGCCTCCACTCATCGAAATCCAGTCAGCTTCTCTCCCACCATTGATTCCATCCACTCACTTGCATTCCATTGATTTCTCTCCCGCTTTCAGAGCCCGGCCTCAATTTCAAGCACTCCGTGGACCGAAGCAAAACCGCTGGCCAGTCCGCAGCGCGCAACAGCATCGTGAATCTCGTGTTCAACACGTACAGCGGCGAGGGACAGGAGACCAAGTAGACGGCTGTCTGTATGTTGAGTGAAGGCGAATCATTTACACAGTTGGGATAAACATGCGTTCAATACCCGTTCCTCATTCGTGTTCGTCGAAGAGAAGAGTCCGAAAGGAAGAAGTCGGCGAATGGTCAACTGAATCCACTTGTTTCTTTTCCACTCAACATCCTCTCCATCGACCGGTGTAATCAAGTGAAAAGGCATTCCGAAGATGGCGCTCCGTTTGGACTTCACGGTGGAAACGGCGCTCTTCTCGGAGGCCTTCGATCCTCTCCGCCTGCTCGCCGCTTCCTCGTCGACTCCGTCCTTCGTTCAAGCGGCCTCGTCGGTGGACGAATTCGAGCGGGAGATGCTCGAAGACGAGCGATCGGCGAATTTCCTCACGGACTTGCGGGTTGGTTTTTCCTTTGATTTTTATTACTCTCCTTCTCTTTCTTCAGGCTTACGACAAGGAGCTGGAGGACGTTCGGGGGCCGCAGAAGAAGGTGCGCAAGGGATGGACGAACGGTCAGCGACGAAAAATGCGGCAGGAGCAGAAGGACCGAGTGAAACGCGAACAGCTCGCGTAAGTGGGCAGTCAATTAGGTGGGGATAATCGCGTGTGTTCAGGAAGATCGGCGTTGAGAAGATCGGCTATTGGGGCTACGCGATGGCCAGCGGCGGGTTGTTCGAGAGCATGAAGAAGTGGGTTCACAATCGGACTCGCGTGGTCATCAAACTCAAATCTCCTCATCCGAACGAGGATCCCGATCGGCTGCTGGAGGTTTGTTCTCTTTTTTTTGAACCCAACGCATATCCTTCGCATTCAGGGCGTGATAGTGGCCTTCGACAAGCACTGGAACATGATCGTTCGGGACTGCGACGAGGTGTACACGCCCTCCGAATCCGCCGGCCTTGTCCAAAGCGATCCGAAGCACATGGTGCCCGCTCTCGTCTACAAGTCGGTCCCCTCGCTCACGAACACGTTCATTCGCCACCTGAAGTGCACGATGATCTCCGGCAAATCGATTGTCTTGATCCATTCCTCCGATGCCCAATGATCTTGACGGTGCTGAGTACTCTTGGAAATAAACGGATTTCTTTTTGTTCGACTAGGCGGCATGAGAACTTGCGGTTGGTGGGGAAATTCACACTCCCGCCGCCCTCTTCGTCCTTTTTGTAGCGGCATCAGAGTCAAGCCTCGTCTCGTCAGACGATGCGGCAGACTACGGGTTCGATTTACGATCACTGATCTCACTTGCCCTTCTTTGTTGCTCACACTCGACTGACAGAATGGCTAATCGTTTACTCAATGCGACAACAAAAAAGATACAACGGTTATTCCTGAAGCGAGGCGATCAACTGGGGAAAGGCGGTCGGGATCCACGCGGCCCGCTCGGGGTCGTGGACGAAGAGGAGGTCGCGGTCGAAGAAGACGGAGCGGGGCCCGAACGAGTAGACGGGACGGCCGTTGTGGAAGCGGTGGGGCTGCGGGGCGAAGAGGACGCCGAGCTCCTGGGCGCGCGCCTCCACGGCGTGCCGCAGGGAGGTCGGAACGAACGGGGCGGCGGGCGGGGCGGCCGGTCGAGTGGGCGGCGGGGCGGTCGGGTGGGCGTCCGCGAAGTTCGGCAGCGGCGTGACCGCGTGGCCGGCCTGCGCCTGCTGGATCGCGCGCAGGGCGCGGACGAACTCGGCTGAAAGCGGAGGATCAAGAAGGAGGAAGGCGGGAGAGAGAACGAACCCCGAACGTCCGGTCGGGCGGCCAACTCGGCCGGCAGCCGCTCCTTCCACTCGCGGTAGTACTCGCGCACGTCGGGCAGCGCGCCCGGCACCTGCACCCACTGGCACAGCTGCGCGTACCAGCGCGGGAAGAAGTTGCGGGTGAGCAGCGAGGCCACGATGTCCGCACTCAGCAGCTCGGCCCACGCGAGCAGGGCGTGGAACTCCTTGTACTGAACGGAGAGACGAGTAGAACGGAGGAGAGGGCGGAAAGGACTCACCGGATTCGTGTTCGGCTCGTCCAGCGGCATGCGGCGGAGCGCCTCCTCCAGTTTGGGCACGATGTTGGCCGCGAGGAAGCCCTGCATCGTGCCCGCGCTCCACACGACGCGCCACGGGCGGAGGACGGCGTGCGCGGTCTCGTCGGTGGCCGTCCACTCGCGCAACGCCCGCGCCAGCTTCTGGCGGATGAGCGGGTAGACGACCAGCAGGCGGTCGCCCAACACCTCGTGCCAGGGGACGATCCACGCGTCGATGGGCAGCGGGTCGGTGCGGGGCTCCCACTCGTCGACGACCACCGAGCGGAGGCGCGGGATGAGGAGCTGCTCGAAGAGGGCGTCCAGGATCCAGCCGGGCAGCACGCCGAACCAGGCCGCCACCAGCCCGATCATCGCCGCGCACTCGGTCCGCGGCCGCCACTCCAGCGCCGCCCGTCGCACCGGCGGCATCCACGCGCTCCAGAGGGCCGCGTCGAAGGCCGACGGCTCGCCGGCCGTCCCGCCGCCCTCCAGCAGCGCCCGCCACGCGCCCACCTCCTCGAGCCCGAAGCGGGGCTGTTCGAGCGGCCGCCACGCGCGGAAGAAGTCGGCGAGCAGCGGCGTCACGCGCAGCTCCACGAGCGCCTCCAGCCCAAAGGCGGCGAACTCGGCGGCGTGGTCCGCGCGCAGGCGGGCGAACAACCGCCGGCACTGGTCCAGCTTCTCCTCCGCCGTGCGGCCTGCGGAACGGTCGAACCTGCAGGAAAAGGAGTAGGAAGAGCAGAACGAAAGGGGACTCACTGCTCGACGATCGCCGCCACCGACTCCAGCGCCTCCACCTCGCGGCGCGTGTCCTCCACGTAGGCGGCCATCTCGGCGCGGTCCCGCTCCAGGCCGCCCGTCTTGGCGCGCAGCTCGAGCAGGTGGTCGCCGTTCTGGCGGATCTCCTCCTTGCAGTCCAGCAGCAGCTGGTCCACGTTGTCGGCGAGGGCGGGCACGTCGAAGTTGGGGTGGCGGGCGGGGCGTTCGGCCCGCTGGTGGAACGAGTGGATCGAATCGTAGACGCGCTGATCGGGGCCCGTCATGTCGATGAACTGCAAGCGGCCGTGAGCACTCGAATCGAGCGGGAGGACTCACCTTGACGGCCGGCTGCTTCGCGACGACCGCCGGCACGTCCGCCCGCTCGGCCACCACCTCGTCCAGCGTCACGAACTTCGGCTTCACGCGGCGCGCGTGCGTCTTCTTCCACGCGTTCCGCTGGGCGTCCTCCGCGCGCTCGGGCTCCGCGCCGCCCTCCGTCTGGCGCTGGGCCTCGCCGGCGGACTCTGGACGGAAGGAAGGAGTGAGTGGACGGGAGAAAGCGGAGAGAACTCACCGCCGAACTTCAGGCCACTCGTCTCGTTGCCGTACGCGCCGACGGCGCCGCGGCCGGGCCGGAGGATGGCCTGCACGGGCTCCACGATGCCCTGCTTGTTCTTGCCGAGGCCCTGGCCCGGCTTGTGCCCCATGTTCTGCAATCGAGCTGTGGGATGAGTGGGCGGAGGTCGGCACTCGCCTTCATCATGGCCGCGATCTTCGGCGAGATCCACGCGCCCTCCGCGCCGCCCGCCGTCCGCATGCCCGCGAAGGCCGCCGGCCGTCCCGCCGCCGCCGCGTTGCCGCCGAACTTCGGGCGTTTGGCCTCGGGGAAGGCGGCCACCTCGACGGGCTCGTCCTCCTCCCGCGGGCCGCCGGAGGTCGAGGGCCCGGCCGCGTCCTGCAACTCGGAGAACACGAGAGAATGCGGGAAAGGCGGGAGAACTCACCTCCTCGTCGTCCATCTTGTTCCCCCGACTGACGCCGCCGCTCACGAAGGCGACCGGGCCGGCGGAGCGGGCGCCGCGGCCGAACCCCCGCCGCCCGTCCGCCTCGTCCTCCTCGTCCGCCCAGATGCCTGAAGAACGCGAGGAATGCACAAGAGGAAGGCGGAACTCACCGTAGATCGCTTCGTTCTTCGTCTGCCGCCGCCCGCGGCTGCCGCGCCCCAACGCGAACTCCAGGTCGCGCTCGTCCACCTCGAACGACTCGAAGCCGTCGTCCATCCTGAGCGAGTGGAAGAACGCTGGATTCCGGCTGAACTCCTTGGAAGTCGTCGCAAATTCGACCGAAAAGCGGGGGATTTCGCCACGCAAGACGCGGCGCCACACGCCGAGCGGCGGCGACGTTCGCGGCGGGACGCGAGCGGGCGGTCGGCCGGTGGAGTGGTGGGTGGGCGGTGGGACGTGCTCTTCGCGGTGATCTGTGAACATTCGTGGACCGAACAGACCGCCCACTCACCGCCCTTCGAAATGAGGGGCGCAGCAGACGGGAACCGCAGAACACGAGCAATTCGTTGCTGCTAACTACTGGCAGTTAATTTTGCACGAGGAAGGAAAGAGGTCCACGAATTGGCCAGCTTGAGCAACTCGTTGACGATCTTCGAATTCTCATGGATGGAGGCGCCGTGTGATTCAAAAAGAGCGGCTATCGCTTCCCCAATTCTCCGCTTTGTCTTTGAGGCCGGCGGGCGTCCTCCCGCTTGACTTCGTCCAGCAACTCCTGCCCTAGTGAAGAAGGTTCTCGACTCGGCGCTCTTTTTTCCGGGCGGCTCGTCGAGCATCTATCCCCTCTTTAATCCGTGTTTTCTGTGTCTGCGTCATCCAATAGACAACCAGGCATCGAGTGAACACAATCGACGATTGAGAAAGTGTTCGACCTGCTGCCGCTTCCCACGAGCACCCGGTTGAGGTCGACGCAATCGGCGGCGTTCCCTCCCATCGCGCAAAAGAAAGCGGCAGCCCCGATCAACACGCCCTCCGAATGTTACCCATCAGTTCGCATTATTTCTGGGACTGCAATGGACGCACGGGAGAAACCGAAACTGCGGATGGACGTCCGACGGGCGCTGATGGTTCAGGCGTTGAGCACGAAGCTCGCCCACAACCAGCTGCCCTAGGATCAGAACTTCTTTCGGGAACGCGCAGCTCTCCGCTCCCGCACTCTCCGGCTGTTCTGTTGTTGCCGCGCGTTCCCCACCGCTTTTTTTACGCCGAGTCCAAGAGAACGATCGTCCAAAGAATGGGCTTTTTCGCTAATCCGAATGGGCGACGGGACGTGGCTGTCCTCGGCTTCTTTTTAGCTGTGTCTTTACGACCGTCACTTGCGGACGGAATCGGCGATGCTGCTTCTGCGAGTGGGACAGGCAGACATCCAACACCTTCGCCTGGAAATCTTCTGTTTGGAAACCCTCAACTTCGTTGACCTCCGCAAAATGGTGTTTGTTCTGTCTACGATTAAAAGTAAGTGAGCAAACTACCCGTTTTCAGTTTGGTCTGTAGGCTTGCGGGAGTTGAAGGACGTTTGCGTTCAAACGGAGCTGGCGCACAACGCTGGTTGGATGGTCCCGCTTCTTCGAGAATTCCTGCCACCACCATCTCCACATTTCACTCCTCGTTGCATCGCGACTTCCTTCTGCTCCTGTTGAAGCCGCCTTTGAGATCGGTGGAGAGAGTGGAGATCTTCGCTTGCCGCATGGAACCTCCTTGTGCGTTTCGCTGCTTATAGTCAGTTAAATAGCTCGGGTGTTTCTTTAGACCTAACTCATGTCTTCCGATCGCCCGCTCGTGTCATTTCTACCATTCAGTGCATTAAGCACATTGCAGCGCATGGGCCGTGAGTTTGAAGGTAATGGAACGATCGTAAGTGGGCTTTCAGCTTCGAATTGAACGAACGCGTGGAACGAGTGCGGATCGATGTCATTGGAATTATGTCGACGTTCTCCCCTCCTGGTCCAATGGCCTCCTCTTTGGAACACGCTCGGCAGGAGCGGGAGTTCTGTGCGGTCATACGAAACCTGTGCTCTCTGAACGCGACCTTCGTACTTCACGTGCATTTTGACCACGTCATGTGCAAAAACTTTGCGGTGAGTTCCCTGACTTGTTGCTTCCTGTGAGTCGCTTAATCTCAGGGTGGGCAGGCGCGTTTCAACAAAGTTCTCTCGCGTTTGCTGGCGTGTGCTCGACGTCTCGGAGAGGTCGCTAAAGGCGCGGGCCATCCGAAAGTGCAGCTTTCAGCGACAATCAAGCTGCCGGATCCCAAAGAGCACCCGGTTTGTTCGCCAATTGGACCATCGCATCATTTCCGAGTGTTTAGGATGATCACGAGCAAATGCGCTGGGCTGCCGCACTGTTCTTCAACTCGCAGTCGAACTTCACGCGCCAAACCGAGAACTTCGACGAGGATTTGGTCGCTGAACTCACGCTTAGGACCCGAAGAGTTCGTAGACGTCTGGAGTTGCCACTCGAACGGTCTTGACCTGAACTTTGTGTTTGTCGATGTGGAGGATGAAGCCTTTCATTAAACTATGTGCTGTATTGGAACGAAACCGTTTTCTCTACCTTTATCTGCATTTCTCACGCTATTGGGAGGTATTCACCTCTTTGAATAAACCCATTTTTTCTCCATTTGCGCCTGATCAAGAAAGAAGAGAATAATTTATTGATGAACAGTTAGTAATTACAGAGAATGGGCACCATTTTGTATCCGTAGAGGTCTGATCAAAAGACTAGATTGTTGGCAACAGGAAGGCGGAGGATATCAAGAGAAAGTGGAGCAGGGGGTGGGGCGTTGTCGGCGGTTGGTGAACGAGTAGTAGGCGTCGTTCGACTCGTCCACCGCGTTCCCGAATTTGGCCGCCGGAGCGGGCGGGATCTCCATTCGACGGCGGATGCTCCCGCCGCCGTCCATCGGCGTGAGGTCGCGGCTTCCGCTTGACGAGGAGTTGGCGCGTCGGAAGAGTTCCTCCTCCATCAACAGCGGGCGGGGCATCGGCGGGACGGGGCTGAGCACTTGCGGCAGTTGGAGTGAACGCTGGAGTGTGTGGTGGACGTAGGTTTCGTTCTGCAACCCGTCCGGAATCCACTCGTGGGCGGCGATTTGATCGTCGATATCCGCTGAACAAACGAATTGGTGATTTCTTCCCCCTTCTCGAGTGAACTCACGTTGCTTCGTCTTCAACAACAGCGGCGACTGGAAGTCGGGCTCGCAGTGCTGCGGCATCGAAGCAGAATGCTCGTCGTGCAGCCAGAATTCGGGCTTTCGGTTCGGATTTTGCTGAATGAACGAGTGGACTGTTTTGGATTAGCGAGAGCCCTCACCTCTTTGGACAGGAAGTTGGCCCAAATGAAGACGTAGATCGAGACGAAGACGAGCAGGATGTTCGACGCGGCCTCCATGAACATCGGATACTTGCTGACGGTGCTCAGGTTGTACAGCGACAGACACACGTACGAAGCACACAAGATGGTCTAAACAAAAGGAAGTTAGTGGAAAGAGGATTGAAGAGTTCGTACCAGGACGATCAACCACAGCAACAGCCGGCGGAGTCGGAACTTTGCGACCAATGCTTCGTATTGATTGTGGATGGAGATCAAGAACGAAGTGGCCAGTGCGTAGAAGGCGAGCATCAAGAAGAGGACCATGGGGCCCGCAATGAACCACAGATTCCGCCCGCCCACGTCCAACTGGCAGCCCGCACTGAACAAGAAGGCGGTCGTCGAAATGAGGCACGGGAGGATGAGTCCGGCCGAGAAGCAGAGCGTCAAGCTGGTCTCCGACTTCTCTTCAATTAGCAGGCGGTAGAGGTGGAGGATGAGGATGAACAACCAGATGAACTCCGACGAGATCACGTACGAGAGGACGGCGTTGCGGACCGTGCAGAACATCTGCAATCAAACAATTATCATTCGGCAGTTCAAGCGATTGAACTCACCGCACTCAACGTCAGTTTCTGCAGAGCGAACAGAACGCCCGAACTGAGCATGAAGGAGAGGATGAACGAGAAGCGAATCAATCGCATGTGCACGTCGTTGCGGAACAACGTGGCCAGCAGCGAGAGAAGACAGAGGAAGCAGGCAAAGGCCGCACTCAACGGCGCCGTGTACGGGAGGTTGTTGGCCAGCGCAAATTGGATCAACGCTCCGTTGTCCGGCTTGATGAGGATCGTGAAGATCCCGCCGCCTTCACCGCCTTTCGTCGTCTCGATGTTGAATTGACAGGTGGCGTGCGTTCGATTCAATCCGATCAGCAGGCCGCCCTTCGACGTCCACTCAAACGTTGCGGTCGGGAAGTCGCCGTCGAAGAAGTCCGTTCGACGGCCGATGATCGACGTCGAAGTGTCGGCCTGAGCGCACTCGGGGTACTTCCAGCCGGCGTCCACGTCGAGCGGGTGGATCAATTGAACCGATTCTTCCGCCACTCCGTTTGTGTCGTTTTTGTGGGCAAAGTGCAGCAAGACGGCGTCGGCCTGCTCGCAACTCGCGCACTTTCGGCCCACCACCGCGTAGAAGACGGTGGAGTTTGAGGAACGAGCAGCAATCGCCAGGTGGGACGGAGCAGCAGAAGGCGAAAGATCGTGAACGGCTGGCTTCCCGTTCGCTTCTCGCTTGAAACGCGGCACTCGAAAGAAGGCGGACGGCGAGTGAGCGGACAGCTTTTCCACAGCGAAATCTGAAGAATCTCGAGAGTTGATCACTCTTCTCTTTGTTCCACTTACGCAGTTCGTAGCCAACGAAATGGAAGGACCGCAAGTAGGAGAGTTGAGCGTGTCGACGCGCGAGGATCGCTCCGTACTCCTGCAGCTGGCGGACCATGACCATCCATTGGGCCTCGTTCAGCCGCTGATCCAGCACTTGATCGGCGATCGAGAGGACGAGGCGGGTGTACTCGAAGTCGCGGGTGTGCTCCCGGCTGGCGACCGGCTCGCTCAACAACAAGCTCAGCGCTTCCATCACGATGTCCAAATTGCGCCCGCGGATGTGGTTGTAGGCCGATGTGGTGGTGTTCTGCAGTTTGTGGGCCAACTCGAACACCTCGGCCGTCTCCAACCGCTGAACGCTCTCCAGCCGCTTGCCCAGCTCGTACAATTCGGGCAGCGTGCAGTTGTACGAGCGGACTTCCGACCAGCGACCGTCCGCTTCGCACTTTCGGGTGGCGATCCCGAGTTGTGGGCCCGCGCAGGACTGGCGGGCGATCACGCCGCGCATGGCGGACGTCCACTGCACTCCGTCCTCCATTTCGGCCGGGCACCGATCCCGCGTCTCCACGCACTTGAGTGATCGCCGCTCCAATGAACCCCGAACTCCCGCGAGGCCGATCGGGCGGCAGCGATCGCAGCGACGCCCGACCGCGTCGCCTTGGCAGGGGCACTGGCCGCTGATGGGATCGCAAGTGGCCGTCGGACTGCCGTAACCGCACTCGCACGGAACACACCGATTGTCCTGCAAGAAGGCAATCCGTTTGCACGTGATTTGCTCTTTTTAATCACTCACCTTCGAGAAGGTCCCCGGCTGGCAACGACACACGCCCGTCTGCTCGTCGCATTGCTCCAAGAAGCCGCGATCCGCACGGCAGGAACATCGGCGGCATTCGGAGAACCGGCCGAACCATCCGAAGGGGCAGCGGGGAGCGAGCAGCGAGATCTCGCAGTTTGGGCCGCCCGTCCCCTCCGGGCACAAACACTCGTAGCCGGAAGCCGTCGCGTTGGATCGGATGCACACTCCTTTGCGGCAGACGTCCCGAACGGTGCACACGTCCACGCACGAGTCTCCCACGTAGCCGGAAGCGCAGCGACACTCGTGCCGATCCCAATGGCGCACGCACGTGCTCATCGTCGGACACGTTCGGTCGGCACACGTGTTCGCGACAATGCAGCCGGGCTTGGTCTTCGATTGCTCGTAGACCTTGAGCGAAATGCCGCCGAACGCGAGATTCCGAATGCAGCCGATGAAGAGCTGCGGGTAGGCCATCGACGGAGCGTTGCCCGAGTAGAGGTGCTGTGCTTGGAGGGTCTCCTGAGCGGTGATGCTTTGGAGTTGCTGGAAGAAGGAGGAGGAGTGATTGTAAGCAACAAAGGAACGAACCTTCTTGTAGATGTGATCAATGACGACATTCGCCGCCTCGAAATCCACCGAAACCGAGTGCCAATTGCCGTCGGCCAGGTCGCCGTGCATCAGAAAGTACTGCTCGTTGCCCAACCGAATCGATCCGTGGCCACTCTCCAGCTGCAAGCTTTCCGTTGAACCACAAGGGATCTGGTGGAAGAACGAACCGAGAAGATGAAAACCAGCGACTTCAGTTCAAACTCCATGACCATGATTTGCACCTTTCGTTCGCGTGTGCGAAACTCAAAGTGCAAAACGGAGTTGCGGATTTGGGAGGGCAGCCGCCAGACGACATGCGACTCTTCCGAGTGCAACGTGAGAGGATTCGAGGTCTCTGCACTTCTTCCATGAGCACAAAAGAGATCAAGGAGTACTCACCCAGATTGCAGGGCTTGGTCGAGTGCAAACGGTGCGGGCACTTGCACACGTGGCCCTCCCACATGTCCGCACACTTCGCTCCGTCGGGGCACAGGTTCTCGGAGGACTGGCAGAGGTCCGGGCGGAAACGACGGCAGCCGGCCTTCACGTCGCCCACGTGTTCGAATTGATCGACGTTGGAGAAGTGGACGAGACGTGAGTCGACGTGAAAGTCGCGAATGCAGCCGCCGAAGCCGGAGAGCGACTTCTCGGCCGTCGACTTCGCCAGCGGATTGCCGCCCAGGTAGACGAGTGGACGGACATCGAAGAAGCGATGGCAAGGCATCGAGAGGTCGTCCACACATCGTTGCGGAATGGGGATCTTCGCCTCTACCGCGCACTGCTTGTAACCGATAGAATTTGCGTGGCGGAGGGCCAACTCGGGATCGCAGTCGTCCAGCCACATGCAGAAGGTCTGCAGTCACCCTTGCAATGATTTCTCTTTGTTTGTCGACTTACCCAATTGCGGTATTCGACGACCAAACGATGCCACTTGCCGTCGGCCACTCGATTCTCTTTCCAGTCGGGCATCGCGATCTCCACCTCGTGGTGGCCGCCGATCGACGCGCGCAGGCGGGGGACGCCGTGCAGCGAGAGCTCCACGAAATCCGCCTTTTCCGTGGATTCGTGCGAGTAGTGGGAGGCGTAGAGCAGGACGGCCTCGTTGTTCATCGTCGCGAACTCGAAGCTCAGCTCCCACTCCAGCCGGTTCAGTTGGGCGGGGATCGCAATGAACGACGGCGAGTCCGCACCAAAGGAGATCGCCTTCAAGCGGCACTGCTCGTCCGCATCCAACGGATTCCATCGGCAGTTCTCGCACGTTTGTTGGCGACCGTTCAGCCGGCAGCGGGAATCCGAGTGGCACGCGTTGGGCATGCAGGTGTCCACTTGGAGGGACATCTCGCAGTGCTCGCCTAAATTCACGTTGTTTAGTTGATTGTCTTGTATTTGAAATGCATTTGAATGTTGTTTTCCTTGCAATTTTGACCAAAAAGAATTGTTTGTTCTGGCCGATTAATCTTTCTTGTGGCCCATTCCCATCCGCAAGTAATCCGTTCGGTCATGGCAGATGTTCTCTGCTGCTCGCTGCCTTTGTTTCTCCTCTCCGTAATCCCACATGAGAGCAACGAGCGTAATTAGCTGAAGGACGTGAACCCGCGCGAACTTCTGCGCGCTAATCCGCCCGCCGCCGCCGATGACCGACGAACATCTGCGGACTGCGCGAGTTGCGCAACTCCTCTGCGAATTCTTCAGAAGCAGCAAGAGCGCAGTATTTCGAACCGCTCGCTTCTCGTGGAATTCGGTGCAGCAGCTGGAGTCACAGTTGTTCATTCGTGTGTGAATCAACCGGTGGCTGTGCTGCAACGCGTAGCCTGCAGATCGGCCGTCCGGTGGGAATGTTATCGCTTCCCCCACCCCGCAAGTGGAATATTTTCGTGCACGGGGCGTCCGAATTAACGAAATTAGTGACCGCTGGCCGTCAGCGCGAAACGAAGCGAAGGATTTGGCTCGTGGATTTTGGCGCCTCGAAATCGCGCGCCCGTTTGTATTCCCGGCGGACGGGAAGGCGGGAATTGAATTCTGAGCTGCCGGGCGGCGGCGGTGCCAAGCGGTTGCTAATGCGGTTAGCGCCTCACTTTCGGCCCCTGCGGTCCCTGCAGCCTCGGCAGCCTGTTGATTGTTTACAACCCACTTCGAACTGTCCGACTGATGAGTTGGCGCAGAGGAGAAGCTAATTGGAAAGAACGAGGCCTCTTCGCTCGTCTAATTCCAGCGTTTCGCTGCCCTCGTCGAATTATCGTAGCCATGGCGTCTTCTAATCCCGAAATGCAATAATTTCTTTTCAAATTCGAGACCAAACGGAGGTCGTTCGGTTTCTTGCGTCTTCCTTTCTTTCAATCGCAAACCGTATGCCCTTTTCATGTGTCCGCATGGAAACGCAGTGCGGGAGATTCGAGCAAAAAGTGGACATGCGAACGAGCGGGCGGAACACGAGCGACTGCCGTGAATTAAACGCACACTGACAGATGTTCCCGCCCGCACTTGCTCCACTCACTCGCCGCTCCACTTGCCGACGGAAATATTCGGCCGAACAGAAAGGAGCGGGGCGCGCGGAAGCAAGTGGATTAACCCGCCGAGTGGACGTTGAATGCCCGCATTAGACGAAAGTGGACGGACGGTGCGGGGGCGGCGGCGGATGCCCATTTTGTGGGATTAAAACGCTCGAGCGGACGCCGCAGTGGTGCGGGATGAAAACGAACACTTTTCTTTCGTCTATTCGATCCATAAGCAGCGAACAGATGTTCCCAATCACGCGCAATTTGCTTGAAACTCGCCGACATCGCCGGTCGAGCGCCCAATTAACTCAATCCGCCGCCGCGGCCCGTCTTAAGCGCGCCGTATGGAACGGAGGGCAGGAATATTCGCTACTGTAATCCAATCAACACAAAAACCCACCCGTTCGATCGGGCGGACACTCGCAACGGTATCCGTTTTCGAGCGGCACGCACGTGCGGTTGTTCAGGCACGAGTGGGCGAAACAGGCGTTCAGCCGTTGATTGCACGTGCCCGGCAGATCGCCGGTGGCTGCAATTTGTCTCGCTAATCGCAACCTCTCATCTCGCAACTCACTCGTGAAGCCGGCCGGGCACTCGCAAGCGAACGATCGCATCGTGGGCAGCGAGCGGAAGATGAAGTTGTCCGTCTCGTGAATGCGCACGTTCTCCGTTCGCACGTACTTCGACGAGCGGCGGCAGTGTTGAAAGTACGGGCAGGGCTCGTTGGCGCACAGCTCGTCGTGCACCACTCGGATCACGAAGTCGAAGTCGGCGAAACGTTGGGGATCCGCGTGCTCCACTTTCCACGCGCTGCAACGATTAGACGGCGGTTAATGACTGCTTATTGTTGTTTGTAGTGGCTTCCTGTTGTTACTGAAATATTTTCGGGTCAAACATTCACGTCTTTTTTGAGTCAAAACGCAATTTCCGCTCTTTTCCGTCGCTTTTTGTGATTTCAAGTTTTTTCACGGCCATCCGGCGGATGCGCAACAATCCCGCGTCCGAAAACGGGCGGATGGGCACAAAAGAGACGGCGGCGGCCGAGGGCGTAAACACTTGATTCGATTTGGCACACAAGTGGACAGTCGGACGGCGGGCGGCAACAGAAATGACCGGCAGGCCTTGCGGAAGAGAAAGCGACATCTTCCAGTAAGCAACTTTCAATTGCATCACAAACGACCTTTGTCCTCCGAATGAAAGCGACTCACTTGATCGGCGTCTCGTCCTTGGAGACGAAGAAGCTCACGTTGAGCTTCTTGGTTTCGCCCTGGTCGATGCTCTCGATTCCGAACACGCGGACGTCCTCCGGCAGCCATGTGGGGTCGAGCGAGGAGATGGTGGAGAGGAAGCGGTTGAAGGTGTTCATTTCGAGGAACGAGTCCGCGTTCAAGCCGGGCAACTCGACGGTGATCGAATTGCGGAGGGCGTGCTCGTCCACCGAAACGTAGACAATTCGGCAGGTCGCACACACGGTGTTCGGCCCGTCTGCAATCAAGCGAGTGAAAAAAGGGATGCGCGTGGCTGACTGACCGGAAACACACGCACGACTGTTCACGTTCAACTGCCGCCTCCAGCTGCTCTTCAGCTTCAGCGTGCCCGAAAAGGCCTCCACTTCGAGCAGTTCGTTCGGCTCCAGATAGTACTCGAGCGTTGCGTTTTGGTCGGGATCACTGCAACAGAATCAATGAAACAGCTTGCACGACTGAATCCACGAACAATGCGGGAATGTTGCCGACTTTCGGCGTGGCCATCGGTTCGGATTCAAAGTCCGCGATAAGGACAACAAAGTCCGCCAGTTGGGGTTGATTGTCGTTCACCTGCAGTGAGTTAGTGAGAAGAAGTCAAGGAAGAAGAGGGAACTCACGTCGCTTACGTGGATCGTAATGGACACCGTCGAGCTCAGTTGTCCGCTCGATGCTTGGAGCTCCACAAAGTATTTGTTCACTTTGGACTCGTAGTCGAACTCCGCCCGGCTCTTCAGTCGGACCACTCCGTTCTGCTGGGGATCGGCCTCGATTTCGAAGAGCTTCGCGTCCGCCCCGCCGAAGATCTTGAAGACGATTTGGGCGTTCTCGCCCACGTCCGCGTCGTATGCGATCAACGTGCCGACCACGCTGCCCACCGGCGAGTTTTCGGCAATCCACAGGTCGTAGCGAGGTTGTTGGAAGACGGGCGCGTTGTCCTGCACGTCCTCCAGCTCGATCTTCACGGTCACGTTGCTCGATTGGGGCGGCTCGCCGCGATCACGAGCAACGACCACCAGCGTGTAGCTGCAGGAAAGAAGTTGATTAACGGCCATTGATTGATCCGTTTACCTTGGAATCGTCTCCCGATCGAGCCGCTTGTTGATGCGCAACAGTCCGGAAGTGCGGTCCAAACGGAAGTTGTCCATCCGAACGAAGGGGTCGGTGTCGTTCAAGAAGTAGTCGACGATCCCGTTCGGTCCCTCATCGCCGTCCGTCGCCTTCAACTGCAGAAAGCTCGTGCCCACCGGCATGTCTTCGGGGATGCTCGTTTGGTAGGCGTCTCGTTCAAAGGTTGGAACGCAATCGTTGACTGAAAGCAATACTTTGTTGGATGTTTTCTGGCTATCTGGCTCATTGCTCTATTTGGGTTGAGAAGAAGGCAATAAAGGAGACAACTCTCGCAGTCTGGCTGCAAGTCAACCCAATACCCTATCGGGTTTCGGTTCAAACCTGCGCAAGCGACGCTTGAGCGAAGGATGACCTAATTTATGCACAAACCGCTTGATTCCCACGCATTTCCGCCGATCGGGCTCCTCGATTCGCAAACACGAGAGCGCGGGAATCAGATTGATTTCCGGTTTCGTTCGTTCAGCGAACTAATTGACTCGTTCGGCCTCTTCCTGTTTGTCCAACGGTTACAGAAATTCTTGCTTTCCAGGCGACAAGCAACTGATTGAAGCCTTCGTGTAAACGAAGCCAATTTGCGTATTCATTCGATCGCTGCGGACCGTCCGGCCGTCTTATCGCCGCCACAACACGCGGACTACGGCTGGTCGGGTGTCGAAATTGGCGACTCGCCGCAATCCGCGCGCGTGTTGACCGCTGGCCGGCCGGCCGGCGGCTCATTTGGAAGCCGGAGGAAGGAAGGGCGAGGGAAAGAACGGAGCCCAAATGGACGGAAATTGCTGCGGGTTCCAATTCGCGTGCGTGCCGCGCGGCTCCTTCGCCCTTTCGGGCCGTCCGGATTTCAACACCCGGCTGAGCGGTGGAGGCCGCCGAAACAATAAAAACCCCCTCCTGCCGGCCCTCCGTGCACGCGGCGCCGATCTCGTTCCACATGCACGTTTTCATCCGCCAAATTCGGACATCGCCGGCCACTCCATTTTTCACGGGCGCGCGAAATGGGCGTCCCGCGAATGCGTGCGGTTTAATTCCGTTTTGGGCGCTTCAAGCAACGAAATGTACACCGCCTTTCACACATCTATCTTTAAGTAAAATAAAGAAAGCAACCCACCATCCTCGATCTTGATTTCCAGCACGGTCGAGGAGGAGAGCGGCGGAGTGCCACCATCGGTAACGGTCACCGTCACTGCGTAGCTCGAGCGAATCTCCCGATCCAACGGCCTTGCAACAGTGATCTCCCCTGTGACGTTGTTGATCCTGAAGGCAACAAGGATGGAAGAACAAAGTAGAGTGGAGACTCACGCGAAATCCTCGGAGTCCATGCTGAACACCAGCCGCGAGTTGGAGCCCCGATCGTTGTCCTGGGCTCTCACGTGCAGGACGGTCGAGTCGACGGACGCGTTCTCTTTCACGTTCACCGAAATCAACATGCCCTCGAAGGTAGGGGCGGAATTGGAGTCCAGCACGTGGACGGTGACGTTCGCGGTGGAGCTGAGCAGCCCGTCCGATGCACTGATCGAAATCTCGATCCGCTCGTCACGTCGGCTGAACGGTTTGGCCAACGACAGGACGGCGCCCATCTCCGCGCCCAGGTTGATCAACGCGAAGAGCGGCCGGTCGGCGTGTTCGATCCGGTAGCTGATCTTCGGGTCGAGGTCGTAGTCGACGGCGTGCAGCTCGAGTAGGCGGGTGCCGGGCGGCGTGTCTTCCGGGAGCGTTAGCTCGTAGTGCTCTCTGTCGAACCGCGGCGGATTATCGTTCTGGTCGGACACCCGAATTGTCAGCTGGAGTTCGGACTGAAGAGGCGGGTCGCCCAAGTCGGCGGCGATCACCTGCAGAAGAATCAAGTTAAGGAGTTATTCAAAAAGAACAAACTTTTAAGTTGTAGTGGTCGACTTCCTCTCGATCGATCTCGCCGTTCACGCGCAAACTGCCGGTCAGCTCGTCGATCACGAACTTTGGCTCCACGGTCGCGTTCCCGTCCGCTCCTTCCAGTCGGTAGCGAACTTCGCCGTTGCGGCCGCTGTCCTCGTCGACCGCGAAGATGCGCCCGACCTCGTGGCCCAACGGAACGCCTTCGGACACCGCGATCTCGTGCGCGTTGTTGCCCATCACGAAGGTCGGCTTCTGATTGACGTCCCGCACGTTCACCGTGCAGTAGACGGTCGACGATTGGGCCGGTTGGCCGCCGTCTTTCGCTCGAATCAACAACACGTACGTTTGGCGGGGGTCGGGCGGCGCGCGCAGCGTCAACGCCCCGCTGTCGTAGTCCATCGAGAACATGGCCCCGGTAGAGGAGGTGACAATCGAGTAGTGGACGGCGCCGTTCGCCCCCGCGTCCCCGTCCGTCGCGTGCACGTGCAGCAGGACCATCGGAATCGTGACGTCTTCGGCCACCGTCACGTTGTAGGCGGACTGGTCGAACTGCGGGACGCAGTCGTTCACATCGCTGATCGTCACCTCGATGACGGCACTCGACTCCATCGGCGGCTCTCCGAAGTCGCGAGCGATCGCGCGCATTCGAACGAACGAAACGACCTCTCGATCCAATGGGCCACGCGTTTGGATCACGCCCGAAGCGGAGTTGATCGTGAACAGGGCGAGAGCGTCCGCCTCGCCGTCCAGCGAGTACGCGATCTCTCCGTTCCGTCCGGCGTCCAGGTCTCGTGCGAAAACACTCAATACTGTCGTTCCGACCTGAACGAAAGAAAATAATGTTGTTGAAAAGCAGTTTCTACTCACAGGTGCATCCTCGCGAATCTCCGCGTAGTAGGCGGACTTCTCGAACGTGGGCGCGTTGTCCTGCACGTCCAACACGTCGACGATCACCGTGGTTGTGGCCGAAACCTGCGGGTCGAGCCGCTCGTACGCGCTCAGCTTCAGCACGTGATGCCCAAGGGTTTCGCGATCCAAAGGCTTTGCCAAACGAATCTCTCCGCTCAGTGTGTCCAGCGCGAACAAGTTGGCCGATCTGAACGACGGCACACGGAGTAAGAGAGAAGCAGAAGGAATAATTACCTCGCATCGTCGGGGGCGTTCATCGAGTAGTAGAGCGGCTGGTTGGACGCGTGCGTGGCGTGAACACGCACGACGGACGTCCGAATGGGCACATCTTCGGCCAACTCGGTCACGTAACGGTCCTGCTCGAAGTGGATGGGCGAATGCTTGGGATTGCGCCGCCGGAACCACCGTTTGACTCGCTTGTGCAGAGCGAAACGCTGCAATCCGCAAATGAATTGATGGGATGTTTTTTTCGTTCTCACCTGATGCCCGATGCGAAGAGCCGAGTGCTGGAGTTCTCTCGAGTGACCGCCGGAGCAGTTGAACCGGTAGGCGAGCGTCCAGTCGCCTTGGAAGAAACACACTCGTCGTTTGGCGAACGCAAGGCCGCTTTTGAGGTCAAGCGAGAGATCGTCGGAGGAGAAGTGCGCAATCGACGGACAGTCGGGATCGCGCGGCCACCGGATGGCCGGCTGTCCCTCGTGCAAACAGGGCGGATGGCTTTCCGGAAGTTCCAACCGAACGCCGTCCAGCGGGCGCGCACACGGACGGCAAACAAATCGGTCGTCCACGCCGGCGAATTCGAAGAGGCCGGCGGCAAGTGGGAGCGAAGTGAAGAAGAAGACGAAGCAAGCGATCCACATGGCCGGCGATCGATGCCGAAAGGGTCGCCTCCTCTTCGTCGGGGATCCGTCCATTGTGGCCGCTTCCGTTCGGTTCACACCAATCGCCGCAGAGAAGTGGACACGCGCGGGCGGCAGGTGCGCGTCGGAAGCACGAGCTGGATGGCGGCAAATCCAATTCCACGGCACTCGGCTTGAGTGTTCATTCAGGTTAAGTCGAGAGCTTAAGCAGCGGCGGCGACGGCGGCAACGGCAGGAGCAGGCGGAAGACTCCCGAAAAGCACGAGCCGGCCGCCGGTGTGCATTGGCCGAATGGTCGCGCGCGCGGCGGCCACTCCAATTGTTGTTGTTGCTGTTCGCGGTACAAGCGGGCGGCCAAACGAACGGAACACAAAAGGCGGCGGCGACGTTCGACCTCTTCGCACCGGTCGTCTTTTGGCACAAGCCCCGTTCGACACAGGGCTCGAAGCAATCGGAAATGGAGGCGAACTGATTGTCCTGCAACAACCAGCAAGTGAACAACGAACTCTTTACACGCCCGATCACGGAAAAACAACAAAAACGAACAAACTCTAAGGAGTCTTTTAAGACACTCGCTTGACGTTCGCCTTAAAGAGCGGAAATTAAAGTTCGCAAAGCCCGTTCGAAGCAACGAAAGAGCAACATTGGAGAAGAGGAGAGATTTCATTTGCAACATTCAAAAAAGAAGGATCACCAGGAACCCATCAATCCAAGCGGAAAGCAAGCGGCCAGAGCTGGCCGTAAGGAAGCACGCCGTCGGCGATTGTGCGACTTTGACGGCCAACATCCGCCTCCTTCGCCGGTTCGAATAAAACCGCCCAAAGTGGGCGGAGTCATGGAGAAGCGGGCGCGCACTGTTCCGGCCTGTTTCTTGCCGACGGCCGAGAGGGAGGGACGGCGCGGAACTCAATCCCGCCGCTCGGCTCGCCCGTTTGGCCGACCGCCCGCCCCAACGTTTGATGTGCGTGTGCACACCGCGCAGTCACTGGCAATGACCACCGGCGGGCATAAACGAAAGAAATGAACGGCCGCGGCTCGAACCTCTCCGCCTCGCAACGACTCCCGTCCGCCCCGTCCAATACCGGCGGCCGCGCGCCCGCCTCCCCCCAGTGGTCACAGTGGCAAAAGGCGGGAGGCGGGAGGGCGACGAGAGCGACCGATGGGCGGCGCGAGTCGAAGCAGTCGAGCGAAAAGACGGACGGTAATTAGCGCTGCTCGGCCGTTGCGCCCCGACTGCCTGACCGTCGGGTGGCTCGTTTCATTAACTAAAACGGACATTTTCCGGCCACCAATGATGCCTCCTTAACGCTCCTCAACTCGCGCGTCCGTCCATCACTCATATCCCGTCGCGCGGTAATGCGATCAATCCAAAACACGTACGAACGTTTCATTTACTGCACAAACAATTGAAACAAATCGGCACCACTCGGCACTTTGATTGCTCCTCATTTTTGTCACGTACTATTCGAACAGAAGACAAACGAAATGATTTTGCCGGCTTTCCAAGAGCCGAAAGTCGCTAGCTACTCGCCGTCCAGAAACTCATTGTCGGCCAAGGGCGGTTTGGTTTTATGGCATGGCGATTGGAAGTGAAAAGCAAAGAAGGCCCCACTTTTATCCATCGGAATCGACGCAAGTGAGAGCCAACGGAAGTGTGTGTTGATTGAAGAACACCGTATGTTTAAATCAACCCTGGTAGAAGAAACAAACAATAAACAGCCAAGGAATGAAAAAAGAAACTATCGCGTCTTCCGCCAATTCCCCAAAGACAAAAGGGAGTCGACAGAACTAGATGGGTGGAATTCCGAGTTTGTCGCTTGCTTCATTTCGGTTCGACTTGTGTTGCCAGATCATTTGCTTGCAACACAAGAGAGCTTAAGAAAGCGGCGACTAATGACCGCGAATGATCCAAAAGAAAACACGGGAGCCGACCGGTCGGAATTTCGGCCACTCCTCATCCAAACTCCAAATTCGCTCCCGAATGTCGCCGTCCGCTCGTCCGAAATGACCGATTGCTTCTCGTGTGTCGCCTGAATTGGACATCCAATGCTCGTCCGGGTGGGGTGCGTGGAGTGGACAGCCGAAAGTCGTTTTCGTCTTTTCTTTCAATTCCGCGCCCTCCGCATTCCGACGGGCCAAATTATCGCCGGCATTCATTCGAGGCGACGCCAAGCGGGCGGGAGGAAGCGGGCGTGCCACTAATAATGACCACGCTCATTGATGGTCAATGGCCGGGCATAATTTCCGCCTTTTGGTCACTCGCTGGCGTGAGCTAGCCACTTTCTCCCCCGGCCCCAATTGTTTCGACTTTTGTTTCCGCCAAAAGACGCCACGGGCAGCCGGCCGGCCGAAAGAAACGACCGTAATGAGCGACGATGGTCGGGTTTCATCCCGCCATGAAGGAATTCCGCCGCTTTCAACGGTCATTCGTCGGCCACAAGTGAACAATCAGCCGTTTAGTTTCTTCCTTTCACGAAGAGTAAGACCGGCCGATTCGGTACTGTAGTCAATGCCTTCGGCCCGCACGATTGCCGGCCCGAAGATCCACGTCAGTTTAACCGAGAAGTGAGCACGCAACTGCTTTATACAGTCGTCAATAAGACAAACAGTTCGCTTGTCGAAAGCTAACAAGATTGAAGCAATCACTTGCATCAAAAACCGATTTCGCTGAAGGATCACCAAATTCAAATGTTCGAGGCTTTTCAGGTTGGATCGGCTCGTTTGCGGGTGGACGCACGGATGGATCCTCTCGTTGACCATGAGTGCGGGAATTCGTTTGATGGCGGCCGGCCGCACGGGGATTTCTCCGCCCTTGTGAGCATTGGGAAGAGCGGGCGGAACAAAGGCGGATAATTAGGACGAGTTGAAACCCGCCCGCCGACCGTTTCACCTCTTGACTGCGCGCCCGCCAAAGGTTTGCATTAGGCGGGGCGGACGGCGGAGGTGAATGGACGGAAATTACGGTCGAGTGGACATCCAGCCGGCGAGTGGTCATTTGATTGCAGCGATTAAACGAGCAGCATTGTTTACACAACCCATTGGTTGCCTGAAGGACTGGAGGGTGTTGAAACTGCTGACTTGCAGCGGTGAACACAACAAACGACTGCCGGAAGACGAAATGAAGAAAGAACGAGTGTTTGTGCCCGACGATCACGTTGCGAGTTTCAAAACGACCGCCCCGTTTCGACGTCGACGGTGCCCAAAGTCCGTGATCAGATTTCGATCGGAAACGAACGGCGTGCACTTGCACTCCTCCTCGTCTGCTACGATGTTTGTGTTCGTTCCCTCGGCGTCCGCAAGCTGCACGATCGACCGAACGCCCCCGCAGTCGGTTCGGTTTGAAGCCCCAGCGGCGGCGTTTCGTCGTCCTCGTTCCCGTCCTCCGCGAACAAAACACCGTCGATGGAAGCGCGGCGAGAATTCGGCGATTGTGTGTTTAAACAATTGGGCGACGAGCGGACGAAGCGGGACGCGCGCGCAAGTGAGCGGTCGATATCAGCGGGCGGGCGCGCGCAATGGATGATGATGAATTCGTTCGCCCATCGATCATCATCTCGACGCGCGCCCGCCTCCCGCTCTCTGATTGCGGCGGCGGCGCCTAATTCGCGAATCGGGGCGACGCACCGCCAACTTCACCGTCGGCTCATAACGGGGACGGAAAAAATTGCGGCATGATCGAAAAAATTCACCGCCCATCAACACACACTCACTCAACTCCGAACAACACGCACCCCCCATCGACCATCCGCACATCGATCGATCGATCGACACCAGAGAAATCAAGTCGTTTCGGAAGAGCGAGGGGACGAAGGCGAGAAGAAAGGAGAGAGAGCGCGCACGGAGGTCGATTGACGGTGATTTTAACGAACAAACCGTCGATTTGTGGCGCGGATCGTTGATTAGCGCGTGAAGCCGCCGATCCAGCGAGCTCCCCGGCGGCTCTTCGGTTCCAAATCCGTTGGATCTGGACCGCTAATTACTTTACTTAGGCCAGCCTGCGCGTTCGTTCTTGTTCTTTGATCACCTTCCTTTCCTTCGTTCGTTCCGCACACGTGATCTTTATCGTTTGTGTTCGCCCATCGGAAATGAAACAATCGCGCGCGTGTTCTGTTTTGATGTTGGTTGAGGTCAAGTGGATTAGTCGAAGACTTCTTCTTTGCGTGGAGGTCCATGCGCTCACCGCATTGCGTTGTTCTGATTTCAGTCCACTGCGTTCGCTTCCGCCTCTGCATGCTGGGCGAATCCCTCCGGTCGGTGAACGGCAGCAATGTGTTCAACTTTGCGCTCAGTCAAATGGACGTGCTGGCCGACGGCCAGTGCGAGGAGCGCGTGCAGGTGGACCGGCGACGGCTCGAGCAAATGATCACCGGCATCCAGACGGACGGCTCGGGCAAGTGGCTGCCGAACGCCTACGAGTTCTTCGAATCGGTTCGTTCGCCCGATAGTTCGTGATCAAAGCTTCTCTTCTTTCAGGTGGAGAAGAAGTCCGGAGCTCAAATCCACTGGCCATCTCGACTGAAGATCGGCGCAAAGACCAAGAAGGACCCGTTCGTCAAGGTGATCGGCGACGCGAACAGCGTTCAAGTGGCCAAAGAACTCATCTCTGCCCTGTTGAAAGTGAAGGCACGCAATCCATCGGTCTTACTCGTTCCAATCGTTCCGTTTGCAGAAGGACCGAGTGACGTTGAAGATCGAGATCCCGCACGCGAGCCACTCGCACATCATCGGGCGGCGCGGAAAGAACACGCAAGACGTGATGCAGGCCACCCAATGCCACATCCACTTCCCCGACTCGAACAAACACGTGGACGCCGAGAAGAACAATCAGGTCTCCATTGCGGGCCCGATCGCCCAGGTGGAACGCGCGCGAATTCGCCTTCGGGTTCGCTCCATTTCGTTGCCGATCGTTCGACGAGTGCCCGCTTGCAGCAAATCTCGCCGATCGTCTTGACGCTCGTCGCAACGGTGAGCGGCGACCGGGCGGACGTTCAGCGCGTGTGTTTGAGCCAACCGGACGTCTCGGTTGCGGTCAATCAGCTGGCAAACGGCCAGCTTCAATGGACGATCAAGACGTCCGAATTCAACGACCACGCCGTCTTTTCGATCGTCGAGCGCATTTGCGATGCGGCCGGCTTGAAAGTTCGTCCTGGCCGCCAACCTCGCTCGTTTCATTCGCTTCTTGCAGAGTGATTCGGATCACATTTGCCGCTCGAACTTTGACGTGCGGCCCGCGCTGCTCAACAACCCGAACGGATTGTTCACGTTGAACACCGTCCGTTGGATCGCCTTCCAAACGAACACCCAAATGCAGTTCTCGCCGCAAGGCCAGTGCGTGACCATTTTGGGCCAACCGCGGGGCATCCTTCAAGCTCGGAGGTTCATGATGGTGAGCAAGAGCAAAAGAACAAGCAAAGCTGCAATGCTGTGGTTTCTTCAGGGCCTGCTTCCCGTTTCGCTTCAATTCGATCGTTTGGACGAGCAGCCGGTGGACAAATCGCTCCTGCGCTCGCTAGAAGACGAGTTGACCGTCCAGATCGCCGAGAAGCCGAAGACGTCAGCGGGAGCCAGCAGTGCGGACGCGACATTCCTTGTGCGCACCTGCGAAGCAAATTTGCGCGCCGCCTACGTGGTTCGGCAGCGAATCCTTGGCGAGGAGCCGATGCCGGAAGTTCTCAACGAGTACTCGTTCATGACCGAATTCTTGGCGTAAGTCCAAGCCAGCAAAAGCTTCTAATCGATGGAATGTGTGCAGGATGATCAAAAACCGCGACCTCCCGCAAACACCCGTGAATCCGCTGCCGCTTTCGTTCGCGGACTCGCGGACGCTCAACTTTTCGCCGTCCAACTCGTTCGCCGCGCCGAAGGGCGACGAGTCGCCGGAAGCGGCGCGCCGCTCGCCCCGGACTCCCGACCCCGACGAGTCGCCAATCGCCCACTCGCTGCTGGCCGGGGTGAAGAGCTTGAGCATGAACAAGGGGTAGGAATGGAACAAAGATCGGCTTCTCATTCATTTTTTAAGTGATCTTTGGAAGACGCCGGGAGTGGAGCGGCAAATCAGCCGTGAATGGATGTCCTTCAAACGCACTCTGCCCACCGAGCCGTTCGACGGGCCGGAGCGGGAGTCCACGCCGAACGACGAGCGGCAGCCGCCGTCTCCGTGGTCGGGCTACGGCTTCAGCAACTCGCTGCCCGCCAACCTCCTGCGCATCGGCGCCACCCGAGAGCTGTGGAGCGACGGCGGGAACGACGCCGGCATTGCCAAGACACCCGCAGCACAAAGTTGGAAGATGGAGGTGAGCGATCAAGGAGGAGCATTGTTTCTATCGTTCCTTCTTTGTTCAGCCTCTTGCCTTCGATCCCAACGCCAGCACCACGAACTCGCCTCCATCAAAAGCATTGGCTTCAGTGCGGGAAGAGGAAGAACTGAGTGACTACAACCACAGCAACAGTTCGAACACCTCCTCTCCGTTGGACCGAACCGGGCGATTCGCTTCCCAAGTGACCAGCCGGAAGACATGTGAGCAATTCATGCCTGGCACTTGAATCAAATCTTCTTTCAGCCTTTGCTTCTTCGGCAAGCTTCCTCGACACGGGCCTGGGATCGGAGAACCGTTGGGACATCCGGACGATCTCCGATCCAGCCGCCGTTTTGGCTCAATTGGGATGCAAGGAGTACTTGGCGCAGTTCCGCGAGCAAGAGGTCTGCTTCCGATCGTTTTTTTAACATCTACTTCGTTTTGCAGATCGACATGCAAGCGTTCCTCTTGTTGGACGAGCAGAATCTGAAGGACATCGGGGTCTCGACGATGGGCGCTCGGAAGAAAATCTTCAATGCAATCATGCGTGCGTATCCGGCCTCGTTGCGTGTTCATTGTGCGTTCGTTTAGGACTACGCGAATCGGCACTCACCTACGGTTATCGACTCTGACGGGCGGACATCAGCCTCGTCGATGGAATTTGCAAAGATTTCTAGAACTTCCTCTCTGTTTAATTTATTCCCGCGCAATTGGATAAACGCTTCGATTTGATCGAGAATGTAAGAAAAACACCGTTGTGCCAAAGGAACAAACCCATACGCGGAGAGGAAAACGTGGCGGAAGGAACTCCCTTCATTCGGCTTTCGTTCGCTCACGCCGACCGGCCGGCTGCTCGTTGGGTGCTCGAAGCGAGACGATTCGTCGAGATGTGCCTCTTCTTCTTGCCAAGTCATCGCGTTCAACGCTCCATCGCAATGCACGGAGCTCCGCAGTTCGCGGTAAGTCCTCTACCCGCAAACGTGGCTCCGCTCATGCAATCGTCTGCTCTCCTTTCGTCCGCCCCTTCTGCTGCCGCTCATCGAATAACTCGAGTTGGCTTCTTTCACCTTCGTGAATGCCCACAACCATTCCTTTGATCTCGAAACTTGGCCGAAACCCCCGAAACCTATGGCTTTCTTCCGCTTCGCCCCGAAAATCCCCTGACCGCGCGGAAAATCGATTCGCGAAATTTCGCCCGCATCGCTTTCATCACACGCAACACGGCTCGCTGGAGGATGATTTCACGATCGTCCTTCCGTTTGCTCGTCGAAGTCGAACCGATTCGATCGCGATGAACAAACTGAAGGATTTCTTGAACAAGAAGAAGACGGACAAGAAGTTCAAGAAGGCGGGCCAAGGGCACACGGTGGGCGGCTCGTCGACGAGCGGCGCCTCCAGCGGATCGACCGTCGTTCGGGGACCTCAACAGCCGAGTTATGTGCCGCCGTCGGTGAGTTCATTTTCCTTCGTTCGCTCGGCTTCTTCTTGTGGATGGGCTCCAACGATTTCTTCCATATTTCGATTAAAATGATGCAATTCTTGCGGCTTTCAGGACTCCGCTCAGCGTCGCGAAAAGTCGTCCGCCATCGCCGACGCGTTGGACCGTCGGCTGAAGCAGGAGACCGCCGGACTGTCGGCCGGGCAGCGGCGCATCCGCGAGCAGGCCCGTCTGGAGTACGAGGCGGAGCAGCGGCGCCTGGGGCTCGGCGGAGCGGACGCCGTCGAGCAGCAGCGGCCCGCGCTGACGGACGAACGCGACGGGATCCACGAGTTCGAGCACTCCGATCAGATCTCCACCGTCCTCTACACGTGCGATCTGTTCGACGAGCACAAGGCACTGCCCAAGCAACAAGTGAGCTCCACTTTCTTCCATTTCTACCTGATCGATTGATCTTTCAGCTCGTGGCCGAAATCGAGAGCTTCCTGCGCGAGACGGCGGCCGCGGAGCCCGTCGAGGCGGCCGTCCTCATGATCCACTCGCTGAACAAGGGCGCCCAAATCGAGCAGGGCGTGCCGATCCTCGTCAAGTACGTGACGAACATCGTGAACTCGCCGAACGAAGCGAAGTTCCGTCGGATCAAGACGTCGAACAAGATCTTCCAGGTGAGTGGCCTGTTTCCGCTTCCATTTGTTCGATCTTCGCGAATTTCAGGAGAAAGTGGCGCCCTTGAAGGGCGGGGCGGACTTCCTGAAGGCGGTCGGCTTCCTGGAAGACGATCAGCAGAACGCCGACGGCGGCATCGACACCTTCCTCGCGCTGCCCGAACCGACCGAAGAGGACCTCCAGCTGCTGGAGAACGCGGTCTCGGCCCTGGAGAGCGGGTCGGCGATTTCGATCAAACTCTACCGAGATCCCAAGGTTTGTCCTCGTTTCCGTGTGGTCATTGATTGATGGCGATACGTTTAGATCTTCCGCATCGACCCCACGAAGCCGATCCCCAAGCCGGAGATCCCGGCCGACTTCTTCGTCCGTTCGGCGGCCGAACTCAAGCAGGAGCAGCGGGCGCGCGCGGAGGCCGTCGAGAAGTTGACGACGCTGCGCACGAGCAAGATGCGCGAGGACGACGCGCGTCTCCGGCAGTACACGTACAAGTACACGCTCATTCGTGTGCGCTTCCCGAACAACTTCCTCCTTCAAGCGAGTCCTCTTTCCTTTGTTCTCCATTCAATCCTTTCCGACTTGCAGGGCGTCTTCAACGTGCACGAGAACTTCAGTGCGGTCCGCGAGTTTCTCGCCGAGTGGGTCGCCGATCAGGCGGGCGAGTTCGTGCTCACGGACCCGACGTCCGATCGACGCTTCGAGGCGGACGAGCGGAACCTGAACGAGTACGGGCTGGTGCCCGCCGCCCTCGTCCACTTCGACTGGGACAAGGACACTCTAGTTCGTTCCTCCGCTTTCTTTCTCCGGCAATTCTCGTCGTTTAGACCCAACTGAACAATGCGCACCGGAAGCCCGCATATCTGCGCCACGAGCACGAACAAACCGCCCAACTCATGTGATCCAATTCCACTCGTTTCTGTGCACAAGTCGAGAATTCGCTTAAACTTCCACGTAGTCGCCGATTGGTAGCTTCTTTTCCGACTGTAAACGTTGAGTGCTGCTTGTTTCTCACACCGTGTTCCTCCTAACCTATTGCAATAGTTGTGTGTGCATAAGAATCGGTTTTCGGATGCTCCTGTTCCTGTCGATTAAAATGAATTCTTCGGTTTGACTGCCGGTCGGATAAAATGCGACGAAGTAACAACGAGGAGGAGGAAGGCGCTCTGAAGTGTGAGTCATCGGCTGTCGACTACTCGCTGCTCTCACCGACTTCCGCTCTTGCAAACATCCCTCAATGCTTGAGCTTATACCAATCCTCCAATTGCGCACTCAGCAGCGGGTTCTCATCGTCAAATCCAAACTCTCGCATAGCAGAGCACAGGCAGGATGAAGGTCAAGGAACGGCGTTTGGCTTGGCGGTTGATTCTAGGATTCTGACGCTAAGCAGACGTGGTTGTTGCTTTGCGTCGAGGTGTTGGTTGCTTCACAAGAAGAAGCCGGACCCGTTCAAACGTCTTGGTTTCTGAGAAGACGATCGATGACAGCCTTCGTGATCACCGCCACCTCCATTCCCTTCTTTCCTTCGTCTCTCTGAAGCTCTTTCCTTCATGACCGTCAAAGAAAGAAGAACTTCGAGTGGTTGCCGCCCAATCAAATCATGCGGATGACCACGACGGACGGACTCGGGCGATCTCCCGAACACACGACGCTTCCTGTTCGTGGACATCTACGCAATAGATCCGCAATCACCGGAAAGTGAACCAATCCACGAAGTCCGCAAAACAACCGAATGAACGGGACCACTCGAAACGAAATTGCGCCGACGGCCGGCGGTCCGCTCATTCGCCTCGATTTTGGCGATCACTCGTTTGTCAATTCGGTCGGACCAAGCGGTCGGTCAGCCACCAGAATGAGCAGCTACGCGGAGGAGTTGGCCCAAGGACTCGCGGATTTGGACCGTCTGCAGCGGGCGAGCGCGTTCTGCGGCCGCGAGGAGGAGGAGGAGGAGCCGCCGAACGAGGCGCCCGCCGTCCCGCCCGAGGTGGAGAGCACGGCGGACGTCCTCCACTCGGCCGCCTCGGCGCTGATCGATGCTGATGACTCGGTTCGTTTCTGTCGGCCGGAGTGCAGTGATCATCCCGCCGGCTCCGATTTCAGCACTTCTTGGTCCCGCTCACGCCGTCTTCTTACGAGTACGCGACGTGGGAGGGCGAGTGCTCGGCGGACTTCTCGACGGTCTACCAGCCGCCCTTCGAGGACGCCGAGTGGTCCCACCCGTTCGTCGTCCCGCCGCCCCTGCCGGCCTCCCACTTCGCGCACCGCGAGGCGATGGCCCCGGGCGGCTTCGGGGACTCGTTCGCCGCGTTCGTTCCGCTCACCCCGGTTCTCGTGCCGGCGCCGACGCCCGCCGCTCCCCTCGTGTTCCCGGCGGTCGAAGGAACGGTCGTCGGTGGAGGCGGAGATCACGCGCCCGTCCTGCCGCCCATCGATCCGCACGCCGTCTTCCCGCTGGACGGCCAGGCGGTCGGCGGAGTGAGCGAGAGCGCGCAGTCGGCCGTCGACGAGAAGCCCAGCCGCAAGCGTCAAGCGGGCCAGTGCTTCGAAGCGCCCGTCCTCCCGCTTCAAGGACGCATGGATGCCCCGAAGAAGACTCGTCGTCTCTGTGATTCCCCTTGCTCTTGTTTCGAGCAATCCGCGTGTTCAGGCATCCGCAATAACAAGAACGGCGCGAACGTGGACAAGTCGGCGGACACCCGCCCGATCGTCCAAACGGCGCTGCAGTTTCGCCAACGCCGTCAGATGTTCGATGAGTCCTTCGTTTCCCCGCTCATGTCGTTCGTTCGCTGTTTGCAGATGTCTCGCAGTTGGACGTGGCCTCGTCGTTGGCGCCGCTGTTCGACGTCGTGCTCTCGCAGACGACCGTCTCGCGCTACGAGACGGCCACTCTCTCGCTGACCAACATCACCAAACTGGAGCCCGTGATGTCCGGCTGGCTGCGCAAGGTGGACGAGGCCGTCGCTCAGGGCTACACCGCGAGGCAGTACCTGGAGGCCGTCTTGGTGCGTTCCGTTCGGGCGTCTCGGAGCGACTGAACGGGCGTCTTCGCTGCAGGCGGAGCACTCGGACCGCGTGGCCAGCCAGCAGGCGAGCGGCCGTCCGCAGGTGGTGCGCGGCCCGTTCAAGCGACGCCGCCGCACGCCGCTGTCCGCCGAGCAGTTGGAAGTGCTGCAGAAGGAGTTCCAGCAGGTGGACGACCACCCGCCCCCGCAGCGTCTCGAGGAGTTGGCTCGCAAGCTGGAGCTGGAGACGATCGTGAGTGCCCGCTTCCTCCCTTCGATTAACCTCCTTCTGATCGTTCAGACGGTGAAGGTGTGGTTCGCGAATCGCCGCCAGACGCAACGCCGCCGCGCGCTGATGGGCAACGTGAAACAGATGCCCGGACCGAGCGGACTCTCGGACGAGGAGGTGCAGGTGCCCGTGAAGGCCGAGTGATGTCCGCGAGCTGTCCATTGAGTTCTTTCCTTTGATTGAGAGTGTTGTACGTGATCTGTTGTTGTAATTTGCCGTAGTTGTGTGTAATTATTCCGTTTTGTTGTATTCGGTTGAGTAATTAGGCTAATAAATTAAATAGCGTTGTCCCAATCCCCATCGGAATGCTCAAAAAGAAGGCCGACGGACAGGCGAGCGAGCGCGATCACCCGCAGACGGCGGGCTCTCGGCGGCCGCTTTCCCACCGAAGCAAGAAGCCGGGTTGTTTAAAACCAAATGGCGTTCGCCGGACCAAAACAGCCGCCTTTCGCACGAGAAGATCGCAGCCGACGTGCGAAACGCGAGAGAAGACGGAAGATTCGAAGTGAAGCAAAAGGACCATCGAACGGCCCTTGTTCCCGCTCCTCTGTTCTGATCGAAGCCCACTGCCAGCAGAATTGCCCGAGTTTATTTGACCGCATTCACTTCCAAACGATCGATCCATTAGCAAAGAGAACACAAAGCAGAGACTGGGGATTGACTAAAGAAGCGATGACTAAGCAAAGACTCGAAAGGATGATTAGGGGAGAGAAAACAACAACAAAGAAGGGGAGAACAACAAGAGAGGAAGAACGAGGATGCTCGGTGATCACCAGTCGGCGTTCGACGGGTGCTCGGGGACGGCGGGCTCCTCGTCGGTGTCGGGCGGGTCGTCTCGCCAGCGGGGCGGCAGGAGCTTGCGGGGCGGCGGGCGGTAGCGCGGGTCGTTCCGTTGCCAGTGGGGCACGTAGTCGTCCTCCTCGTCCTCCTCCGACTGCTCCCGCTCGTCGTCCCACTCGGCCGGCTCCTCGTGCTGCTCGGCGGACTGCGAGTCGAGGCCGCTGTCCGGCGCGTTCTTCCGCTCGCCATCCTCTTCGTCGGCGGGCGCCCTCACGTAGTTTTCGAAGGTGGGCTCCTCGCCGTGCGCCTTGATCACGGCAGCGCGGGAGGGCGGGTCGGCGGGTTCCTTCGGCTTCTCGGCGGCCGTCGGGCAGAGCGGGCAGACGATCGAGCGGACCTTCGCACACGCGAAGGAGGTGTTCTCGTTGGCTGGCAGGACGGGCGAGAGGAGGCCCGAGAACTCGTCTGCAAAAAGGATGAGGTGAGTGGACGGCCGGGCGGGGGACTCACCCTTCTTGCCGGCGATCAGCTTCCCCTTCGAATCTTCCGTCCACATGCACGCTTCGAGGTCCGTGCCCGCGCCCTCCACGTGCAGGCCGACTTGGAACTTGCCGCGAAACCACGAGGGCTTCGTCGATTTGAAGCGGAAGAGCTTCTCGTGGGCCCAGGGCAGCGAGTGGGCGACGGACGTCCGCTTCTCCGCGCCCGCCGGCTTCGGGCCGCTCGGGGTCACTTGGACGCGGGCGAACGTGGTGAACAACTCCTGGTGGCCGCACTCCATCTTTCTTGTTGATCTGAACAGAGAGAGGACGTGAGCGGGAGGGAGAACGGGGCGCGAAAAGCAGGCGCGATTACGAAAGAGCACGAGCAGACTTTTCGTGGAGGGGAAGCGTCTGGAAGGTGCCGACGCAATCCTCCTGCCGCCGCCCCGAACGCGGAAGACGGACGGCGAGGAAGGGCGCTTGCTGCCGCCGATCGACGCGGCCCCTCCGCCCAGACAGTCGGCAGTGGAGGTGCGTGCGGCCGTCTGCTTGTGGGCGGTCGGCCTTCCAGTCGGCGGGCCTCGCGTTCGCTCCCCGACTTGTTTTCCTCACGCGGCAGTCGGCGGGTGGTAGGGAGAACTCCGGACGGGCAGGCAGATGATCGCGCCGTCCAGTCCTCCGCTTCCACCTCGATCCTGACTGATCGCCGTTTAATTTCAGTTGCCCAATCACTCCCGCACTCCCGCTCGCTTCAGAATGCCGCCGCCGGTAGGTGACCTCCGCTCCCGAGCGTCCACTCCCGCTTTCAGAAATCCGAGCGCACGGACTTCACGAAGAAGCACCTGCTGCGCGAGCTGGCCGAGCTGACCGGCAAGGACAGCGAGGGCTTCCGCGTGCAGTACGACGAGCGGGACCTCTTCCAGTGGACGGTGGCGATCTTCGGGCCGCCGGGCACGATCTACGCGGGCGGCTACTTCAAGGCGCAGATCGACTTCCCGGCGGACTACCCGTTCGCGCCGCCCTCCTTCCGCTTCACCTCGAAGCTCCTGCACCCGAACGTGTACAAGGTGAGTGCCCGCCCCTCCCGCCCACTCACCCACCCGCCTGCAGAACGGCAAGCTGTGCATCTCCATCCTGCACCCGGCCGGCGAAGACGCGACCAGCGGCGAGACGGCCGTGGAGCGCTGGAACCCCACGCAGACGGTGCGCACGATCCTGCTGTCGGTCATCTCGCTGCTCAACGAGCCCAACCTGAGCTCGCCGGCCAACGTGGACGCGGCCGCTCTGTACAAGAAGTGGCAGGAGAACGGCGACGAGGAGTACGTGCAGACGATCAAGTGAGTCCCCCGCCCGCCCTCCCGCTCAGCCCCCCGCCTCTGCAGGAAGCAGATCGCCGCCTCGAAGCTGGACGCCGAGCGCGACGGCGTGAAGGTGCCCGAAACGGTCGAGGAGTACGTGGTCCCGACGGCGCCGCCCCCGTCCCCCGACTACGGGGCGATGGAGGCGATGGAGGCCGCGCTGTACGGCGAGCCCATGTGTTCGTTCTCCCGCCCGTTTCCCGCTCCTCACCCTCGTTGCTTTCAGACGACGAGTTCTCGGGAGAATTCCGCTGAGCAGGCCGGGCACACACAATCATCGATAGTCGCATTAGGAATTAGGAGTTCATTCGGGTTTTGTCCATTAGTTAGCGTAGTAGCAAGATGAGAGTTCAATAAACACAATTAGCGCGCACTCCTATTCTCATTCGACCGAAAGAAATGCGGGGGCATGGCTCGTGATGACCGCCGAAATCGCGTCTCTGACAAGAAAGCAGACCAGTGGAATTGCCTCCAGTTTGAGCACTCGTTTCTTCCTTTCTGTTCCCCCTCCTCAACGACCTCCGTGTTCCGATTGAGTCGAAATTTTATTGCTTGGTACACCGAAAAAGAGTCGTACGTATGTGCAGACAACAACAGAGCGATAGACGGAGTGGGAGAAGAGGCACTCGTCGAGCCGAGCAGAGTGCGGCCACAAGAAGATCAATGGAAGTGCAGTCGTGTGTACGGGTCCTTTCCGCCTGCAACACACGGGATGAAGAAGGACGAGGGAGGCGAGGAACTCACTGTAGTGGTAGCCGCGATCGGCCATTCGGTGCGAGTCCTCGGGGACGACGCAAGGAGACAGACGAAGAGGGGGCTCAGGAGTAGAGAGCGGGGGCTCTCGGCTGAAAGAAGGCCCGTGATTAGAAGCGGTGCGTGCACCTTTGGACTCACTAGAAACAGTGGAGCGTGTGGAACTTCACGAGCAGCCGGCACAAGACAGGCCGAAGGACCGATCGGAGGACTGGTAGTTGGAACGAACACCGATTCGCAGGAGGCCCCACGGATGGACGACACAAAGGAGGGGGCGGAGATTTCTTGCGGTCTCACGGAGCGGACGGCCCCATCGCAGATCCGTCGGCTGCAATCACGCCCGTCCTCCCCTCTTTCCCCCAACCACTCACCTCTCGTCCAGGACTCCGGATTGGTGCCGCAGACGAACGCCGCCTGAAGGTGGGGGAGTTAGAGGATTCTTGCCGCCCGGGACTCGCTCACCCGCTTCCGTTCGGCCTTCCGGGCGCCCAGTCGATCGGAATCTTGTCGTGGCGGACGGCAAGAGCGCGCAAGCGCATCTACAGGAGAATCTGAAAGCGGATATGAAGAGAAGCACGCTGAAGAGTGGACTCACTTCCAGTTCGTGCCGAAGATCGGATCGTTTTGTCGCTGGAAAAGAAGTCGAATGAGAGGATGCGGGCGGGGGACTCACCAAAAGACACAGATCAATGAGGCTCCATTTGCTTGTTGTTCGATGTAGAGTTCGTTCACAGGTGTCGCTGAAAGAAGGGTTGGGATCAACGAGCGGTGGGGAAACGTGCCGTTACCTCGCTCCTTCTTTGAACTCACAAGTGAACGGCGGATTGGAGGCCTCGCCTGAGCGGTCGTGTAGCTCGACCGGAGCATTGCTCGCAAGACCTCGTTGTCGGCCGTCCCACTCCAGTGACCGTCTTGCAGGGAGCAGACGAAGTCGTTCGCACTGCAAAAAGTCGGGGATAAAGGAGCGGAGTGAAGGGTGAACGGGCACTCACCACAATTAACAGAAGACAAAAGCGATGAGGATCAGAAGGCAGGCGAAAGCCGAACAGGAGCGGAAGGTGAAGGGCGACAGCCGGCCGATCGACTCGGCGGGCAGGAAGCGGAATGGGGAACTCCGCCGACTCGCCCGCCTTTTATACCCGCCGGCCCTGGCAGGAGCGAGAGAGCGGGCGCCCGTCAGAGAGCGCAGACGGCAGAGCGGTCGAGTCGTCCAGCCGACGCATTCCGCCAAACGGTTGGCCGCCGCGAGCGGTCAGGTCGGACGAATCTGTCTGCAGAAGCAATGGAAGAGAGCTCGATCTTCTTTCATCCTTCCGTCTTTTGTTTCAATGGCAAGATTCCCCAAATTCTGTGTTGCAACCTAATTTTTTTATCCCTTTTCTATCATTTTGGTTCCTGCTCTTCGTTGTTTCGGCTTTCCACAAACCCAATCATCACTCCGCTTGGTTGCTTTGTCCGGTCGAATTGGTGACTCATAAGTGAGTGTTTGTCCACTCGCTTCTTGACAAGTTCTGTTCTAGAAGAAAGAAGCGGCGTGCATCTTTTGCGAATTCGAAGGTTCCGGTCGGGTTACGAACCATTTCGCACTTCCGGTTCTCCGTAAAAGAAAACAGCGAAGCGAATAATGAGCAGGCTCGAACGGACGTAACGACTTCATCAAGCGGCATTCTGCATTTTCTCATTGATCACAAGAGGGAGACGCCAAAAACGAACGCACTCCGTTCGCTTTTACGTTCCTTCTAACGAAAATAAACCCGACGATGTGCGAATGTCGGCGGTCAGTCGGCCGCTTGGTTGCGCACTCTTCGAAAAATTCGGGCGCCGCAAGAAAGCAAGTAGTCGTGGGTGGGCCGGTTGAGGACGCGAGGACGAGTTGCTCAGCAGCCAATCGCCGTTTCTTGCGTACAGTCATTCGCTTGTCAACCCTGCGAAATGTTCTCTCCGTCGCCGACTACGCGATCAAAACAAACCACGAGCTCCCCACAGACGGAAGATTCTCGCGATTCCGCACGAAACGAGTGGGGCCGCCGCAAAACGGCGAGAGTTGGACGAGATCGCAAGACCATCACAATCGCGCTCGTAGGCGGCGCTCTCCGTTCACGTCCCTGCGCTCGTTCGCGACGAGCGACGGCCCCAAAGGTCGCCGGCCGGCCGCTCCGTCCGTCGCGTTTTCCATCAGATTGCGGCGAACGGCGAGCAGATGGGCAAAACGCGAATGCTCGCCGTCGCCGTGCGGGCGGTCGATTGTTGCGCAAGTGGCAACAGCGTTGGAAGAGCCTCACAACAATCGTTGTTTTTGGTCTGCACCCCCGGTCGTTGGTTGCTTAAGCGGAGGAATCTCTCGTGCGTCTGTGTTCATCTTTTCCGTGTTTCGCTTGCAATCCACCATCCACCCGACTCGACGGCCATTCGTCTCTTGATTTCAGTTTTGTGATCTCAACCGCGGCGTCTTCCTCTCCTACGCGCGATGGCCCTCATGTACCCGGACGAGTGGGACGAGATGTCAGAAGAAGATCGACAGGAATGGTATCTCGAGCACATGGCCCTCGACGGACACCCCCTCGCTGTGCGTCGGCCGATCGTTCAACTGGCGGAGCCGAAGGACTTCCACCACTCGAAGGTCCTCGTGCCGCCCGAGTTCGCGTGCGTGCTGCCGTGGACGCTCTTCGACAAGAAGTCGTCCGACCTCTTCGACGGCCGCTTCGCATACTCCGCGTTCGCTCGAAGGCGCGACTTCCTGCTCGTGGACGTCCTGATGGGCAGGTCGCTGTGAGTTGTTCGTCCACAATTCCGTTCAACCTTTACCGTTTCCAGCTTCCTGTCGCCCGAAGACCCGGCGAGCGTGACGCCCGTGGACGCGAAGGTGGACGTCTGGTTGCGGATGACCGATGAGCGGAACGGTCTGCTGTTCGAGAAGTCGCGAAAGCGCTTCTGCAACTACAGCTACGTGACGACGGTTAAGTTGGTCGAGTTGGACGTGCGGAAGGGCGTCTACCGCGTCCTGAAGCCGCCCATGCGCTTGCCCGCCCTGGCCGAAGAGCACGAGTTCGTGTTCGACGCGGCCGGTCAGCGGCTCGTCGTGATGCACCGCGAGGAGTGGTCGACTTCCGGCCGCATCTACAAGTTCAACCCCGCCGCGAAGAACGTCCACCGCTGGCTGAAGCTGATCGACACGTTCAGCAGCGACTCGGAGCCCGTCCAAAAGTTCCACCTCTTCGGCGACCAAATCGTCTACTTCTCGCGCTCGGCCACGGCGCCCGGTATTCGCTTCATGTCGTTGAACTCGGATCGCGGTACGTTTGCTTTCGGTACTTCTTTTATTGGAATCATTCTCGCCGATTGCAGAGAACCACCCGCTGCAACCGAGCTTCAGCTGGCGCCGCGAGCGGAAGACGATCGCTGCCATTGACCACCAAGTGGAAATGAGGACTCCGAACGGAACAATGCACCGTATGGTTCGTTTATTGCTTTTCGCTTTTGCTCCTACCCGTGCATTTATTAGCGAGCCCCCCTCCCTGGTCGGAGTGTGGGCGTGTGGCGCGGCAATCAGATGCTCGAAATCGCGACCTGCCACGACCGCCGCCTCCAAATCCTGAGCCGCTTCGACGTCGCGGAGCGGAAGTGGACGAATCTGCCGGATCCCCTTCGACTGCAGTCGGGCGAGGGCATCCTGCACGCGGGCATCGACTCGAAGAACAACCATTTGGTCGTCCTCTCCAAAGGTGCCATAACTGTCCACTCATCCCATTTCTTTCTGCAGTCTCCTCCAAAGTCGACGGTCGGCAGGTGATGTTCGCCGTGCATCGCGTGCCGCTGGTTGGTTTTTTGCTGATTTCCTTCGGTTTTCTCATCCATTTCATTTAGAACGTCCTGGACGCGGGCAAGTTCGTGTACGAGCCGAAGAAGCTGTCCGAAATGGCGCTGCGGGTGGTCAACGCGACGAACCAGCTCGAACTTGTGCCGAGCAAATTCCTTCCGTTCGCTGACCTGTAGGCTCATTGCCTCGGATTAAGCGATTCGTTCATGTTGTTTGCAGGCGCCGCAACTCGATTTGATGTCCACGAACACCACAAGTCCACGGCGTCCCCACTCTTCAGCAACAGAATCCACTCAAAGACTTCCAACTTCGTATCTTTTGGTTTTGTCGAATGAACAGAAAAGCGACAGATCAAAGGTCGCAATCATCGACGTTCTTCGAAGATCTGCCGCCGCCGGGCGGGCGGGGGTGCGCGGCGCGGATTGATCGTTTCGTCTTTCGCCCGTCCGTCGGCTTCTCCCCCTCTCTTGCAAGTATTTTTTGATCGTCGCGAACGTGATCCAAGCATTCGGTTTCGTTGCACACTCGACGGCAGAAACAAAGCGGATCTTTGCGCGTCGTGGGGCGGCGGAACGAAATCAATTTCGATCGTCGTCGATTCGCCCCTCGGTTGACGCCCCAACCGACCGCCAATCGAGCGAAACCGAACGCCGGGCGTCGAGTTTTGTTTCGAATCCGCAACACAAACGAAACAACGCCCGAGTTCTCGTTCAAACACCAACCTCGACATCCGTCGACATCCGAGCGATCTTTGGAAGTTCGTGCGGGGCGAACGAAATGAGCTGGTCGGCGTGTTGAATGGAGAGCTCGTCGATTAAACACTCATTCCCCGGTCTATTCATTCCGTTTTGGTCGGATTGTTGTGCAATTGCGGCTGGGAGAAAGCAAACAGAAACAACTGCAGAAGTGTTCGCCCCTCCAGTCACCAATCGAAATGAACACCTGTTTGATCCGGAGAGATCACCGCCCTGCTTTCGTCAACCGCAGCAGACGAACGCCTACGGTAAAGCAAACAAACACTCAACGAGCGTTGAATTTTGTCGAGTTGAGCGACCGAAAGGCACTTCTTTCGTCATTGACAAGGAGATCCCGTTCGAGCATTCCATTCCAAATTGGTCACGTATTTCCGCCTCGTGGAGATTCCAGTCTGCAATCGACCGTCTTCGTCAGCACGACCACGTGGAGGAAGTAGATCACGCGATGCGAAGTGCGCGGATTGTCGCGGATAAACGAGGAGTTTCGACGACGTCGACGAAATTTGCCGCTCCTCTGGTGATTGATGGCCGTTTGGGTGCAAACGGGCGGAGGGGGATCGAATGGGCGGTTGTGTGGAGCACATTCTTTTGCTTCTGTTTAATCGATGAATCCGCTCCAGCCTCCCGCATTTTCGCAGTTCGATGGAGTTGCTCGTGGAACACTAGTGATCGAAACAATAAAGACAGAGGATTCGATTGATGAAGAGGAACGACGCGTTTACTCCTACCGTACTACAGGTTGATGTGCTTCAAAAAACGTAAACATGCAGGGAATCTCCGCACTCACTTCGAAAGCACGCGGTCACTCGACGGCTTTGCGTCTTGATGAGGGGCTCGTTGGAGGATTACCGGTCGACCGAAGGTCCACTTCGTTGTGATTTACGGCCGATCAAGAGCGCTTTCGGTCGTTGTTCAAACGGGCGGTGCAATGGGGAATGCCCGGCTAGTTCGGGCTGAACAATGCGGGACGTGTCGTTTGTTGTTTTCGAGAGCGGCGTTTGTTGTAATAACTGGGCCCCGAGCATCAGTTGACGTCAGTTCGGAGTGGTGGAGCAGAGCGGGCAGAAGGGGAAGCAGAGGGGAGGATTGCCCGGGGCGCCCGACCGGCAGGCGGGCGCGGAAGTGCGGGAAAACCCCCGCGATCAGTCGGGATGCGTGCGCAACGCCCGCAAAAGAAAGGACGACATCCGTCGGGATTTGCAGCCGCTTGCTTAACACCGGAAATAAAACCAGGAATTGATGTGTTAAGAATCTGCAATTCGTCTCCAGTCCGCCTGCTTGAAAGTCAATGACGTGCACAAGAAAGCGGCGATTAAACGCGTGAATCAACCGGCGACGCCAAAGAACCGCCACCCACCCACATCGCCGACGATTTTGGCGGACTTTCGGTGCAAATCGAGATCGACCGACAACGTTTGGAGTGCGCGGGCGGGAGCGGTTTGAAACCCGCTTCGATCGGCAGTCGACGCGAATTCCTTGACGATCTTCGCTTGCGGCATCCGCTCGTCGCCGTCGATTTGTTTTGCTCTCGACGTACCCGACTCGACCTCGACTTCGACCACCTATTGCGGGCAGCCGGTTCATCGGTTGGACGTAAACAAAACGGTGGGTGTCACGCTCGAAATTCAGCGGGGGATTGAGGACACGCGGGTGACGAAAGACCCCGTTTTGCACGGACGCTTCGTTTCGTCTGCCGTCCGTTGGGTTGGCGGTTGATAGCGCGCCGTAATGGCGGTGAGGGCACGCCCATTTCAGCGGTGAAAGGAACGGGAGATGAGTGCGTAACGGCGCGAGTGCGGGGGAATCACCCGCCCGACACAATGGTGGGTGGGGGAAGTCCCTCGTGATGGAAGGAAGACAATGCCGCCCCACGAGTTGCGTCCATTTAAAAGTCGATCAAGAGCGTCAACTCGACTTCAAACCGCGTGCATTTGTTCGGTTGAGCACGCGTTTGATCTCTTTTTGTCGTTCCTTGTTTGATCCTTGATCGGTGCCCAGTAGCGAGCAACCCGGAAGAGGTGAGTGGAAAGCGATGAGGTCAGAAAGGAGGTACTTTGATCGTCTCCATACGAAACTTGTCCCCGACTACGATACTCCCGAAATGGTCTCGAGGCGGCGCCCGTTCGACATGCGGGTGTTTGCGTTTTGTCCACATGAAAAACACTTTGATTATGCGCGTCCTGTCCAAAGCAAACAGCCGACTGCTCGCCTCCGTTCGCGCGAGTGTCCGATCCCAACGAAATGTCGGGCCGCTCACTTGTGCGCTCTTTAACTTCACGCTTGTAGTTTTCGAGGAGGTTCGACGGGCGACGCGATTGAACGACGAACCCACTTCAAAAATCGAGCGAAAATAAACAGCCGGCCGAGGAGGCGGTCCAACCGGATCGTTCGCGAGGATTCGGCGCCCCCAACGAACGGCGGAGTGGCGGAACGGAAATCGATCTTCCGTCTGCAAACTTCGACCGTCTTTTTGCAATGAGCAAAGAAAACAAACGAGCGAACATTCACGCCCCTTCCGCTCGGTCGGGATTTGAACTCCTCGAGAAGCAACCCGTCGGCATAAATATCCGCAGTCAACGGGGCGTTCGAAAGACATCTCCTCCACTCGTGTTGCCTCCGCTCACTCACTCACTCGTTCACGTCTTGTTTGTTTCATTGAACACTCAAGTAAGTGTAAAGGCGGATGGGTAGTTGCGTTGGGTTACTGTAATGTGTTGAGAAATTTAACATTCAACTTGTTTATGCTTGTCGTTTCTTACTGCTTTTGTTTAGCCATGGACCGTCAGAGCACTTCCGTTCCGTACTGGTCGTGGCGGCAGACAGTCAAGCTAACGCTGATCGGCTGCGCGCTCTCGTTCATCACCAACTTTCCCTCCGCCTTCCTCCACACGTCGGTGAACACGGCCGTTGTTTCACTCGATACTTACATCAACGAGTCCTACATCGAACGGGAATGGCAGCTGGAAGTCCACGAGCACACGATGATCAAGGCGCTCGTCAACAACTGCTGGTTCGCCGGTCAAATCCTCGGCTCACTTTTTTCGCCGTGGGTTTGCGACTCGTACGGGCGAAAGCGTGAGTTCTTCCGTCTTTAAGGTCAATAGGTAGTTGTCTCTTGATTTAGCGGCCTACCTGCTGGCCACGGGAGTCATGACCCTCGCCTGCGGGATCCAAGCCCTTTCGACCATCTTCTCCTACCCGGAGGTCCTCATCATCGGACGAACGATGGCCTCGTTGTTCTCGCCCATGAGCGACGCAGTGGCGATACTCTACCTGCAAGAGATCTCGCCCACCCATCTCCGAGGCGTCTTGTCTTCGTTGTTCGCCACCGGCTACAGCGTGATGGCGTTTGGCGGGATGGTGCTGGGGATGGATAGCGTGCTCGGCTACTCGCTCACTCATCTCCTCTTTGTGCCGGTGATCCCCGGCCTCCTGTCGTTGGTTCTTCTGCTTTGGTTGCCGGAGACGCCCAAATACCTGATGATCTCAAAGTGAGTTCTTTCTTCTTTTTGATTCAATCGTTCGTGCGTTCAGGAAGAACGTGGAAGGCGCGCGCCGGTCGTTGGCCTTCTACCAGGGCGACAAAGTGCAGAACGAGCTCATCCTCGAGGAGTACCAGACGGAGGCCAAAGAGGAGAACATGAGCGACGCACGAATGTCAGAGCTCTTCACCGTCCCCTATCTTCGACAAGCCATGATCCTCACATTCATGGTGCTCACGCTCTGTCTCCCTTTCGACCCAATTCTGCAATCCTCCACCTCGTTCTTGATCCTCGTTGGGATTCCTGAGTAAGTCGTTGACTCGATCGCTTGTTTAATCATCTCGTGCTTGCAGAGACGTCTCCCAATGGTCGTCGTCGTTCATCGGCGTCGGGATGATCGTCGGGTGCTTGTTCGCCGCCGGCTTCCTGAAGCGATTCCAACGCCGCTCGTTGATCATGTCCTTCGGGATTGGGTCGACGCTCTCCGTCCTTCTGTTCGCGGTCTGTGGAGCTGCCGTGCACGAGTATCCCGCTCTCCGGGCGGGCGCACTGGTTGGAATGTTCGGCTACATCGCGTGCTGGAGGTAATTCGGGGCGCTCTTTTAAGCACTCAATCGCTTGCTTTCAGTTTGGCCGTGGGACCGATTTCGTACTTCATTGGCCCCGAGCTCGTCCCCATTCAACACCGATCGGCAATGTTCTGCGTCTGTTATGCACTCACGAACGTCCTCATCTTCATCAGCAACTCGGCCGCCCTCGCCCTTTTCCGGCGATTCGGCGCCATTTGTTTCGTGCCGCTGTTCGTCATCCCTTCTTCGCTGGCCCTAGTCTATCTCTACGTGTACCTGCCCGAGACGAAGAACAAAGAGACGCACGTGATCGTCGCGATGCTGAAGGCGGGCAGCCGGAAGATCCACGCGGTTCCGGAGATTCTGGACGAAAAGGCTTCCATTTGATTCCTCCCTTTCGTTGCTCACTTGTTTGTTTCCGTTGACTGACCGCCGTTAATTTAACGGTATCCCCCACCGAGTGCACATTGCAGAGAATAAACGTAGAGATCACAGAAAGGATTGGTTGATTGTTGGACAGACGGACAATCGAGAGGAACTTCCGTTCGAATCGATGGATTTCGGCCGTGGACGTTCCGCAAGGAAGACGGCAAGCGAACGGCCGTGATTCTCGCCCTCCGCCCGCCATTCGTCAGCGATTCTTCCAAGTGAGGGCATAAAAGAACGAAAACCGCCCGTTCCAAAAGCCGTAAACTTTCTTCGTTGATTGTGAAACAAAACCGATGCGTGTTCCTTCTTTCAAGGCGTGTTCTGGAGTGAACGGACGGAAGGAAACTTCACGTGTCGTTGGTGTTGCTGTCTGGAGTTGCAGTTGGCCTTTCGAACTTCCGAAAGTGGGGAGGTCGTCGCGCGCCCCCCGCTGTTGCTTCGCGCGTTCGCTCGTTCCACGAGTTGCGGCAAACACGCGCGCGAACGGCGGGACGGCGGCCGCGCGAACAGACGGTGGCTGGCGCCAAACGAAAAAGTGGAAAACGAACGAAATGCGCGACGACTACGATCGGGCAACCGAATCAACCCGCCCGCCCCCTTCGCACTTTTTCTTACTTTTCGCTTTCGCTCGAACGCAAATTCACGCGGACAGTGCGCGCGCGGGAGTGTTCGAAGCAAACCAAATTCGTATTTCTTTTTCCTGTTTCCCTTCTTCTTCCATTCCGCACATCTGTTCGTCGTAGTGAACAGTGCCGCCTAATTACTGGGAGTGTAATTTTTCAGTGCGAAGAAGCCGCGATTGAAGGGGGGCGCGACAAGCGCGAGGTCCCCAACTGACGACTGATGCTACTTGACGCGCGTGGTGTTGCCGCGCTCGTTTTCGTTTGCGGGTTTTGCTCGCAGGGTTTTCGGTTTTCGTTCTTCTTTTCGTCCAAAATCCTCCCGTCCAACTCTCGCCGAGCGGTCGGCCGGCCGCCCTGCTCCCGGCTGCTTCGCCGGCGGCCGCGGCTTCGTTTTCGTCTTTTCGTATTTTGCTCGAACCCCCACGCCCGCTGCTGCCTGCTCTCCCGCACTGTTTCGTTTCGTCTGCTATTGAGAGATTCGACGACCAAGCAAGCGAGCGAGACCGCTGTCGCTGCCGATTGAACGGGAGACCGGCCGTCGGGTCGGGGCGGCGAGCGGGCGGCTCACGGCTGTTGGCAAAGCCCGAGAACGCGGGGCGGGAAAGGTGAGCGCTTTTTGTCTTTACGATCAGCAAAACTTCCACTCTCGACCGATCGGGAGGCGAAGAGCGCACTGTCCTCGCCCGCTCGGCAGCGTGTTCACGTGGCGAACGAGCGGTACGTTTTCTGGTCGTTTTTTGTTTGTCGCCTTTTCCGCAAACGTTCGCCGCCGCGTTTCGTTCGTGTTTGCCGTTCGCGAGACTCCGCGTTCACTTCGCAGTCGTGCACAAAAGGAAGGCCGCCGAGTTTTCGCTCTTGCGGTCGATCATGAGAAAGCGGCTTCCAGTCGAGATCGTTGCCGAGGCCCGCTTCTGATCGCTTTCGTCACAACTTTTGACATTCGAGAGACAAAAACGGCCAATTGCAATTAGGCGGCGAAGTGAGGGTGGGAAAATCGGTGCGCCAATGTTTTCGTTCGCCGTTTTATCTCCACTTTGTCTTCGTCCCATCGGCTCCTTCTCCAGCTCGTCGTCGTCGTCCTTTTGCCCGCTCGCTCACCTTTGCTCTTTTTCGATTGCGCGTTCGTCCGTTTGGCTCGCGGTAAAACGCATGAACACGCGGCGACGGCGACCCCGCAAATGGCGCCAAATTCGTGGCTCTTGCGCATGCGCTTTTCCGCTCCCAATGGTTCGCCCGCCCCCTCGCCTCCACTTTCTCCCGTCTTGCGCAACTTCCCGCAGTCAGGCAGTGGCTGCGGAATGAGTGAGTGGGTGAGTGAACGGAGGCCCTGTTCGCCCTTTCGTACATGATCGCTGGGCTCCCGCGCATGACCCAACGCCGAACGAAACGAAGAGTGCGGGACTCGCGCGCCAGCGAGCGGGCGGGCGGATGAGTGAAAGACGACCGAAGGCGTAAACGGAGAACGCGCGACCGATCTTCCCGCTCGTTCGTCCGACTGGACGCTGGCCGTTGCGCTCGATACTCGTGAGCGAACGAAACGCGAGGACGACCGAAAACGACCAAAAGACGAGCAGCCGCGCGAGTCCAATCGTCTCGCCGCCTTGCCTGCTCCTCCCGTTCGCCTCAAATCCCCGCATTTCGTTCGATTCCCGCCTTTTGCCGCAGCTGTCCCGAGCATCCTCGCACTTGCCCGCTCTTCTTCGAAGAAATCTGGGCGCGATCTTCGGCAGGCAGGGCGCCACTTCCTCCCGCCTCTTCCATCTGTGGCGTTCGTTTCGTAACGACCAAAAGCCTCGTGGACATCCGCGCGTTCGAACCGCCCGTCCGCGGGCCATCCTTCTTTGATCGGCGGGCGGCATGAGTGGCGCGTCGCGTTCCTCTAATTAACGACCCGCCTTTTTGAACGACGGCCGACGGCTCCGGCTGTTGACTCGCGATTTTGCGCGCGCGTTTCCTCCGCGCCCCCGACTCCAAGTGTCCGTGTTTGACCTCCCCGCCGGATTTCAGCCCTCCTCTCGATGCTGAGCCCCAAGCGGGAGCTCGGCCTGCCCTCCGGCGCCCAGAAGGCCGAGTCGCTGGCCGGGGCCGATGCCGCCCTTCTCAATTCGATGAACAAAGTGGAGCTGATCCCCTCGCAGAAGCGACGCCACGGCAACGGGTTCGGCTACGTGGCCGTCCTGAACGGCTTCGTCTACCACGTGAGCGCTCGTCGAGATCCTTGCTTCAAGCTCTTCTGTTGCAGGTGGACTACCAGCGAGAAGGCGCGGGCGGTGCACGGGTCTACTGGAAGTGCACGCAGCGAGGCGGCTGCGGAGCGCGGATCATCACAGACAAGAACGGCGTTGTGTTGAACGCCCGGAACAACTTCCACTCGCATGAGCCGTTCGAGGAGGGCAACGAGGTGAGTGTTCCGTTTCTTTAATCCACTTTCTTTCCAATCGAACCCGAAATTCGAGTAAGAACGTGACTTTTCTTTTTTTGGACCTCACGCAGCGTTTAAACGGCGGTGTTTTCTTTTGCTCAATGGCCAAACCGCAGATCTTCTTTTCGTTTGTGTTGACTTTTGTTTAATTCCATAAAAAGGCAGCCTTTCTGACAACTGGAATTCTTAAGCACATTATCTCTTTTCAACGAAAATTCTCCTGTTGAAATCAATTCGTACCGAAATAATTAGAACGGCATTCCACAACCCGTTCTAATCCGCGTGTTTTCAGAATAAGATCGTTCGGGCGAGTCGCACGCGCACCTTCAACTACCAGTCGAATTTGGCCCTCATCCGCGAGATCTCCAAACGCCGCCAGCATCTGTTCGGAACGAACGATCAGCTGACCGCCGAGGAGAACGCGCTGATTCGCGAGTGCGCGTGGGAGGAGATTCGCAAGGCGCTCGCCGCCCAAGGCCACGCGAAGTTGTGCGGCAAGGACTGGAAGTTGCTGCGCGCCCACGGATGGCAGCAGGCGCGCAAGACGGCCGTCTACAAAAAATTCCTCAACATGGTGCCCGGCGCGAAGAACGTGCCGCTGGACGAGCTGGACAACATCGTGCTCGACATCATCGGCAACGACACACTCTTCGACACCGAGAACATCGACGACGACACGCCGGTGGAGACGCCCAAAGACGTGAGTTCTCTTCTTTTTTCTGGGTCAATTGGCAGGAGCTGTTCGAGAATTGACCAACCGCTCTTCATTCTTTTTCGTTTTAGGAAGGCGACTCCGCGACGGTCTCCAGTTCTCCGTCGTTGTCGAACGAGCCGCTCAATCCGCTGGAAATCCTTCAGTCGTTTTGCGTGAATCTGGCCGACGAGAACCAAAAAGCGGCGACCAACTCGCGGAGCGATCAGACGGCCAACAGTCAGGACGGGGATGAATCGCCGAAGACGCCGTTCGACGAGCTGCACGGCGGTCAAAAGTCGGCCACCGACTCCTCCGAGCCGCCCGACTCGCCCGACTTCCAAGCGGACGGCGAGCAGAACCTCCAGCGACTCCAGTTGGCGCAAGATCGGCTGAAGCTGAAGCAACTCCAGCAGCGGATCGCCCAAGAGAAGGAGCTCCACGAACTGAAGCTCGAAGTCGAACGCGCCAACCTCCGCCACGCTCGTGCTCGCGCCAAGTACGAAGAGGAGCGGCTGAAGCGGTTTCCGCAAGTCGACTCATAGGAATGATTCCAATTTCCAGTTGTTTGTTGTTGCTTGATATTCGGAATAAATCAACTAACATCAAGTCTTATGGCGGTACGCTTGACGACAGGTAGAGAGATTTGTTCAAACAAGCAACTCTTTCGTTGAGAGGTCCATCGAATTCGTTTGCGGGTCTTCAAGGCGGTGGCAAACAAGAAGGACAAAAAGCGTTGTTTCAGGGCAAGCGGGAGTTTCGCTGTCGTCGATGCCGCTTTGATTTACTTCCGGGAGCCGTCCAGATGTTCGTGAATCTTCTGCTGTCCAAATTTCTTCATTCCTGCGTTCTGTTCGTGAGTCAACGGCGAACGGCCGTGATTTCGGTTTCAAGCCGGCGGGTTCGGGCCGCTGAGTCACGATAAGCACAGAGATGGGCGACGGGAAGACGAACACAAATCGACGGCGTATTTAAAGGAACACTTTTTTGCTGCACTTTTGTTCGATCGCCGACTCGCTGCTCGGGATGTTGATCGTGCGGAATGCTCTCCAGCTTTACGTGGGTCCTCGTGGAGTATTCAAACTTTCTTTACGCTTGTTCCAGTTGAATCTTCTGCTCGTCTCGCTCGTTTTCCTCCACCACCACGTCGACGCCCAAGCGTTCAAACCGCAGCCGTACTGGAGTTCGAGTCGTTCGAAGAAGATGCACCGCCTGAAGATCTCCTACCCACTGCCCAAGCCGGGCCACATTCCGCTGCAGATCGGCGGCGCGTACCTGCAGCCTTACGAGTAGCTTCTTCAGTTTTTCCCTCTGACCTATGACCAAAGAATAAACGCATCGATGTTCGAATGGAAAGAATACTCCCGTTTATTACCGAAATTATTAATTGTACAAACACTCGACGACTTTCGCTCCAACAGAATCGACTCTCGTGCCCTCTATTGGCCGTTTGCTATCGAAAACGAATTACTTCTGCAGGCACTTGCGGAGTGCTCGCAGCGGCTTCACTTCTTGCGGTTTGCAGTCGCAGTTGCGAAGGGCGCGTTCGGCGAGGCGCTTCCGACGGCCTCCGCAGCAGCCGCAGCCGCATCCTGAAATCCATCCGACGTCAACAAAGAATCGATGCAACAAGAACGAACCACAACAACCGCAGCCACCACCACCGCAGCCACAGCACGGGCAGCAGGGCGGTCGGACGGGCGGCAGCTTGACGAGCAGCGGCGGATTGACCGTTTGGCAGGGCGTGCAGCAACAACCGCAGCTGAAAGCAGGGGATTAGTGGGATGAGAAAAGTGAAGAGACCGCTTACCCGCAGCATCCCCCGCAACAAGCGGCAACATCCGTGACGGCGAACGTGAGCAGGAGAGGAGCAGCAATCAACAACCACAACATTCTCGATTGAGAGCAACTGAATCGAATGCACACGACGACTATCACACCCGACTTCTCCGCTGACCACCGATTGCTGATGTCTTTATACGACGGCGGGCGGGCTTCTCGGCCTCCCATCAGTTGGTCATTGGGAACAAGACGGGAGTCGCCGTCATTCCGCTTTGTTTCCCACCAGCCGTCCGCCTTGTGGACAAACAATCCGCGAACATCTTCGGCGAGTGAATTTCGTCCCCGCAGGACAATGCACGGCTCCCGATCGTTGTTTGATTCACGCGCGCGCGTACGCACCTCAAATGGACGAGACGCCGAGTGGCTTCCGCTGACCGCAGACGACGCATTCGGCTGCTTGGGCAAACAACTCGCGCGCACCTACTCATCCACCTTACTGATGGCTGTCGAAATCAATTGTGTGCCGTTTCTTGCAAGCTTTGTGGAGGCACGCGCTTGTTTCACGGCGATCGGTGAAACAAACAGGAATTATCGCTGAAAGAAATCACTGGTTTTGAACATCACAACGAACACGACTTCCTCTGGTTGTGAAAGGAGCAGGGCAAGGCAGATAATCAAGAAATCATGTCACCGCCGACGGCTACTCTTCCGGCATCTCGGCCGTTAACAAAAAAACGGTTCCGCCTTGCTATTCGCTCACGAGTGAAATTCCTTGTCCAGACGAACAACTCAGCCCACAAATTCATTGAGCAAGCAAGTCATTGACCAAAACCGCATCTTATTTCTTCGGAAGATTTGCTTTGTGAACTCTTCACTTGTTTGCAACGACACTTGTTCTCAACAGTCCAAACAGAAGTAAATACATTCGTTTATTAACTACAGACGAATAGGTGATGCAACAACAGGATTGCTTGCGAAGTGATCACATTCTAGTGAATACGGGTTGAACTTCGAGAAGCGGATTAGTCAAACGGGAGTTATTAATGTCATTAATGGGGACTCTGGACGAATACTTCGGGTGAAAGACGGGCGGACGGCTACGAGAACGACGACTTCGGGGGTCAGCACTTGCAGATTTGCCCGTTGGGGGCGACCATCTTCTTCGGCTTGAGCTGCTTGACGGACCGCTTCGCTCGGAGCGGCTTCTCGACAACGCCGTCAGCCGGGACGAGCGTCTTGATCCTCTTCTTGATCTCCGCCGGCTTGCACAGTCGGTTCAACTTCAGGATGCGGCGTCGCTCCAGCGGGTCGCTCGGGCTACGCTTTCGGCGACCTCCGCAACAGCCGCCTGCAATCCGAGAAAATAAATGAATGCAGATGGAATAGTTGGTAAAGATGAGCAAAGACATGAAAAAGGAATGAACTCACAGCATGGACGGCAGCAACAGCAGCAGGGCACGTGGCAGACGTTGTGCAAAGCCGGTGGCGGTTGGATGATGATCGGCGGTTGCGGGCAGCAGTATTGGCAGCACCTGGAAGCAAGGAAGTGCAAAGAAACAAAATACGAAAAACCAACCTGCAGCAACAGCAACCGCCACACCCACAGCCGCAGCAGCAAGAGGCGTCGGCTTCGTTCGCGAAGAACCCGAAGAGGACGAACGTGAGCCCAAGAACGTACAATTTGATGGACATTGCGACGAAAGCGGCGAGCCTAAAGCGGTTGGGGATCAACAAAAAGCAATAAAACACGGTGAGAACACGACTATCTTGATCTCTTCACGACCTTCTGATGAAACGATGAAACAATAGTTGTTAAGGCCGAAGATGCAAAAGAAACACGCAAGGAAGTGTTTGAAGAAAGCCGAATACAAGGGCAACGACTACCGATCACATGCACTTTGATCGAAACAAACTAGTCGAAGCACGAGAATGAAGAGCGACGATCGACCGTGTTCACTCCTTTTACCGCCGACCCGACTACTCGGCTAGTCGACTTCGAATTGAAGGACAGGTGGCCGGAGACACGCCAATTGTTGTGCGCGGAGATGAACGGAGGAATGCGACGACGAGTGGCCAAAACAAAAAATTCGCCGATGATCGCGACGTGTTTTCCCCGTTGCGGAAGCGGGAGGGAGAAGAGGGATGAGGGGAGGAATGGCGGGCGTTGAACGACGAAGCGGAGAATCCCGACTGCTTCCGTTCGCCCACCAACCGCCGATGGACGACGACGACCGTCGACGGGACGAACGAAGACGGAAACGGTCGCGGGCGTCTGCTTCTTCCTCCGCGTTTCACGTTTTATCTCACCGCTTCGTTTCGGCGATGCGCGAGGACCAACCGAAGATTCCCGCCTTTCGGGTTACGTCCCGCACAAACGAAACAATTGTTCGCGGCTTGTGACGAAGCGAACGAAACGGAGGACAATCGTGTTGACTCATTAACCCAGAAGAACCATGACACACAAAAAGGCGACGAATCAACCGAGTAACTCGATGGAACGAACACCATTTACATGGAATTCTCTTGTTTTTGTGTTCCTTTGAAGCACGAGCCGTCAGCCAGCTTATTGGCGGTGTTCGTTGATCGAACATCACGAAAGTACGCATAATAAAGTGCTCGTCTTCAAGCATTACTTGTTGCGAAGTTTCAAGCATTAATGCTGCTGCATTTACTTTTTTCCTTCTCGTTGGCACCAATCAGACAATCGACACGATTGTTTCCCCAGTTGAATAATAATTGTTTTCGTTGCTGCTGGGCTCAATTTGTGCATCTAATTGGACTTGTTTGTGTGCAAAGTGAGCGTGAGAAAGACAATGAAAGCACTCCGCAAAAGGAAGGAAGAAGACAATTGGACGTGAATTCGGCCGGCCGGCCGGACAGGCGGGCGGCCGCGCACGCGAACAATGCGCGCGACTACTCGGCGGGCGTGTGTTTTGTTGTGCGCTTCCGTTTGCGATCAACAAAACGAAAACACAAGAGTGGACTCGCCGAATGGCCAAAAGCTCGTCGACCGAAGGCGAGCGAGTGGGCAGTTCGCGTTGCTCGTTTCTCGAATAATTCGTGTCGTTTTGCTCACTCGTTTAAATTTACTCCAGTAACTTCGTTTTGCAGTTCGATGCTCGCCGCACTCATCTCTTATGCCTTTTGGACGCAGCTCACGGCCATCGCCCAGGAGTTGGACGCCACTCATCAGCCCTACCGAACGACCATGCAAGCCGGTCCGGGGGTTGCGCCGCTCCAATGCTACGTGGGCACGCAGAACTACGAGAATCGACCCTTTGTCGACAACGTCACCCTTACAACCTGCCGACCGGGTGACGGCTGTTGCTACATGATGAGTGAGTCTTTCATCGATTGATTTTCCTTGAATTCCGCTCGTTTGAGGTTCCTTTGGCGGCACGCACTACGGCTGCCACAACGATTGCCCGGAGCGACTGCGCACGTTCCTGTGCGGGCCCGACCCGGACAGCAACCTGCAGGACATTTACTACTGCTATTGCAAGGACTCCACCGACCCCAACTGCCAGCCGACGGACCCGAAGCGGCGAAAGAAGCGCGGATCGTTGCTCCTTCGCTTGCACTAGTCTTTCGCCACACTCATCCCATCTATCCTCACTCCTAATTGATAATCATTCCGTCGGTTCAAATGAATAAAGTTTTATTGAAAGCTCGTGGCTTCTGGTCGGCAGTCTTTCGCTCAATTGACCACACTCGCCGTCTTCTGAATGTCCTGCTCCAGGTGGAAGATCTCCTCGCGCAGCTTGTCGTTGTTCAGTTGACGTTGCACACGAATCTCGTTGTGTGTGCCGAGAACCGTCCGTGCCCGATTGACCGCATAGTCCCGCCTCATCACGGTGTACTCCAGCTCCTGAACGAGAGATTGAGGGGTGATTTGTGAGCCAGAACTCGCCTTCTGCACGTGCCAGAGTTCTTTTTCCATCTGCTGGTGGGTTTTTTGGAGGGCGTGGATCTCGTTCAGGCTCTCGATTCGCTTCTCGGCCATGTGCTCGAGGGCTTCGAAGTCGCCGATCTTCGCCCGGTATTGCTCGCATTGGGCTCTAAACCCACCAGAGATCAAACAAAGCCGCCATTGTAGCAAAACATACTGGACTTCTTCCAACCTCGCAGTCATGTGCTTGATCTCCGACTGCAAATTGCGAACACGCCCCATTGTGTCCGTCAGCTTCTGCTCGAGCACACTCTCGGGATCCTTTTCGTCCACTTGGTTCGCGTCGACTACCGGCAGGGCAGCTAAAAGAACGAGGATTCATTTGAAAACAGGTATTTCTTTCGGATGCTCACCGATTCGCTTCTCTTCGTGCTCCCTTTCGAGCTCCTTCTGCGCCCGATAGAGAGCTTCGGCAGCACGTTGGGCTTCGCTGTGTTGCTGTTGTTTGTCGCGGATCTAAACGAACCAAAGCAATCTTCGAGTCAAACAAGCTGTCTCACGCACTTTCTCTTCCATTCGCTTCTTTCGATACTCCAACGCCACCTTCTTCCGCACGAGTTCGGTGATCGAATCGCGAATGTGGGAGTACTTCTTTGCGCCCTTCCACGTGCTCTCCTCCTCGTCTCCGTTCGCTGATCGTGATCGCTGAAGCAGAGCGGGAACGCCCAGTCGGTCGGCAGATGGGGCAAGTTTGTCCTGAAGAACCGACCAAATGAGAGAAGAACACAAAGTGACACGTACGCTTGCTTTCCGTTGCTTGACCAGCTCGTCCAACTCGCCGATCAGCTTCCGGTACGCGTTCAGCTTGAAGTCGTTGACAAAGATCTCCCGCTCCAACGTCTCGAAAGCTTCGGAGATCGTGTGCACGTCCGACGGTCGAAATTCCGATCGTTTCTCCCGCCTCACCACTTCGTGCTCGTCTTCCACGGCTGCACAGCGCTAAACAAACGAAGCTCGAGATTTCGGCGGATTAACGAACAATTCGCAGCTTCTCGCGCGTCTTCTCGGCGTCGTACAACAGGCGATCGATGTCAGGCATGTTCTGCTGCTGCTTGTGTTGAACGACGCGCAGATTGTGATTGGCCGCTTCTCTCTTGATTATTCGGGCCTAAAAAAGAAGCGAAAGAACGATAAGAAACACGCGAGAACTCACCTCTTGCTTCTCGCGCAAATCCGAAAGCCGAGCGATCCGCTTGCTCAACGCCGCACTCTTCTGAGTGGATTGAGTGAACAGGTCGGCAGACGCCCGAATTTGCCCCACTTTGGACATCTCTCTGCAGTTTTCAGTTGATCGTTGGTCTGAACAATCGGCACTCACTGCTTCCGTTTGTCCAGAAGGCGCACTCTGTTCCGGTTGTTTTGAAGGGACTTCATCAGCTTCGCGAAATGATCCTCCAACTGCAACGTCCCGCTCTCGTACGTCTCCAGTCGATCCTTCAACTCCTGGTATTCGTTTTTTTCGGACTTTTCGTTCCTGAACAAGCGAGCAATCGGTGAAAGAAGGAAGAAGAACGAACGATTTTAGGGATTTCGCCGTCACGGCCAACTGCTCGAGCTCGTTCTCGCCGATCTCCACGTCCTTCCGCAAGCGTTCCAGGTACGCGTCCTGAACGAGAGACAAATGAACGGGCAAACGGTCAGATCGATCACCTGAATTCGCTTCTCCTTTTCGACGGCGTTCACATTCGAGTTGGCCTTTCCGACCATGTTCTTCATGAGTTTGACGTCGTTCCGCTCGGGCCACGCCACCGAGTCGTACTGCAGTTGGATTTGATGGATTTGGTGGTTGAGGTCGTCCAATTCCACGCGCATGTCATTTTCTGAACACGAGAGAATGAACGAAAGCGAATGAAGATGAACCTCGTTGAATTTCGGCCAGCAACTCGTCGCGCGCCTCGTCCATCTGCTGGACGGCCGACTTGTGCGCCCGCTCATCGTTCTCGTGCTTATCGTCGAAACTCTTGATCGTCGTGGAGTTCTCCGAGAGCTCGCGATTCAGCCGTTTCACTTCCTTCCGCAGCTCCGGCTCCTCGTTCCGCAGTCGAGTGTTTTGGAGGCGGATGCCGCGCAAGCTGAATTCCTGCAATCCATTGGAGTGATTTTGATCCTTCTGTTGCTGGAGCCCACTCACTTGTTTGCGAATCTGCTCCTCGATTTGCAGGAGAACATTCCGCAAGTGGCGTTCGAGTTGGAGCTCGTAGTTTCGAAGTCGGGGCTGAAAGCGAGCGGCTTGCTCGTCGTCTTCTTCGCTCCACTCACGTTGTAGACGTTCACGTCGGAGGCCATCCTGCTTGTCTGGCAGGCGAGATTCAGCGGTTGAAAGATCGACAGGGGGGAAATAAGAAGATGGTAGCAATAGGGATCTCGCTATCCGTCCATTAGGATCAATCAGCAAACCGAAGCGATGGTCAAAAGAATGGAGGACGAAGAAGGAAGACAAAACGACCAGCCGTCCTCCGCACCGTTTGACTTCTTTCGTAAAAAGCGGCCACAAAATTGCGCCATTTCCGTTTGGTTTTTCGGTGGGGCGCGTTCGTCCGCCGGCCGACTCGGCGGCGATTTCAGCGGCGCCCACCCACCGGCCGGCGGGGGTTTCCGTGGCCAACACAAACCAGCGAGAGGAAGTTTCGAAGTGAATTTTTCGTAAAAAAGCCGAAAAGCAAAATTGTCGCCGCTTAAATGCTTCCGTAAGCGTCTGCACTCCTCCACTCAACAAGAGAGGGCGGTTTTTTCGTCGTCGTACTCAGCCGGTTGATTGCCGGGCATTCAGACGACGCTGTTTGATGTTCTTTTCTATGCGTTGTTGTATTTCGAGGAACAAAAGATTGAGATGCACGGGGAGAGAGAGGAGGTGTTCGGTTAGAGTCGAAGAGGAGGATCAGCAGGGCCGCCACGTGAACTCGCGGATCCCCACGACCGTGTTGGTGCCGTCCGCATTCGCGTTCATGAAGAAAATCTCCGCTCCGCGCTCCTTGAATTTGATCACCGTGTAGCTGGAAGAACGTCATCGCCTCGTGTTTCTTTTGACTTCCTACCGATTACGAGGAACACTGCCCACGTACAGGAAAGGAACGGTCGTCCCGCTGATGCACTCGACGGTCATCGAGTGTTTCTCGTGGTAGTGAGCGAACAGGACGAACGGCTTTCGGATGATCCCCGAGTTCTCGTCGTTCGCCAACCAGCCGGTGAGTTCTCGCTTCAGCCGCTGACCGGAAGTGCCCGCCTCGTAGTTGTGCAGGTTGATGAGGACGGGCCACGTCCGATTCCGCATGCGGTCCAGGTCGTGCCGCAGCCATTGGAGCGACGAGCGAATTCGCCACGAACTGACCGAATTCACGCCCGTCGCGTAGTCCGCCCGATTGTGCAGTTGGATCGAGTGGACGCAGTTGGCATCTGAACCCACTCGTTCACTCTTTCCGAATGGAATGAACTGACCGGAATCCGAGCAGAAATCCTTGAAGTAGGCGAAGCTGCCCTCTCGAACGCTCTTCCACAACTCGAACTGCGTCTCCATGTCCAGCGTGAGGTTCATCAACGGCGCGTATTCGGTGGTGAACCTTAACGAACGATCGGTCGTGAGTGGAAAGAAGTCGAGAAGACTTGCCAGGAAAGCATGTTGTTCACGCACTGATTGGCCACACAGTCGTTCACGTTGTTCTCGATGTCGTGGTTGCCGAGGCCGACGAACAGCGGGAAGGGCATCGTCAACCATTCGGTCTGCAACAAGAACGAAGAGCAGTGAGTACAAGGGGGAATGAAAGGAAGGACCTTGAACAGAGCGAGCTGATGAGTGTGGCCAAAGTTCGTAAGATCCCCGTTCACGATCAATCCCTTCGGTTTGTTCGCCATCCGCCGGTAGAAATCGAAGATCGCCTTCCGTTGGATTTCGTTGCTGAAGTTGCCCTCCATGATCGCGCACTGCTCCTCGAGGTCCTTGACTTGTAACGAGGCCAGACCCTTCCGATCAACCCGCTCGCACATCTGAACATTGAGGAAGAGCAGAGCAAATGGAAACAAACCTTGTTCAGTTTATTGGTCTCCCGAAAGACAGCACTCGCTTCTTTGCACGGGGCGTTGGAGAGTGTACAAGGAAAGTGGTACTGCGGATCGCCCATGAACATCAGGATCAACTCGTCCGTTTCGTTCGCCAACAACCGAGCGGCGGCATTCGGCGGAGTGATGGCTTCTTGAAGAGAAAGGATTTAATGGAAGAGGGCGGGAACAAACCATGTTGCTGACTAGAACGAACGAAAAAGGCGGCAATCCACAGAAAGAGGACGATACCCAACGGTCGACGACCTCCGACCCACTCCATCCTTTTCATTTCATCTCTTTACGAGCCGACGCAGGCAATGAAGTTGTCGGACAACGGCGGTCCTAAAGGAAGATACGACTGATCGACTCATAGACTGGAGTTATGGGCGCAAATTCGAGGCAAAACAATCGAAATCTAAAGGAGAACGCGAGGAAGGAAGAGAAAAAATAAAATGGAGACGAACTGAGGTCTCGCTTATCGCCGAGCGCGAATCTAATTGGGAGTTTGGTCACTCGCCCTCCCCTTCCGGCATCTCATTTCGAATTCACGTAAAGAATCCTCGCTCCTTCTAATTAGGAGTGTCGAAACAATCGTCAATTGTCTGGCCGCGCGGAATGGGACGAAAATAGCCGCCAGTCCCGGGGAATTCAGAAGGGAAGGACGATAAGAAAAACCGAGTATTTTCTCTTTACTGCCGAAATTCCTCTCGTTTAATTGTGCAACTTTATTCGATCATCGTGAACATCCGAAGGAGGTACGAAGTGCGGCGAAACGAAGACGGCGGCGGCGACGAGCGGCGGGTGGAGGATGAGCAAACAAACAGCACTAAAAAAGGAGCGGACAGGTACATCCGAGTGCAATACGCAAACGAGCGAAGTGAGCCGACGGTGCAGATCGCCCGGACGCGTCCACTCACTCAACACGTCGTCCGAGTTCTCTCTATTTACATTCCGCCCGCCGCTTCCAACTAACTGGAACATCCGAACGGAATAAACAAACGAGCGACGGGCGAGAAGAAGGTGCGTGTGTTGATTGCGACGAACTACGTGATCATTCGAAGAAGTGAGTGGTGGGTGGCCATTCGGTGGATGTGCGGACTAATTACAACGAAGAGATTGAAGCAAATGACTTCTGCTTTAAACTCGAAGAATGGGTGTGGAGCTAACAACTCGGAGTGTGACTAACAAGTGGAGGAGAACAAGCGGATGAAAGAGTGAAGGGATGGAAATCAACAGGCACACGCGCAATCGCAGCCGGGCATCTTGATCGAGAACTTCGCACTCGCTCGGTGGCTGGGCATCATCCCCATCGACTGGCCGAACATCTGCCCGACGGCCGTTTGTCGACGAGCCCGAATCTTCGACTTGGCGTCCGTCTTCTTCGTCTTGTTGTCCACGCTCTTCGTCGACGCGGTGGTCGTGGTCGGGGCGACGGTCGTGGAGGCGGCGCCCGCACATCGCTTGCAGTTGCGAGTGGCCTTCGCGCACAACTGCTGCTGCTTCTTCAGAGACTTGAGCTTCTTTTCGGGCAGAAGGGAACGGCGTCGTCGACCGCCGCCTAAACGAAGAAGCTAGTGAAAAGAAGCGAAGAAGAAGAGAACTCACAGCAACACGGGCAGCAGCACGGCCGGCAGCATCCGCAGCAGCAGGGGACGGGGCACAGACGGGGCGGCGTGGGCGGAAGTTTGATGAGGAGCGGCGGGTTGCAGCAGGGACAGCAATTGCAGCACGGGCAGCAGTGACAACAGCCGCAGCCCCCACAGCCGCCGCATCCGCAGCACCCGCAACAGGACGCCTCCGCTTCGGGCACGACGAGGACGCCGAGGAGGAAGATCGCCGCCAAACTGATGAGTCGGAGGAACATTTTGGAGTGGAGGGTTCTGAATGGAGCGGGTGAAATTCACGGAGGAGTCAAACGAAAGCGATGGAGTCAAGTGAACGTGGACGGCAGTCCCGACTGAAGGCGACACGAAGGAGACTGGTGGATTGTCTTCTAATTTCCACCCAACGAAGCGAACCACCGACCGCCCGCTTTTCACCCTTCGCTGTCAAGAGAATGATCCAACGGGAATTCGCCTCATTTTACTCGCCGAGACGAAAGCAGGAGGCGATCGGCCGTTTCCATCGGGAGCACGCGGACGTCCCGCCTTTGGATGATTTCTGCGTTGTTTCGCGCATCTTTTCCGTTTGTTTTGGCCCGAATTCCACGCGCTACGTGAGGGGACAATCCGCGCGCGGGTTTTTGTTCGCCGCAATGACGCTGCTTCCCGTTTGGGAGTGCGAATTTCGAATCGGCGGGATCGCGAAGCACTCCGCGGACGTCCTCCGACCGGCCATCCTCTCCTTCTGCGCTGTGGCCAGACAGTCGGAACTCGTCGTCCCAATCGATCCTCTTCGCTGCACTCGTGTTTGCGTTCGATGGCCATGAGGTCCACGAACAAAACAATCGCTTGCAATGACGAACGGAAACACGTGAATCACGTCTGCAAACAAACACTACAAACCGAACACGATCATTCCATTTGCTTCATTGAACGCTCTCGCCGTACGGAAGGAAGTGATGAGATTCCAAGCATTTCAGGATTCTGTGACCTCCAAACACTCGACGATAGCGATCGGACGAGGGCGCTTCAAGTGGAAGCAACCACGAGAAGACGGAGCTCAAGGAACACGAACGGATGGACGACAAGCGTCGACACACGTTCATCCACTTAGACCGACGGATTCACGCGCGGGCTTCCTTTTGGCATCACCGACCGCTCGTTCGAAAGGGGCGAGAGTGTTGCGTATGCGATGTTTGTGCTCTCCGAATAGCCGAAGTGCTCGCATTCCTGCGGCCGTCTATCCGTTGCGCATTCCCTGATGCAAATTTCGTTCCGGACGGGAATTCGGGCGGACGAGACCGCCGACTCTTCACTCGACGGAACGCCTCGCGCCCGATTGCCGCTCTCGGTCATCAGCTCCTGCTCGACGCGCGATCGCCTTCAAGTCGCTCGATTCTCGTCGCTCCGCTGGTCGCCCACACCTTCAAACAGTCGGGCCACTCATCAATCAAAGTGAGTCTCTGGATTCTTCTCATCGTCCCTCATCTCCGCCTCGTTTCAGACAAATGTCGAACAAGCGCTTGCCGTCGCCCCAGCGCCCGCTCTTCGCCCACCGCCGCAGCTTGTCCGGCACGACGAGCGGTGCGCCCGCGACTCCGCTGAACGCCTTTAAGACTGCCGCGCTGATGTTCGCCCCGCAGTTCAAAACCTTTTCGCTTCAAGTCACCAACGGATTCGCCAAGGCAAGTCTCCTGGTTGTTCTACGTGTTCTAATTTGCTTCTTTGCAGGTGAATTCCATGTTGCTGTGCCTGAAGGCGGAGGGCTTCGCGAAGATGACCGAGATGAAGCCCGCTCTCATCGAAGTGGGCCACCTGCACGTGCCCGGCGGCTCCATCGAGGGTCTGAACAAAGTGGTCAATTGGGTCCACGAGGAGGAAGGAAGCGAAACGGCGCTCGACGGCCACGCGCGCTCCTACATGGCGATCGTGTCCTTCCTCGGCATCCAGCCGTTGATCGTGAGTGCGGCGATCTCTTCTCCTCTCATCTCCCGTTTTCAGTTCAAGGGCGTCGAGGAAATCAAGGACTCCTTGTCCATTTCGACGTTCTTCGACGACAGCGGCCTCGCCGGCGGGCTGAAGTGCTGCGGCGAGATCAAGACGCCGCTCAAGAACTTCGCGAAGGACAACGCGAAAGCCATCTCAGAAAATGCGCGCTTCGACGAAGACTTCGGTCGCGCCTCGCTGTGGCTCGTGATTCCCGTGTTCCGCCATCTCGGCGCGTTGTAGTTCCGTTCGATCGAATAAACCCGTCTCGCTGTGCTCGTGCAAACTGCCTTCTGGAAGAACAAGCAGAAGATGGATGGTTCCTCTTAGGAATTTTCTCCAATCCGAGACCTCTCTTCGTCCTTTGATTTGCTTTCTTGCTTGTGTTCCCATTGGTTGGCTGCAGTCCTTTGCTGATTCCACTGCAATCATCCTCCGTTTGCGTCGGAACTTCGAAAAGCTCGTTCGGAATGATCGGTTGAATCCGTTTGCCCAAGCACCTCTCCGCTTTCATCCTGTTGTCTGAAGCGATCGGAACGATTCCCACCATTCAACCGACAACCAACGCCTTCTTGCTTGCTTCGTTCTTATCGCGAACCACCCTTCCGCACCGTCCACCCGTCTTTTCCCTCCACACTTCTGCTCGAACCTCACGGCCTTCGTGTTGCCGGTCGTTCTCGCTCGCATCAGAATACAATCACTCCCAGCAGACCGTCGGGCAGGAGTGAGGACACGCGTTGGCGAAAGCGAGCGAAAGATCGTGAAATCGGTGAGAAGTTTCGGTGCTCGTCGGGCGCGGGTTTGTTTTATGCATTCGACGGGCAAGGAAGGAGTGCTTCGATCATCATCGCGTGTGTTTTTTCTTTCCACGAGAAGATGGTCTTCCTTTCGTGTTCTTCTCGGCCGCTGCTTTCTTTTGGATGATTGCTGTCTTTTCAGTGCTCTCCACAGTCTTTCTGCACTCCACACTTGGCTCTCAAGATGACCACTCGGCCTCGTCGGAAGATCACCTGCCGGCTGGTCACTGCCGATCGTCGACCGGGCGTAAGTCCTTGGATCTTTCAATTATTTCACCGCCCGCTCTTAATGGCGTGCCTGATCCTCCCAATTCCACAAAAATCTTTGAGCGATCAGTCCACCGCGTAACTTTCGTCTTTTTACTTATTTTCGTCCACTAATCGCATTCCGATCGGATTCTGAAACAAAAGTTGGGTGGTGGAAGCGGAAACAACCCCCATCCATTCATTCCCCTGTTATCAGCAGCAGGGTCAAGAATTCTGCTGGAGAGGCGGCCAAAATGAGTGCTCTCGGATGGGAGGGGACGGCGAAGTCAGGCGGCCTTTTGTCCGCGACACCCGTGCATTCCACCAGCGAAGCGATGCGTCATATTTGGATTGTTTAGGTTGTTTACGAGCTGAAGAACGAATCCAATCAGTCGGTGCAGCGGAAGTTCTCCGAATTCGAGGCACTCTTCGAGAGCCTCAAGGAAGTGCTGCCCAACGGCTACGACCGACCGCCCAAGAAGAAGCTGCTGCTCAGCGATGCGAAGTTGGCCGAGAAGCGGCGAGTTTGGTTGGAGGAGTTGGTCAGCGACTTGGTCTCCAACTACGCGGACAAGTGAGACGAACGACAGCACGTATAATGAACGGCGGCTTCTGTTTGCAGCACGGCCGTCCGCAGTGCTCTCAGCGAGTTGATCATCGAGAACGAGGACGACGACGTGAATCTCGGGCCCACCGAAGTGAAAACGTCTGTCTCCAACCTGCAATCGGCTGCCAACCAATCGTTTTGCTTCCAGCCTCCGCCCCGACCATTTCGAATTCCACAAGACAATCGGCAAGGGATCGTTCGGTCGTGTCTACCTGGTGCGCTACAAGACCGACGGGAAGACGTACGCGATGAAGATCCTGGGCAAGGCGCGGATCCTCAAGCGCAACGAAATCAAGCACGTGATGGCCGAAAGGAACGTTCTGAAGTCGAACATCAACCATCCCTTCCTGGTCGCCCTCCACTACTCGTTCCAAACGAAAGAAAAGCTCTACTTCGTGCTGGACTTCTTGAACGGCGGGGAGGTGAGTTGCTCGTGCTGTCGGTGGAATGATCATCGAAAATTCCAGCTCTTCCACCACCTGCAAAAAGAACGCAGCTTCAGCGAGAATCGTGCTCGTTTCTACGCGGCCGAAATCTCCACCGCCCTCGGCTACCTCCACTCGCGGGCCATCATCTACCGGTTGGTGGCTTTTTTGTTCACGTTCTTCACTTCCGCCCTGATTGCAGTGATTTGAAGCCCGAGAACCTGCTTTTGGACCGCTTCGGCCACGTCGTGCTCACCGACTTCGGGCTGTGCAAGGAGGGGATCAAACACGCGGACACGACGGCCACTTTTTGCGGCAAGATCTGCTCGTTGATTCACTCCTTTCACTGGGTGGATTGCAGGCACTCCCGAGTACTTGGCGCCTGAAGTGGTGCAAAAGAAGCCCTACGGCCACGCGGTCGACTGGTGGACTCTCGGGGCGGTCTTGTACGAAATGATGTTCGGATTGGTGGGTACGAACAAAGAGCGGTTCTGCATCCTCCATTTCAGCCGCCCTTCTACTCGAAGGATCACAAGGAGATGTACGAGAAGATCGTCCATCAGCCACTCACCATTCCGAACACCACGTCGCCCACCGCTCGTCAGATCCTGAAGGAGTTGCTGAACAAGGACAAGGACGCTCGTTTGGGCTCTTCGCGCGACTTCGACGACATCAAACATCATCCCTTCTTTGCTTCGATTGATTGGGACAAACTCCTCCGCCGCGAGCTGAAGCCGCCGTTCATTCCGCGTGTGCGCGGCGACGGCGACACCACGTACATCGCGTCGGAGTTCACGGACATCGAGCCGAATCCCGGTTTGTTTCTCGCACACTTCTTCCTTTTGCTCATGATTTTTTTCTTGCAGCCTCGCTCATCCCGCAAACCCTCTACCGGGGCAACGACACGGCCTTCGTGGGCTTCACGTACAACCAGACGTATCTTGATTGAGCGGCCATTTGTTTCGATTGAGCGCAAAGAAATAAATATTCGATGAGGAAGGAGGTGCTCTTCGCCTGCGAACGGGAGGGAAGACGACCGACCGAACGCGGGCGAATCAATGCGAACGGGAAATTCCGTTCGGTCGGCGAGAGCGGTCGCTTTTTCTCGCTCGCCGTCCGCTCGCTGGCTTGCCGATGGACTTTGGACATTTCGCCCCGTTCGGACGCCCTCCGTTTCTTGTTTGTTGGTGATCGCGGCGATAAAACGAGGCGTTCGATCGGATAGCCGATGGCCTGCGCGTGGACGAACTTCTTCCTCGAATTTCGAGCATTCGAAGCGGATTTCGAGGCGGAACGGAAACTTCCGAACGGTTTACTGCCGATGCGGTGCTCTCCGCCTCGTGTTTTCGGTTTGTGTGCGCGCCCTCCCTCGCGAACTACAAGGTTTGAAGCGGCGGCGGGTGTGCGAAGTGGTCAACGGCGCAAAGATCTTCGAAATGAGTGCAGATTTTTCGTAGTGTTTGGTTCGTCTGGCGATCAGTTCGGCTTGATTACGAGTGCACTCCGTCGCTTGTTTTCGCCTGCAAACGAGCGAAATGTTCGCGGCTTCGTCCTGTTCCCCGTGTTTATCCTTCGGCTTACTCCCGCTCGTCCACTTTCCCGCTTTGATTCGAGCTCGTTTGCAGGTCTTCACGCCCTCCGACGGGACTCCTGCACGTGGGTGGTCAAACAGACGGGTTTCGCTTCCATTCGGTCGACTCGGTGCTCAAGATGGCGAACATGGACATCGCGAAGAACTTCGTTGCGGGCGGCGTCGGCGGGGCGTGCACGGTGATCGTCGGGCATCCGTTCGACACGGTCAAGGTGGGTGAACAAGCGAGATTTCTTTTGATTGGCCTCCATCAACTTCAGGTCCGACTCCAAACGATGCAGATCGCGGCGGACGGAAGCCGGCCGTACGCGGGCACTCTGGACTGCTTCAAGAAGACGATTGCTCGCGATGGGCTCACGGTTCGTTCCTCTCTGTCTTCTTCTGTTATTCGTTTGCGAATTCAGGGTCTCTACAAGGGAATGGCCGCCCCGCTGGCCGGCGTGAGCCCGCTGTTCGCCATCTTCTTCGGCGGCTGCGCGATCGGCCGCTGGCTCCAGCAGAAGCACCCGGGCGAGGAGCTCACGTTCATTCAGAACGCGAATGCCGGCGGAATTGCGGGCGTCCTCACGACCGTCGTGATGGTGCCCGGCGAGCGGATCAAGTGCCTCCTCCAGGTGCAGACCGCCGCCTCGGGCCCGCCCAAGTACAGCGGCCCGTTGGACGTTGTGCGGCAGCTCTACAAGGAGGGCGGCATCCGCAGCATCTACCGGGGCACCGGAGCGACACTTCTGCGAGGTTCGTCCCGTTTATTAAGTTTTCTTTAGTTTATTTCCTTCGTTTTCAGACGTTCCCGCATCGGCCGCCTACCTCTCGGTGTACGAGTACCTGAAGAAGCTGTTCGCCGGCGAGAAGGGCAAATCGCAGCTTTCGCCGGGCGCCATCCTCATGGCCGGCGGGTTCGCGGGCATCGCCAACTGGTCCGTGTGCATCCCGGCCGACGTGCTCAAGTCGCGGCTGCAGACGGCGCCCGAGGGAAAGTACCCGAACGGCGTGCGGGACGTCTTCAAGGAGGTCATCCGAACCGAGGGCCCGACCGGCCTCTTCCGCGGCTTTACGCCCGTCATGCTGCGCGCCTTCCCCGCCAACGCCGCCTGCTTCTTCGGCGTCGAGTTGACGTTGTCGTTGTTCCGCGCACTCTCCGGGCATTAAATTATTTCCGCATCGATTGACCGCCGTCTTCTTAGGATCCTCTCTTCTTTGTGTGACTGTCGATTGATTGCGATTTTTATCACTTCTAATGGACTTTTATTGCTGGTCGAAATAAACGAGATCACTGGGATTGAAGTTTATTTGTGGCGAAAGAAAGGATGGGGCGTTCAGTACGGTTTCTTCACCTTCGACGGCAGCGAGCGGGTCCTGTCTTTGAGGGGATACTTGCTGCGAGCGAAGAGCGTCCACTTGTCGTCTCCCTCGTACATCCAGCCTTGCTCGCAGAACAGGGGAGTTCGGTGCAACGGCTGGTTGGCCAAAGAATCGCGAACGTTCTTCCAAATCGCACGATCCTCGAGGTTGCCGGACGGCGGGGAGAGAAAGCGGTATTTTTGCGTGGTGGTTCTGCCCAAGGTGTTCGCCTTCATCATCATTGCAAAGAAGCGACGCGGAACGCTTCGCTGCGTCACGACGAAATTGGGATCCTCCGGAAGAGACGCCGGGTAGTCGAAGGCCGGGGGAACAAACTCGTCAACGAGATCCCAGTACGTGTACTCGACACTCAAGAGCTTCGTTTCGTTGCGTTTGTTGAACGGAATGACAGCCGCTGCCATGTGCGCGTGTGATTCGGATACGTTGGGCATAGCGCTCTGAAATCTCTCGTCACATTAGTTCGCTTTCTTTGGTCGTACCTTTGATCGAACGAACCCACCGAAGATTCGAACGAGCTTCAGCTTTGGAGCACTGCGGAAGAGGGAGTCGACCGCTTCTTCGTAGAACGCTAATTGCGGTTTCCATTCCGTTGTGTTGGGGTGGGACACGAGCAGAATGAGCTCCTCTGCGTCGGCCACTAAACGGCAACCGAGTGAGTTCTGACGTCCGTACAATCAACCACGTACCTTTGGCCTTTTCGCTTTCGTTTCGCTGCGCAAACGTCTCCAATTCGACGATCTTCGGGTCGTCCGCTAGCCAACGGCGTTGGATGGCGCACTTCTCTTCTTCATCGGCAGCATTGAACGAAGAGCCCGCCGATGCAACGGAGTAGACGTGCAGAAGCAGAAGGAAGACGATACCGAGCATTCGGGAGCTCGACGACATCGCGCGAGTGAGCGTGGAGAAGAAGAAGCGCTCGTTTAAAACCGTTTGCCAGTCCGGCGAGATAGGCGCTCACCGAACGATATCCCGCAAAAGTCTACCTGCTTACAACCTATCTTTTGCGATATCAACCGCCTTCGCAACCTTGACACGCGCCTAATCCCCGACCGCTGCTGTGCGCATCTTGCAGTTCTCTTTGCGGCAATCGATCGACAAGGGCGTACAAGCAATGCCGGTTCTTTTCATTGCCACCAACCTTCTTTCAAGCAAATAAAGGAGTTTATTCACTCGAGACGACGAGATCAACGAATTGTGGCCCTAACAGAGGGCCGTTTGGGATCAGGGGTTGGTTAGGGGCTTCACACTCTCTGGCCGGTCGTCGGGCGTCTACTTGGCGGCGGTGTACTTGGTGACGGCTTTGGTGCCTTCGGAGACGGCGTGCTTGGCCAATTCGCCTGGCAGGATCAGCCGCACGGAGGTCTGCACCTCGCGCGACGAAATGGTCGACTTCTTGTTGTACTGCAAGCGGGAGAGGAGTGAATTGATTGAAGAGAAGGGGGACTCACCGTCGCCAAGCGAGAGGCTTCTCCGGCGATGCGCTCAAAAACGTCGTTGACAAAGGAGTTCATGATGCTCATGGCTTTCGAGGAGATGCCAGTGTCGGGATGAACCTGCTTGAGCACGCGGTAGATGTAGACCCTGAACGGAGGGATGATCAACGGAAGAGTGGCGAGGGGAACTCACGCGTAGGACTCCTTGCGGCCACGTCGGCGCTTCTTGTCGCCGCCGGTCTTCTTCACGGCCTTCACGGCCTTCTTTCCCTTGGATCCGGCGGGCTTGGGCGCCATTCGGTCGGTCGGTCGGTCGGATGGGGAGCGAGAGAGCAGAAAGCGGGGGTCTTTCGACTGGTGAGGAGCGGACGAAAGCGGCCGCCTTTTATTCGTGAGTGGGAGGTGGCGGCCGGGTGGGCGGGGCAGACGGCGGGCGGGGAGCCGCGGCGGGCAGGCGGCTGGGCGTCAGCGTCCACCGAGCAAGCGGCGGGCAGGCAAGCGGGGAAGCGGACCGGTCGGCGGGGTCGGCGAAACACGGCGTCCGGTCGGCCTTCCCGCCAAAAATCGCGCGCCAAAATCGCCGACCGCCGCGTCCCTCCGCCGTCTGCCCGCCCACCTGCCGCGAACCGAACCGAAAGCCGAGCAAAGCGGAGCAACAGCCGAATAACGAGGGCACACACAGTGCGGGGGAGGAAACACGGAAGAAGATCCAAACCTCCACCTATCAGCAACTTGCAAATTCCAGCTTCTTTCCCAGCAAACAGCCGATCCGAAGACTCCCGCATTCCTCAGCCGTTCTCCTCAATCATCTGCACGGCCGAACAGCACCAGTCAGAATCAGTTTATTCATTCACACACTCCTCCCATCGCTCCGCAGCTTGTGGCCCTAACAGAGGGCCGTTTGGGATCAGAGGTTGGTTGGGGGGTTCACGCTCTCAGCGGCTGCAGTCGGCGGTCCGGCGGGCGTTTAGGCGCGCTCGCCTCGGATGCGGCGGGCGAGTTGGATGTCCTGAACGGGCGGGAGTGAGGGGGAATTCATCTGTACCCACGGTCACTCACCTTGGGCATGATGGTCACTCGCTTGGCGTGGATGGCGCAGAGGTTGGTGTCCTCGAAGAGGCCGACCAGGTACGCCTCGGCCGCCTCCTGGAGGGCGAGCACGGCGGAGGACTGGAAGCGGAGGTCCGTCTTGAAGTCCTGCGCGATCTCGCGCACCAGCCGCTGGAAGGGCAGCTTGCGGATGAGCAGCTCGGTGGACTTTTGGTAGCGGCGGATCTCGCGCAACGCCACGGTGCCTGCAGGGGGATCAGCAAGAGAAGTCGAAGGGGGGACTTACCGGGGCGGTAGCGATGCGGCTTCTTGACGCCGCCGGTGGCGGGCGCCGACTTGCGGGCGGCCTTCGTGGCGAGCTGCTTGCGGGGCGCCTTGCCGCCGGTGGACTTGCGGGCGGTCTGCTTCGTGCGGGCCATGGCTGCTGATCGACGAGCGATGGAGCGGGAGAGAGCGGTGGGTCGAGTGAACGACGGGTGGGGAGGGCGCCGCTCGACCGCCCGCTTTTATACGCCCGACCGAAGGGGGCGGCGTGGGTGTGCGCCCTTCCCGCTGCGACGAGGGGCGGCAGCGGGGCGAGTGGACAGCCCGACGGCGGCGAGGCGGCGATTTCGGGCAGGCGGGACGGGCGGGAAGGCGGCAGAAATCGAAGACCCCGACCGGAATGTTCCACTTGCCGCAAACAAGCCGGACATTGCAACGAAACGAACTGGACGAGACGATCGTGGAACGATGTTTGCAGTCCGGCGGACTTCAAGCGGCAATTCGTTTTGACCACCGGGCTCGTTTGATCGCCGCTCGTCCTTCAGATTTCGGTTCCATCCGCTCCTTTGCCTGCTTTTGGCCGATCAGCGAGTTTTGGGGCAGAAAACAGGCGACTATTCCCCCGTCAGCACGGCCGCAAGCGGGAGAGCATCTCCTCATTTCTGCGACAAAAGCTTCTTTCTCGTCTTTCTCCCGAAACTTCCGCCATTTCTTCGGCAACAAACACACACGACTCCAAGCATCAATCAGTTTATTCAATCACACACGAGATCAGCGGATTTGTGGCCCTAACAGAGGGCCGTTTGGGATCAGAGGTTGGGTGGGAGGAGCATCAGCGGTCGCTTCCGGTCGGTCGGCGCTCAGGCGTGCTCGGAGGTCTTCTTGGGCAGAAGGACGGTGTTGATGTTGGGCAACACGCCGCCTTGGGCGATCGTGACGCCGGCGAGCAGCTTGTTCAGCTCCTCGTCGTTGCGCACTGAAAGCGAGAGCATCAGCAACAGAATGGAGAAGAAGGGGACTCACCGGCCAGCTGCAGATGGCGGGGGTTGATGCGCGTCTTCTTGTTGTCGCGGGCCGCGTTGCCGGCCAGCTCCAGCACTTCGGCGGCCAGGTACCTGCAACCAACGAGAGATAAGAGGGACTATCAATCAACCGCTCACTCGAGGACGGCGGCAATGTAGACGGGGGCGCCGGCGCCGACGCGCTCCGCGTAGTGGCCCTTGCGGAGGAGGCGGTGCAGACGGCCCACGGGGAACTGGAGGCCGGCGCGCGAGGAGCGCGACTTGGCCTTGCCGCCGGTCTTCGCCTTTCCGCCTTTGCCGCGGCCGGACATGATCGCTGGACGAGTGGGAGCGGGGAAAGCGGGGAGCTGAAGCGAGGGGGAACTGCGGAGAGTTCGGTGCGGAAAGCGGGTGGCGAGCGCCTTTTTATTCGCTCGCCGGTCTGCGGGGAGGGCGGGGCCAACGGGCGGCGGGTAGCGAGGCGAAGAGGGCCGCGTGCAGGCCGGCCGCCCAGACGATCGAGCGGACGGACGAAGCGGTCGGCGGCAAAAACAACACCGCGCGCCCGAATTCGAAGGGGAAAGCGGCGGGAAGGCGGCCGACCGATCGGCAGGCACGAATCGGGCGCCAAACACGTGGACGCCCGTCCAATTGCAAGGCGAAGAGCAGGAATGCGGACGTGGAGGAGGATCCCCAGCCACAGCGATCAGCTGTGTTCACAGAAACCATCCTCCACTTTACGAAAGTAAACGCAAACACGTCCAATCCCCTCGAACAAGCGATCCACTAGTTCTTTCGTTCAAATCACTCGCCTATCATTTCTTTCTTTCGACCATCCCCTACTCTTCTCCAACGGACAGCAGCAGCAATCAATTTATTCACAGACGACGAGATCGACAGATTTGTGGCCCTAAATGAGGGCCGTTTGGGATCAGAGGGGACTAGTTGGACGGGCCAGTTTCAGCGGTCGTTCTGCACGGGCGGGCGGGCGGGTGGGCGTTCAGCCGCCGAAGCCGTAGAGCGTGCGGCCCTGGCGCTTGAGGGCGTACACCACGTCCATGGCGGTGACCGTCTTGCGCTTCGCGTGCTCGCAGTAGGTGACCTGAACGGCGGGAACAAACAATAGGAGGAGCGGGAGGGGAACTCACGGCATCGCGGATGACGTTCTCGAGGAAGACTTTGAGGACGGAGCGGGTCTCCTCGTAGATGAGCCCGCTGATGCGCTTCACGCCGCCGCGGCGGGCGAGACGGCGGATGGCCGGCTTGGTGATGCCTGCGGGGAGGGGGATGAGCGGGACGAGAGAAGGGAGGACTCACCCTGGATGTTGTCGCGGAGGACCTTGCGATGCCGCTTGGCGCCGCCCTTTCCGAGGCCCTTTCCTCCTTTGCCGCGGCCGGACATCGTCGAACGATCGGTGGGTGGGGAGTGCGGAGAACGAGCGCTGAGTGACGACTGGAGACGACGGTGGGGAGTGGAAAGCGGGCGGCCGCTTTTATACGCCGCTCGGCGGGGCGGGCCGAACGGGCGGCGGGGGCGAGACGGCGGACGGGCAAACGGGCGGAGAAGGACGCACACGCACGCCGCTCGTCTCGCGCCAAAACTCGGCCGCCTGCTTGCGGAAAGTGGAAGTTCGGGGGATCGGCAAAGAACACGAGAGAAATGCAGCAAGAAGCAGGCAACTTGAACACGCGAACGAGTGGACGTTCAAGACACTTCCGCCGGCCGGACGGGAGGAGCAAAGCCGTCCACTCGCCAATCGGGAACCGATCGTTGTCGTTCCATTGTTTCAATCCACGTTTGCTTGATGGAGGACGCCGAGAGATTATTTCGCCGTTGCTCGGTGATCTGCTAGTCGAAAGCTTATTCCGTTCGTTCTGTTTTGTGATGGACTTAATTGTTCGTGGCTAGGTTCGGTCATTGCTTTCAAGAACGTCCAGAAGAGGTGAGCAAGCGATCATTTCTGTCAAGAGGATTGCTTTCAATCGGCTTCACGAGTCATATCGATGATTTCTTTCTTCCTTTAACAAGGTTGTTGCCGTCGAGTGGTCTCTTTTCAACGCACAAGAACAGTTGCTACTTTTCCATTACTGCAGAAAGTGATCCAATGTTTACAGTTTTTATTCCGCGCGTATTCCATTTCAACGGGGTATGAAAATCGCCAATGTTGATTGGAAGTGAGCGGTTCAATTTCACGCGCGTTTAGTCCCGTCGCTCTTCGGAATTTATTCCGAGAGATCGTTCGTCATGTGCGCCCTGAGTTTTCTGATCGCGGGGATTACTTGCTTTATGTTCGTTGGGGCCAATTTTTTGCTAATGCGATGAAGGAGAAGGTTAAGGGGCGGTTTATTCCGTTCCCACCTCGAACGAAGTGGGCTTTACGTGGTTGCCGCTTGCCCGCACGAGCTGCTCGTGAACGCCGTCTCGTGCGAGCCGAGCATCCTGTCCTCGAGTAGAGGCCACGATCCTCGGTACGTCCGCTCGAGCTTCGGGGCACCGCTTCTTCCGCTGCGAAAAGAAGCGTGCAGCCGGCCGCTTTATTCCGCACTTGCATCTGGCGATCGAATGTCGACTCGATCACCGGCGCTTCGTGGGGAACGGCGGAAACATTCGCGCCATTCGACCCTCCACCCGCACTCAGGAAGCGGGTGGACGCGCAGCGGAAGGGGCGGACGAGTCCACGCTTCCACCCTGAGGCAAAAACAGGGGACTCTCGTGCTCGCCTGCTTTCTGACCAATCTGGCCACGCGTTGATGCTGGCACGCAATCAAATCTGCCCGTACGTTATCTCTTGCTGCCAGCCCACCCGTTCATTCTGTTCGTAAAGGAAAACAAACCAGCCTGAGGATCCAACCCGGTGCGGGTGCCTGAAAGCAAAAGGGTGGATGGGGTCGAGAATCGTCTCGAGTGGACCCGCACGAACGAGATCAGAGGAACGATCGGAGAGGAAAGTACCCCGAAATAAAGAAGTGGATAATCAGAGTGTTGTGATGCAACAATGCAGGAGGCGATCGACGAACAACAACGAGAACAGTAGGGCCTCAAAGTGTTCGATGTGATTGCATCCGGAGGTCATTGCAGAACATCCGATAAAAGAACGAAAGACGAAGTGGCTCGTCAATGGCGAGCCGCCGACGGTTCTGCAGACGGACAGTCGGGGAGGAAGAAGAAGCAGAAACGGGCTTCGTCCTCATGGCCCTCGCTTCAACCCGCAGCGATTGGAAGCCTTCGACCACAACGGCCATCATTCCAGAGAGTAGACGGCAGTGCACCAAACGGCGTCCGGGGAACAAAAGAGGTTCGATTCCTCCGATCTCGGTGCTGCTCGTTGGTTCGCGAGAACAACGGGACAACGAGGAGCGGCTTCGTTCTGCCGCCGCATTTCGGCTCGTTCTTGGCCGAACACAAGCGCGCTCGGCAGAAAGAAAAGCCGCCGGACAATCAGCAAGCAGACATCGGCTCGACGGCAATGCGGAAAGTGAGGAGGAAATCAGAACGGAATGCTCTCCCTCACCGAAAGGAGGGCGGCCGCCGAAATCACCGCGAGCAGGCGGACCGCCCGAAAACGCCCGGACCGCCCGTCTGGCTGGACGCAAGCGGGCGGCAGGCCCCACGTTTTCCTTCCGCTCGCTCGCCCTCGTCGACGGCGGGCGTCCGGGCGGCCGGCTTGCGGATTTGCGGATGAGTTCGGTTGAAGAGCGCTGCTCTCGTTGCTGGAGATGAACGGGACGCCCTGATTGAAGACGAGAACAAGTGGGAACATCGAGAACGCCTTCCGCTCGTTCGACGAGTCCTTCAGCGAGCGGGCCGGGAATTCGTTCAAAGTCGAGGACGTTCTGAACGCGAGGGCCCAACGGCGGGCACTCAGACGACCGTGTTGAAGTTCGGCCGCCCCCGTTTGACCATCTCGTCGTCCAGGAGGTCGTGCCCGCGACGATCTGATGCCCGAAGCAAAGAAAGAAGGCCGTCCGCTGCACCTCCTCCATCGTCCTGACCGCCTCGTAGCAGGCCACCGAGTAGCGAGCGGCGAACTCACGCGACCTCCCGCGTGGCCGAGCAGGAAGAACGCGGGCACGTGCGGAAGATTTTATCGCCAATCGAACACTCAAGAAAGAAGCGAGCACACAGGAGAAGCCGTCCATTTATTCCGCGGATCCTACCGCCGCCCTCACACCTCGATGGTCTCGGGGTCCGCTTTGCGGCAGAGGACCTGCAAAGAGGGAGGATTTGAGGAGAGAACGAACCCAGAAGCCGTGAATTTCGGGCCCGACGAAGCGGAGGAGGCGGCCGTCCAGCCACGTGTGGGCGGACTCCTGCTTGAGATTCGCGCTGCCTGAAGGCGGCCGGCCGGCTGGGTCGTGTGTGCGCCGCCCGCACTCACCGAGCACCTCGCAGTCGCCCACGCGCAGCACGCAGGGCGTCACGTGGAAAAGGTGGACGAGCCGGGCGACCGCCCGACCGTGTACTCCCGCTCGTTGCTGAACGAGGCGGTGAGTGGGCGGGTGGGAGGACGCGTACTCGACGAAAGCCGCCCGAATTCGACCCCGCTCCGCCCACACGCGGCCCATCAGCGGCCCCCCGTGGCGTTAGAAGAGCGCCACGAACTGCTCCGGCGGGCGGCGGACTCACGTGTTGTCGGGAACTCGGCGCCCTCGCGGAAGTCCGCCACTCGCCCACGCGGAGGACGGGCGACGGCGTGGTCTCCGCGCTCCCGTCGGCCATCTTCGAGTCGAACGGAGCGGAGGAGCGGTCGATCGGCAGAGAGGGGAGTGCGAGAATGCGGGCGCGTTCTCCTCATGCAAATCCACGCTCTGCAGTCGCTGCGGAGGAAAGAAGGCGCTCGTTTGCTCTTCGCTCCTCATTTGCGGAAAGAGTGCGATGAGCCAAGAGGCTGCTCGTTCCACGTCGCCGATGAAGGGGGATCGCGACCCCGATTCGTCGTTGCTGCAGGAGGCCGAGCGTTGTCGCGAACGCGCGAGACGAAAAGGACGGACGCGATTAATCCACCTTGCGGAGAGCTCAGCCCGCCGTTCCGTGGCCGTACGGCCTTGAAGCCATGAGAAATCAACCCATCGATCATTCTCGTTGCTCCTCCTTTGCCCCCATTCCGCTCTTCTCTCTTTAATTAAGTTGTTTGTTTGTTTGTAGTTCTCCCATTGTTCTTTCTTGTGTCTCCAGCCGAACCGCCGCCGCTCCGCTCGAGTCCACGTCTTTCTCCCCGTCTTCCACCAGGGGTTCAAGAGAAGGAGGGCGCCCGATTCGGAGCACGTCCTCTTGCCTCCCCCAAGTTGCGGGTGGCCATCCTGGAGCACGGCTCAACGCAGCGAACTCTCGGCCTTCTCTCGTACACGTGGCCGAACGAGCGGTGAGCGGCTTCGCGCAATCTCGTTCTTTCTCGCCCACCCGCCTTCCCCCCACCTTCCTTTCGTTGCCGTCTTTGTTTCGCCCGATCGAGCCGCCGACCGACGACCGCCCGACGGCCGCTTTGTTTTTCTCCCCCGCCCACCCGCCGACCGGCCGGCCGCCCTTCTCCGTTCGCGTATAAAAGCCGGCTTCCGCCCCTTTCGGGCACCTTTTTTCGATCCGCTCCCCACCGACCACCCGTGCGGCTCGTCCGCCTGTTTGTAGTTCGTTTTGGAGTTGGAAATAAACCCTCTTCTCTGTCGATCGTGCTCGGCCCTCGGAATCCAAGGGGAATTTCCCACATTCCCTTCCCTTCTTTGGCCATCGAACTCCCGCCGAAAGGTGGAGTTCGACAGCGTGAGTCGTCGACTGCGGACGGCGCGACCCTCCCTTGCAGCCAGCGACGAGTACAGCCCGCTTCACGCCTCCGAGTGCGACGACTCCGGGTTCTCGCTGGGGCAACTGGACGAGAGTGGTGAGTCCTTCCTTCCGCCCACCCAACTGCCCTCTCTTTTGGTGACCGACTCCTCGCTCTCGGCCGCCCAGTCGAAGGACGGCGAGAAGGTGGAGGCACCCCAGCCGACCGAACACGAGGACGAGGGCGAGGCCGCCGCCGCGGAAGACCTGTCGCCCGAGAACGAGCCCTCGACGTCGGCCGCCGGTGAGTGCGGACGGGAATTCTCGTTGATCGTCGAGTGATTTCAGCCGAGGAGCCGTCGATGGGCGACGCGGGAGCGGACGAGCCGGCGGTCGGACGTCGCGCCAAGAAGCGCCCGCGTTCCCGTTCGCCGCACTTCCTCCGCCCGCGGCCGCCCAAGAAGCAGAAGTGAGGGGACGATTCAAGGGTGGATCTTTCGGTGTCCTCGTGTAGAATAAATGAAGCTTCTGATCGGCTGTCCTTTCTACTCACTCACGCCCGCCGCTTCGCGAGTGGGCGGCAGAAGTTGGAGGGCGCCAACTCGGACGGGGTCGGGGAGAAGCCGTTGAAGAGTGGAATCTCGTCGCCCGCACACATCGCCGTTCTGTCCGCAGACCAATGAGTGACATTCTCCGCTCACTCTTCTACAAACGACAATGCGGAAGGCGAAGAAGCGATCTCTTTTGTCCTCTCACGTCTATCTTTGCTCGATCATTCGGAAGAGAACACTCAAATCATCAGCCGTCTTGTTCCAACCGACCATTGGAAGAGGAGAACGTTCACTGCAGACGTCCCCTTACCGCTTCACCCGCTCCCCTGCTTCCACATCCGTCCGCCCAAAGGAAGGCCGATGATTCGCGTTTGTGGTCTTTAATCAGCGAACACTGCGCACAAACAAAACCAATAGGGGAAAGCAAGACATTACGTGAGACAAAACAAATCGATTGCAAGAGGAAGAGGGGAACTAAGTGGAGACCATCTTGGGAGAGGACTTAAGGGGAGAACATTGATGATTGGGAGGACTCGTGGCTGAGGGAGTGTGCTCGTCCATCCGCTCACAGGCCCGCGCTCTGCATGTACTTCTGGACGGCCTTGGTGCCCTCCGAGACCGCGTGCTTCGCCAGCTCGCCGGGCAGCACGAGGCGGACGGCCGCCTGCACGTCCGGCGACTGCAGCGTCGCCTTGTGGTGGGCGGTGCACAGGCGCTTGCTCTCGGTGGAGAGACGGTCGAAGATGTCGTGCATGAAGCTGGAAGAAGAGAGTGGAGTGGGTGGAAGAGAGAAAGGGAGAACTCACGAGTCCATCGTGCTCATCGCCTTCGAGCTGATGCCGAGATCCGGGTGGACGGCCTTCAGCACGCGGTAGATGTAGATGCTGGAAGTAGGAGAGAGAGGAGTGGATTGGGAGAGAAGGGAACTCACGAGTACGAGTTGTACGTCTTCTTTTTGATCCGACGGCCGTTCTTCTTCACGCTCTTCTTTCCGTCCTTCTTGTTGCCCGACTTCTTGGACGGCTTGGCGACGGCGCCCTTCTTCTTGCCGCCCGCCTTCTTCGCCTTCGGCTTCGGCTGCGAGGGCGGACGTCTGGCGGGCGGTCGAGGCGGAGGACTGCGCGCTGTCCGCCGGCTTCTCGTCCGGGCCGGTCGACTGGAAGGTGATGGAGTCCGGGACGGCGGCGGTTTTCTTGGTCAGCGGGCCCATGGCGAACAGTGGAGACGTGAACGGAGCTGAAATCGGCCGAAAATCACGGGACGAAGGAAGGAAGAGAGCGCGGAGGGAAAGCGGGCGGGAGAGCGGAGGAATGCGGGCGGCGGACGGCGGAGAGGCGGCGGAGGGGCGGCGGAGGGGCGGCGGAGGGGCGGCGGAGGGCGGCCGGACGGCGAACGCAATCCGCCCGGGACGCCGCCGCCCGTCCGGCTCGAGGGAGACACCCGGCAGAGAGGGCCGACTGTTCCCGCTCTTCCTCCGCCTCGCCGCTCGCTCCTCCGTCGACCGGGAACTGAAGAGATTTGCTGCAAGAACGAGGTCGTCTCGAACGGGATGCCCGAGCTCAAATCTTTCTTCGTCCCGTTAAACCTCCTTCTTTCACTCTTTCAAGTTCGATCTCGATCAAAAACTTCGATCGAATTCCCGTTTCTCACATGTTCGCATGAATACAGTCGTCTGTTCGTGAAAGAAGTCAGTCGTCGAGCTGCTCGGAGGGGAGGGAGCGGCCGGACGGGTCGGATTCCAGCAATCAAGCGGGCGGCACGTCCGTCTACCTCCTTTTGGACCACCAAAAGGCGCCGGGAAGTCGACCTTTCGTTTTCTCTGTCGTTTGATGCACGATGGCACGGCATCCTCTCGCCCATCACTTTCTTTTGGACATCAAGGTGAGTAGTGAGTGCATCCCGCCCGACTGCATGCGCGAGCCGTTCCTTTTGCACCTCAACGAACCCCGCGAACTCGCCCTGGACTACGCGAATCGCCCGTCCGCCGTCTATTCTCCCTTTTGCCGGCCGCTTACACCCGGCGCTTCAAGTGGTCGTCTGTAATGAACGCGAACTCGATCCACGAAAGCAATGCTTTATCACAGAACAACCAACGGACAACACAAACGGGATCAACAACAAAGAATCTCGGCTTCAATTCGGGCATCGGGTCACTCGGCTACCCGCGCGAGCGGACGACCTCCCCGGCCTCCTCGGCTTTGACGAACACGACGGGGTTGATCGAGCGGATGGACGCGGCGATCTGCTCGAGGACCTGCAGGAAGAAGTGAGTGGGCCGTGGGAAGGCGGAACTCACGCGGAAGCCCTCGTCCATCGCCCGCTGCAAGTGGGAGGCGCCGAATGAAATTCGGCCGACCGGGCGCTTCTCCAACTAGCGGGAAACCGACGGCCACGTCAGGGCGCGGACGAGCCGGAACGAACGCAAGGGATCACGCCGTTCTCGGCGCTTCAAAGTCGATCTAGCGTGGCGTATTGAGAGGCGCTATTCTCCTACCGACATGCACGAGACATCCGTCTTTCACTTCCGTTACCACAAAGATCGATGGAAAACGAAAGGATGCAGCGTGAGGGCTAATCGACGTCTTCTTCGTGCTTGCTCGCTCCCGTCGAGTGACCGCTGCGGAGCAAAACGAGCCGACCGCACGCGGGGCGCGGAATAAACAAAACGCTCACTTTGGATGAAATCGGAGCGAAATTTCGACTCGCGCAAAGAATTCTCGAACGATTCCGTTCACTTCCGCCCTCCGCGTTTGCCCGCCGTTCTCGAAGCTTCTTTGACCGCGACCGCTACCTTTACGATGACGAAAACGCGAGGGCGGCTGTTCGTTACGGCGATGAGGCCGCGCGAAAGACGACGCGTACGTTTTTGTTCGCGTCTACTCGCAACTCGCATGTTTTCGTGAACTTTCTCACGTCTCCTGCATTCCGCCAACGACGCTTCTTCGTCGACGTTACGCGCGTGCGCGAGTTCCTGCGCGTCTTCGTCGCTGCCCGCCCGCTCGTCTATAAAAGACGGGGGCGGCGAGCGGCGACGACGGCTTGTCGAGTAATCGCCCACCACCAAAATGTGCAGCGTCTTCTGCCCGCAACGTCGACGCGGATCGACGCGATTTGCGGCTTCCGTGTTCACGATTTCCAGCCACAAAACTCGATTGTCCTCATCGGCCGCACGCTTTCAATCATCAACGGCGATTCCGAAACGGCGGCGCGTAATTTCGATTTTCGTGCATCGGCGTCGCCCACTCGCCGACCAAAAGAATACGTGGATTTTTGCACGAATCGCGCCGATTTTCACCCGCACGCCGCCGCCAGCCGCCCGCTTCTTCGGACGCCCAAGTGGCGGCGGCGAGCAGGCGAAGACGACGGCGGGCAGACGGCGATTTTCCTCCCGACTGACCGCCGCGATTGGGGCGGATGAGCAAAAAGCGTTCGGCTTTCTCGAGAGCGCCGAAGGTCATCAGGCGTCAATTGGCGATTAGTTTCGTTTATTCACGACAATTCGGATCAAACGTTCGATTGTCGTGCGCTCCAAGCGAGTGGTCCGTTACCGCGAGCTATCCGATCACTTCTGGCGCAAATGAACGTGGAAAGAAGCAACGAATTTCTGTTCGATTCTTGTTTTGTTTGCTGACTATCTACCTACTTATGCAGTCGCTTGAACACGCTTTCATCAATTCTCCTTTATGTACAAATCCCTACCGCAACAGTGTATGATGTCAAAACCGAATTGCGGGTCGTTTGAAACGGGCGCGTTGTCGTCCGCAAAGAAAACTCTTCAATGGGCGGCATTCCTTTTTCGCGCATCCCTGCGAACTCCCTCCACCCACTTCTTTTCACCGGACGGGAAGTCGGCAGAGCGCCTTTTTGTACGCGTTCCGAACGATCGCCGCCGTTTCCTAATTCTTCTTGACCTTTTGGTCTTCTTTTCCGTGTGCAACCGACGAGAAAACGGTTGCAGTTGCGGGCAGATCTTTGCGAATTGATCGTGAAACTTTTCTTTCGGTCTTCCGTTCGTTTCTTTGTTTCGAACGCCGCCGTTTGAATCAGCGGCCGTCGGCTTGCGGGCTAATCGACGGCGTTCGTCCAGCGAACACGCACGAACTTTCTTTCGCTTTCTTTCGTTTTCTTTGTTCTTCGACCGTCCAGCCGGCGGCACGTCTCCATAATCAAAATGGACACCATTCGACGCCGTCCACTCGATCTGCCCGTTTTCGATCAAACCCGAACGCCGTGATCCGCCCGCTCCGGTCGGTCGGCTTTTTGCCCGCCGGCCGGCCGCCCGGCTGATTGATTTCGCCGTCCGCCTGCAGCGGCGAGCGGCGAGGGCGAAGAAGCCGGTCCTTCGTGAAGAAGGCGGGTGTTTTTTGCCCTCTGCGGTTCCGCCGTTTCGATCCACTTCCGTCCTTTCGCTGACGTGTCGTTATGATCGTTTTTTTCGATGTTGCATTCATCCAATCCAATGGAATCCTTGCAGTGAAATGAAGCGACCGCACAGAACCTTCCTTCCGCTTCTTCTCGTATTCTTTGCCCTCCTTCCGCTCTCGCTATGCGACGTGTTCACGGCGATGGTGGACATCGAGAACATGCTGAAGAACGAGGCCGAAGCCACCACGCTCATCCTCGACCGGTACATCGAATCGGAAATGCAACGACTTGCCGAAATCAAGGAGTAAGAAGCCGTCAATCACTTGAAATAAATACTGATCGTTCGCTTCAGGTACGCCGAGCGCTACAAGCTGGACGCGACCGTCAAGCGGAACATCAGCGACGTCACGGATCCCGTCCGCGCGTACGTTTTCATCAAAAACCTGAGCGAAGAGTGGAAGAAGCTGAAGTCGCTCCTCCACTCCAACGACGCCGACGCATTCATCAAGAACATCGACACCGAGCGGTTGTCCAAGGCGGTGAGCAGTGGTCATTTGGATGAGTGCAATCGTTTTTCTGCTTTCAGATCCACTACCCTGACGACGAAGACGTGGACGGAGCGGCGTTGGGTCTTTTGCGGCTGCAGGACACGTACGACCTGCAAACTGCCGACCTCGCTAACGGCTACGTGGCGGACGATTGGACGGGGAAGGCGCTGAATGCGGAGGATTGCTTCGAGATCGGACGCGCCGCCTACAACGCCCGCGACTACTACCGCTGCATCGAGTGGATGGCCGAAGCGGAGGCCCGGCTGAAGGTCGAGGGCGACCGATCGCGCATTCGCCGCGCGGATGTTCTCGAGTATTTGGCCTACGCCCTCTACCAACAGGGCAACACGAAGCGGGCACTCGCCCTGACCAAGGAGCTCGTCAAGATCGAGCCCTACCATCCGCGAGCGGCCGGCAACGTCGAGTGGTACAGCGAGCGCATGAGTCCTGAGGAGTTGGCGACCCTCGACGATCTCCCGCCGATCACGAACGTCCGCAGCCTGAAGTACGACATCGAAGAGCGTGAGGTGTTCGAGCACCTGTGTCGGGGCGACTTCAAACGCGACTACGCGATGGAGGCCCGCACTTACTGCTACTACAAACGAGACCGTCCTTTCCTCAAGCTCGCGCCCTTCAAAGTGGAGATCGTCCGCTACGAGCCGCTCGTCGTCTTGTTCAAAGACGTAATCAGCGATCCCGAGATCGCCGTCATCCAACGACTGGCCACCCCTAAGGCACTTTTTTCTTCCGCCCCCGTCAATTACTTTCTGCTTTCAGCTGCGACGAGCCACCGTCCAGAATGCGAAGACGGGCGAACTGGAGACCGCCTCGTACCGCATCAGCAAGAGGTTCGAATAAACAGCGACCTTCAATCTGTGATCTCTCTCGTTTAGTGCATGGCTCAAAGGCGAAGAGGACGTGGTGATTGATCGCGTGAACAAGCGCATCGACCTCATGACAAACCTGAACCAAGCCACCTCCGAAGAGCTGCAGATCGCGAACTACGGAATCGGAGGTTTGTTTCACCGATGAGTTGGATGACTAACTGGATTGCTTGCAGGCCACTACGACCCGCACTTTGACTTCGCCCGGGTAAGTTTGGAGTGAACAGGAGGCGGCGGGATGTTGGCCGAAGAATCGGGACTTTCGATCAAAACGATTTGTTTTTTGGACACCCAACAAACGGAAGCCACTTTAAGAATCGGGGCGCGAATCCGTACAAGGCGCCGACGGGCAATCGGATTGCCACCGTCTTGTTCTACGTGAGTCTTCGAGAACCTTCTAATTGGTGTGCATTGCAGAAAGAGGAGAAGAATGCTTTCAAGAAGCTCGGCACGGGCAACAGAATTGCAACCGTCCTCTTCTATTTAAGTTTTTACTCTTTTGGTTTCCATTTTGTGGTTCTGCACATTCACTGCACGGATTGTGGGGGAGCGGGCGGTTAACCGGTAGAACGGCGAGCTAACGGCTGCTACGGGGCACAACGCTGCATTTGGGCACGTCTTGTTAACTCTTTTGTTTCCTTCAGTTCGTTTCGAATGCAGCCAGCCGATTGAAAGCATTTTTGTCCTCCAACTCAAAAGATGGAGTTTTTGGTCGAAAATTCGTGGATTGCCGTTCGTTTTTCGTTTCAAACCCCCTTCAATCTCTGTAGTGAATGCACACGACTTTTTGTTTCCATTCGACTTGCCGGCAGTTCAATCATTTCGGCTCGTTTCAGATGTCCCAACCGCAAAAGGGCGGCGCCACGGTCTACACAGAGCTGGCGACGGGCGTCTTCCCGACCAAACACGATGCCCTCTTCTGGTACAACCTGAAGCGCGACGGGTCGGGCGACATGCGAACACGACACGCCGCCTGCCCCGTGCTCACGGGCGTCAAATGGGTCTCCAACAAGTGGATTCACGAACGTGGCCAGGAGTTCCGCCGACCGTGCGGCCTGACGCCCGACGTGGAGGAGAAGTTCGTCGGGGATCTGACTCCGCAGTGATCGATCGATTGTACGTGTCCACTTGATCGCTTCTTTCTTGCCCTCCATTCTGATTTGTCACATGCAATACGGTTAATCGTTCTTCGTGTATTTTATTTATGTTCGCTCGTCTGATTTGTTTGTCTGTAAACTGGTTGACTGCGAGGCATGATTGAAATTCTTTTACTCAAGAAATCCGGTGAAGGAACAAACAGAAAGTAGATCCCAGTAGCAAACGAAGCCCAATGATCAAGCAGCTCCGATGGGGTCCAACACGTCGAACTTCAGCGTGTGGAAAATGCAGGCCACGTACTCGTCGGTCGGGGTGCACAGCGAGTTGATTGTCTTGTCCAGTGTGTTCCGGTACGAGGAAGAGCGGGCCGAGCCGCCGTTCAACGTCGAGCACAAGCGTTCGCATTGACGACTTTTGGCCGCCGAAAGCGGGCGGCGATCCGCCACGTGGATGACCACCGACAAGACGCCCTGCAATGAATGGGTTACACGAACCTGTAAGAAAAGAAAGCGAACTTGTTTCAAATAATCCCAGTACTTGTCGAACTTCCCGTCCGACTCCTCGTTCGTCTGGTGCATCGTCTTCCGATCGGGAGTGCAAATCTGAAGCAATGCAACGGTTGCTTCGAAACAAACCGAAAGCACGCACTTGGAAGTGGAGGGATTGCTCCAATTGATCCGTCTTGCAGCTCTCCATCGTCTGCTGGTCGGCAGTCACGTAGCGGCGAGCAATCGGATCGCTTTGATGGGCGTGTTCGCAAAGATTGCAGAAGCGACTGAAACTCAAAGAATAAGCAACGATTGCACTCGTTTCTTTCCGACCAAGTCGGTTGATTCGAAGTCATCCGGCGAAGCTGCTCGTTGGCCGACGACGGACACCAATCGACCGGGCGGGTGAGGTTCGTGCACACGTTGGCGGAAGGAGCGCGCGAAAGGGTGGGCGTCGATTCGCAGGGCAGGGTCATCCCCATCCGAGTGGACGCCTCGATGTACGGATGGGCGATCGGGCGTTTCAAGCGGAACTTCAGATTCACTCGATAGCAGCCGGGGAACCGCACAACGGCCGATTGTTGACCGTTCGCCCCGATCACGACCAGCTGGTCGGAAATCAGCGAGCGGCCGCCCACCGACGGCAGTTCTTCGATTTTGAACTGCAGGCTCTTCCGGTCGACGACGTCCGAATTCGCTGCAAGCAAAGGAATCATTAGATGGTTGCAGAGAAAAGCCACTGCAACTATGAAGAGGAACTTACTGTTCGGACACGGAATGGTCACGTTCTCACGGACCGCGATCCGGATTGTTTTGCTGGCAGTTGGGTCGAGTTGCACTAAGCAGAAGACGAGCAGGACGACGCCACGTAACGACATCACGACAGACGGAATGATTGACGAACGGCGATGGGCTGATCCTCAAATCCCTTCATTTAAGGGTTCCGTTGAGCGAAGAAGTCGGTCTGGAGGTCAAGGCAATCCCAATTACTCCCGTTGCGCAACCTCACTGAGAGCCGATTGGCGAACGGCGACCCAAAAGAAAGGCGAAAATTGCCGCCATCTTCGCTCCGATTCATAACTCCGTTCTTTCTCGAATAATGCACGTATTTAGGATCGATGAGTAATACTTAATCTTTGAGAACTTATATGTGCTCGGTACAATTCTTCCTTCAGCAAATTGAGCGAGTTGCTTCCGTTGTTTAGTCGCTCAAATTCCTTGCGACGGAGTCACGTGTTTGTGGCTTGAAATTCGCGAAGAAGTGCACGTTCGTGATGTCATGCCTCGTTTTGGAAGTGACTTCTTTTCGCTTGCCCATCACGTACCCTTTCGCCCGCTCGCTCTTCGAATTCGACCACGAGCAAGGCGCAAAGGAAGTGAGCGGAGCCGAAGGCGAACTCAAGTGGTCCGAATGCCTTCGAACGAAAATCGACGTCCTCCGGCTTGTCGCTATGTTGCCGTGAAAGAAGGAACGAACTCGGAAAATTGCCGCCGAATGCACGAGCAACAGGCGGCTAATCGATGCGGGCAGGAGGTGGCGATGCCGCGACTTCCGCCCCAATATTCACGCTCTTCTTTACGAATTCCACCAACTCTGCTGTTGGATTTGATTAGGGAAAAGAAGCACACTGTTGCAAGCAAACATCCTTTTGTATCAACAGCAGCAATTACAAGACGCCAATACAACGATAGTGTTTCACTGACAGACGCTCTTTTTCCTTCTTGCCTGCGAGTAGTCCTTTGCGGTGAACGGAGAATTTGCAGAGATTTTAGTCGACATCCCTGCAACTTTTTTGCACTTCCACTTCGCTCCTCTCGCTAATGTCCTCACCGACTAGACGCAAAGTCGATTAGAGTCACGGCCAAATTTAGCTTCCAACTTCGTTTGCTGCCTGAAAAGAACAAGTTGGAGTGCAAGACGGAAGAACTTTAAAGTCACAGCAAGACACGTTTGGGAGCGTAAAGAGGAACCTCAAAAATTACTCAGCAAGCCACGCTCAGTTGAACAAGTGAAGAAATAAGCATGATAGTTGTTTCAACGTCTGCTTGCTTTCGGTTTGCCAATGAGTTCAAGAGGAAGGCACGGCGGAACGAGGAAGAAGTGGCAAACGGGCGGAAACGAAGGAAGAGGACGGCAAAAACCACCCACCCTTCCGTCTCCTCCTTCTTCCTGCTTTGTTACTCGCTTTTGACCCCAACATGACCCCCGTCCCCTCTCTTCCTCCTCGGCCGCCTTCTTCCCATCAATAGGAGCGAATGAAAGGCGGGGAATTGGCGACAAAAAGCAACAAGTCATTTTGCCCTTTCGTCAGCTCGCATCAATGTCCGGTAGGCGGCCAGACATCCGCCTTCGGGCTTCGAGCATTGAGGCAATTTGGAGATGCTCGGATGGGTTTCTTCCGCTTCTTCCCACTTGTTACGCGCAGATGATTAGGTTGTGTAGGTTTCTACCTTGCTTGCACTCCTCATCTGCTCATTGCAAATAGTTGTCTTCCTTTGGCAACTCGGAGCTCACTCATTCCTTTTTGTAATCTTGCGGATTCGTACGAAAAAATCTCGAGAGTCCGTCCGCTACAGCGAAGCGAACGGCGAGCTTTTTCGAGTGCACCGAGCGGCCGGCCGGCCGGCGACTTCTCTCCGGTCGACCGTTCTTCTCGCCGTCCCCCTCTTCTTCGTCTTGTTCACGCTCAGATTCCAGGAATCTGCACCCGTTCAAGAAGTCCGCATGTTCTCCGACTTTTTATTCACTTTCGAGTTCGCTGATGTCACGAGTCGTCTGCGAATGCGGGACTTCGTTTTGGTCCGTGCGGACATTCGTTCGTCCATTTCGTTTGCTGCAGTCGACTCGATCAGAGAGATTTCTTCTTGATCTCCGTTTGCTGTTCGAACGAACAGATGCCCTCGAACATCCTCCACTTCTCACCTTCCAGCCATTCATTCATCATCCGAGACGGTCGGCGGGTGTTCTTGTTGCATTCGGGCGGGGCTGAGCTCGAGAGTTTGAAGAGTGGAGGTAAGAAATTTGACGGCTCTCCCGGCCTGTCAATCCGTTGGACCACAAAGGGAGGCGGCGGGGACGGCGGGGCGATCGTTGCAAACGGCCGAAACTCCTGCCGACGGCGCCCACCGGACGGTCGTCGGCTTCGAAGTTGGAGGAGGAGGAGGAGGAGCGGGAAGGCGGGAGAAAGCAAGCGGCAAAAAACTCGTCGCTTTGTCCCCTCTCGCTCGCTCGTTGGCCTCCCCTTCATTTCAAGGCGGTTTTTGCTGCCGGTGGAACGAAGGCGAAAATTTCACTTGGAAAGCACCGAATTTTAAAGCCAAGTTGTTAAATGAAGAAAGACGCAGGAAGGCGAAAGGAGGAAGAAAGCCTAACGGCCACAACGGGTCCGCAAAAATCCCCCCACCGTCCGCAAATGCACGCGATTCGGACGGCCGTGAGCGGACCGCCCCGTCCGTCCGTCCGCAAACGTGCCCGTCGTGCCGTTCGAGCGGATTGGCGGCGCCGCCGATCACGCCCGACGGCCGGGCAATGTTTCTCTTTTGATTTATGCGCCCTCCGTGTCCTTTCGGCGACGATTTGTTTGTTTTAATCGCCCCGCTTTTATGAGTGATGATCGCCGCTGCAAAGGCAAAGGCCAAGCGATGATCAACGAGTGGGATGTTCGTGAATGTCGTCCAGCGAACGCTTTTCCGTTCGGTCCCACTTTTATCCGCACATTTGATTCTTTTGATCAAAGCCGAAAGAAATCAACCCCCGCTCTCCTTTCTTCCTTGTTGCTCCCGTTTACGATCCGTTGTATGAGTTCCGAGCAGGCAGTCGACTGCACACAAATCACGGGCATTCGCGGACCCTTGATCAAACACACCGTTCACTCTCACTTCCAGCACTCGCCTTAGTTCGCGGCTAATTGACCTTATTTGAATGCAACATTGTTGCGAGCATTTCGAGGATCTTCGGCCTCGCATTGATTATCTTCGTTAATGGGCGGCCCCCCTCTACGTGCTTTTCGTCCACTCCGCGAATTCCGTTGGCCTTTTGTTTGTACTCGAGTCGTCCCACTTTCCACTTGTCGTCGCCGGTCGAGTAGTCGGTGGCCGTGCATTCCGCTAACATCATTAACACGGGAGCCGTGGCCCCAACGGGATCACCCGTAGGGCAATGCGGAGAATGCGGGACGAGGCAAACAGAAAGACGAAAGGAAGAGGGAAGTGTTGAAAGCGGTAAGCAATCCGTGAACTCGACAACCGAACTCCCGCATGGGTTCTCTTCTCTTCGGTCGCTAATTGATCCGAGCAATCAGTAGCCGAAGAAACTTCTTTCTTCCCGAATGGATAACGGAGAACTGCGACGTCTTTTTGTCTTCAGTTGGATTACCGCCCGGCTCCGCAGGCCGCAAGGAGCGCCGAGTGTTGGGGATTGAAGTCGAGGCGGGGCGCAAATTGCCTTACAGAGATTCGCCTTCTTGTTGCCGCGGCGGCGCCAATTGAGCGGCCGCGGCGAGTTCGTCGATTCCGCCGTCGCGTCGTCGCCAACCGGCCGGCCGGTCCGGCTGTTCATTTTTGTTCGCAACGTGGCCGTCGGCATTCCGCCGAGGTTTTCGCACAACAGCGACCATTCCACGCGCCGATTTCTTCCTCTCTTTGCCGCCCGGTTGCCGTTGGCGAACGGCTTCAATTGGCCGTTCGTGGTCGTCCTCGCTGTGCGTGAACGCGGCGTCTTGAACTTGCAAACTTCGGCCGGCCGACGGCGTTGTTTGTTTTGTTTATTGCAAAATTGGTTGACGGTTCGTAACCAAACAACCGCCGATTTCTTTGCTTGTGTTTGGAGGAGAGGGAACTCCCGAAGTGTCGAGCGACGACCACAAACCTCGGCCCGTCGGCTCGACGGTGGCGGGGATTGGCGGACCGGTCGGCGGGTTGGCGGAAACAAAAGACGGTGGTTGTTCTACAAGGAGAGGACGGCTGACGAGGGAACACCACGTTGCGGGGGTAGACAAACCTTCACTTTCTATACACCAATCGATTCATCTCGTCACGCTGATTCTAAATATGTAATTTATTTTTGCTGTAAGCCAGGCAACGTGGAGTTACGGCCACGCAAAGTCCACGCAGAAACCCCGTGCAAAAAATGCGCGAACCCCAAAAAACGGCCAAAAAACGCGCTGTTTTTTGCGCGCTCGGCGGAGGCGTTTTTGCACTGGGGCGGTCGGTTTTGAAGTTGTTTCAAGATCCGGAATTTCGACGGATTACTGTTTGGTCAAATGGCCGAGTGGTCTAGGGCGCTGCTTGCAGGGCAAGCGAGCGGCAGCCGGCCGGGGCGGGAGTTCGAATCCGCCTCGGCCGCAACTTTTCGCTTTTTGAAGTTTGGGGTAAATTTCTTTTTGCTCCGATGTACTTGCATGATGATGGGAAGTGCACCAAACAAGGGTTTGACCAAAATTCCAAAACTTTGAAATTTTTTGTACAGCGCTGGAAGAGGATGTTCACGCAGGTTGGCACGTTACACAGTGGCAAGACAACTTCAGCAACCGTATTATACATCAAAATGTTGCTCTTTGTATGTTCTTTACACGTGGAAATTTTGACGGTGTGGAACGCAAAACACGCGGAGAAACGTGGGCACCTGCGTGGGTTCCTGCGTGGCCCCCAACGTGGACTTTGCGTGGCCGTAACTCCACGTTGCCTGGCTTACAGCAAAAATAAATTAGATATTTAGAATCAGCGTGACGAGATGAATCGATTGGTGTATAGAAAGTGAAGGTTTGTCTACCCCCGCAACGTGGTGTTCCCTCGTGAGGAGAAGAAGGCCGAAAGACCGGGACGACGAAAAGCCGAACCGAAGACGAAGAAGAAATCCGCGACAAATGGGCGCGAAATGAAAAATTCACGCGTGCCGCAAGAAAGTTGCCGGCCGGACCGACGACCGTCGTGTTGCCCGTGGAGGTGCGGGGAATCGGGCCCCCGATGAGGAGTTCGTCGAATATGCCGGCGGATGTCGTCACTCGACCGCGCCGCCCGAAACCGGGTGGTTTGTTGATGACCGCGGGCCGCCGCAGCGTTCATTATGCCGTGCGGACTCCCGAAACGGCAACAAACGCCCCTCGGTTCCGGGCTTTGAATCGCCCGTTCCGTTCTCACTTCATCGCTCTATTCTCCGATGCTTTTATCTCACGAATTGAATGCGCGTCCATGGAAACTCGACGACCGCGTCATTCCGTTCGGGCGATCGATTGGACTCGAAACCGAGGATAAAAGAGGCACGAACGGAGGAACGTCCAACTCTCTTTCGTGCCGTTCCAGTTTGCAATCAAATATGTCTGGCTTCATTTCTAGCAATCCACTTTCAATCACCTACTATTGCGTTGCCTCGTAGCATCTCTTTTCTGTTTCCTTGTGTACTGAGGAAAAACTACTGCTGGTTACCAACTTCCGCTTTCTTTACTTACTCGTACAGCTCTATACGAGATTTCACGGCAGGGTCTTTGCGGTATTAAGACGCTTTTAACCAGATGAAAAAACTAGCGGAGTAGCGTTCATCAATAGGGAAAGCGAATTCGTAATGCAGCCAGAGAGTTTTGTGCGCCATTCAACGCTTCATTGACGGTCCTAACGAGTTTCTTGCTTCCTGTTCGTTGTGTTTATTCTTGACACTTCTGTTTACACTCCTCATTTGCAACAAAGGCATACTTTACGAGCTTGTTAAGAGGTAGAAGTGGTGAGTTTAACACGGGGATCGATGCAAAGGCCTGGATCGAGGTTGAACGAAGGGATCGAAAATCACGCGTGAAGCCGCCCGTTTTGGATGCGGAAGTGGACGAATTGGGTGTTCGTCGCGGAGAGTGCGCACTTTGTCGTTGTTCTCTTTTGTGATTACGAATGAAATGAACGAAATTCGATTGACGCGACATCGGAACACAATGAACGCGTGCGCGGCGCGTCTTCACGTTCGTCTGGACTCGGACTGTTTTTTGCAGGTCCTCCCGTCGCCCTCCTCATCCCCCCGCTCGGTCTCTCGCTTCGGTCCGTACGGGCGGCACATTCGCTTATTGCGATCCGCACTCGACCGGCTTCGTTCCTGCCGGTGGCTTGTTCGTGGACAACGAACACGACGATTTTGGATAATCGGCTTAAGCCATTCCATCCGGCCGTCTTCTCGTCGCTGGCCATTTGCTCCTCTCACTTCGTATCGCTTACTTCCTGCTCCTCTTTCATATCCACAGGCTGCAGGTCAGTGCGAATTGTAGTGATTGGACTCCAATAATCTCTTCTTTCGTTTCAGCCCTCGGTCTTCGTTGAGTTCCGACTTTTCTTGCGACCTTTCGGTCCGCATTGTCGTTTTTGTCATGCCGCGGCTGAATAGAATGCCGAAAGCCGTCCAGCGACGGCCGTGAACTTCGAAGGCGGTCGGTGGAGTTTGTCGTCCGCGTCGCCGTCGTTCTTCTCGGTACACAAGCGCGGAACGTGACTCTGCGGCCTAAGAGGAGCTCTCGTTCTTCCGATTTTAACTCGATTATCCTCCGTAAGTCGTTTCGTTTTGCATTGCTATTGTTTTGACACGGCAATTCGATTTGTTGAACCACGTGTTCGGGGCGAACGGAACAAAGCGGTTCAGAAAGAACGAACATCTGCAGCTTTTTCTTCTTTGTTCTTCAAATATGAATTCTTTGCGTTTGTTTCCATCGCTAATGCGAGTTCGTTTCAGCCCGTGCACATCGAACCGAATGGTGGCGCCGATTTCTGCACCGACGCTCTTGACGGCGATGGCCGTTTGGGCGTTCTGCTGTGCCCCGACGGTCGCTCAGAAGGCGAAGAAGAAGCTGAAGGAGCAGGACATCATTCAACGGGTACTCAAGGACTACGACTGGCGAGTACGACCACGCGGATACAACGACTCCTGGCCGGGTGAGTTTTTCGACTGTTTGTTCGCTCAAAATGGCCATCGACAATGCGAGTGTTTCCGTTTGATCTGACTGGTGTCGTGCCGAAGAGTGTTGGGCACGCGGTCGGGGCGGCGATCGGCGGGGTTCGGATTTCAGACTTCCGTCTCGAGTGTGTTAAACGAATTCCCGCCATGCCGCCCGCTCGTCAAACTCTTCGATTTTCGATGGGAGCGACGAAGAAACGTCATTTCGGCCCCACCGGACGGCGATCGATTTCCGCAAAGTGGGAACAAAAACAAGCAGTGCAGCTTGCAGCCACCGAAAGCATGCATCCGTTGTGCTTGTGATCCGAAAGAAACATCATTGGATCTTTCCGTCAAGCAGCAAGTAACAAAGCAAGTTTAAGCGAGTACGTTGAGAATTAGAAATCACTGTCTTCCAGCCGCTTATTGCGTATGTTTCCGTTCGTTCGTCGCCTCAAGTGTCCACTTCTCTTCGAACGACGCGGTCTCAAGGAGTTCTTTTGTTTTGCGCCTGTTTTGGTTCACTCGCCGTCCAAACAAAACAAAGAGGAAAGCAAAAGAAGGGAGAAGCTAACCGAATGCCTGCCCTGCGTATCGGCCGAATCGCCGCCCTATCGTAGACGAACAATTGAATCAGGGCGGCGACTCCTCCGAGAAGCCAAAATGGCCGGATTCATTGCGCACAAACACGTGAACCGAAAAGCATTCGCGACACTTCAAATTGGCTTCAAGGCTCGAGAAGTTGAAACAGAGGGACGAACGAGACGAAAGCAACGGGAATCCGATTTATCCAATTCGTGCACTTCCGAAGCGGATGCACGCGTCAATCTTGTTTGTTTTGTTCTTCTTTTGTACTCTGCACATACTCACGTACGTCCACTGTAAACAAGCGAGCGTTTTTAAGTCTCGATAGAAATCAAAATACATGCAGTACACAGAATGGGACGGTTTTTGAGCTTCGGACCAAGTGCGTCATCGACGAAAATTCGATTACTGTTGACAAGGAAAAAGGTTCATTCAGTCTAAGTTGTTCGCGTCGATTTAATCGCTTTTGACCAAAAATTCAATGTGGCTCGCAAGGCAATTCACTAGAAGAATGTGATTGATCCCTGGGTTCAGATACGGGCGGACCGGTGGTCGTCTCGGTGAACATCTATCTGCGGAGCATTTCGAAGATCGACGACGTCAACATGGAGTACAGCGCGTAAGTGTGTTCGCCTGCTTTCATTGCTTGACTGGATCATTTGTAGTCAGTTCACGTTCCGAGAAGAGTGGTGGGACGCGCGGCTGGCGTACGAGCGGTTCTCCGACGACAACACGCAAGTGCCGCCGTTCGTCGTGCTCGCAACGAGTGATTCGGCCGACTTGTCGCGGCAAGTCTGGATGCCCGACACGTTCTTCCAGAACGAGAAGTGAGTGGCTGTTCAATGAACGCAAAAGACTACCAACGGTTTGATTGCAGGGAAGCTCGACGGCATTTGATCGACAAGCCGAACGTCCTCATTCGCATCTACCCCAACGGTCAGATTTTGTACAGCGTTCGGTGAGCTTCAAATGGAGATGTAATGATAAGAGAACTCTCTTCAGGCTATCTCTCGTCCTGTCTTGCCCAATGTCTCTCGAGTACTACCCGCTGGACTACCAGACGTGCTTGATCGATCTCGCCAGTTGTAAGTTTTCTTTGATCAGTAAAGAAATTATTTATTTGTTTCTTGCAGATGCTTACACAACGGACGACATCAAGTACGAGTGGAAGGCCGAGAATCCGATCCAAAAGAAGCTGGGGTTGGAGCAATCGCTGCCTTCGTTCGAACTGCAGGACGTGCTCACGGATTACTGCACGAGCAAAACGAATACGGGTGAGTATTTCTTTCGGTGGGGCCACTTTGATCGGCACTTTCTTTCCACTTCTTTTTGTTGATCGTCGTTCTTTTTGGAGCACACGCGGAAAAGAAAACTTAATAGTGGGAAGCACAAGTCGTGAATAGATGATAGAAAGCACTCTTGATCGTCTCCGGTAGAACGTCGTCCACTGATTTCCGATTAGCCCTTCTTTTCTGCCTTTGTTACACTTCGTCTTCTCGAAGCATTTCTGTAGATATTCCGTGTTTGTTTGGCGCGTGTGTCTGTAGTTTGCGGTGAGCGAGAACGGAGTGAGTGTTGATGTTGTCACGTAGCTTTCTTCCGCTGCTTCTTTTCTTTGTTCGCAACCGCTTATTGAAGTGGGTTTGTTTGCATTCAGGCGAATACTCGTGTCTTCGAACGAAGATGATCCTGCGGCGGGAGTTCAGTTACTACTTGCTGCAGCTCTACATCCCCTCGTGCATGCTCGTGATCGTCAGTTGGGTTTCCTTCTGGCTGGACAAGGTTTGCTTCGGAATTTCAATGATCTCTTTTGACACGAATGTTTAGGACTCGGTGCCTGCGCGTGTTACGTAAGTTTCTCAGAGCATTCCGTTGAAGCTAACGATTCGTTCCCATCGGTCCGTTTAGTCTCGGGGTCACAACGTGAGTTCTTTCCTCACACTAAATAATCAACCTCTCATTCAGGCTGCTCACTATGACCACTCAGAGCTCGGGTATCAACGCCAAGCTGCCGCCCGTCTCGTACACGAAAGCGGTTGACGTGTGGATTGGAGTGAGTTCCCTTGCTTCTTTTCGTTTCGATTAGCCGCGAGTTCTGCAGGTGTGCATGGCTTTCATTTTTGGTGCGCTTCTTGAGGTGAGCCGGCTGGCTTCGAATTCGTTGCTTCAACGATCGCTTTCAAGTTTGCGCTTGTGAACTACGCCGCTCGCAAGGACATCAACGGGCAGCAGAGGATGCCCCGATTCCGCGCCCAGTCCGTCGACACCCAAGGCCAATACCAGCTGAAGCTGGGCGGGGCGGCCGGCGGTCCGCAGGAGCCGCTCTTCCGCAACAACCACCCGAACGACGGCTCCTACCACAACCTGATCGTGAGCAGCGGAACGCATCATCACGGCCAGCAGCCCAACTCGTCCTTGTTCACCTTCTACTCGTGCTGTTGCCGCATCTTCGTCCGGAGATACAAAGAACGATCAAAACGAATCGACGTCGTCTCTCGACTAGTCTTTCCGATTGGCTACGCGTGCTTTAACGGTATGCTCTTACGCTTTTGTTTCTGGTCGGTCGCTTAATTTCAAAACATTCCGTACTTTTTGCACAAGCCTTTCGAACAAGTGACCGATCAGAAACCTTTCGTTGATTGGCTAACTCGCGTGTGATTAACGACCGCTGATTTTAGTGCTTTACTGGACTGTTTATTTGATGTGAACAGCCAGTCCGTTTGAATGTCCGGTCGAGAGGCCCGCGTGTCCATGTGTGGTCGTTGCAGCAGCGAGAAGCAACGCGCAATCATTGTGTGCCTTAGCCGCCCGAGCTTTTCCTTCATTTCTCTCTTAATTTATGCGTTTGGCTTCGGATTGTTTTGATTGAGAAAGGAGCGGATGTGAACTGAAGCTTTAACGATGCGCTTGTTTGATCACGTCCTTCCGTCTTCTTTCAGCTTTCTCGTAATCCCGGTTTGAATCTTGTTTTCAGCTTCAGAGTGTTCATTTGTGTACAAAATTCGTACGAATTATCTCCTCTCTTCTCCAATTGGTCAACAACCTTGAAACAAATCCTTCTTTTCGATTATGAACGGCAGATATAAACGAACGAACGACTGTATGGGGAGGATGGTGAACGAATGTTTGTTAAAAGAAAAGTAGAACGACTATCGACGGAAAGCACGACCGATTGATCAGCTGCAAACGGTTGCTTTTATTCGTTGTGTTGCAGGCGAGTACAGTTGTGCACGTGTAAAACTGATGCTGCGACGGGAGTACAGGTAAAGTAGAAAGAAATTGAGGAACATCGGCGATGCTTTTTTTCTAGCTACTACCTCATTCAACTCTACATTCCTTGCGTCATGTTAGTGGTCGTCAGCTGGGTAAGCATCAGCTTTTTCACTCGTGTTGAATAACAGTTATATTCTCCATTTTGAAGGTGAGCTTCTGGTTGGACAAGGTGAGCAGACAGAACATTCGTTGAAGTAATAGTTTCGTTCTTTACTCCAGGACGCCGTGCCCGCTCGAGTCAGTTTGGGCGTCACCACGTGAGTCATTCCTTCTACCTACCTACTTCTTCTTACTGTTGACATCTGCAGACTCCTTACAATGACGACCCAAGCGTCCGGCATCAACTCGAAGCTCCCGCCGGTTTCCTACATCAAGGCGGTCGATGTCTGGATTGGATCTTGCTTGGGTTTGTTCCTTTCTATTGAGAAGGGATAATTGCAATCGAATGTCCAGCATTCATCTTCTCCGCGTTGCTCGAGTACGCCCTCGTCAACTACTACGGCCGGCGAGAGTTCATGAAGAAGGAGCGGAGCAAGAAGGGCGGTCTGCAGCAAGTGGTCGCCCAACTGCCGTCCTTGATGAGTCCCGTAAGCATTGTAGAGATTAGGAATTAACCTTGACGTTCGCCTAATCACAGGATTGCTTGTGTCCTCCGTCTGCCGTGCATCCCGACGCGTACATGAACGCGCTGCAGACGAACAACAACAACGCGGCATCTCGGCTCAACGCCCATCGCCAATCGATGCGCCTCGACTTGAGCATCTACGGACATCGATCGTTGAAGTCGCGGCTGAAAGCGTTGCTGGGCGAGAACTCGGAGGTCTCCAAGCGAGTGGATCTGGTCTCTCGTTTCGCCTTCCCCGCTCTCTTCGGCCTGTTTCTGGGTGAGCACATGGTCGTGGATTCCGGCGAATAATCTAGTTTATTTCAGCGTTTTATTACCTCAAATATGTCTTCGCGTTCAAAGCGGAGCAACAATGAGCTCTTCCGCCCGCATGTGCCCGCCCTACAGCCAGCGGGAGTCCACTTGTACACTACGCAACCATCACTCCATTCCTCAACCGAAAGATCCTCACATATCCACTAATTAGACGCCATTAGACTGCGATGTTCCATTGGTTTCGATGAGTAACTCTGATCTATCGCCTGTTTGTTGTACAATAAAGACGACTCTTGACGTTCTTTGGTTCGATCCGAACGGAATGTTGCGATTTTGATCCAAGCAGACCCTTTTTCCATGCACACACTTCTTTCGGAGATCCACGTAGCCGTGGGGGACAAATTGATGACCCAAACGGCGAGTCCATTTTTCATTCCGTTTCGCGGCTTCCATTGAACACCCCGCCCGTCGCCTCGGCCCTCCATTGTGTTTGGTTTTTGGAGACGAAAGGCGAAAGCCGCCGATCCGCCGCCCGGCCGTTTTGATGCGCCCGCCCGATTTGCGAAGCGAATTTTAGTGGGCCGCCGATCGACAAACTCCCGCCGTGGACGCGCCCGGCGGCCAACTGCTGCCCGCTGGCGCGCCGGCCGGAGGGCATGGGCGGGCGGCCGAAAGGGAGGGCTGACTAATCATCAGTGGAAAAGAAACGTTTTTTCTCCGCCCCACCCCGCTCTCTCTTCATCACTCGGCCGACTTCTCGGATTATGCCGAAACGAATCGTACTCCGCGGCCGGCCTTTGCCGCCGCCGGCCGCATAATCACCGCTCGATCCCCGACGGCTCCGGGCGGTGTCGGGCGGAAGTGATGGTCGAGCGAGCGGACTGATGGACAAGCGGCCGGCCGGAGGGCCTACGATCTTCGGACGGACGGGGCGGCAGGGGGATCGTCCAGTCACGGTCTGTCATTCGGACGGGTCGGTCGGCCATCCTCTCGGAATTCTGCGGATGATTGATCTCGGTTGTTGTGTCCACTTTGCGAATTCGATTGTTTCGCCCCATTCGTTTCGAAGTTTCCAGTTCGCAAGTGGCAATTCATTTGAATTTACGTGCCGTTTCGCATTCGGGCGGGTCCTCCGAAAGCTCTCCGGGATGCTTCTTCTTCGAGAATCGTTTACATTCCTTCGGAAGTCGCAGCCGGAGAGCGGAGTCCATAAACATTCCAGCTCCTTCCCGTTTACTGTCATTCTTTTGCTTTGTTTAATTTTGAGAAAAGCGGGCGTTAGGGGCACCTTTAGCCGTTAGAATGGACTTTGTGGAGTGACCAACTGGAAGATCTACGTCTAGAACCAGCCTGATCTTGTCGTCCAAACTAGCTTCGTAACTGACAGCCGGTTTTCCCTTGTTCGATTCGCTACCATACTCAACCGATGACCGCTCCGCTGCCCTCTTTTTTCTTTTCTACTCAAAAAAGAAGTGGGATGAGGCGAATGAGGGATTGCGGCCGTTCCGATCGGGCGAACGCAAAGCGCCCGGCTTTCAGAACACGCCGAAACAAATGCGGCCGGTCGGCAATGGCAGCTGTTCTCCGCATTCGTTCTTCTTCTTCGCAACACGATCTCTCCTCTTCGGGGTTCTTCCCACCGTCCTCCCCTCCAATCGGGGCGGCAGGTGGAGGTCGGAGCGGAAAAAACGTTCACCGCGTCCGCCGTGATCAATTCGAGCGGTGGATTCGGTTGGCAGGTCGGGCGGCAATCCGCCCGTTCGCTTCTTGTAATCGACCGCCTCAATTAATTCGCTGCGGAGTGAAAAAATCGGCGGAGTCCTCTGCCAAACTCGTCCCCTCTCTCCTCTTTGTTTTGAACCTCTCGCTTCGAAGACGAGGGCGGCAGCTCGCTTCTTTTGACTCATTGGAGATCGAATATCCTCGCCGTTGCTCGCCGCTCGCTCGACCGTCCAACTGCCACGACTGTTGATTGGGAGTGTGAAACGAGCGGGCGAGCGGATTGCGGTCGGCATTTGCCGGCGGCAATCGACCTGCTTGCCATTGGACACTTGCCGATTGTTGTTCCGTTCTCCGCCGTGTCCCCCACAAATCTCTGCCTTTATTCAATCCGATTGCTTTCAGTTCAACCGAACCCAAACATGAAGGCGGTTTTTGTCCTCCTCCTCTGCTTCACGATCGCCGTTCGCACGTTCGCGAAGGTTCGTCGGTGAAATGGCAGAAAAAAAGGAACCTCTTGGTTGCAGGACGGCCTCGACGAGTTGGACAGCATCCTGGACGACTTGGAAGAGGAGAAACCCTCCGAGAAGCGTACGTTCGTTTCATTCGTCTAGAGAAAGAAGGGCGACTTTCAGCGGCCACCAACCCCTGCGACGATCACGTTTGCGGCTGGGGCAAGGAGTGCGTTGTGGACAAGAAGCAGCGCCCGGTCTGCGAGTGCATCGCCAAGTGCCCGGAGTTCGACAACGACCCGCAAGATCAAGTGAGTTCAATCCGAACCCACTAGCATTCACTCACTCGATCGCTTGTTTTCAGGTGTGCGGCAGCAACAACCAAACGTTCCCCTCGTTGTGCGAACTCTACCGCCAACGCTGCCTGTGCAAGAAGCGCGGAACTCCCGGCTGCGAGTCGCCCACCTACAGCAAGATCCACTTGGAGTACCTGGGCGCCTGCAAGGAGCTGGACACGTGCACTGACGAGCTGATGGCCCAGTTCCCCGACCGCATGTCCGACTGGCTCTTCCAGGTGCGCGCACTTCAATCCATGGAGCAGTCATCAATCGTCTTATTCTTCAGGTCATGAAAGAGATGAAGAAGCGTCGCGAACTGCACAACCTCGAGTGGGAGGAGTTGGTCAGCCAGGCGGAGGTGGACGACGAGAAGAAACACGTCTATCCAGTCATCTGGAAGTTCTGCGACCTGGACATCAAGCCGCACGACAAGCACGTCTCCCACCACGAACTCATCCCCATCACCGCCCCCGTCATCCCCATGGAGTCCTGCATCAAGCCATTCTTGGAGAAGTGTGACGCCGACAAAGACGGCTCGATCACCATCAAGGAGTGGGGAATGTGCCTCGGACTGAAGGAAGGCACGTCCACCGCTTACCGCTTTCATCCCTTCGCTCACTTCTTTCAGGCGAGATCCAAGAGCGTTGCTGAACGAAGCAACCAAGAAGATGCACACCGAAGTGCAATGGAAGCGAACGAAGATCATCCGCGTGCTCACCAAACTGCCAATTCTTTTGCCCTGTTCCCTCTTTAATCCGAAGCTTTCGAACGACTTTCTCAAAATCGCCAACTGATTTCTTTTGGTTCCCTCTCGCATTTCGTATTTATGCTTCCCGATCGATGATCGAATAAACTTTCTTTTGCGGATGAATCGGATTGCATGACAAAGACATTTAAAAGGTTCGTATCATCTTGGTGATCAAAGGTGGACTCACAAAATACTCCAATCGAGTTCGAAATTTCGAAAATCTTGGATGCGGTTGCAGCCGTCCTCGGTGGGTGCGGGCCGTCGCTCAAACATGCCGGCGGTTGAGGGCGTTCGTCCATCCGCTCCCACTTGTCCCGCTACACGACCGCCTGCTCGATCACGCTGCTCGACGGACGGCCGATGAGAGTGCGGCTTCGGCAGTCGTCGCCTGCTCGCTTCACTCCAGCCGCTGCGAAGAAATTGCAACGGTGGGTACGTGGAGACGCGCTCCAATCGAAGTTCCCCTTCAACCGACAACAAGACGACCTCTTTGTTGTTGCGCGCGGAAAAAAACTCAATGAGCGTCACCCTACCCTTCACCGCACCGTTGAGTCGGCAACAGATGACCAAACGGTTTAAGGAATGCTTTTCGGCCTTCCTACTGATCGCCTTCTTCTTCAGGGCCCTCCGAATCGAAGAGAACCAAAAAGTGGCGCAAATCATCGACATCCAATGCCGCGGATGGTTCCCGCTCGCTTTCGTCCTCTTTCAAACCGGATTCTGGTTCTTCTATTTGATACTCTTCCCAAACAACATCTGAATCGTTTCGTGTATTTATACCGTTTATTTCTCGAAGATCGAATAAAGATTTTCACTGATAGGGAAGCTCTCCTAATGCATTCGGATGCAACGTCTGCGAAGACCGCAAGAACGGCGAGCCAACTTCACGAACAACCCCCACCGAGAATCCCTCTCTTCAACGGTCATCTCCCCATGACCCTCCGACTTCAGCCAAGCGCACGAGTGAATAGAAACAATTTATTAAAAACAAACAAACCAAACAAAACGAGGTGGAGCTCAACGAGATCCGCGTTCTGCTGCCGTCGGCGTCCTCGCCCATCGAATCCTCACTGCTGGCGAGCGGCCGCTCTGAAAGGGCGGGAGTCACGGGAAGGACGGAAGGAGCACTCACTTGCGCGCCGCCGTCTGCGCTTTGACGAACAGGCCGCGGCAGGGGCTGCAACGAGAGGAAGTGAGAGGAGATCGGAGGAAGAAACCAACCGGCAGCGCGCCGCCTTCTTCGAGCAGGGTCCGTTGCAGTCGGAGCACACGCCCTTCCGCTCCGTCTTCGGAGCGCGCGGAGCGGACGGCTGCGAGGTGGACGGGCCGGGCGTCGGGTCGGCGGACGGCTGCAGGGCGCCCATCTCCTGCACGGGCGCCGCGGGCTCCTCGTTCGGCGGCGGCGGCTGCGGCTGTTGGCGGAGGAAGCGCGGCGCCACCGGCCGCTTGGGGCGGGCCTCCTCGTCGTTTTTGCCGTCCCAGTCGGCGGCGGTCCACAGCATCGGGTCGTCGCGGTGCAGCAGAGGGCGGTCGTCGTTCATGTCGAGGTGGAGCTCCGCGTCGTCCACGTCCGGCTCGATCTTCACCGGCCAGTGGTCCTCGATGGGCACGCCCGCGGGCAGCGGGACGCCGCGCCGGTTCGTGACCTGCACCTCCTCGTTCATCTCCTCCGCGTACTTGGCGATGCCGCGCTCGGCGATCGTCTTGACCGCCGTGAGGATCTTCTCGAGCTCCGAGTCGGGCACGCCGAGCGTCTCCTTGAGGCGGCGGTAGGCGTCGGGGAAGTGGCCCGACTCGCCGCTGTCCTTCGAGTAGTCGATCGAATCGAGCAGGAATTTGCCGACGACCTCCGGGACGTCCATTGCGGGCGTCTTGGGGCTGAAACAAGCAAAGGTGAGAAAGATAGACGTCGGGAACGAAAGGGCACGTTGGACCAGCGGTTGGAAGGCGAGAAGAAAGGCGCCGAACGGAAAGACGAGTGGAAAACGGCCTCTAATTGTTGTGGACCCCGAAGAAAGACGAGACCGATCGACGCCGATCCTCGATTCCGCGGAACCCCCAGACAAACAAGCCGACTGCCGACTTCCCGCCGCAAATTCGGGCCCGAAATCGACGCGGGCGGCTGACGAAAGCGGGCGGCGAGCGGGCGGCGGGCCGATCGGAGGGACCGCCGAGGCGAACGGCCGCCTGAAAAGGCGGGCGGCGGTCCGGGCACGCGCTGTAAAGTCGATCCGAACAGACCGAAAGGGCCGAACGGTCCGCATCGGAGTTCCCACGAGCGGACGGCCGCCCGCCGATCAGCGAGTGGTGGCGGGAATCCGACAGCGAGCACGAGGCCGCGAACTCGCAGCCGTCGGGCGGGGCACGTGCGGGTTGTCGTTGCAGGAGTCGGCATCCTGCTTTCCCCGCACGTCCCGGAATGGTCGTTCCTCTCATCGACGACCTCATCGAAACGTAGTGGACGAGAAAGAAGAACAAACACCCAACAGAACAGCAGGCGGAAGCAAGTGCTCGACTCTCGGCGCTCAATCAACCGATGGATTTGTTCGTTTATTACTTGCGGGTGTGTTCAAGAGCTCATGTGAGAAAGGGCGTGTGATTGGTTGAGATCGACCCCATCTCGTCTCTTACCTCCAACCGACCGTCCACTCGACGACCATCCCGCAGAATGAAGGGAGGCGATCCACTCGCAGAAAATCGATAGGCGGACAGCGAGCTCGCGCGCCCGATCCGGGCGGTCGTGGATCGCCGATCCCGAGCCCGTTTTCCTTCGATCTTGTTTCGGTTCGGAAGATGGACGAAATGGACGTGAAGCCGGAGCTGAAGCCCGAGCCGAACGAGTGCCCGCTCTCCCTGCGGCCGCTCCACGCCCTTCCGCGCGACCTGGCCACGGAGTGCCGCTGGTTCGTGGACGAGCGACTGTTCTTCCTTCCCGCCGAACACGAGCGGCTGAAGGACACGCTGCTGCAGCTGGAGGACGTGCGGCGGCGGGCGTTCGGCTCGCAGCCGAGCGGGCAGCCCGAGTCGACCGTCCGGCTGATGCGCAAGTGGGTGGACTGCCCGTTCGGATCGTCCCCGACATTCGCTGTTTGCAGGTACTTCGACGACTTCTCCGCCCTCTGCGCCCGCCTGCCCATCGACGAGGAGCACTGCTGCCTCCAGTTCGCGTGGGACTTCTCCGCCTTGAGCCGACGGGTCGAGTGGCAGATGGGTACGCAGATTCCCCTTCTTCTTATACTCCCCGCTCCGTTTAGAACACTCCGCCGCGGAGGTCGAGAAGGCGTGCGTTCCTTACACGATCGCCGCCCACCAGTCGCTGCAGGCGGCGAAGATCAAATTCGTGAACCTCAAATCTCTGCGGCACCAGACGTTCCTCTACAAGGACGCCGCCGAGCTGCTCCAGTGCGTGCGGCTGCTGGTGGAGCAGGCGGGACAGGTGGACTGGCCGCTCTGCTTCCGTCCGCCCGCCCTCGACGCGCTCAGTTGGGTGATGGTGGCCGAGGCGTACGGCTGTCTCTTCAAGCGGCACCAAAAGCTGGGTGAGTGCCGGCGGGTGGGCGCCCTTCAATCCCCTTCTTTCTTTCAGCAGACACGATGGCGGAGGACCGACTGGCCGCCGGCAGCCACGCAGTCACCGCCTACCGGACGGCCGAGCATAAGCTGCGGGAGGCGGCGGCGAGCGGGGAGATCGAGCAGGCGAGTCCCCCTCTTCCCTCATCCATTCCTCGTCGTGTTGCAGGAGCTGCTCGTGAAGGTGGCGGCCAAACAGCGCTACCTCCTCGCCTGCCACTACCAGCACGTCCTCCAGTCGACCGTCGCCTCGAACGCCAACTTCGAGTCGATGCTCCACTTTGGCCGGCGGAGCGTGCGACTCGTGAAGAAGGCGGACGAGCTGCTGCCCGGCGTGTTCGCCGCCTACCTCCGCCACCTGCAGCGGCAACTGGAGCACTTCGTCCAGCTGTTCGGGCGGAACGTGGGTCCTTCTCCCGCCATTCTTCTGTCGATCTCCCCGTCTCGCAGTTCAAGCGGCTGCCGGCGGGCGCCCCGCGGGAGGAGATCGCCGCCGAGCCCGCGTCCGTGTGAGTTGGACGTCGCGCCGGCCGCCCTTCCCGCTCTGCGAGGACGCCGGCGACCCCTTTGAGTTCGTGGGCGACTGGCGGACGCGCGAGGAGATCGGCGCCCTCCGCGCGGGCATCACGGCGGACCTCCGGCTGCAGGTCGGCCGGCTGGAGAAGGCCGTCTACGACCTCCGATGGTGTGTTCTGCCCCCTTCCCCCACAAACGAGTGATTGCAGCGACACGGTCATCTACGCGCTCTTCCTCGAGGACCTCCGCGAGCCCGCCCACCTCCCCGCCTCCCTCGAGCAGAAGCGGCAGTCGCTGGAGAAGCAGGGCGGCCACGCGACCTTCTCGGAGCGGGCGAAGGCCCTCGAGCGAGCCAACGCAAAGACGAAGCTGATCGTCGACTACGTGAGCCCCATCCCCGACTGCTCGAATGATACCCACTCTTCCCGGTCGTTTCAGTTCGTGCACCAGTTGGAGGAGTGGAAGGCGGCCGCCGAGCCGTCCGACGAGGCCCCGCAGCAGCGCGTGAAGGAGAGGATCGAGCGGAAACTCGTGGAGGCGCGGAAGCTCCTCGAGAACCACTTCGAGAAGCACGACGGCCTCCACACGCGCATCAAGCAGACGATCGAAGGGCTGGAGGTGCTCGGGCGGGACAAGGCGGTTCGTTTCGCCGTCCACTCGCTCCTTCCATTCGTCTGCTTCCAGCTGCTCGTCGCGTGCATCTCCGAGTGGGATGAGAGGCGTGCGGGCGCCACTCTCGCACGACGATCTCCTCCAACTGCGCACTCAGATGGCGCTCGTCAATCAGTTCCTTTCGAAGGCGAATGAGATCGACCGGAATGCGGAGAAGGTGCGTTCGATCAGGAGACATCCTTCTGACTTCTGCCTGTCGTACAGGTCTTCTGGACGGGCACGGACGAGCGGGAGGAATTCGGGACCTTCGGCCAGTGGGAGGCGGCCCTCGGGCAGCGGCGGGCGGCGGTCGCGGCCTTCCGGACGGCCGTCGACGAGCAGCTGGCCGCCGCCGCCGCCATCCGCGCGGGGCTCAACGCGACCGTCCGGCGGTTGGCGGCGGGCGGCTTCCGGCTGGAGCAGTCCGACCGCCACGCGCAGCTGGCCGCCCTCTGCCGCTCCTTCTTCGCCTTCGCCCACCTGCAGCGGGTGATTTCCGAGAGCTTTCAAGTGAGTCCCCTTCCCGTTCCTCCAACCCACACCCTCCTTGCAGTTCCTCGACCGAATCAATGACGCCCTCCGTTCGATCAACCCGGCCGTCTTCCACAAGGCCGAGGAGGCCGTCCATCCGCACGTGTAGCCGAAGCGACCGGCCGGCCATCTCACTCCTGATTGCATCCGATGATCTTGTCTGTGTTGCCCGTTTGTTGATTGTTATTGGGGCATAAATCCTTGTTTCTTTTGTGGATCGGCTGTTCGGGGCGGGGAGGAGAGCGGTGGGGAGGATCTCGCAGGTGGGGTCTTCGAACAAACTGCAGGAGCAGCCGGACGGGCATGGAATTCAAGACGCCTGCTGCCCGTGCTTGAAGAGAATCTCTCGTGTTCACGGTCGACGGAGGAGCGAGGCGCGAGGTGGACGAAGAGCGGGAACAGTCGGCCCTCTCTGCCGGGTGTCTCCCTCGAGCCGGACGGGCGGCGGCGTCCCGGGCGGATTGCGTTCGCCGTCCGGCCGCCCTCCGTCGCCCGCATTTCTCCGCTCTCCCGCCCGCTTCCCTCCGCGCTCTCCCTCCCTTCGCCGCTGATTTTCGTCCGATTTCAGCTCCGTTCGCGTCTCTCCGCTTTCGTCATCATGGGCCCGCTGACCAAGAAGACCGTCGCCGTTCCCGACTCGGTGCCCTTCCAGTCGACCGGCCCGGACCCGAAGACGACCGACAGCAACCCGCAGGACTCCGCGCAGTCCTCCAGCGCCACCGCCCGCCTGGCCAGCGGCGGGCGTCCGCCCTCCCAGCCGAAGCCGAAGGCGAAGAAGGCGGGCGGCAAGAAAGGCGTGAAGAAGGGCGGCCGTCGGAACAAGAAGAAGACGTACGACTCGTTCTCGTGAGTTCCCTCCTCTCTCCCATCCCCTCATCCCTCCGCTTCCAGCATCTACATCCACCGCACGCTGAAGGCCGTCCACCCGGACCTCGGCATCAGCTCCAAGGCGATGAGCACGATGGACTCGTGAGTTCTCTCCTCCTCTCGTCCACTCACTCCTCCCTCCTTCCCCTCCAGGTTCATCCGCGACATCTTCGAGCGCCTCGCCACCGAGTGCAAGCGCCTGTCCACCAAGGAAAAGAAGCCGACGCTCCAGTCGACGGACGTGCTCGCGGCCGTCCGCCTCGTGCTGCCCGGCGAGTTGGCGAAGCACGCGGTCGCCGAGGGCACGAAGGCCGTCCAGAAGTACATGCTGAGCGCGGGCCTGTGAGCAGACCGACGAGCACCCTCCATCCACGAGTCTCCCAATCATCGATGTTCTCCCTCCTTAAGTTCTCCGCAACAACGGTCTCCACTTAGTTCCCCTCCGTTCTTTCTCGCAATCCATTTGTTTTGTTCCACGTTGTTTCTCCTGCCTCCCCCATTTGTTTCGTTTGTGCGCAATGTTCGTTGATTAAAGAAACCACAAACACGAATCGTCGGCGTTCTTCTCGGGCGGACGGGGGGCGAAAGAGAGGAGCGGGGGAAGGCGGCAAGCGGGCGCTAAGTGGGCGTTCTCCTTCCAATCGGAGTCGGGACAAGGCAGCTGGTGATTCGAGCGTTCTTTTGGGGACAAACCGAAGCGGTCGGAGTAAAAGGAAGACTTCTGCGCCCTCCAAACGGTTGTTGCAGAAGGAGCGGCCGAAGAGCGAGTGGGGCCTGTCGCCCATCTTGGCGGCTTTCTTGCCCGCCTTCCATCCCCGCCGAGTTCAGTCGCCCACTCGCGAATGGGTGGGTGGTCCGTTTGCAGCTCCCCATAACGAACTTCCCGCCGTCGAGCAAGAAAGAAGCGAGGTGGAGGGGGTCCGCGAAACACTTCGATCGGTCCCAGCTTCTTGTCGTCGTATTCGGCGTGCAAGTCGCCCACTCGCCGCATGGATCACAGGATGCAGTTCTGGCAGTTTGCTGGCAGTGTTGGGGCGACTCGCACGTCCATTCGCGATCACCGAGCGGTTCGTGCGCAGGAGTCGGTGGCCAGAAAGCGGACGGCGACCATTTCGGCGGGCGTCCGAAGCGGGCGGCCGATCGGAACAACTCAGAGAGGCGGCAAACGAACGAGTGCAGTCTGTGGACTCGCCCGCGTCCACTCTCACCAGTGGCAGCCGGCAGCAATCAAGTGATCGTCAGTCCCCTTCTCTTTTCTCTTTCAGCACCTCGGGCAAGCACCGCTCTTCCAGAGAGTTCGAGCGGCACGGCGGCCGTCCTCCCGCGATCCTCGTCCTCGAGTCATTCGTTTGCACTGCCGATGTTCACGTGACCATTCCGTCTTGTTTATTGTCGGCCATTGAAGTCGCAAGAGATTCCAAGAAGAATTGGAGTGGGCGGTGCCCCCGTCGACCGCCCTTCGCCGTCCAGTCACGCTTGAGGCCGCTCAAAGACGTCGGACGCAATCCGCAGAAAGAAGCGTCCTGAAAGCAAGAGCGGACGTCAAGCGAAAGGGGAAGGACTCACTGCTTCTGGTCGTCCATTGGTGCTTCCTGGCCGCTTTCAGTGTTGAAGGGTACTTGACGGCAGGGACCTCCATCCCTTGCAGGCCGTCAGCGGCAGGAGCTCCCTGCAAGCCGAGGGATTAGTCGTGTGATGGTCGGCGTAAATAACTCACCGCTCACTTCGATGGGAGCCGGCCGGGCAGAACGAGAGGGCTTGATGGAGAGCGTTGAGTAGCTTCGCAGCTCGGAGATCACCTTCACCGCAAGAACGGAGTAGAGTGGAGGTGACGAGCGGTAAACTCACGGCGTTCTCAAGATTCCGCGAGAGCAGACGGGCCGACAGAACGACCAGGAGAGGCAAGCGGTCCGTCGGCTGAACGCTCGAAAGTTCAGCGCGCTCTTCTCCTTCGAACTCACCAGCCGAACGGCGCGGATGGGCGGCAGGGAGCGTGTCTCGCTTCGCCGGTGCCATTCGCAGTGGACGTCAACAGAGAAGCTGAAGAGCGAAGTGGAAGCAGTCGCTTCCCCTCCTTCCAACTCACCGACATCTTGCAAGTCTCCACGCGCCCTTGCCACACAGGGCGATCTCCGAGCGCTCCCCTCGCTGAAAGAAGCCGACGGTCATTCGGCTGAAGGGAGGAGGAGCGGACCTCTCGCCATCCAGCGAAGAGGAGCGAGCAGTGCAACCACTTGTGAATTTGACGTCCTGCAGGTCGCAGAACGGCGTCCTTCTTCGACTGTTGCGGCCTGGAACTCGTGGAGACGATCAGCGAGCAGGGACAAGAGCGGACTGATCCCCACCGATGACCAGACCGGCCCGCTAACCTCTTTGAACTCACCGTGCGAGCAGCGGACGCAGAAAAGCGATTCTTGATCCCAGCAGCGGAAATTCGCGTGGACAGCGGAGAGGAGCGGCCGGAGTGCCGGGCGGGAGACACGAGGGGGGAATGAGCAGCCGGAGGGCGGGGTCCGCTTTTGTACCGACCGCTTTCGGAAGGATTGCGCGTCCACTCGTCAAACGGCGTGTTCCTAACCCGTGTTTGTTGAAGAGGATCACGCAATACGACTTGATTTCGAAGCCGAAGGCCGATCGCTGAAGTTCCGCAGTTTGCCGCAATGTTCTCGTGGTCCTCGAGTTTTGTTGGCCTTCGTTCTTTTGTGGCTGTCGGCATCATCTCGCAACGAGTTCCCATTCCTCCTGCAGCCACAACTCCCGCTCCTCGACAACAACAGCGATCGCCCGCTTTTTCTTCCCCGATTTCCTGCGAAAAGCGGCGTCTGGCATTCCGCCTCACTCCTCCGCTTCGTGCGGCTTTCGGCCGAAATCCGCCCGTCTTTCGCCGCTCCCGCCTCGTTTCACGTTCCCGCTCGTTTAGATCCCGCATCCCGCCGAAATGCCGCCCCTTCGCCTCGGTGCCCGCAAGCTGTTGGCCCGAACGGTCGTGCAGAAGGCGGCAGTCGAGCCGCAAAGCGCGCACGACGGCCTCCTGCTCCGTCTGCAGCTCGTGAATTCGGGCTTCACGGACGTCTTCTTCGAGCAGACGACTCGCGACTCGCCGCTGTTCGTCCACCTGCACGCCACGGGCTCGAGCATCACGAAGTTCGTGGGCGAGGGGCCGCCGACCGAGCTCCGCGTGGGCCGCAACCTGCAGCTGATCGCCGTGATCCTCCGCTCGCTGCGCGGCGCCCAACACCTCCGGCTGGAAGTGGCGGGAACGGGGCGCGACTTCTTCTTCGGCATCCAGCCCGTCCTCAAGGCCATCCGCGGTGAATTCCCCTCCACCCACTCGTCATTCCCACTCGCCTTCCAGACCACCCGCAGTGGACGGAGATCCACCTGGACGTGGAGTACACCTGCCCGGCCGTCCAGCGCCAAGTGCTGGAGTTGGTGCCCGAGCACGCCGTCCGGAAGGTCCTGGGCGACGTCTCGATCGCCCCGCTCCTGCTCCGTCGCTCGCTCGCGGCCCCGCTGCTGCAGTCTGTCGTCTACACGAGCCGCGACTCCAAGGAATTCGGTTCGTCTTCTTCTGATCGTGTTCCTCACTCTCCGCGTGCACTTCAGCCTTCTTCCAACTCCTCCGCGTGCCCGCCTGCGTCATCGAGTTCCGCGAGCACCCCGACTTCGACGTGTGGTTCCTGAGCAAGGAGAAGTCGTAAGTCCCTTCCCCTTCGATTCGTATTCCACTCGTCCTTCAGGCTGTCCGCCAACAAACACCTCAAGAAGGTGGTCCTCAACGCGCAGTTGACGCTGAACGACGTCGACGGCGATCCGCAGCAGTGGGCGCGCGACAACCTCGACGAGTACGCGGAGGCGATGCGGAACCTCCGGGCGGTCAACCCGCAGCTGCGCCTCGCCCTCCGCCAGCTGTACGTCCACAAGCGGAGCAGCGGCATCCTGCTGGTGGGTTCTTGCTCTCGATTCCTCCGCCCACTCATCCGATCGTTCAGCACACGGACGAGGCGCTCGACTTCGTGGAGCGCGGCATGCAGAACGCCTTCCTCGTCGCCCAGTTGGCCCCGACCGTCGGCCTCTCCTTGGAACTCGTGGAGTTCGCGTTCGCGGTGAGTTCCCGTCGGCCATTCCTTCAATCCCCGCTTTGCTTCAGGATCTCCTGCCCGAAGTGGACGAGTGGATCGCCCTGCAGCACTTCGGCCTCACGCCCATCCTCGAGGAGCGGCAGAACGCGGAGCTCGGCGTCGCGTGGGCGGCCGGCTGGCGCTTCGCCTCGGGCGGCACGCGTGTTGACCTGTACCTGTGTTGATCCCACCGTCTCGATTGATCCCACTCTCGACTGATCCCGCTCTCGATTGATCCCTACTATTTGTCCAACTCGTCTATTCCGGTCGTCTTTGGTGCTTGTCCGATTGATTTCCGTTCCCCGATTCGAGTGGCGAATCCTCCCTCTTGTCTAACGTTGATTCCGCATCTGTTCGATTGCCCTTTTGCTTGCGGAATAAACGACTAAGTTTCAACGACGTTGCTGTACGAACGAAAGGGGAGGATCGTCTTCTTTCGGCTGCAAGTCGATCGATGCAACCGTCGGGAGTGCGGGAAACGTTCGAAGGAGAGGGGCGGCTGTTGGCATTCCCGCACGTGCCCACTCGGTAGCAGTCGGTAGAACACGACTTCACGGAAGATCGGGATGTCAAGTGCGCGTTCTCGAAAGACGGCGAGCTTCTGGCGAGGGTCCTCTAACCGCTCAAAAGGATGGGACAAAGTTTATTCACATAACATTCACGTCGAGCCCTTGCCGACGAAGTAGCCGATGACCAACGCGCCGCAGAAGGCGGCCAGAAGCAGGAGCACGAGGAGGGAGCTAACGACACACTTGCAACAGCAACTCTTCCGCTTCTTGGGGCCGGGCTTGGGCTTCGAGATCTTGGCGGCCTTCTTGGGGCCGACGGTCTGTTTCTTGCCCGAGCCTGCAACGAGAGGAGTCACTTCGTCTCGGGATCGAAAGGACCAACCGAACGGAGCGGCCTTGTCGGCCGGACGGAGCGGCGGGACGTTCGGCGGCGGCGGCGGCGGCGGGACGACCGACGGCGGCGGGGCGGGCGGCTTCGGCACGAGGACGGCGGGCGACGGCCCCGCAGACGGCGCGATCTTCTGCAAGTGGAGGAGTGAGTGGAGAAGAGGGAAGCGGGCACTCACCCCACCCACCGGAGCCTTGAGTTCCGGGAGGGACGGACGCGAGGACGGCAGGGGGCCCACGGGCGTCGGGCGGTTCGGCGTCGGCGGGTCCACCTGGACGCTGACGGCGTCCTTCTTCGGCGGCTCCGGCTTCTTGGGCATGGGCTGGGGCTTGCCCTCCTGCTTCTTGTCGGGCGTCTCCGCAGGCTTCGGCGGGGGCGGCGGCGCGGGCGACTCGATCGCCGTCACGACGGCCGCGCGGTCCTTGCGCGCCTCCTTGCGCGCCTCCTCGCGCATCTTTGGGCCGTCCTCTTCGGACACCCAGTCGGAGAGGATCTCCTCCCGGCGCACGAAGTCGCCCGTCGAGTAGGCGCCTCGCTTCGCGGCCTTGCCCCCCTTCGCGTTCGTGGCCGGCTGTTTGGTCGGCATGAAGATCGCAGAAATGAGCGAGCGGGCGCTCGGCCGGTTTCGTTTCGACGAAAGCGGGCAAAATTTGAATGAGAAGCAACGAGCTCCGCATACCGTAAGACGCAACCTCCGTTTTATCCCATCGGTTATTCAACGGAATCTTGGAAAGCAACTCTTTCGTTAAGGCCGTCAATCTCCGTCGCTTTGAGTGGCCCGTTCGTGACCACGTGCTCCGTTCAACGGTGCCGCGGAGCTGCAGTCCGCGTTGTCCGGACGGCTTTCGTGAATATCCGTTCGCTGAACGAACCGTTCCTCCTGCACCTCTTCTTGCTGCCAGACACCCACTTGGGCGAAGTGAGCACGTTTATCTTGCACGAAGCTTCAGTTCTCAGTTTGTTCGAAAACTGTGGGCAGTCGAAACCCTAGCGTCTTTTCCCTTAGCGACAAGAAGCGTGGAGGAGTCGCCGGAACTGGGCAAAGAAAGGTGAGATCTCCTTCCACTGTACGGCAATTAAAAGGTTCTTTATTCATCGTAAAGTAAGGAAACAACCCGTAGGAGAACAGAACAAAAAATTCCACTGTGACTTTCGACTAATGAGCACACCGAAGGAGAAATTCGCTTGAAAATCTTGAACAATGGCGTAAAAATGGCATGAACTAAAGATAAAAGTAAAGAGGGTTAAATTAACAAGACGTAAACAAGTGTACACGCGAGGACACCGGGGTTCAGGAAGAACGAGGAGGAAAACGGGCGGAGGACGCCGCTCGACGTCAAATCGCAGCCCTGCGGGTGGTCCGCGTTGATCACGGCGCAGATTCCGTCGATCTGGGCGGCCAGCGATTGACTGGCGGCCATTCGAGCTTCTTGTTGTCGTCTGAAAACAATCGGTGTGATGAGTTCGCAAGGACTTTGCGCTCACTCGGCCGCCGTTCGACTTCTCGCTCGTCCTTTGGGCGTCCAGCTGGAGTGCGCGTGCGGGCGCACCTCCGCGTGGGACGCGTTCACGTGCCGCATTTCGGTGATCTGCCGGGCGGCCTCGTGCACGTCGAAACACACGCGGAACCAGGTGACGGCCGAAAGGCGCAGTCGGTGGAAGGATTTGAACTGGGCGACGTCGAAGCCACTGCTAAACCCGAAATGAATGTTTGTAATCAATCGTTTCTCCTACCGATGGATGCAGTGCCCCTGGCAGTGCTTGGAACGAAACACGTGGTCCTCGTTGTAGAACTGAGTGATCTCCGAAGTGTACTGGGATCGAGGCTGTCGAAGGAGCATCAAGACGGCCGACATGCACTGCTGGGTGGCGTCGTAGGGCACCGGCGGGACGTAGGCCGCGACTTCGTTCGACTCGGAAAGCAGAGTGCCCGCAACGAGAGCGCCGGAAGGGATGTCCGTCAAGGCCCAGTGCAGATATTGGCGGTCGGGATCGAACATGATCAGCGTGTAGCGATCTTCTTTCATTGCTGCAACGAAACCTTTCATTACCTTCTTCTATTGTTAGTGAATACCGATGTAATGCCGCAGAGATCGCTGGTAGTTGTCCGTCTCGTATTCAATCGACCGCAGCGAAGTGACGGTCGGCACTTTGCGGACGGCGCTCGTCGGGAGCTCCGCATCGCCCAGCGGATCGACGAACACTTCTTTCTCGCTGAACAGTCAGAGGGTGAACGAATGAGTGAACGGAAGAACTTACGAAAGGTCCACTCGTTTGCAGCACACTTCGAAGTGGGCGGCCGGCTGGTGGAAGCTGACCGAAAGCGAGGAGTCGATTTCGCCCAACGGAAATGTTTCGGCGAACTCGAACGCGCTCTCTCGTTGTAGTTCTGTCATCCAATCAATCATCAATGGAATAAAAAGAATGAACTCACTTTTCTGCACCAACGAATGGCAGTTGTCGACCGACCCGCGCAGTCTCTGGCGTTCCATCGCGTACGCGTCCGCCCCGATCATCGCCCAGTTGATTCCAATCAGCGCTGAAGGACCCACTTGTTGTTCACTCTCTCCTGTCAGCCCTCACCGTCTTCCAGCTGGTGTTCGAGCATGAAGGCGGAGAGGTCGAAAATGCGTTCGCCGGACAGCCGACTGCTGGCCGCCGTGATCGAACTCGTCGCGGCGTTGTTGCCCCGAAAGACGAGCAGGACGAGCGGCGTGGGCTGTGCGGGGCGGAAGTTGTCGATCGTTTCGTAGGGGCGGAGGACTCGCGGTGAGCGCGGGAAGTCGACGGCCAGGTACTTCAGCGAGCCGAATCCCGCGTCCAGCATCACGAGAACGAAGGAGCCGGAGGAGTCCAGTTCGGGCCACGAGATTTCCGGCGGCTGTCGGCTGAGGAAGGGATCCAGCGGCTCCATTTCGGGGTGCCCCTCCACGTGACTTCGATTGCACTTGATCGAAAAGTTGTGATCACATGCTCGATAATCGCCTGCAAACGACGAGATTAAACAACGACCAAAACAGAAGAATACGGTACGAAAGGAAGCACCGTATTTTGCTACTTGCGGGCAGTTTCCCGCCCAACGAGGCCATTTTTCAAACTGGACTCGTTTTATTGGCAATGAATGTCGCCCAGCGTTTGTCCCCGGACGTCCAACGAACCTGGTTGTAATGCGAAGGTCATCCGCGGAAAGATCGCCAAGTGCTGCAGGTAGGCAGCCGTAAAGGTGCGGGCGTGGAAGAGGCGGCCGCCCAGGCTGTGGAACGGGGCCAATTCTCGCGGGTTGAGGCATTTGATGGGGTTCTGCTGAAAGCGATAAAATTTGACTAATGGGCGGACAAACGGAGGGGGGATTGTTGCGGGAGATCGACGTGTGTGAGTTATTCAGTTATTTACGATCCGGACGGAAGTCCCGCACAATCACTCAACAAAGCGGTGGCTACGGGAAGCAAATTTCTATTTCGTCCAGTCATAAAATGTAAGATCTTTTGACACGCGATCCGACCAAAACTAATGCGTTTACGATCGCCGCCTTTCGTCCGCCGATTGCGGCCGCCAGAAGTGCGGATTTGTTGCCAAGCCGCGCACTCAACGCAAGTAGTCGCCGAAAAGAAGTAAGAAATTGCGTCTTCCATTTCGAAGATTGTGCTTTTCGAGCCTCAAGTGTTGACCATGAAACTGCCGGTCGTAAACTCGCAACATCAATATCAAACGAACCTCTCGCAGACGGGAAGTCGCGAAGCCGCCGCAACTCAAGCGCCACGTGTGTCCGAACCAGAAGCGGTTCGTTTGAGGGATCAACTTGCGGATCTGCCGAATGCACTCGGGAGTGCGCGAGCAGAACTCCGGCTTGTTCCCGCCGGCGTCCGCATGATCAATGAGGAGGAGGAAAAGAAAAAGGGAGATCAAAAGAGCGGGAGGGCGAGTCGTGGGCCACCGGAGGATCATCGCTTCACTTGGTCGAAGGAGTGCATCTGAAACCCATTCAGTTGAAGCGGATAGTTGGATTCCTGGGGTTTAAGACGCGCATGAAGTGTGAGTAATGACCAGAAGGTACCGTAGACAACTCGGCATAAACGAAGCAAAGAAAAGTCACCCACAATTAAAACGGGAAGAAACTCGGATTTCTCACGTTTTCACGTGACCCACGCGCCATCCGTCTAATTATTCCAGCAAAAAAGAATGCGGACACAAACGAACTGATTACAAATAAAAGCAAGACACTCGACTGAAACCAATTATAATCGAGAGTAATCTAATCAAAAAGAAACATGAACACACGAGAAGCTCCCTTCATCACGCCCACCGCCTTCCAGCGGAATGGAGGAGAAATTGAGCGGAAACGGCCGCATTCTTCTCGACTTGTCGTTCGAATTCGTGAAGCCGAAAGGCGCCAACCGAACGAAAGGGAGACGCCGACGAGTGTAAACGCCATTCAATCGCGACATCCGGCCTCGCTGTTCCGTTGACTTCGAGCATGAAGCGGCGAAATGTTTCGAATCTGCGTTCATTTCAACCAACATCTCAAAAGTCCGAGGGAGAGAGCGAACATCAACTGTCAATCCGGCGGTCAATAATTGAGCAAACAAACAGAAAGAAGCACTGAAGACGCGCACTCGTCTTCCGATCGGGCCGCTCGCCGCCGGCTAATCGGTTTGCTTTTGCGATCCGCAGTTTTTAATTGACCGCAAAAGTGCGCACTCTTCCGTTCCAATGGAAAGATTGAGTGATCGGGAATTCACTGAATCAATCCCTGGGGCCGAAACGAGAAAGAAAGGAGAGAGTGTATTTTGCCAACCGAAAGTTGCGAGCGGAGGTCAAAGCAAGCGGCCCCCACCGGTCGATCGGCCGGCCGCTACGATCCTCCGCGACCTGCGAGCGACGGCGTTGATTTGTGGCCGCCCGATCGGATCAAAGCGAGCGGATCGATCGGAGCGGAAGGTGTGAATTTAATCCAATTAGTGGGATTTGCAGCGAATCCCCGGCCGCTTTTCGAAAATCCACCGGTCTCTCATGCACCTCACGTTAACGTCAAAGAAATGGTAAGTACATCGACTCATCCAGAAAGGAAGCCCCCGTCTTTGCGCGGATTTGAGCATCGACGGCTGTTCGTCGCGCACCAGCCGACCGGCCATCTCCGTCATAAACAATGGGCTTAATAGTACGAAAAGTGGGCCGAGATGGACACAACAAAGCAAGGATTGCCACTCGCCACCCGATCGCTCACCTCTCGCATTGGGTGATCACTCCCTGCGTGAGCAAAAAGTCGAGCAAACAAATGCCATTAGCCTCAACGCACTTTGCGGATCAACAGCAACGAGTGGTGGGCGGCGGTAAGCGGGCGAACACCCGACGGCGGCGAACGAGCGGGAGTCGCGCGCGCTTATGCAGATTAAAGGGCAAAAGGCACTTCCGGTCACTCGACCGCCACCGCTCCGTCTGCCCGCAAAAGCGAACCGATTCGAATGGAAACCGAGCGGGAGGCGAGGATTTAGGCGACTCGTGAACTTCCGCTTATTGTTTGTGTTTGGTTCCCGCCGGAAAGACGGGCGCAGTGGGAGATTTGCGGGCGAAGGCGAAGAATCGGCGGGCGGATCGGTGGACTCGAAATTGGCTGACAGAAGTGTGCACACGTTCCGCCGCATTAAGACGGAGATCGAATGTCCGAAGACGGAAGGACGGTGATGCCTCCTCTTATTGTTAGAGAAAGCAAAAGGCAATTGGCTTCGCATCGGCGATCTCCGGCATTGCCAAACGGCCTTCGCAAAAGTCCATTGGTTAGTGAACGGACGGCGGGAGAAACAAAGTGGTCGGAAACGCGTGTATTTGTTGTGCAATTTACCGCTTGCGCAACTCCTTTCACTCGAACTCAAACTACCGGAAAACCTTTTGCGCACCGAAACGGTCAATTTTCCGCCCGCTCCCGCCCGCTGGCGACTTCTCGTCTGCGAAATTCCGGCCGGCTTTCGAGTTCGCAACGCTCCGCCCACATTTTACGGCGGGGATTTGTCACGAACGAAACAAAGACCGGGAGAGAGCTGCCTTGTAGCGAAGGGAACGAAAGAATGAGCAAGGAACACAATAATCAACGAATCGAATTCCGTTGTTTTCCTGCAGCCCCCATCAAACTGCGGGATGCCAGAATCGGAATTCGATTGCAATTCCGTCGAGTTCCTGCCGGCAAGTGTGCGCGAATTTGCCGCCCTCAACTGCCAGGGGGCCGAGCCAAAAGAGAGCTGCCTTAAAGCGGAAATTGAGGACAGTCGACTGGTGATTCAAGCGGTCAAACGCAAACAATTCACTGGCGGAATCCCGCGGCAAGTTGGCCGCTTATTAACCGGACGGGAAGCGGGGGGAAATTGGTTTGGATTTCCGGACGTCCACTTCAACGATCGGCCGGCCGGTCGAGCCACGTCCGCAACGAGGGCACTCGCTTTCGGTCATTATTGCGCGGACTTTGTTCCCCCGGGGCATTCGCGAAGCACACGCCCGGCCGCCCTCAACACGCCCTCCGATTCCACAATCAACCGACTGCCGGGGCGTCAAAGCAGGCGAGAGCGGAGGGATGTGCCCAGTTGATTTAAGGTCGCCGAATTCCATTCAATTGGACGAAAAGCGACGACGACCAATTGGCTTAACGGCGGAAATGGCGGAGTGCGAAGATTCCGCGAGAGGCGACCGCGAACGCGCGGGGGCAATAAGCGGCCGGGGCACGAGAAGCAAGTGGATTCGATTTGGTTGGTCGTCGAATTTGGTTGCAGCAGATAGAAGAAGAGAAATCAACTAACACACACGAAAGGCAACATTCCCAACGGTCGACGTGTAAAACAAAAAGATCGAAGCTGTCTTGTGCTCTCGGCTACTCGAAAGTTGCCCTCGACTACAAAAGAGGTCGAGCAATTGGCCGGACTCGTGATGAAGAAGAGTTTTGTATTCCAATGCGGGCAAAATGGCGAGCGGAAGGCGGCTGCTCATTAATCGCGCGAATCAAACTCCCGCCTCATCCCACAAGAGGCCAATTTGCGCGTCCCGCCCGCCCGCTCGGCCGCCATCATCAGCACTCGCGCACTCGGCCGTCGTCCACTGGGGGCCGGCGATCGGCCGCGTGTCAAACGTCGGCAGGCGGGCGGGAGTTCGAATCTCGTCCATCCACAAATTGGCATTTCCGTTCGTGCGCCGAAACGAACGGCCGTTTGACGACCGGCCGAGTTGGGCGGCTCTTGACTTCCGCCCGCCTCCACTCATCATTGCCGGCTGCTCGAAGGGCAATCTTGAACGGATGGAGACGATTGACTAATTGGTCGGCGGAAGTGCCCAGTGGGTGGGCAAATAAATCACTGCTCCTTTCGGGCCATCGAGAGCATATCCCGCCGGCCGAAGCCCGCATGACCAATTGCGAACGAACGAACGAGTGATTGTTCTGGCCGCACGGGCGACTCCTACCGCTCGCTCGCGATGCTCCGAGCAGCGGAAGTTGGCGGGTCGGCTCATTTGCGCGCGCTCATCGCGAAGATACCCGCGGCGACTGTCTCCGATGTCAAGCGGAGCAAAAACCGCCCGCCGCCGTCCCAAAGGAAGCGGCCATTCGAACGCGGCGGTGCGCGGGCAGGTAATGGACTCGCAGCTGGAGACTCGCCGCGAGCACATCCGGATGAATCTCGCAACCAGTTCCGTCTGCAAAGCAAAACAAACCCAAAGCCGAGCCAACGGCGAGCTCAATGACAATTTCGAATGTGAGTTTACAGAAACTGCAGAGGAACAATTGCTAGAGGAGGTACGGTAGATCAAGCCGCAAGTAGTGGTTGATCTTCGGTAGGTAACTGCAATCGAATGTGATGAGTTTCTTAAAGAAAAGGTAACGGGCTCTCGAGATTCCTTTCGCTTTCATGCTCGCCCTTCAGTTCACACGCGACCTTCGAGGGAAAATCGGGCGGGATTCCATTAAAACAGGTGGCAAATTTTGTTGCAAACTCTTGAGTGGCGTGCGGAAAGCGGAAACCGCAAAGATGCGGGCGGCGGTCATCTCGCCATCGAACACTCCCGACGCCTCTTGCCCGCCCGTTTACTCATCCCCGCCGCCGCCGGTGTGCCCGCCCCGCGATTGACAAGACCAAGTGGATTAGCGGGCAAATGGACGAGCGGGTGGCGAGTTTTGATTGTCCACACGAACCGCCGCTCATTCCGCCGGACATCATCGGCGAGCCGCCCCGCCTTCTCGACGGGCATCGCGCTCCTCCCCCTCGCCGCCGCCGCCTCCCTCGTCGTTGTCCAGACCGCCGAGGTTGACGGGCGGAATGACAGCGGGAGGCGCTGTCCCTCCGCAACCGACGACATGCTGCCGCTGTTTTCCGCTGATCAATCAAATCCGCTCGTCACTTGTTTCCCACACCCCCCGCCACGACCGCAAGATTTCATGATTTGTGAGCGATTTCGATCACGATCCGCAAATCCCCCGAAGTCCTCGAAGGAAGTCACGAATGAAACGAAAGAAGAATAATTGAAGTGATGAGTGGTAATTCAAATGCTGGGAGTTCATTCGTTTGCCGCCTGCTCGAACTCCTTTGAGTGCAAAGTGAAAACTTCCATCCATTAAGGCGGGAAAGAAATTAGCTACACGGAATGTTACGTCTACCTGTTTGCCGTCATGTTTTACTTTAAAGCAAGCACTCACCGAGTTTGAGTGCATTTAGATCAATCAATAATGGAAAAGAGATGCCTTGGACGCGAATAGAAGCACGTGCTCGCTTGCTCGCTTCTATTGGGACCACACGTCGCGAGCACACGGCAGAACACGCATCAGCAACCAGAAACAATGCCGAAACATGCGGGCGGCGGAATCGGATTGGTGGTCGAGAAAGCGGAAGAACCGTTCGGGCCCGCCGAACCGCCGGCTTTTCGCGCACTCCTTTCATGTGCGCTCCGCTGTCTTGCCCCGCCCGATCATTTCGCCCGAATGAAAACGAGGGGATTAAGCGTACGGTTGAGCACAAGCCCCCGCCCACACTGGGCTTATGCTCGAACATTCTTTCATTAGCCGCAAACGAAGAGCCGAAGCAATAAGCAGACATCAGACCTCAACGGACAGCGTTTGCAAACGTCAAGTGGTCGAACAAAAATCAAACGTCGAACGAGAAGACGTGGCTGCAGAATGCGGACACTTTTATGCTCAAATTACACGTGTTTAGCGCAAATTAACGTCGGGACTCGGATTGCCGTCCGCTGACGAACAACTGGGGAACACACGGAAGAACTAAGAGGAATCCGAAGCGATCAGACGGCAGGCAGAAGACGGGCGGAAGGAAGCAACCGTCACTCTCCACAAATAAACTCGGTGGAGGTCGACAGGAGTGAGTGAGGGGAACGTGATGTTTTAAGAGCTGACGGGGCATTTGTTTTCCTCAAAATAATGAACGAAATCATGTTCGCAACGGGCGGCGGCGATCGGGTTGACGAGCTGACAGACGGGATCTCGCCCGGCTTCGGCCGCCTCGCCGTCCGCCCGGTCGTTCGGCGCGCCCCAACAGACGACTTTTGGCCAAAAAGAACTCAAATTTGTTGACAACCGGACGGAAATCGCTTCCGTTTCGTCCCGCACGGCTGACAGCTGCACTCCCGACGACCACCCAATGACAATCCTAATGACCCAATAAACGGCTGAACTCATTGACCTCAACAAACCGCTGATGGGATTCGAAGGATGAGTGAGGGGATCACACAAAAGTAATCAAGTGGGCAACGAGCGGTGTGATTGAACGTGAAAGAAAGTAGCTGAGAAGTCGAACTTAAAGTGGGGTACAATTACTCCTCCCTTTTCCCTCCTCGGCGAGCTTAAAAATCCGGAAGCGTCGATCCAAGGTGCGAAATTGCCGCCGGGATCTCCGTTGGAAGCCGGCGCGTCGTCTGGCGCCCCCATTTACGATCACACCGATTGAGGGAGCGGAAAGAAGTCGCTTCGCGTTCAATTAGACTCCTCGGCATTCCCTCACGGTCAACGGAGAGGAGACCCGCCGGTCGATCGCCCGGTCGATCGGTTGATGAGCAAGAAGGCGCCGGTGCTAACGGAAGATTCCCGTTTTGTCGCTCGATTTTCAGCGAATTGGATCCTCGCCAACAACGACGACACGCGGGTGGATCGGCGTCCGTTGGATTGCGACTTCTCACTCGAAAATTAGCCTCCGAAAAGCCGAGGATCGTGCGCAAACGACGAGGAAATAGCGCGAATTTTCTCCGAACACACGTGCACTTCGTTCCTTTGCTCGTCTCCTTCGATTGCAACACGTGTTTATTGGGGAGAGGAGATACTAGATAGACAGACAAGCACCGTTCGATTACCGGAAAATGGTTGCATGAAACTGCTTGAAAGGCGGCAGGAGTCGGTTAGGAGACGTAAGAAAAGGGTAAACGGAAATCGCAAGCCGGGAAGAAATCATCTGGCTGCTTATTGTTAAAATACGTGTTCACTTGTCCGTTCATTCGGCCTCTCCTTCATCCCCATCACTTGGATGAACGGCGGCGCTGCGACTCGTCATGCCCCAAGTGGACGATCTCGACGGCCGAATCGCTCTTTTTCCATTGGACTGAAAGCGAGACGATCATTCGGAAGCAGCGTGGTTCGAGCATACCCAGCGGGTAGGCCTCCGGGTTGTTGTGCGCCTTCTGCTCCGAACGCTTGGGTTTGGGCGGAACGATCGGCTTGGTGCCCGAGCTTCCGCTCGTCCGCTTCTCGCACTTTGCGCAGACGGCGGCCGACGGAATCGGCGGGGCGGCGATGATCGCCGCTTCGATTTTGCTGAATTGTTTGCGAGGAAGCGGCTTCGGAGCGAACGGGCGGAACGTGGAGCATTTGCTCTTGTACTCTAAACAAAACGAGGTGTTTGCGTTGATCACTCAGGCTCGGCTGCAACGAAAGACGCACCCTCGACCAAATCCTGCCGCTTCTCGTTCTCCGTCTTCACTTGAGCGACGTCCACCAACGGCCGGGCGGCGGTGTTGCCCGGCTGGTCCGCCCGTTCGATCCGCTCGATCACCTCCGGGCGGATGGCCGCCGGACCGCAGAACGGGAAGATTTCGTCTTCGGGCGACAACGGCTCGCGCAGAGACGGATCGTCGTAGATGTAGACCATTTCTGCAATCAAGGGAACGTCAATGAGAGGAAGGAAAGGTGGTTGAGTACCGCGAGTTGTGTTCGCAAGTAGCAGACTCGTGGCGCAGTCGTAGTCGTCCCATTGGGCCTCCGCGTCCACTCCGTCGTGTCGCGCGGTTTTGCGCACCCGCGAGGGCCAGAAGCAGCCGAGAAGAGCGCGCCGCAATCCGGAGAGCGGCATTTCGTTGTTGTTCACGTGCGCCTACTGAAAAAAAGCATCGATCAAAGAAAGAATGACCCGCCGGATAAGGAATGGGGAGAACACGTGGATCAACGTCGCGGGGTCTCCGCTGCTTCTGCGCTTTGTGTCAGCACATATTCGAAACGATCACCGACGAGTGGCTCGTCGAAACGAACGACTGAACGATTGTGGACCACCAGGAGCGAGAAGATGAGCAACAAAACGACTACTGTTGGCGGACGAAAGAAATGCCCGCATCCCCGACCAACGACCAGTCGACCGGCCGCCGTCGATCCGCCCGCTCGTTCGATCGAAATTCGGATGTCATCGTCGCAACCGGACCTCCGCGCCGGCCGGCCAACGTGCGGACGATCGAGACGGGCGAGCGAGAAGCGGCAGATGGGAATCTGCGCACATTCCTCGTCTCTTTTGCTCCGTTCTGTTGACCCCACGATGAACGTTACGTGCGAATGGGCGGGCAAGTGAACGGGATGTGGGGCTTGTTTTCGTTCGTCATTGCTCTCGCTTCTTCGAAGTTTTCATTCGGTCGCCGCTTTCGTTCATCCACATCAACAAGGAAGCGATGAGCACGAGCAAGGACCGCAATTTATAGCAAGAAAAAGCGGTCAAGTGAAAGTCAATGAATCATCCTTAGCAAAATAGCCGCCGGCCACGTGATTAGAAGCATCAGTTAATGAACCCATCGATGGGGTGGCCAAAAGTCGTCTGCGCAATGACTGCTTACTGTAATCTCAATTGTTTCATTCTGTTTGTCCTCATTGTCTAGAACATTCTTGCGATCGAATTGTTTTGATAAGTACGGTGCGAGCCGGAGCCAAGCAGCTGATGGGCGGGCAGTCCACTCGCCGAACACGCTCGTTTCGCAACGACTTGCATCAACCTGAGCAAAGTTTCGAAATCTTTCCGCTTTTTCGGACACTCCCCCACCTTGTGCTTCGTGTTACACGTGGCCTGAAAGGCTTTTTAAGGGCGTCTTTAGCTCAAACTTTTCGTTTATCATCGAGGGTCTGGACGTGCTTCGGAACGGCGATCAGCTCCGCGTCTTTCCGGCGTTCCCCTCGCCTTTTCTCCGCCCGCTTGCAGCCTGATTGACGGGCGAGTGCGGCGGCGAAACGAGCGAGCCGAACGTCTGCGAGCGGGCGAGCGGCCGCCGCTCGCGACCGTGAAGCGCGCTGAGTTTCCGCGTGCGAGCGGTCGGGAAGAAGTGGTGGAGAAGAGCGAGCGGGGCGGAACACTTGGCAGCGTGGAAAATGCGAAGAAAATGCAAGGAAGAGCTCGGAAAAGCAACCGGATTTGCATGTGCAAGTCGGGTCGATCGACGATTCCGCGTTCTTCTCCGTCTTTGCGTCGTTGGATCGAGTGAATTTCTGCTGATCTCTCGTTCGTTTAGCCCGTTTTATCACTTATGGCGGAGGACTGCCAGCTGGAGGGCGACCCTTCAGCGCTCACAAATCGCTTCCTTTTGGATCGGCAGCCGGCGGCGCTGGAGCGCTACGAGGAGCACCTGAACCGAGTGCTGCTCGAAGGCGAGGGCGAGGCGTTGATCGAGATCGGTGTCCCGTTCGACGAGGAGTTTGAGGCCAAAGGTTGCATCATTTGCCGAAATTTCGCTTTTACGTCCGCTTTCGTTCAGGTCTGACCAAGGACGAACTGGACGAGGCCGAGCGAGTCAATCAGGAGATCACGCAGAAGCTGAACTGCGTCTCAACCCGCCTGCTCACCCGGCCATGCGGAAATCAGTTCTCGCGGATCGTGATCGCCCGTCGGAATCTGCCGGAGAGCGACTTCATCGAGGTGCGGATAGCGGTCGTCGGAAATGTGGATGCCGGTCGGTTTCGAACGAAAAAGAACGCCCGTCATCGTCGGGGATTCCAGGCAAATCCACCTTCCTCGGCGTGCTCACCCACAACACGCTGGACGATGGGCGAGGGCACGCGCGAAAGAAATTGTTCCGGTAATTCTTTTTCCTTTTGTTTCTCTCGAATTCCCCCGAATTTCCAGCCACAAACACGAGTTCGAGACCGGGCGGACATCGTCGGTGGGGAACGACATTCTCGGCTTCGACTGCCACGGGAACATCGTGAATAATCCCGACCCGCACAGCGGCCGCCTCGATTGGGTCTCGATCAGCATGAAGGCGAGCAAAATGATCACGTTCATCGATCTCGCCGGCCACGAGAAGTACCTCAAAACCACGATCTTCGGGCTGTGCGGCTACCAGCCCGACTACACGATGCTGATGGTCGGCGCGTCGATGGGCACGGGCGGCATGACGAAAGAGCACTTGTACGTTGCATTCTCTCGGATTCCTTTGACTTGGATCGAATTGCAGGGGTCTCTGCTTGGCCCTCTCGGTTCCTGTGTTCATCGTGCTCACAAAGATTGATCGTTGTCCAGACAATGTGATGGAGGTTCGTCTTTTTTTCACTTCTCCTTCCATTCGAGTGCGTTTGCAGGAGACGTTGAAGCAGTTGAATCGGCTGCTGCGGTCACCGGGCAGTCGGAAAGTTCCGATCATGGTCAACAACCTGGAGGATTTGTTTATGTCCGCTCAACACTTCTTTCAGGGCCGGTGAGTGGCATCTGCCTTCTGCTTTGGATTGATATGAGTCGATTGCAGAATGTGCCCCATCTTCCGCGTGTCCAACGTGACCGGCGAGGGCCTGGACATGGTCCGCACCTTCCTCAACATCCTGCCCATCCGCCGCCCGCCCGCCGACCAAACACACGTGCTTTTCATCATCGACGAGGTCTTCTGGGTGGACGGAGTGGGCACCGTCGTTTCGGGCAACTGTGTGTCGGGCACCATCCGCACGAACGACATCCTCTGGCTGGGGCCCGACTCGAACGGCGTCTTCAACCAAGTCCCAATCAAATCCATCCACCGCAAACGGATGCCCGTCGATGTCGTCCGTCATGGCCAGAGTGCCGCCTTCTCCATCAAGTGAGTCCCACCAATCCACTTGCGCTTCTCACCGCCCAATCGTTCAGGAAAGTGACCAAAAAGCAGATCCGCAAAGGAATGGTCCTCCTGTCTGGAGCGGAGCAGCCGCGCGCCGTGTGGGAGTTCGACGCGGAGCTCCTCATCCTCAACCACCCGACCACCATCAGCCGCAACTACGAGGCGATGGTGCACGTGGGCGCCGTCCGTCAGACCGCCCGCATTCTGCACATGAAGAAGGACGTGCTGCGGACGGGCGATCGCGACAACGTTCGGTTCCGCTTCACCCGCCGGCCGGAGTACGTGCGCGTGGGCACGCGGTTGGTGTTCCGCGAGGGACTAACGAAAGCCGTGGGCACGGTGCGCGCCATCGTCTCCGACACCTCCGACACGAGCATCACCCCGACCACGAGGCAGAAACCAAACCAAGGTTCGTCCCATCCCATTCGTTCATTTGACTGATTGCTCGTCGCTTGCAGACAAACGGCAGAAACCACCCAAACAGAAACCGAAGCGCCTCGTCGATGCGAAGTGATTCGGCGGTTGTTTCGGTTGACTCCACGGCCTCCGTCCTCATTTGTTCCGTTGTTCTGTTACCTCGTTGTTCGTATCACACATGATTGTTGTTGAGAAGCTTTTTTTGGGTTTAATCCGCCAAATTAAATCATTTTTAAGCTTTACCCGACTCCTCCACTTCGCACCGAGTGCGGTCAATCAATTTATTACTCCGCATTTCAACGATAAGAAACAAAAACAATTGGGGGATGTTCAAACGAAACGGAGACCTCAATTCACTTCCATTGGCTCCAGCTTCACGTCGACGGCCGGCTCGATCGTGACGTTCACTTCGGGGCGCGGAATGGTCGACTTCGCACTCCACTCGAGGTCCTCGACGAGCGTGTACGAGAGCAGGTGGTGCATGGGGTCGGAGTGCGAGTCGCAGAGCATCTGAATGCGGCGGTAGGCGTCCACGAACTCGTCGATTTGAATGAAGTAGTTCATTCGGAGATTGTCGATCACTCCGATCGCGTTCTGAACACAAACAAAGGGGAGTGAAGAACGGACGTAAACGAAAAGAACTCACTCGTTCCCACGCCTTGTGCTCCAAGCAGCCCGCCCGCGGTCGCATGCACATCCCCTCGGCGGTCAGATCGTCCGCGTCGCCGAACATCTCGTCCGCCGTGCTCATCCGGTACTTCTCCCATTTTAGGGGATAGCCGCAAGTCTGAACGGAGGAGAATCAAGAGGAGGAATCATTCCGTCCACTCACTTTCATCTTCTTCCCGATCTCGTCCTTGTAATGCTCGGGGCAGACGATCCGCAGCCGTTTGCAGTACGATTTGGTGTGCTTGTCGTAGGTCTCGCAAAGGATGTCGAATGGATTCACGCGCACCTGCATACCGATTGATTGAACAAAAAAGAAAGCAAGGAATCACCTTGGTCGCCGTCCCGAACGTCGACTGCTTTTCCAGCCGCTCGAAGCAACGCTGCGTGTGCCGCGCGATGCCCGCAATGCGCTCCTCCTGCCCGCAGATGAAGCAGTAGACGGAGCTCGTGTCCGAGGAGTGCGTCGACCCACGAGTGTTGGCCGACGGCTCGGTGTACTCCAGGGCCTGCAGACAAAGCGGAAAATAAACGAAACGGAAGAAGAAAATGAACGTTGATGTAGAGGATGAGATTCTGCCGGTACTTGGCCACGTCCTCCAGCTTCAACTCGACCTCTTTGCGCCGCTCTAGCAGCTCGTACATCCGCTGGTCCGAGTTCACCTCGGTCAGCGGCATTCGCTCGTAGTGCTGCTTGAGGCGTTCGGGCAGCAGCTCCTCAATGCGGTTCTTCGCCATCGCCATCCCGCACTCATCGGAGCAGTACTTGGAGCCGCGGCGAGCGCAACGCGTGCAGTGCGGGCCGAAACAATGGCGGGCGACATCCTCGCGCGGAATGTTGATGTTCGCGGTGACCTGAACGAACGGAAGGCATGAAAATAAAAGAAAGAGATCCTTGCTTTCGGAAGATCCCCGTTCAGTTGGTCCTTCTTCGTCTTGCGGCGGCCCGGAGCCTTCGGTTTGGTGGCCGACTTCTCCTGCTTGGGCGGCTTCTCCTTCTTGACGGCGGGCGTTGAAACGGGAGCATCGGGGTTCTGAAGACGAAAGAATGAGCACAGAACACGTGAATTTCCCACTCACCTTCTTCGGACGGCCCCTCTTCTTGGGTTCCTTCGGCGGCGCGGGATCCTTGATCGTTTTGGGACGTCCCGGGCCTCTCTTCGCCTTCGCCGCCGGCGGAGCGGCCGGAGCGGGCAGCTGAACGGGCGGCAGTTGGACGGCGGCCATCACGTTCGCTTGGATGCAACGCCTGCGGTCGCACGGCTGGACGCCCTGCAAGCAGCTGGCGCACTTCTGGCAGTCGTGTTGCCGGAAACATCCGATGCACACGCCGCAACGTTTCGCGTCCACGTCCGCGTTCCTCGACGGCCCCTGCAGCGATGCGGGCGCGGCGACCGCCGACGGATTGGAGGCGTAGAAGTGATAGGGCGACGACTCTCCGCCCTCGACCTTCGGCGTCAACAGCGGAGCCGGCGGGTCGCCTGAAAGCGGCGGGAATTAATCGAATCCGACAAAAACAAATCGAATACTCACCTTTACCCGTCATTTTGATTCAGTTTTGCGGTAATCAGATGAGTGTGAGTAAAAAGAAATGCGTAAAAACAATCAATTAATTTACAAACATGGGGAGATCAAGGGAAAGTTGAAGGGAACCAGCCGGCTTACTCGCCCGAAAACGAGCATCCAGTGGAGAAACTGCGTTCTTTTCGCCGCCCGAAAAATCAATTCGGCCAACTTCGTCCCGCTACCCCCTTATTTCGCTAAACGCTGCGTGAGGTCCGAAAAATCGGCCCGCGGAGAGCGGAAAGTCCGCAAGATGCGAATCGAAAATGGGTGTAAAAATAAGGTTGATAAAACTGGACGAAATACACATGAATAAACTCGCCAGAGCTCCCAGATGACGAAACCGAAAGTCCCCCGTGTCCTCGTAGCCTATGAACCGAGTTGTGAGGCATCGAAGTTAACACTGAGATCCCCGCTTAAGCGATGCGTGAGGTCTTCGTAGGGAATCGCTGTTAAATTCGTTTCTCTGCAATCTAGCGATTGTCTTGATGAAATTGAGGTTGGATAAATTTTCTAAAAATATTCCACACACATTCTGACCAAAATTGCGGTCAGGTGAGCTCTGAATGGAATTTCCGTTTTTTGTGGTTGAACTTTTTGCCTCTGCATGTCGTTCAATTCGGTTTTCAATAGGCGAATTGGGTGTGCGTAAGGTGGAAACATTTTACTGCATCTAATCGGCCATAAAAGAAGCAATTTGGTTGCCTGTGCATCTATATTCGATTTATTCTTGTAAGGCGATGCGTGTGGTCCGAAAAATCGCCCGCCGCAATTATGAGCGGGGGCGCGGATTGGAGGGAGTAGTTTTCGTCTATTGACTCCACTGGGCGCTCGCCGCATCCCGACTGTGGTGAGTGAGTGCTGGGCGTCGTCGTGACTCCTCGACCGGCGGCTCTCTTCGATGTTCGTCGTCTTTGAATCGAATCGGAAGGAGTGGCGATTCCGTGCGCCGCGAATTCCGTCCGCGAGCAGAACGCAAAAACCAACAGTTTTTTCTCGTGCGTGATCAAACGGAACACGAGGAGGAGCCCGAAGTGCGTTCCTTCCTTGCGGGTCGTGAACCGGCGATGAATCACGATCAGCGGGCGAGCGGGAATCGGCGGGTAAATTCGGGGCATTCCGGTGGACGGACGGCCTTTATTTTCGTTTCGATTGTTCGGCGTGAAGACACGGGAATGGAACGTCAACATTCGACTCATTTCTTCGTTTTATTGCTCGAAATTAGAGCGGGGATTGTGGAGCGCGAACAGCCCTCGCGTTCGGCCCGCCGCCCGGCTTTCGCCTCGCCGTCCAAAACTGCCGCCGGCCGCCCGGGGGACGGACGAGCGGGCGAGGAAACACGCCGCTCGTCTCCCGCACCCGCCTCGGCAGCGGGAAATGCGGTGAATTTCGGCATTCGTTTTGTTTCTCCAACTCATTAGAGCAAGCAACCGGCCAATTGGTGGGAAGAGCGGCGTGGTTATGATCTCCCCGTGTATTTTGGGGGAATTTCCCTGCCGGCCGAACACACGACTCGCTTACTCACTCGTTCGCTCGCTTTTATCACGCGTGTTTTTCCACTCGCTTTCGGCTGCTGCCCGTACGCTCCGCTGCTGCTCCGTTTCCCTTGGTTGATAAGAGCCCCAACCATCTACGGGACATTCGGCTGTGATCCGCGCGTTGTTTGTTTGTTTTTGTGCAGGAAATTTCACAATAATCCCGAATTTTCGTCAAAAGTTTCCCGGTTTGCGCGTCTGTTTCGTTTTATTCCGTCGATTTCCGCCGACTTGATCCGAATCCTTCAGATTTCCGTTGGACCCGTAAAAATGAGTGCGGGAAAGAAGGACGTCCAGGAGAAGATGTCAAACGCGGTGGAGCACGCCCGGGAGGCCGCCCAGAACGTGACCTCCGCCCTCTCCGACTTCTTCCAAGGCAACCCCTTCGAAACGGAGGTCGGCAAGAAAATTGGTGAGCATCCTTTAGATTTCCGTTGATTTCTTTCGTGTGTTCAGAAATGGCGGCCGACGCGGAGCACCTGACCGTCGACAATTGGGGTCTGAACATGGAGATCGTCGACTACGTGAACTACACGGAGGAGGGCGGCCGGAACGCGATCCGCGCCATCCGCAAGCGCCTCCAAACGCATATGGGCAAGAACACGGGCGTGATCATGTACACGCTGACCGTGTTGGAGACGCTCGTCAAGAACTGCGATCAGCGATTCAAGGCGCTCGTCTGCCAGAAGGAGTTCGTCAACGAGCTCGTCCGACTCATCAGTGCGAAGTTTGACGCGCCGCAGAGCGTTCAGGAGCGAGTGCTGAGTTTGATTCAGGTTCGTTTCCGTTGATCCTCTTGTTTCTTACCTTTCTCACTTGTGTTCAGTCGTGGGCCGACGCGTTCCGCGGCAATCCCGCCCTGTCGGGCGTGTGCGAGATCTACGACGAGCTGAAGGCGAAAGGCGTCGAGTTCCCGGCCACCGACTTCGACTCGATGGCCCCGATCATCACGCCCAAACGAGTGAGTTCCCCCGTTCACTTCTGTGTTGTGCACGCTCTTTTCTGTCGTTCCGTTCGAATTGTGAAGGCTTTCGTCTCGTGTGTCTTCGGTTCATGCTGCGCACCTTTCAGACGGTCTTCAACGAGACGGCCGCCGCCCAGTCGATCCAACCGCCCGGCTCCGATTTGCCGCAATCCTCCTCGACGAACCCCACGAATGCACCCGTAAATTTCTTTTGGTTCCTGTGAATTTTGGTGGTCTTTGATGGGGATGTGATTGTTTTGGCTTTTGTGGTGAATTGAGAGCAGAAAAGACTAGAAATCTCTTGATCCTCCCAATGCTTTTCACCTATTCTTTGCTTCCAGGCCTCCGTCCCGCTGCCCGCCGCCTCGGCCGCCCAACCGACCGATCCGATGACGAAGCTGCGCGCGGACGTCGACGTGGTGACCGTGAACCTGACCGTCCTTCGCGACCTCCTCACCGAGCTGAAGCCCGGCGAGGAGTTGCCCGAAGAGATGGCGCTGATCCAGGACCTGCACGCGTCGCTCAAGGAAATGCAGCAACGGATTGTGGCGTTGATTTCGTCCGAATTCAATGAGGACGTCACTTGTGAGTTCCAGCTCGCCTTCCCTCTCTGAAGAATGGTCGCTTGCAGACGAGCTGATCACCGTGAACCAGGAGATCAACAACGCCTTCGAGAAGTACGATCGTTTCGTGTCGAAGCGCAACGGAAAGCCGGCTGAGACGCCCGAAACGGAGGACAACCGGCAGCTGCGCGAGCAGTTGGAGTCGTTCGGCGTCTACGACAAGGAGAAGCCCGGCGGATCGAAACAGGCCTCCGCGTACGCTCTACGGCTTCATTCCTTCGAATTATCTCCTGTTTATCGTTGCAGAGAGCCCGAACTCCAGCTGGACAGCCTCCGGACGGTCGCCCTCGAGAAGCCGATGCTCACGGACGAGCAGGCGAAAGAAGTGGAGGAGTGGTTGGGCGAGGGCACGTCCACGTCCAAAGGTTTGACTCCGCTTGTTCCCTGTTCCCATTCCTCTTGTTTGTTTACAGACACGAACGTCGAAACGAAGAAGCCGGACGACGGGCTCTGATGCGGTGGACGAACGACGAACATCGAACACATTCGCTTACTTATGCCTCGATCCCTCGACTTTCGCCCGATAGATATCCGTAAAGTGTAGTCTGCCTCGATTTCCACCCCGTCTTGTCCATTTCCTTCCGATGTGCGCTCTCCGCAACAACCGCAGTATTTTCGCGCAATCTCCCGGCCGTCCGAAGTGCAGCTTCCTTTTTCTTTGTGCCCACGTGTGCAATCCTTCCAGCTAAACGGCCGCTTCTTCGATTTGATCCCCCCGTCTGTCCGCCCTTCTTATCAACAACAAAATGCACTAGTCAGCGCTTGTTTCCACTCGGTCACAGCATATTTATTAACCATGTGTTTATTTATTCTCTAGAGAGCAAGAAGACGAACAAAAGGTTATTAGCATTCGGCGGACGAGTAAATTGTGTACAAAAGGCTGGAGAAGAACGAAAAGAGACCTGCGGACTGTCGGGAGTCGTGTGAACGGAAAAGGCTCGCGGAAAACAACCAAATAGCCATCTGACCCATAGTTGTGAATTGAGTACGACGGAAAGCAGTCGGAAGAAACGAATACGATTCAGAAGAGCGGAGGGGAAGCACCAGAAAGAATCAAGAAGACGCCTAATTCCGACGACCAAGCAAAGGTTGACCTTCAATGGTTTTGATTAGTGGGCGAACGGAAGAAACGGAGGAGGAGGATGGACGAGCGGAACGGACGGACGATCGTTAACCTTGCAGATCCGATTGCGATCCCCAGTCGGGGCTGTCGTCCAGGTGGCGGGCCAGCGGTTGGACGCTCATCGTGCAGCGGATGGTCTCGAAGTCGCGCGAGTAGGAGAGCAGGAATCCCGTGTGCAGCAGGGCCAACGTCCACTCGGCCAGTGCGGAGATGCAGTGCAGCTCGTAGCCCTGAACACAAACAAAATGAAACGAAAGAACTGCAATCGAAACGAACTTCTTTGTGTTTCAAGTGATTCCACGGCCGAGGAGTGGGCTGATCGGGATGGAACTTGTGGAAGCGATTCGCTGCGAGGATGCCGAAGATCAAGGCTGAAATCCGCGGAAAATAGAAGTCGATGAAGACGGAATGAACGTACCGGTGAAGAAGGCGAGCACGCTGATGGCGGCGATCACGCTCCGAATGTACGCGACTCGTCGACCGGCGAACAGCGGGCACATCAGGTGGGAAATCCACGACTGGATGAGCATGTAGCTGGAACGGAGAGCAAGTAAGAGGGCAAAACAATGGCTGCTTGAACTCACAGACATCCACCGCCGAAACACACGAACGCGCCGAAGAGGTGGATTTGAATGACGGCCGTCTCCTGGAAGTTCGCAACGATGAACATCCCGGTGGCGGCGAAAGTGCCCAAGTAGAGGCCGTAGTTGTTGAGACGTTTGAGCAAATCGTTCGAGTCGCGCACCAATTCGGCGATCAGGTTGTACCTGAACGGCGTGCCATCAGAACAGAAGAGGAAGAATGAAAGAATTACCGCAAATTGATGATCACAATCGAGAGCATCGCGCAAATGTTGAGGAACATGCTGAACAGGCAGCTCTCCGGTCGGTTGTCACCGCTGGCCGAAATGTACGGAAAGACGGGATCGACGTCGCCGCGCCACACCGAAAAGCAGTACGTGCAGCCTGAATGCGCAAACGGTCAGCCAATCGATCCACTTCCGCAGGCACTCACCGAGCATCAACGTGAAGATGATCGTGAAGATCACGGGCAGATGGCCGGCGCCCAGTCGGCCCTGAACGGAGGCGAGTGGTTGAAATTGAATGAACCGACGGGATCACTTACCGCTGCGAACAAGTAGCGCATCGCTTCGACTCGTACGCGTGCCCTCGAATTGCACCGATCCACGTGCCGCCAGCGAGCAGAAGTCAGCGGATAATCGGCCCGCAAGCACGAACGTGGTCTGCGGCGGCCGGAATGAAATCGTGATCAGCTGGAGTCACGTGTACTGCGGGTGAGCCAAGTGTTTCCTGTCGGAATAAACAGCGACCGTACAGCAAAAGCTGTGCTTTGGGCTTCTTTGCAACTTCTCGGTCATCGAACGATGTTTTCATTGAGTGCTTGTGGTAAACGGTGATGTCAGGTATATGGAACCCCCCAAAGTTTGCGATTTCAAAGCCATTTACGAGTTCCTTGTGGCGAACAAAAGGGCGATGTACCGATTACTCATGACTTCAATCGAGGTCTGTTTGTCATCCGTTCGCTGTTTGACCTTGCAGTCTCTGCCAATTACTCTTCCCTTGAACGGCGGTATTCATGCGGGAGTACGTGCGGAAAGATGAAACAACGGAGGTCATGCGGCGAGAGATGAGTCACATCTCGTGTGTGGAAGTAAACGGATGGTGAAAGGCGAACGAGTGGGAAGGGACGTGTTTTCGTCTCGTGAATAACATGAACCATTCATTCCTGTAGGGCAAACCGTCGGCGATCCTTTTGTTCTAGCCGTTACAAACGGATCGTTGAAGAAGTTCGCAAAAACAACGGCAGGAAATCAGGAGATTTGGAATTACAGGAAACGGTGTGAACATCTGCGTTGGCTGCGTATTTAAACACACAGTAATAAGATACGTGATCCAACAAACACTAAAGACTTCTTCCTGCTCTTGAAATCTCCACGAAGCTCTCCGAAATGTTCCCAAAGGTTCAGCTCTGTCTCCTCACTGCCTTTTTTCTGCTTTTGGCCGTCAATTGGAACGTAGAGGCGACGGTAAATAGTTCTACAGAGAAAAACGGAAGAATACGCCGTTGTGTTGCAGGAAGACAATCAGCTGCCGGCCAACGACAGGAAGCCCTGCAAGCTGGATCACTGGGGATGCGTGCAGGACATGTGTAACTTGTGCTGTGGCACTGAAATGGGCTTGCCGTGCCTCGATACAATGAGAGATTGGTGCTGTGCTTGAGCTCACACTCAATCGACTAGTGAACACGCGCAGCGTCTATAGCCACACTAAGTCGCCTCCACTCATTCAAATAAACCGCTTAGCAATGCATTCAAGCCCAGGGTTCAACTCCGTCGACCGCTAGTCGTAAACCGACGCTCCACTCCAAAGAACTCGAGCGTTCGGTTTGTCTGCGGTTTGCTCGCGCAGAGTGCAGCGTTTGTGATTGTTGCGAAAAACGTGAGCATCACGTTCGAAACTTGACGGACGGGCGGCCGGCGAACGGCGGCGAGTGGAAACCGAACGAACGCTCGGCGACGAAAAGCGGAGCGCGGGCGGAAATCGGCGCGCGACGAACGGCCGGCGGGCGAATGTTGCGATTTCGGTGGGTTCGTGTCACGATCGCCGTCCTCGCCGATTAGTCCGCCGCCGCCGACGAACACGCGTGTTCACGTCGCATCGTTTGATTAATCGGCACGAATTTCCTCGTCGTCGATGATCGTCTGCAAATCCGCCCGCCGGCACACGACCACTTGCGGCTTGCTCGATGTTGCGAACGGCGACGCCACGATCGTAATCTTTCCGGTTCGCCCAGCAACTCGTCAACAGTCGCGAACGAGCGTCCGCAATCACTGCTCGCCTGTTTGCAAGCGATCACAGACGACTTCCGGCGCCGAGACGGTCATTAATTGCAGCAGTTCGCTGGGGCTGCAATATTTCACTCCGCATTCGATGTTTCGTTTGATCTTTCCGTCGTTTGTGTCCCCTCGATTTGGTCACGCATGTGAAGGGCGGGCGACCGGAAGGCGTACGGTAGAGCACGCGCTTTCGCCAATGACCGAAGGCCGATCGACCGCAGGGGATGAATAACGAGCGGCGTGCGATGAAGGCGGCACGCTTTTGTTGTTCTCCCCCCAATTGGAAGTGTGTGGGCGACTCGGGAGCACGAGATGAATGCACGAGCAGCGCGGAATGCCGTCCAATGAAATCCGATTTGATTGCCGCTTCCGGTCTCCATCAAACCCGCCGGCGGCACGTCGCGGAATTCTCGGAATGACTAATGATCAACGAGCAGCCAGCGGGAGTCGTCGTGCGGCTGGAGTGGTGACGATCGCCTCGCTCGCTAATGGGAGGACGCGAGTGTGCGGGCGGACGGGCGGCGGAGGCTCTTCGCCGTCCACCCTCGCAACTCATTTGACTCATGCGGTTTTTCCACTCGAAATGTTCAAGGATCAGAACTCGGAGTGTTGAGTCACGAATTCTCGATGGATTTCGCAATCCTGCCGGAAGCCCAGCATCGAATTCGTTTCCTAAGGCCGCCGATCCCCGCTGCAGCGACGAGTTTCGTTGCAAATCGCCCGGCAATTACGCCGCATTCTTCGTTTTACGGTCCCGCAACTCGGCATTCTCGTCGTTCGCGGAGTGTCGAAAGTGATCCGCAGGTTCGCCGGAAGCTGCCGGTGGTCATCAAGCGGAGCGAAACGGTCGCCACAGCGAGTTGTTTGCCGGCCGTTAACTTCGTTCTCTTCGGCAATCAAACGGCGCGCCCCATGCGAGCAAGCGGCAATTAAACTCTTCGACCGCCCACTTCGACGTCCATTGGTGCCGTTCGGATGTCCGCCGGAAGAATGGGAGCCATTCGCGCGGAGACCACCGGCAATCCTTTACGATTGCCCGTAATTTATGCGGCGGCACGTGCCTTCTGCGAACTGAAGTGGGCAAGGGAGAAGACGAAGATCTTTTAGAGCAGGAGACCGGTGGATAGCGGGTGCAGCTTATGATCGGCGAGAGCATACGGTGGGGCGGCGGGAAAACGAAGCCGCAGCTGCCGACGCCACTCTGGCTGCTCGTCCCGTCCGCCCATCGCGTTCGCACATGAACGGCGGGAGCGATGAGCACGAAGCGAACAGACCGCTCATCCATCACCGGGGCGGCGATGACCGCTCCCGTGCTTGTCACTTGTGATTCGAATAATCAACACGCACAGGGCGGGGACGAGGCGGCGACAACGATGATCGACGAATCGACGGACGATTTCCGTTCGGACGGAATTTTTTATGCCCGCGCTGTTGCGGCTCGTTTCCGCCCGTCTTGCAGATGGAAAGTAAAGAAAAAACCGGGCGGTAGAGGCGATCGTTTTTACAAAACCGAAGCAAAAGATGGACAGCGGAAATCGAGCGAGTGGAAAAACACGTCCGTTCTGCCGGTCCGCAGTTCTGCCCGTCCATCCGCTCCCCTTCCGTTCCACGTACTCAAGGCCGTTCGGGAGTGCCGCAGCCGAAACAGGACTGCGGTCATCCACCGTATGCCCGCGGGTTGTTGATAGGAAGGCGGAAGCGAAGACAAATGGGGTCAACTGGACTTCGGACGAGTAAACAAGTCGTTGCAATTATTTGTAGTGCAAACGCATTGTATTCGTAAGAGTAGAATAATCAGATCGAATGTCGCTTGCATTTGATCCCATAGAAGCAATAATTTGATGTGAGTCGGGAGTGTTCTTTCGTCTTTCAATCGACTTGATCGTGCGCCTGAACGCCCACAAGTTGCGATCAATTCGAACCACCGCCTTTCGTTCCTTCGTGCGAAAAATCGTCGATGGCGACATGTTGGCTGCTCGTCGCGCGCCGCCCGCAGGCAGCCGCATCACGGGGCTCCACCACCGAACGTGTCGCGCGCCTCGCCGACTTCCGCCGCCGCCGTTCGCTTCCCGCTGTTCGTCTCCGCCTTCGCTTTTTTGCAACACGCACTTGAGGTCTGATTAGACGGCGGGCAGACGAGAGCGACAACCATTGGGAATGAGAAAGAAACTTGATCACGTTCGAGAACGAGTGCCCTTGCCGAGAGGAACAATTCGTGGGGGCGGCGGAAGCGATCGGACGGGGGGCGGGCGGGCGGATAATGGCGGCGATTGATGGGCGACAATCAAAAGACAACTCGAGAACACGCTCATTTCCGTTTCATGACGACGCACGCGTGGGATTCGCGAACGGCGGGCGCACGAACGGCGGCGGAGATTCACAGCGACGGCGGCGGCGCCTCGCCGTTCGATCGTCCATCCTCCGCACTCTCCGCCCACTTTCGCCGTCGCTACAAAAGTCGCCACGCAAAGCGGTGGGCTTTTCGAAAATCGCCAGACAGGAGCGAACGGTCGCGAGCGGCCCGCCGATCGACCGCCGGCTTCCGGTCGCATTTGTTTGTGTTTCTTCCGGCTACCGTACTCGCTTTACGCCCGCTTGGTCTCCTTCCACTTGCTGTTGATTCTTGTTCTTTGACCAGACTCTTTCTAAAATCCGCTGGCAGTTTCTATAGCTTACTCCCCGCTAGACTGTCAAGCGGCACCTTTCGATTGGTCCGAATTCCCAGCGGACGGTTTCGTTGCATCGTTTATTGCCCGAAGAGGCCGTCTTCACGGTCATTTCACGGGCATATCAACGAATTCCCCGATCGTCTTGCTGCCGCTTAAGGTCAAACGGAATTCCATTGGTTGTTGTAAGCAAAAGGAGTTGACCGTCTGCTTCGTGAATGTTGCGGCCGGCTGGTGACGATCATTTGCGAAGAAGTTCAGGAGTGTAAAACGCCCTCAGGCAACGTTCTATCTTCTCTTGAACTGTTGAGTTTTCTGCAGAAGTGTGGCTGGAGTGGAGGGCAGAGATCATTCTAAAGAGCTCTGCTAATTCGTTTCAATGCTCTGTAGGAGATGAAATTGGGCATTTTAACACAAGAGAACAATCGCGGACATCCGATGGGCGCATTTACTTCCGCATTTCTGCCGCACGCCCGCTGCTTCGTTTTGACGAGGGAACCTTAAGAAGTTACCCAGCTGTTTTTACGCGTTCTATACACCAATCGATTCCTTTCGTCACGCTGATTCCGAATATGTAAATTATTTTTGCTAAAAGTCTGCTAACGTGGAGTTACGGCCACGCAAAGTCCACGTTGCGGCCCCGTGCAAAAAGTGCGCGAACCCCAAAAAAACGGCCAAAAAACACGCTGTTTTTTGTGCGCTCGGCGGGGGCGTTTTTGCACTGGAGGGTCGGTTTTAAAGTTGTTTCAAGATCCGGAATTTCGACGCATTACTGTTTGGTCAAATGGCCGAGTGGTCTAGGGCGCTGCTTGCAGGGCAAGCGAGCGGCAGCCGGCCGGGGCGGAGGTTCGAATCCGCCTCGGCCGCAACTTTTCGCTTTTTGAAGTAAGGGGTAAATTTCTTTTTGCTCTAGACGACTTGAATGATGATCAGAAGTGTTTTAGACAGACTTTTTGGCAAAAATCGCAAACTTAAAAACTTTTTGTACAGCGCTGGAAGGCAATGTCCACGCAGGTGAGCTCGTTACACATCCGCAAGACAATCTCAGCTGACGTATTATACATCAAAATGTTGCTCTTTGTGTGGTCTTCTTACGTGGAAAATTTGGCCGTGTGAAAAGCAAAACACGCGGAGAAACGTGGGCACCTGCGTGGGTTCCTGCGTGGCCCCCAACGTGGAGTTTGCGTGGGCGTAACTCCACGTTAGCATACTTTTAGCAAAAATAATTTACATATTCGGAATCAGCGTGACGAGAGGAATCGATTGGTGTATAGAACGCGTAAAAACAGATGGGTAACCTCTTGAGGTTCCCTCGTGAGCCGCCGCAAAAGGTCAAACGACCGCAAGGGATCGATCGGCGACTGTCACCCGGCTTCTGTTTGTCGTCTGATGGATGCAAGGGCGCTGCAAAATGACCGTTCTGCATGCTGCAGAAAACATAAGGGTTAGGGCTGTTGAAGACGGTACTGCCCTGATTCGAATTTGGCGATGTCGATTGTTTGATTAAAACTGCAGTTTGGATTGCTTTTGAGTGCTCAAGAAGTTCTAATTGCTCTGATCTGCCGCTCGACGATCGACCCCTGATCCTTGCGCTTTCATTCGGGCGATCTCCAATCCGATGGGGGATTCGCGATCAATCGGATTGAATCGCCGGAAGCGGGCGCCGTTCGCGAGGGTAAACCGCCGGAAACGGGCGGCAGACGCAATTCTTCACTCGCTCGACCATTCGCTTGCGCCCTTCTCGCTTTTTCTCGCCGTTCGTTTGTGTCTGCCGTTCCGATCGGTTCGCTTGCTTCACGTCCGCCCGGTTTGCTTCGGGTGGCGTCGCAATTTCTGCTGCCGTCCGTCGTATTTGCGGCGGCGGTCGGCATGTTGCGCCGCCGCGGGCAGCCGCGAACACGATCGGGCGGACGTTCGAAAAGCGGGCGGCAACGCGACTCTCCCGCTCGCTCGCCGCTTGCCGCCGCCGCTCCAAACCGATCGGAAGTCTTGACGACCGAAGACGACCGAGGCGGTTTGTGTTGATTAACGTGATTGCGAGAAGCATTTCCGCCGGGTCGCCGCCGCTGCCGCCGACCGGACTGCCTTACGAGCCGCACGGTTGATTTCGGCAGGAAGAACGGCGGACGATTGCGCGCCCGCCGCGTTCTCTGCACTCCGAAGCGCCGCCCCCATCCGTCGCCCGTTCGCGCACGTCCATTCCGCCCGCAGGGACCGTTCCATTGCCCGCCGCTCGCACTAACGACTTCCCAAGAAGGGCGATCGTCCTGCACGACCGTCAAGGTTGAACGACGGCGGCGACAACCGCCGCAGGCACACGATGCCGAGAGGAACGCGCGGCGGCTTGCGGATTCGACGCGTGTGCGTGTGTTTCCGCAGCAATTGCCGCCGCCCCGTTCCGGTGGGCCACGCCCTTGTGTGCGCACGTACGTGAAACGAAAGACGGAAGATCGGTTTCGGTCGAATGGACGGGCGACCATCGACGCGAAGAGTGGGCGGCTTGCGGCGGCCGTCCATCGAACGCAGTAGGCGGTTTCGATACAAAACACGTTCAGAATTTTGATGAGCGATGAAAAAAGAAGCCCGTTCGTCTGGCTGGCGGCGAGGTTCGATTTTGTTCGTCGGTCACTTGGGGCGTTCCGCTTTCACGCATCCGCTACCTTCCAATCCTCTTTGTAAACGATAAAGCATTGTTGTTTCTTATTGTTTCATTATTCGTGGAGTAGTTAGAGCGCTTTCGCGTTCACTTGGCTTCTAATTCTCTGTTGTCTGACTGCCGTTCGGTTTTATGCGGCCCTAAAACGAAAGACGGTAATCAAACGGCGACTCCATGTCGTTCGTTCCGTCCCTTTTGATCGACGTTCTCCGATTCGACTGGAGTTCTTCTTTCTTTGCTGTGGCTAGCGATCGCTCCCAAAGATCAAGGAACGTTCTCGGTCGATGTTGCGCTTTCCGCGATTACGTAACACTCGAACTTCGGCTTCGATCAGTTTGATTAATGGCGGAATGCCGGCCGTCTGCCTTCTCTTCCGCTGTAACACTTGCTCGATGAACGTTTTTTGTTTCGTTTTTTGCTCGCGATCAGTGCGGGCGTCCGGCTTGTACCGTAGTGCGCGTGTTGCATTCGCTTCCGTTTGCTCGTTGACGTGTGTTCGTTTCAGCGCTGTCTTCTCGCGCCTTTCAACACTTGCGGTCCCCCTTGAGCACTTGTCCTCGTACAAGCATCGACAAAAGCGACAAAAATGGCGGAGATGAGCGGCAGGAACGGGCTTCTTCTCCTCATCATCCACCTCTTCGTCCAACCCACCACCACGCGGGCGTTCACGCTGGGCGCGGACAGCCGGCCGGGCGAGGCGGTCTCCTCGCATTCGGGCCCCACGAACGTCCTCTACGGCCACGAGCAGTTCCACGACGAGCCCCTGTCCGAAGAGCAACGACACAAGCGGAACGCCATGTGGGGCAACAACTTCTTCTTCAACCAGAACAATGGATGGCCGAGCCTGCTGGTCTCCTCCGAGCCGCCCAGCATGTACATGAAGGGCTCGTTGACCGGCGAACACAATCGCTATCGACGAATGGTCAGTCTTTCCACTATAGTTTCTTTTCGACCGGAAATGCGGGGAAGATTTATGGCTTTCGGTTCGGACGGCTGATTTCCGATCGCTTTTCGCAGAATCGGGGTTTTGTTTTGTGTAAGTCGTCGACGTTCTCCTCCATGGTCGTCGACTTACGGTCTGCCTTGTGCTGCCGGCGGGTGGGGGAACGAACGTCGTCGGGCGGCGATGAAGACGAACGCCGACCGCCGGGCGGAAACGCTGGCGGGAGGGAGTGTAAAACCGATTGTTTTGATCTTTGCGCATCGACGCCGACGTTGTAAACACGGCGATGGACGGCGGTACCGGTCAATTCGGTCGGGATTTACGCCAAGAATACAAAGAAGCACTAAAAATAGACGAACAAGACGATTCCGAGTAATCGAGTATCCCTTCGTTCAGGTGCCCGCGACGGACATGCGCATGATCTACTGGTCCGAGGAGTTGGCCGCCAGCGCCCAACGACACGCCAACCGATGCGATTTCCGGCATTCACGGGATCGTGTGAATGTCGGCGAGAACATCTGGGCCGCCCCCTACACCAACTACTCGGATGCGATCGTCCGCTGGTTCGATGAGGTCAACAATCCCCGATGTGGATGCAGCCGTGAGTACCCGTTATGCATTTGTTTTAATCCATTTTTGTGCTTTACAGAAGGCTACAAGCACTGTTGCGGTCACTACATTCAGGTTCGTTCACTCCTTTCCTTCCAACTTCGCAAAAAGCAGCGGTTTTTTCGCCGTTAATGCGACGAATTACTCTAATTCGCGCCTAATTCGTCCCTAATTCAATCGCATATCACGACCGGAAGTGCACTCGTGGTGGGGAATCCTTGAAGGGCTTATAATTTCGAAGCGGTTGCTCGCCGAAATCCGATTAGCTCGCCGCCCACTCGTTCGCGCAGTAGGTCAATTTGCGGGGAACTTCGCGGGGGTGAACGTCCTTGAATGCGAGCAAGAAGCCAGCCGGGGACCTTCGTTTGTTGAATACAGGTGAATGCGAGAGAATAATCGAAGCGCATGATCAAAAGAATTCCCTTGCCGCGATTTCCGTCCGCTTTTGGCAGCCGTCCATCGATCATAATGCTCCTCCTGTTTCCACGAATTAACATCAGACTGGGCAGTCAGTTTTCTTTTGCCATTTGATTGGCTTTGCACCCTCCCTGTTGCGGTCCTTTCCGTTCCCGACAAACCGGTTGCGCTGATCACTCGGCAATGATGATCGGCGGTGTGGACGGGCGATTAATGAGCGGAAGCGAAGGGCAAGAGTGCGCTTTTGCTCCCGACTCTTCGTTCTTGCTGTAAGAACGACGGTAGGTTGTGGACGAAGCCGACAGTCTCTATTCCCCTTTTCGATTGCCCAGAAAGTATTTCCGTCCGTTCGCAACAAATCGCAGTGACACGAACACTCGGACTGCAAATCGCAACATTCGAGAAGCGGCGGCGGCGCGCGCGAGTGTTCGGAAATCAGATTAGTGCGCGTTCGGAGTGTCGCTCATGTTCGAAAATGGACGAACGGAACGGTTTACACTCGGCGGTCGTCCGGCCGGCCGGCCGTTCGCTCCTCCGCCCGCCGCCACCCGTCGTCTTCGTTTCCGCTTGTTTTTTGGAGTCGGTTCGCCGCTGTTTCCGAACGGTCGACCGGCCGGCGACGAAGTGAAGACCGCGATGTCCGAGTTTGTTTTGCAATCTTCGAAAACTCGTTCATCTGGCGCGGGAATGAAGCAACATTGATGAGGAGCAATGTCGACGAAACCCCCTCGTCCCGTTCGGCCATCGCCCTTGATCGGCCGTCGCTGCTCGACGGTCCGTCCGTCTCGCATTCCGTCGACTGCATAAAAACGGCGCTGCTGACGGGGACGTTCGGCTGTTTCCGGTTGCGACGTTCCGCCGCCGTCCGCTCGCAAACGAGCGGCCGGCTGCAGCCACAAGGACGAACGTTTTTTATTGGTCGCAGCGGTTTGCAGCCCGAACGCACAACAATCGAATTGATTGAGACGTCCGGCGGTTCAACCGGTAAGACCATCAAGAGAGTTGGCATGCGTATGTAAGCCGACTGATGGATGACGGGCGGACATCCGCTCGTTTGATCCACGAGATCCGCAACAATCCGCGCACCCGCTCCCGAACGAACGCCTTCGGCATCGCGCCCGCAGCGTTCGACCACTTCCGCCCCTTCTGCACTTCTTTTCGACGTTCTCGATCTTCGGTGAAGCGATCGACGTGAAGAAAAACGAAGGCAGAAGAAGTGAGCGGTTTGTTGGTTCTTGGGATGACAAACGATCTCCCGTTCCTGCCCGCTTCTTTTTCTTCTCCTTCGTGCCCTGCACATGCAGAAAAAAAAGCAGCGAGTGTGCGTGCGCGAAAGAAGCGGCGGGGGAAGACGGACGACTTCCGGCAGACGACCTCGAGCGTTCGATCGGACCGCAGGAACGAGGAGTGAAGAAAAAGCGAGCGGAGGGAGGTCCATCAGATGAATTACGCGCTCATTTGGACATCAGAAACAAAACTGCATACCGTACTCCCTTTTCCCTCATAGCTCGCATCAGACAGCAAGTTCACCGACCACTTGGAGGGCGTTGCTCTACCGTAGTCGTGGTTATTGAAGTGAACTTCCGGTGTGAATCGAGGAGCCAAATTAGGCTTCCTGCTGTTTCAACCGCCCTTCCTTTTGGTCATCCCCGCCTGTTGGTTTGTTTCGTTCGAGCGCTCGCGAACAGCGGACGGCCGTTTAATTTCCGGAAGTGGCGAGTTGGTGAACCAAAGACAAACTTTTCCGCTCCTCCTAAACCGATTTGCGGCGAACGAAAGTCACTTCTGTGCGTGCGCCGACATGCGATCAACCGGAGAGGAGTGAATGAAAAGAAAATGTTTAGTTTAAAAGCCGTTAAACGTCTCCCGTTCGTTCGTTTGTTCGCTGCGTGAAGTGCGAGCGGAAATCTGTTGGTGGGGCACCGGAAATGCCCCCGAGTGCGCGACGTTCGCTCCTCGACGACTCGCAAATGGGCAGTGAGCTGTGCGCAAAGCGCATTTGAACACAAAAGAACGCATTAAAAGTTGCTAAACGCTCCATCGAAAGGGCGAGCGAGAGCAAAAGAGTAAATGCACCAAAAACCGCCGAGCTAACGCTCAGAACAAACAGCAAACAAACAAGAACACTCATAATCCATCCACTAATCACAATTTTCTCTCCTTTCAGTTGGTCTGGGCTCGAACGAACCTGGTCGGCTGCGGATACGCGCGATGCCGCGACGTGTGGGGCGTGCTCGGCCGTGGACATCAGAACGTCTTCGTCTGCCACTACAATCCGCAAGGAAACAGGGTATTCGTAAATGGAAACGGCCAGATGCTTGCGGTTAGTAGCATAGTTGCTTAACAAACGACGAACTCTTCGAATATTATCCGTTTTTTGCACGACTCCTCTGCTCCAAATCTCCGACCATCTATTGAAACAGGCTCTTACCACTGCTTCTAACCTCGATCTTGGCATCTAACAACTCATGGACTTCTCTTGATGGGTCAAAAGCCATGGAATGCTTTAGTTTCCATTAGTGGGTTACTGTTTTTTTGCGCTACGAACGGCGCCTAGTAGGCGGTTTTGTTCGCTTTCCGTTTGAGTTAACAGACTAAAGCTTTATTCCTTGACTAACAACGCTCAATAGCCGCTTAATAATTGTGGGCATCTTCGTTTCTTCCTTGGGTTTTCATCAGGATCCACTCGGCTCGAAAACGGTCTCCACCTTTCTGTTCGTGTGCACCTTCTCACCATTTGTGTGTTTGTTTGTGCTTCCGTCGATCAAAAATCTTTCCAGAAACCTCAAGGTTGACTAATTGCTGAGTTTTAGCCGTTTCAGTCGCCAGCCTTCACATGGGCCTACAACCGTAACCAAGTGTGCAGTCAATGTCCAGAAGACGCTCCAGCTTGTTATGAAGGTCTCTGCTACATGCCCGAAAACTACGCGGCGCCGAACAAGAACGCGACGACGACCTTCCCGAACGCGAACAACCACAAGGGCTACCGCTGGGTGGAAACCGACAACACGGCCAACAACTCGCAGCAGAACGGCGGCGGTCAGGGCGCAGCGCAGAGCGGCTCGAATCAGCAGCAACAGCAGCAGAACTCCAACAACAACTCGAATGGATCCAACACGACCGGCAGCAGCAACAACAACGGCCAGAACGCGAACAACGACGCGCACCGGATGGGCAACCAGTGGGACAGCCAGAGCAAGACGGAGAACAACCGAATTTCGCAGAACACCGTCGAGTGATTGATGAGTCTCCTTGTTTCTTGTTGTCCACTCTCTCTCGCTCCCTCTAAATTATTCTCCTCCCTCCCCTCCATCCCTCCGAAACATAACCTCAACGCAGTATTTTGACATACGTGCATGTAATCTTGGGAATGCGTGTCTATTTGTAACGGGTATACAGTAGAATGTTGTTATTCTACACCTGAACCGAAAGCAGGACGTTTTGCCCCCCAGCGGACCACCCCCTTGCACTTCTATTCGCCGTTCGTTTCCCTGACGTTGTGCCGAGGAATTCGCTCCTTGTTTCTTATTTATTAGGTCCTCTCCTTCGCATTGTGATCGGCGGGCGGTAGCGGGTGCCCGACGGGAAGGCATTTTCAACCGCAATTGAAAACGACAACCCGAGTACCCGTCCCGTTCGCCGATTCTCCCCCGTTGCCCCCACTCCTCCACCCTCCATTAGGACACCACAATTCACGACTTGTGCATTCACTCCCGTTTTCGTTCGTCCATCCTCCCGAAAAAAGAACTGCAATGAAAGAAAACACGCATCCTGCCCGTAGTTCTTTTGTAAATACTTCTCCGATTTCCGTTAGGCTTCGATCCTGCCCGCCCGCCGATCCCCAACATCTGAAAGCTTCTCACCCGAACACGAATTACCTGCTCTCTCCTCAATTTGGTCTAAATTTCGTATTGCTCCCCGAATCCTCTGGAAACTTCTTCCGAGATGCAATCTGTTGGTCCGCTTTTCCTCCTTCTCGCTCAACAAACTCACTTTTAGGATTTCTCGCTAATTACGATCAAAAATCTCGGTATTCCTTTCGCTCGTAAGCACTTAATTGTTTCTCCTCCTCTACCGTAGGTGTTCTGCTCTTGTTTTCGCCTCCAACATCCCACCCATCCGCCCTCCTTAGTGCAATCGACTCGGTTTAGACGGGAATGTTCCAATTATTCCATTTCTTGTTGATTGATTGACTGCCCAGCCCCGATGCCGCCGCCCCCCGCCCTGTCGTCCAGCCGCCCGCCGTTCATTTTCGCTCCAGCAGTTCGAAGAGAATAAACTCGATGCTTGATGTTGCCAGTCGGTCTGATTGCAGGACGAAAACGATCTAATTAAAGCCAAGCTGTTGGCGTTTTCATCAAGAATCTCGTGTTCATCGTGCAAGTGGATGCCGAAAGCGCTTGCCCAATTTTTCGCCGTCCAGCCGATCTTCCTTGGCGGGTCGGCAGCTCGTTTCAAACGGAAGTCGTAACGGAAGCGGTGAAGCCACCATTCCCTTCCACGTCTTGACGACGTTCAAATGGACAACGAGCGGGGTTGCAAGAAGGAGGGCAAATCTGCATGCGATCAGCGATTCGAATTCAGTTCGAGCAGTCAGAAAGTGCGGCCGTTCAGTCTCGGGGCTGCTCGTTTTGACTGCTCCTCGCTCGCGATCGATCTCGGCTGGCCGACATGGTGCGACGCGTTGTACGTTCTTCCCTCTTCTTCCCGTTCCACTCGTCTTGCTTCCGCTTGCAGCACTTCCGAGAGTGGAATTCGATCCGCGAGATCAGCCCGCTGCCGTCCTCGCGCGGCCGTTCGCGCTCTCGCTCGGCTGTCCGTCGCTCGAAGGAGGCCGCCGCCGCGCCCGTCATCCTGCCCAGCCTCCCGCCCACTGCTCCGTCGACTGCCCGGCAGAAAGCGGCCCGCGCTCGTCTGCGCGATGCGCGCGGCCGCTTTCTCCCGGCCGAGAGGACGTCGGCTGCCGTCCCGCCTGCTGACAGCCGCTCGCGATCAAATCGACCGACTAGCCGCTCTCGCCGCACTCGCAGCCGCTCGTCGGCGAACGAAGCTTCGTGTGAGTCTCCTCTCGTCCTTCTCTCGCCACTCATCTCTTCCGTTTTCAGGCCTTCCCGTCGACTCCACCGACCGACTGGTCTTCAAGACGGAAGTGGAGACCGAAGGCCGCCGCCAAGTGCTCCGCCACGAGCTCGTCGCCCTGCCGCCGCGCGGCATTCGCAGGATGTGACGATCGGACCCATTACGAATAAAGACTTCAATAACTCGTCCTCTTTGCTTCTCTTCTCTCGCGAACTGAAGTCAGAGCTGTCGGAAGGAAGGCGGTCGAGTAGGCCCTTTTAGGGGGCGACGTTCACGAGCTGGGCGACCAGGTGGTGGCCGTCCTTCGGGTCATCGACAAAGTGAACCGACTGATCGGCGACTCGGAAGAGGTGCGTTCGATCAAGACACTCTCCTCATTCTTCCGCTCGTTCTTGCAGGTCTTCCGGACGGACGAGCGGGCGCAATTCACGACTTTCGACGAGTGGAAGGCGACCGTCCTGCGGCAACACGAGGCGGCGGCGGCCACTGAAATCCGTCCGCAGTTCGCCGCGACGGTCGAGCGGTTGGCGGCCGCGGGCTTCCGGCTGGACACCTCCGACCGACACGCGCAGCTCGTCGGCCTCGCTCACGCGTTCATCGGCGGCGTCCACCTGCAGCGAGCGATGGACGAGGGCTTCCGCGTGCGTTCCACCTTCCTTCCGCCCACTCACTCCTTCCTGCAGGTCCTCGAGCAGATCGCCGCGTCCATTCGCTCAATCAACCCGGCCGTGTTCGTCGAAGCCGAGGAGACTGTCCGCTCGCACGGGTAGCCGACTCAGCGGTCGGCCGTCTCACTCCCGACGCTCCGAATTGAAGCCGAGATTCTGTTGTTTGTTGTTGCTTCCCTTTTGTGTTGTCTGTTGGTTGTTGTGCGATAAATTGTTGATGTTTCTGTGATTCGAGTGGCTGTTCACAACAACCGGCTATTTGGAGCGGCGGAAGGCGGCCAGTTGAAGCGGCGGAGGGGTACACGCGTAGTCGCGGGCGAGTTTGGGGACTCGTCGAAGTGCAAGAGGGACGGCTCGCGCGTGCAGTCAGAGCGGGGGTGCACTCATTACTCGCCTAGAGGTCCGGGGGCATGTGAGGGGCGAGAGGATGCCGTGCACTCGTGCACGAAACGACAGGAAATCCAAGGCGGGCGTTCTTGCCGCCTGTTGGCAATCGAAAAAGAACTGGATGATCGCCCCGCCCGCCTCATCAACATCGATCCGCCCGCTTGCTTGCTGGAATCCGACCCGTCCGGCCGCTCCCTCCCCTCCGAGCAGCTCGACGACTGACTTCTTTCACGAACAGACGACTGTATTCATGCGAACATGTGAGAAACGGGAATTCGATCGAAGTTTTTGATCGAGATCGAACTTGAAAGAGTGAAAGAAGGAGGTTTAACGGGACGAAGAAAGATTTGAGCTCGGGCATCCCGTTCGAGACGACCTCGTTCTTGCAGCAAATCTCTTCAGTTCCCGGTCGACGGAGGAGCGAGCGGCGAGGCGGAGGAAGAGCGGGAACAGTCGGCCCTCTCTGCCGGGTGTCTCCCTCGAGCCGGACGGGCGGCGGCGTCCCGGGCGGATTGCGTTCGCCGTCCGGCCGCCCTCCGCCGCCCCTCCGCCGCCCCTCCGCCGCCCCTCCGCCGCCTCTCCGCCGTCCGCCGCCCGCATTCCTCCGCTCTCCCGCCCGCTTTCCCTCCGCGCTCTCTTCCTTCCTTCGTCCCGTGATTTTCGGCCGATTTCAGCTCCGTTCACGTCTCCACTGTTCGCCATGGGCCCGCTGACCAAGAAAACCGCCGCCGTCCCGGACTCCATCACCTTCCAGTCGACCGGCCCGGACGAGAAGCCGGCGGACAGCGCGCAGTCCTCCGCCTCGACCGCCCGCCAGACGTCCGCCCTCGCAGCCGAAGCCGAAGGCGAAGAAGGCGGGCGGCAAGAAGAAGGGCGCCGTCGCCAAGCCGTCCAAGAAGTCGGGCAACAAGAAGGACGGAAAGAAGAGCGTGAAGAAGAACGGCCGTCGGATCAAAAAGAAGACGTACAACTCGTACTCGTGAGTTCCCTTCTCTCCCAATCCACTCCTCTCTCTCCTACTTCCAGCATCTACATCTACCGCGTGCTGAAGGCCGTCCACCCGGATCTCGGCATCAGCTCGAAGGCGATGAGCACGATGGACTCGTGAGTTCTCCCTTTCTCTCTTCCACCCACTCCACTCTCTTCTTCCAGCTTCATGCACGACATCTTCGACCGTCTCTCCACCGAGAGCAAGCGCCTGTGCACCGCCCACCACAAGGCGACGCTGCAGTCGCCGGACGTGCAGGCGGCCGTCCGCCTCGTGCTGCCCGGCGAGCTGGCGAAGCACGCGGTCTCGGAGGGCACCAAGGCCGTCCAGAAGTACATGCAGAGCGCGGGCCTGTGAGCGGATGGACGAGCACACTCCCTCAGCCACGAGTCCTCCCAATCATCAATGTTCTCCCCTTAAGTCCTCTCCCAAGATGGTCTCCACTTAGTTCCCCTCTTCCTCTTGCAATCGATTTGTTTTGTCCCACGTAATGTCTTGCTTTCCCCTATTGGTTTTGTTTGTGCGCAGTGTTCGCTGATTAAAGACCACAAACGCGAATCATCGGCCTTCCTTTGGGCGGACGGATGTGGAAGCAGGGGAGCGGGTGAAGCGGTAAGGGGACGTCTGCAGTGAACGTTCTCCTCTTCCAATGGTCGGTTGGAACAAGACGGCTGATGATTTGAGTGTTCTCTTCCGAATGATCGAGCAAAGATAGACGTGAGAGGACAAAAGAGATCGCTTCTTCGCCTTCCGCATTGTCGTTTGTAGAAGAGTGAGCGGAGAATGTCACTCATTGGTCTGCGGACAGAACGGCGATGTGTGCGGGCGACGAGATTCCACTCTTCAACGGCTTCTCCCCGACCCCGTCCGAGTTGGCGCCCTCCAACTTCTGCCGCCCACTCGCGAAGCGGCGGGCGTGAGTGAGTAGAAAGGACAGCCGATCAGAAGCTTCATTTATTCTACACGAGGACACCGAAAGATCCACCCTTGAATCGTCCCCTCACTTCTGCTTCTTGGGCGGCCGCGGGCGGAGGAAGTGCGGCGAACGGGAACGCGGGCGCTTCTTGGCGCGACGTCCGACCGCCGGCTCGTCCGCTCCCGCGTCGCCCATCGACGGCTCCTCGGCTGAAATCACTCGACGATCAACGAGAATTCCCGTCCGCACTCACCGGCGGCCGACGTCGAGGGCTCGTTCTCGGGCGACAGGTCTTCCGCGGCGGCGGCCTCGCCCTCGTCCTCGTGTTCGGTCGGCTGGGGTGCCTCCACCTTCTCGCCGTCCTTCGACTGGGCGGCCGAGAGCGAGGAGTCGGTCACCAAAAGAGAGGGCAGTTGGGTGGGCGGAAGGAAGGACTCACCACTCTCGTCCAGTTGCCCCAGCGAGAACCCGGAGTCGTCGCACTCGGAGGCGTGAAGCGGGCTGTACTCGTCGCTGGCTGCAAGGGAGGGTCGCGCCGTCCGCAGTCGACGACTCACGCTGTCGAACTCCACCTTTCGGCGGGAGTTCGATGGCCAAAGAAGGGAAGGGAATGTGGGAAATTCCCCTTGGATTCCGAGGGCCGAGCACGATCGACAGAGAAGAGGGTTTATTTCCAACTCCAAAACGAACTACAAACAGGCGGACGAGCCGCACGGGTGGTCGGTGGGGAGCGGATCGAAAAAAGGTGCCCGAAAGGGGCGGAAGCCGGCTTTTATACGCGAACGGAGAAGGGCGGCCGGCCGGTCGGCGGGTGGGCGGGGGAGAAAAACAAAGCGGCCGTCGGGCGGTCGTCGGTCGGCGGCTCGATCGGGCGAAACAAAGACGGCAACGAAAGGAAGGTGGGGGGAAGGCGGGTGGGCGAGAAAGAACGAGATTGCGCGAAGCCGCTCACCGCTCGTTCGGCCACGTGTACGAGAGAAGGCCGAGAGTTCGCTGCGTTGAGCCGTGCTCCAGGATGGCCACCCGCAACTTGGGGAGGCAAGAGGACGTGCTCCGAATCGGGCGCCCTCCTTCTCTTGAACCCCTGGTGGAAGACGGGGAGAAAGACGTGGACTCGAGCGGAGCGGCGGCGGTTCGGCTGGAGACACAAGAAAGAACAATGGGAGAACTACAAACAAACAAACAACTTAATTAAAGAGAGAAGAGCGGAATGGGGGCAAAGGAGGAGCAACGAGAATGATCGATGGGTTGATTTCTCATGGCTTCAAGGCCGTACGGCCACGGAACGGCGGGCTGAGCTCTCCGCAAGGTGGATTAATCGCGTCCGTCCTTTTCGTCTCGCGCGTTCGCGACAACGCTCGGCCTCCTGCAGCAACGACGAATCGGGGTCGCGATCCCCCTTCATCGGCGACGTGGAACGAGCAGCCTCTTGGCTCATCGCACTCTTTCCGCAAATGAGGAGCGAAGAGCAAACGAGCGCCTTCTTTCCTCCGCAGCGACTGCAGAGCGTGGATTTGCATGAGGAGAACGCGCCCGCATTCTCGCACTCCCCTCTCTGCCGATCGACCGCTCCTCCGCTCCGTTCGACTCGAAGATGGCCGACGGGAGCGCGGAGACCACGCCGTCGCCCGTCCTCCGCGTGGGCGAGTGGCGGACTTCCGCGAGGGCGCCGAGTTCCCGACAACACGTGAGTCCGCCGCCCGCCGGACCGCAGGAGCAGTTCGTGGCGCTCTTCTAACGCCACGGGGGGCCGCTGATGGGCCGCGTGTGGGCGGAGCGGGGTCGAATTCGGGCGGCTTTCGTCGAGTACGCGTCCTCCCACCCGCCCACTCACCGCCTCGTTCAGCAACGAGCGGGAGTACACGGTCGGGCGGTCGCCCGGCTCGTCCACCTTTTCCACGTGACGCCCTGCGTGCTGCGCGTGGGCGACTGCGAGGTGCTCGGTGAGTGCGGGCGGCGCACACACGACCCAGCCGGCCGGCCGCCTTCAGGCAGCGCGAATCTCAAGCAGGAGTCCGCCCACACGTGGCTGGACGGCCGCCTCCTCCGCTTCGTCGGGCCCGAAATTCACGGCTTCTGGGTTCGTTCTCTCCTCAAATCCTCCCTCTTTGCAGGTCCTCTGCCGCAAAGCGGACCCCGAGACCATCGAGGTGTGAGGGCGGCGGTAGGATCCGCGGAATAAATGGACGGCTTCTCCTGTGTGCTCGCTTCTTTCTTGAGTGTTCGATTGGCGATAAAATCTTCCGCACGTGCCCGCGTTCTTCCTGCTCGGCCACGCGGGAGGTCGCGTGAGTTCGCCGCTCGCTACTCGGTGGCCTGCTACGAGGCGGTCAGGACGATGGAGGAGGTGCAGCGGACGGCCTTCTTTCTTTGCTTCGGGCATCAAATCGTCGCGGGCACGACCTCCTGGACGACGAGATGGTCAAACGGGGGCGGCCGAACTTCAACACGGTCGTCTGAGTGCCCGCCGTTGGGCCCTCGCGTTCAGAACGTCCTCGACTTTGAACGAATTCCCGGCCCGCTCGCTGAAGGACTCGTCGAACGAGCGGAAGGCGTTCTCGATGTTCCCACTTGTTCTCGTCTTCAATCAGGGCGTCCCGTTCATCTCCAGCAACGAGAGCAGCGCTCTTCAACCGAACTCATCCGCAAATCCGCAAGCCGGCCGCCCGGACGCCCGCCGTCGACGAGGGCGAGCGAGCGGAAGGAAAACGTGGGGCCTGCCGCCCGCTTGCGTCCAGCCAGACGGGCGGTCCGGGCGTTTTCGGGCGGTCCGCCTGCTCGCGGTGATTTCGGCGGCCGCCCTCCTTTCGGTGAGGGAGAGCATTCCGTTCTGATTTCCTCCTCACTTTCCGCATTGCCGTCGAGCCGATGTCTGCTTGCTGATTGTCCGGCGGCTTTTCTTTCTGCCGAGCGCGCTTGTGTTCGGCCAAGAACGAGCCGAAATGCGGCGGCAGAACGAAGCCGCTCCTCGTTGTCCCGTTGTTCTCGCGAACCAACGAGCAGCACCGAGATCGGAGGAATCGAACCTCTTTTGTTCCCCGGACGCCGTTTGGTGCACTGCCGTCTACTCTCTGGAATGATGGCCGTTGTGGTCGAAGGCTTCCAATCGCTGCGGGTTGAAGCGAGGGCCATGAGGACGAAGCCCGTTTCTGCTTCTTCTTCCTCCCCGACTGTCCGTCTGCAGAACCGTCGGCGGCTCGCCATTGACGAGCCACTTCGTCTTTCGTTCTTTTATCGGATGTTCTGCAATGACCTCCGGATGCAATCACATCGAACACTTTGAGGCCCTACTGTTCTCGTTGTTGTTCGTCGATCGCCTCCTGCATTGTTGCATCACAACACTCTGATTATCCACTTCTTTATTTCGGGGTACTTTCCTCTCCGATCGTTCCTCTGATCTCGTTCGTGCGGGTCCACTCGAGACGATTCTCGACCCCATCCACCCTTTTGCTTTCAGGCACCCGCACCGGGTTGGATCCTCAGGCTGGTTTGTTTTCCTTTACGAACAGAATGAACGGGTGGGCTGGCAGCAAGAGATAACGTACGGGCAGATTTGATTGCGTGCCAGCATCAACGCGTGGCCAGATTGGTCAGAAAGCAGGCGAGCACGAGAGTCCCCTGTTTTTGCCTCAGGGTGGAAGCGTGGACTCGTCCGCCCCTTCCGCTGCGCGTCCACCCGCTTCCTGAGTGCGGGTGGAGGGTCGAATGGCGCGAATGTTTCCGCCGTTCCCCACGAAGCGCCGGTGATCGAGTCGACATTCGATCGCCAGATGCAAGTGCGGAATAAAACGGCCGGCTGCACGCTTCTTCTCGCAGCGGAAGAAGCGGTGCCCCGAAGCTCGAGCGGACGTACCGAGGATCGTGGCCTCTACTCGAGGACAGGATGCTCGGCTCGGACGAGACGGCGTTCACGAGCAGCTCGTGCGGGCATGCGGCAAACACGTAAAGCCCACTTCGTTCGAGGTGGGAACGGAATAAACCGCCCCTTAACCTTCTTCTTCATCGCATTAGCAAAAAATTGGCCCCAACGAACATAAAGCAAGTAATCCCCGCGATCAGAAAACTCAGGGCGCACATGACGAACGATCTCTCGGAATAAATTCCGAAGAGCGACGGGACTAAACGCGCGTGAAATTGAACCGCTCACTTCCAATCAACATTGGCGATTTTCATACCCCGTTGAAATGGAATACGCGCGGAATAAAAACTGTAAACATTGGATCACTTTCTGCAGTAATGGAAAAGTAGCAACTGTTCTTGTGCGTTGAAAAGAGACCACTCGACGGCAACAACCTTGTTAAAGGAAGAAAGAAATCATCGATATGACTCGTGAAGCCGATTGAAAGCAATCCTCTTGACAGAAATGATCGCTTGCTCACCTCTTCTGGACGTTCTTGAAAGCAATGACCGAACCTAGCCACGAACAATTAAGTCCATCACAAAACAGAACGAACGGAATAAGCTTTCGACTAGCAGATCACCGAGCAACGGCGAAATAATCTCTCGGCGTCCTCCATCAAGCAAACGTGGATTGAAACAATGGAACGACAACGATCGGTTCCCGATTGGCGAGTGGACGGCTTTGCTCCTCCCGTCCGGCCGGCGGAAGTGTCTTGAACGTCCACTCGTTCGCGTGTTCAAGTTGCCTGCTTCTTGCTGCATTTCTCTCGTGTTCTTTGCCGATCCCCCGAACTTCCACTTTCCGCAAGCAGGCGGCCGAGTTTTGGCGCGAGACGAGCGGCGTGCGTGTGCGTCCTTCTCCGCCCGTTTGCCCGTCCGCCGTCTCGCCCCCGCCGCCCGTTCGGCCCGCCCCGCCGAGCGGCGTATAAAAGCGGCCGCCCGCTTTCCACTCCCCACCGTCGTCTCCAGTCGTCACTCAGCGCTCGTTCTCCGCACTCCCCCACCCACCGATCGTTCGACGATGTCCGGCCGCGGCAAAGGAGGAAAGGGCCTCGGAAAGGGCGGCGCCAAGCGGCATCGCAAGGTCCTCCGCGACAACATCCAGGGTGAGTCCTCCCTTCTCTCGTCCCGCTCATCCCCCTCCCCGCAGGCATCACCAAGCCGGCCATCCGCCGTCTCGCCCGCCGCGGCGGCGTGAAGCGCATCAGCGGGCTCATCTACGAGGAGACCCGCTCCGTCCTCAAGGTCTTCCTCGAGAACGTCATCCGCGACGCCGTGAGTTCCAAACAACAACTGTTCATTCCTCCTTCCCCCGTTCAGGTCACCTACTGCGAGCACGCGAAGCGCAAGACCGTCACCGCCATGGACGTGGTGTACGCCCTCAAGCGCCAAGGCCGCACGCTCTACGGCTTCGGCGGCTGAGCGCCCTCCCGCCCGCCCGTGCAGAACGACCGCTTATACTGGCCCGTCCAACTAGTCCCCTCTGATCCCAAACGGCCCTCATTTAGGGCCACAAGTCGACGGAGGGTGGTGGAAGGCGTGTGTGAGAGGAATAAACTGATTGATGCTGCTTGTTGTATTGATTGGAAATTGGAGAGGAAACGGTGAGAAGTGATTTGGGCGGCAGACGAACGCAAGAAATGAGTGGTGGGTTGGTCGAGAGCATGGGACGTGTTTGCGTTCTCTTTCGTGAAGTGGGCGATAGTTTGGTGTGATCAATCGGATCGCAAGGGGAATTCTCCTCTACGTCCACATCTCCGCTTCCAATCGGTGGGCGTCCACGGGTTTGCCGCTCCTTTGCGCCTGCCGGTCGGCCGGCCGCCTTCCCGCCGCTTTCCGTTCGAATTCGGGCGCGCGGCGTTGTTTTCGCCGCCGACCGCCGCGTCCGTCCGCTCGATCGTCTGGGCGGCCGGCCTGCACGCGGCCCCCGTCGCCCCGCTGCCCGCCCGCTCGCCTGCCGCTCGGCCCCGCCCTCCCCGCAGTCCGGCGGGTGAATAAAAAGGCCCCCGCCACCCGCCTTCCGCACCGAACTCCCCGCAGTTCCCCCTCGCTTCAGCTCGCCGCTTTCCCCGCTCCCACTCGTCCAGCGATCATGTCCGGCCGCGGCAAAGGAGGCAAGGCGAAGACCGGCGGCAAGGCCAAGTCGCGCTCCTCGCGCGCCGGCCTCCAGTTCCCGGTGGGCCGCCTGCACCGCCTCCTCCGCAAGGGCCACTACGCGGAGCGCGTGGGCGCCGGCGCCCCCGTCTACATCGCCGCCGTCCTCGAGTGAGTCCCCTCCACTGCCCTCCTCCTCAATTAATCGCCCTCCCCGCTGCAGGTACCTGGCCGCCGAAGTGCTGGAGCTGGCCGGCAACGCGGCCCGCGACAACAAGAAGACGCGCATCAACCCGCGCCATCTGCAACTGGCCGGTGAGTCCCCATTCTCTTCATTTTGTTGCTGATCCCCTCGCTTTCAGTGCGCAACGACGAGGAGCTCAACAAGCTGCTCGCCGGCGTCACGATCGCCCAGGGCGGCGTGTTGCCCAACATCAACACCGTCCTCCTGCCCAAAAAGACCTCCGAGCACGCCTGAGCGCCCGACCGACCGAAAGCGACCGCTGAAGCTCGCCACAACTAGTCTCCTCTGATCCCAAACGGCCCTCTGTTAGGGCCACAAATCCGTTGATCTCGTTGTGTGAATAAACTGATCGATTGCTCGGAGTTGTGCATGAAACGGTGGGGATGGAAGAAGACCGAGAGGGAGGAATTTCCCGCTCGAGCATTCGAGTAGCCGGAACGAAAGAAGTTCTCCTTCCGGCGGTGCGGGGAATTTTCGGGCGATCAGCCGTCTACATCGCCGCTCGTCCCGATTCCGAGCAGGAGAACGAATGAGGAGTCAAACAAAGGCGATGATCGAAACGAATGGTCGGCTGGGATGCGCCAGACGGCAACGATTCCAGTTTCACGTGCAAATTTCACACATTTCTGTCCACTTCGGCCGACTTGTGTGCCGCAGCTGGAAGATTCCGAGTGGAGTCTTCGATTTCTGCTTCCTTCCCGCCGAAATCGCCGCCCGCCTGTCGCCCCGTTGCAGCGGGAAGGGCGCACCACTCGCCGCCGCCCCCTTCGGTCGGGCGTATAAAAGCGGGCGGTCGGGCGGCGGCCTCCCCACCCGTCGTTCACTCGACCCCCGCTCTCTGCCGCTCCGTCGCCCGTCGATCAGCAGCCATGGCCCGCACGAAGCAGACCGCCCGCAAGTCCACCGGCGGCAAGGCGCCCCGCAAGCAGCTCGCCACGAAGGCCGCCCGCAAGTCGGCGCCCGCCACCGGCGGCGTCAAGAAGCCGCATCGCTACCGCCCCGGTGAGTCCCCCTTTCAATCCACTCATTCAGTTGATTTCCTCGTTCTTTGCAGGCACCGTGGCGCTGCGCGAGATCCGCCGCTACCAAAAGTCCACCGAGCTGCTCATCCGCAAGCTGCCCTTCCAGCGGCTGGTGCGCGAGATCGCGCAGGACTTCAAGACGGACCTCCGCTTCCAGTCCTCCGCCGCCGGCGCCCTCCAGGAGGCGGCCGAGGCGTACCTGGTCGGCCTCTTCGAGGACACCAACCTCTGCGCCATCCACGCCAAGCGAGTCACCATCATGCCCAAGGTGAGTGCCCGTGCGTGCAGAAGAATTACCCCTCACTCCCGCCTGTTAAGGACATCCAACTCGCCCGCCGCATCCGAGGCGAGCGCGCCTAAACGCCCGCCGGACCGCCGCCTCGTGCAGCCGCTGAGAGCGTGAACCCCCCACCCAACCCCTGATCCCAAACGGTCCTCTGTTAGGGCCACAATCTGCGGAGTGGTGAGAAGAGTGTGTGAATGAATAAACTGATTGCTGACTGGTGCTGTCGTCTGGTGATCATTGAGGGGAACGGGTGGGAGTGCGCTGGAGTCTTTGGATCGGCTGTCTGTTGGCCAGAAGATGGGATTTGCAGGGTTGGGATAGCGTGAAGTTTGAATCTTCTACGCGGTTTCTTCACCTACTTTGGATGTTGCTCCGCTCCGCTCGGCTTTCCGTTCGATTCGCGGCGGGCGGGCGGGGGACGCGGCGGTCGGCGATTTTGGCGCGCGATTTCGGCGGGAAGGCCGACCGGACGCCGCGTTCCCCCGACCGCGGCCTCTCGCTGCGGAAAGGTGGACTTCGAACCCCGGCGACCGGCCTGCTTGCTGGCTGGACGCCGACGCCCAGCCGCATGCCTGCCGCTCGTCCGCCGTCTGCCCCGCGCACCGGCCGCCACCTCCCGCTCGCGAATAAAAGGCGGCCGCTTCCCCCCGCTCCCCACCAGTCAAAAGACGCCCGTTTTCTGCTCTCTCGCTCCCCCACCGACCGACCGACCGAATGGCGCCCAAGCCCGCCGGATCCAAGGGAAAGAAGGCCGTGAAGGCCGTGAAGAAGACCGGCGGCGACAAGAAGCGCCGGCGTGGCCGCAAGGAGTCCTACGCGTGAGTCCCTTCCCCTCCTTCCTTCGATCATCCCTCCGTTCAGGGTCTACATCTACCGCGTGCTCAAGCAGGTGCACCCCGACACGGGCATCTCCTCCAAGGCCATGTCCATCATGAACTCGTTCGTGAACGACGTCTTCGAGCGCATCGCCGGCGAGGCCTCCCGCTTGGCCACGGTGAGTTCCCCTTCCTTCAATCCATTCACTGCTTTCTCGCCTTCAGTACAACAAGAAGTCGACGATCTCGTCGCGCGAGGTGCAGACCTCCGTGCGGCTGATCCTGCCCGGCGAGTTGGCCAAGCACGCCGTCTCCGAGGGCACCAAGGCCGTCACCAAGTACACCGCCGCCAAGTGAGCGCCCGACGACCGGCCAGAGAGTGTGAAGCCCCTAACCAACCCTGATCCCAAACGGCCCTCTGTTAGGGCCACAAATCCGTTGATCTCGTCGTCTTGTGTGTGAATAAACTCGCTCGTTCGATTGCAAGTGTTGCTGGAGCTTGTCGGAAGCGGGAGAAACAGAGCAGCGAGTGGACGAGAAGAAAGCGGCTAAAATCAGTCGTTCTCGAGACCTTTGCTTCGTCAAGTGGTGTCTTTGAAATTAACGAAAACTCGTGTGGTTCGCATCGCCGTTCTAAACGAGCGAGTGTGTGGATTGAAAGCCGTCCGGGGCTTGCCGATTTCTTCCGAATAATCGAGCAAAGAGTGCCCGTTGGCGATTTCGGTGTTGCTTGGAAACGGTGCCTGATGGCCATCAAAAAGCAGGTAGCTTCGTCATGTGCTGTGGAATAGAACATTTTTAGAACAGCATCTTACTGGCCCGTCCCGGTTATGACGTTAAACTGAGTCCGGTCTGATCCAGGGCCAGCCCCCCGCAATTGGACTTTAAACAAACTCCGGCTACGACTCGACAAACAGAGGGTCTCACGGACGTAGACGGGCAACGACGTTCGCTGGGCACTCGGACGAAACGAGCCCCGAAGGGACCTGCAGAACAAAATCGTCCTCACCCCCGGAGCGCCCAGGCCCAACTGCACATCCTGACATTCAACCTACACACCGGACTGCCAAACGCGCCCGCCAAGGACCTGTTCATGAACGAGCTCCACGGCCTCCATCGATTCAAGTACGACGTCATTGGCCTGAGCGAGACCCGAGCCGCCACCGCATCCCAAACCGAATGGACCGAAACCGGAGACGAGATCATCATCGGCGCGGGCGTTGGGCCAAAGAAGGTCGGCGGCGTCGGATTCATCGTCAACCGGCGACTGGTGCCCCAAATCGACAAAGTCAAGATCATCTCGGCGCGGGTCGGGACCCTCAAGCTCCAACTCTCGCCGAAGAAGACGCTCCTCATCGTCCAAGTGTACGCCCCTCACTCCGGACCCAAATACACGCTGGAGGACCACGAGAAGTTCTACGATGATGTCCACGACGCTCTGAACCAGCCGGCCACGCACAAGATGGTGATCGGCGACTTCAACGCCCAACTCGGACCGCGGACGATCGAGCGCTACATGGGCCCATTCACCGGACCCGACTGGACGCCGCTCGGAGAGATGATGGCAGACTTCGCGGAAGGCGAGAAGCTCTTCATTATCAACTCCCTCTTCCAAAAGAGCGACGCGCAACGATGGACGTACCGATCAATCAACGGACAAACGCGGCACGAGATCGATTTTGGGTTGATCTCGGACCGCCGCCTCGTCCGACGATACGACGTCATCGACCGCCTCAAGTTCGGATCCGACCATCGCCCCGTGCGCTTCACGCTGAGCCTCCCGATGATCTTCCGGCGCAAGAAGCACGTCCAGAAGGCAAGCACCTTCAACTCGGCCCTTCTCGAGCGCGCCATCAACTCGCGCGACTGGAACTTGAACGGCCCCCTCGAGGGTAAGTTCAATCAGTTCCAGGAACGACTGCAGAAATGCGTCGAAATCGCGAAGGTGCCGAAGCCAAAGAAGCCGTCGCGCCTGACGGAGGAGACCCACCAACTGATCAAGCGGAGACGGGAGCTCAACTACGACTCAAATCCGGAGGAACTTGTCGAACTCTCGAAGCGCATCCGCCGCAAAGTCCAGGAGGACCACGAGACGTTCCAAATCCAGAAGCTCCTCCAAGCGGCCGCCAACCGTCGATCGCTGAAGAAGTGCAAGCGCGAACTCCGGCAGCAAGTCGGAACGATGCGAGCACTCAAGGCCGACGACGGGACGACTCTCACGACGCGCGCCGACATCGACCGGAGATGCAAGGAGTTCTACACAGATCTCTTCGCATCGAAAGTCGACGTCGCACTTCTTGCCGACCCCCGCGAAGACGAGCCAATCCCGCCCATCATCGCCTCCGAAGTGCGCGCGGCCGTGGAGAGCCTGAAGAACGACAAGGCGCCAGGACCGGACGGGATCACCAACGAGGTGCTCAAGAACGGCGGCCCGACTCTCGTGTCGGCAATCGTGAATCTCTTCAACGACTGCCTGGACCAAGAGGACGTGCCGCCCCAGTGGAAGACGTCCCGCACCGTGATCCTTCCGAAGAAAGGCGACCTCGAGGATCTCCGCAACTACCGCCCGATCGCCCTCCTCCCGACGGTCTACAAGCTCTTCACAAAAGTGCTTGTAAACCGGATGACACGCCAACTGGACGAGCAGCAGCCACGCGAACAGGCCGGATTCCGAAGCGGATACTCGACGGCGGACCACCTACAGACGATCAACCAAGTCCTCGAGCGCTACCGCGAGCTGAAGCAGCCGCTCTGCCTCGTGTTCGTGGACTACGAGAAGGCGTTCGATTCGGTGGAAATCAACGCGGTGATCAACGCCCTCGTCCGCCAAGGCATCCCGCCGCAGTACGTCCGCACGCTGCTCAACACGAACACGGACTGCTCAACGACGTTCCAACTGTTCGCCCGCCCGATCGAAGTGCCCGTGCGACGTGGAGTGCGACAGGGAGACACCATCTCCCCGAAGCTCTTCACTGCCGCCCTCGAAGACGTCTTCCGGACACTCGACTGGGACTGGAACGAGGACTACGGGATTCCAATCGACGGCGAGCGACTTCACCACCTCCGCTTCGCAGACGACATCGTGCTCTTCGCTCCCGGACCGCGAACCGCTGAACGAATGCTGCGCGAACTCGACGATGCCGGCGCCCGAATCGGACTCCGGATCAACCGGAAGAAGACAAAGGTAATGGTTAATCGTCACTGCAGCGCCGCGCACGGAACGGGACCGATCGTGCTCAACGGAGAACCCCTCGATCTGGTGGACAAATACGTCTACCTTGGACAACAACTTACCCCTGAGCACGAGATCGACGGGGAGATCCGGAGACGACGCTCGGCCGCGTGGTTTGGATTCAAGAACATCGCCGACGTGCTCAAGAAGATGCTCGACGCCACGATCCGCGCCCAGCTCTTCAACTCGACAATCCTGCCCGCACTCAACTACGGCGCTCAAACATGGACGATGCGGAAGAGCGAGCAGACGAGCCTCACGACGACTCAACGGGCGATGGAGCGGCGGATCCTCGGAGTGAGCCTACGCGAGCGCGTGCCAAGTGCGGACATTCGAGCGCGAACCCGATTCAAGGACGCGGTCGAGGACGCACTGGAACGTAAGTTTGCGTGGGCCGGACACGTGGCCAGACGCGCGGACAACAGATGGGCGACTCGCACGACCTTCTGGTGGCCGTACGACCTCAAGCGTACTGCCGGACGACCCCCAGACCGATGGCGCAAGGACATGGACAAGACCCTTGGACGCGGATGGCAACAACTCGCGCAGGACCGCACCGAATGGAAGGAACTGTCGAAGTATTCGCATCAAATCATTAGATAATCTCGCAATTGTCTTTTGTTTTGATTGAACCGAATAAATTCGTATTCGTATTCGTATATTCGTATCTTACTGGCAGAAATAAGCGATCGGTTGGCCGCGTGTGGCAACGCCGAAAACGGGACGGATTTTTTGGACCTCACGCATCGAACAGCCGAGCGGAAGTTTTTCGCGAGTTTGGAGCGAATTTGGACACAAAGAAACACTCATGCCTTCTTACAACAAGACAGTGAGGACCTTCAACGCCGGCTTTGCATGGTTCGTTAAAGTAATGGATAATTTGTCACCTTAAATCATTCGAGTGTAAACGATCTGTTGTTCAATCGTGAGGCTCGTTGATTCGAAACGATCGTAAAGAGATCGAGTGGATTGTGCAGGACGAGGATCCGAAATCCACTTGTTGATTTCACGCCAACGGCGAGGAGAACGGAGGAGGAGGGGCGGAGGGATAATTACTCGCCGAGCGGCACCAATTCGACGGCTAATTCGCATCCAAACGGACGCCCGTCCGTCGCATCTTCTTCACTCTTCAACGAACTGCTTGCGGCACGAGGATCGTGTGTTGTTATTGTTCTAATTGTTCCACGCAGTCCGTTGGGCAAGGAGGCGATTGAATGGCGGGGGTGTTCGATGACCTCCAACCTTCGTCTTTGTATTTGCATTCACCGGTTAACAAAGCCCGAATAGCTGCTGAGAAGCGGGCACATCCGATCGGTTGGGTTGTTTTTCTCGTCGTCCTCCTCCACTTTCGATTTTGCCGTCCGCTGCTGCCGGTCGGGCGATGATGGCGGAGATTAAGAGAGAAGAGCGGCGAGGCGGCAATTGACCGAGAAGAAGAGCCAATGCTTCAATTGGAATCGATTTATTCAGATCAATGCATTGCGATTAAACGATTTTGTTCGCCAACTCCTTGATGACCTCCGACGTGAATCGAATGTGCGAGTCGCGAGTGGCGGCACTGCAGACGGCCAGCCGCAAGAAGAAGATTTCCTCCACTTTGCCCGCCACCAAGTGAATTCGCCCGTCGGCGTTGATTTCGTTTAGAAGATCGTTGGTCAATTGGTTGTTGCCCTAGAACCACGATCAATTCAATCGGAAGAGGAGAGAACACAAACCTTCAGGCGGAAGCAGACAAGTCCCAGGTTGGGCGGCACGACGAGCTCGAAGCGGGGATCCTCGAGGATGAGATCGGCAAACAGGCGCGACAATTGCACTTGCTGAAGATTGCCTGGACTGCTTCCTCGATTCACCCGTCTGCTTACCGTTCGCTGGTAATTTCGAATGTGATCCAAGCCGAGAGCACGGAGGACGAACCAAACCTTGAGGGCGCGGAAGCGACGACCCAGTGCAATTTGCAGATGCTAAAGCCAGAAATTAATCGAATGAATGCCGGAATCGATTGCCTACTCGGTAGTCGGTGGCCGTGGATTGGTACTCGTGTTTCAGGTACTCGGCGTCCACGTTGAAGTGCAGCGACGCCTCCGTGGCGTTCTTGAACCACAGCGGCGAGCAGTCGAACGTGATCATCATCGCCTTGTGGGGATTGAAGTCGAACGAGTCTGCGTACTCGATGCCGTCGATCATTCCGCGGAATTCGGGGCATAGCAAGTAGCTTCCTGAAACGCAATCTACTCATCGTTCCTTCGTTGCCTGAGCTCACCGGCATAAGCCGCGTCGATGTGCAGCCAAATGTTCTCCTGCTGACAGATCGGACCGACTGCTCTCAGGTCGTCTACTGCGCACGTGCCCGTCGTGCCAACGGTCGCGATCAAAATGAAGGGAATAAGGCCGTGGTCACGATCTTCCTGAAATCGTTTGCTTGAAACAGGAGGAGCCATTAGACGGGTTGCCTTGATGGCCTGTCGAAGAGCGGCCTCGTCGATGCAGAAGTTGTTGGAGGAATTAGTCGTGCTTGTGGCGATCTTCCGCATTTTCACTCCCGCCAACATGATTCCTTTGGCAACGGAGCAATGAGCCTGCAATTCCGCGAATAATCGACTGTCCCCATTCGAAAGCTCACTTGTTCGGAGCAATAGGCGACCAGACGGTTGAAATAACTGCCGTCGTGGCTGTCGAACGTGGTCACTCCGCCGTTCTCCTTCACGCCGTTCGAGGGGGACGAGTCGAAGATATTGCTGATTGCGGACTTCAAATGCAGATTGTTCATCGCGTTGGAGAGCTTCTCGAACTGCGAAGGGTTGCTTTTCAGGCTCTGAATCAGGGCAGGGGGATAAGAAATAAGAATTCCGCTCGTACGGCAACGATTCGTGCTCGCGCGGCCAGAATGGCGACAAAAGTGGCGTCCGAAGCGGTCGCCTGAATGATGCCCGCGCCCGGCCCCGGATCCGAGTTGCGGAAGTGTTCGGGCAGTCCGATTGCACTCGCCAACCAGTCGGTCATCTTCATCTCCAGTTCGGTCATCGAAGGACTCGACTTCTGCAAAAAGTCCTCATGCACTGAAATTCGAAACGAGGCTGAGCTCACCCATGTGAATCCGATGCTCGCAATGGCGGACGAGAGCATGTCGCCCATCAAAGCAGGATAGCTGCAGGCCGTCGGGTAGTAGGCGAAGAAGTAGGGGTGATGCCAGTTGGTGTTCGTGCTCAAGACCGTCGGCTCCAGCTCGTTGAAGATAGTGGCCCACGAGTGAGGAGTTTGCGGCGGCTCGTCGGGAATCTGAACTCAAAGATGGATAAAAGCATCATCGATGGACGGAACGAACAAGTTCGTTCATGAATCCCGGCTGCACGTCGGGCATCGGCTTCCGTTCGGCCAGCCGCTCCCAATAGTCGGCGATGAAGTCGACCATCTCTTTTCCGTGCTTGCGGAACGCCTCCGAATCCATGACTAAATCAACAACACAATAACGCGATTGCTCCTGGTTCGCGAGTGCACGAAACGAATGAACACGAGAGGGAATCCAGTGGGTATTGCGCGTTGTGTGAACCTCGCCGAACGACTCTTCTCTAAAATGATGCCATCAAAAAAAGAAGAAAGACAGTAGCCCACTCGGCATGAGAACACTTGCATCTCTTGCGTGTGTTTGAAAAGCGGTTCCCGTTTCCTTTCGGGGCCGCTGGAAACGGTGCGGGCAATTAGCGTCACGGCGGCCGGCGAACAACTCGGGTGTCCGTCGGCAATCGAGACGCCCACTCCTCGGTCCGTCCGAGAACCTACTTCTTTATGCCCATCGAATGTCGGAAAAGATTTGTAACGAAAAGGAGAACCGGCGGATGTCCGTCATTTGCATTCGAGAAGTACGAGAAGGGGGAAAGCGGAGAAGAAGTGGACTCGTTCGGCCCTCTTCGGACAATGAGGGAAGAACGAAACGATTTGCGGAGGTAGGCGGGGAAAAATTTCTGAGTTTTGGGGGCAGAAGAACGATGAGGGCATACCGGGAATCGGCAGAAAGGAAATGAAAGTCTTGAGCTCTTAACGAAGAAGAACTTCCTTGTTAGGCGTGATGTTCTGGGAATCCGAAGCATCTTATCTTTTGTGCTTCCATTGCGAAGCGTTGGCTTCCGCTTATCAAACGGTGCCCCGATTAACAACCCACTTCCTTCGTCCGTACTTCCTGGTGCCTCCGTGCACTTCAGTCACTCGCTTCCCATCAGCTGCTCAACTTCCTTTGGTTTCAAGTTATCATCCGCTTATTCAAGGGTTTATTCAATGAAAATTCGACGCAATACTTAGATCAGTTTAATATAAATGGAAATACAGGAGGGAACAACAAACCCGTAAGTCATTTGCGTTCGTTTTGTTCAAACCGGGGCAATCGACCACAATTTGGGGTCTTGGCGCATCAGCACAGTCCGCAGGTCTTCGCACAGTCGATTCGGACGTCGCAAAGCTGCAGGACGCGCACGTGTTCGCACGTTTGGGCGTCGGAGAGGTCGGCACAGCGAACGGGGCGGGCGGGAACGTCGCCGCAGATGCCGCAAATCCGCGGGCACATGAGTTGAGTCAACGGCGACGCACAGCTCTGTTCATGGATTCGCTCACAAGCAGCACTCTTGTCCAGGCAATCTAAAAAGAATGAAGAGTTCAAAACAAGAACTTGTTCGATCGTTTACCGCTTTTAGCCGCCCGTTGAGCAGCACACGTGCCGCACGAATAGGGGCACACTTGATCGCGGATCTCTTCGAACTGTTCGCAGTAACCGAAGATGGACATCGACCAGAAAGTGCAACGCCAGTTCTTGTCCGTGCACTCGGTCACTTCGATCGGCGTGATGGGCGGCGAACTCGGCGGCGACGGACGAGAACCGAACGCGTTGAGGGCATTCGTTTGGACCGCACTCTGACCGCTCGTGATCGTGATGCTCGAGGGATGCGGGTGGATGATGAAGTGGGTTTCCTGAAGCGTCCTTCCGATAAAATCTTGGACGAGCACTGCGATCGCCGACGGGCAGCAAGCCAACGAAGACAAGACTTTAGCAACGAACATAACGGTCTTATTTCAAGCGTTTATTACCCAATAAATTATTATTAGCAGTTAATGAGCAAACGAATAAAGCGATACGTACAGACAGCCAAACGGAAGACATAAACTTTCCACGTACATTCGATCTCTGCAGCCGAAAGACCCGCATTTGCAACGAGAAAGTGCGACAATTGAAAGCGATGAGGAAGACGAGCGGAGTGCGCAAATAAATGGAACGAAAGCACGAGTGAAAGCGTTCGATTAGCCGTACGTGCGGGTCGCCCAACGGGACTGGACGTTCGTCATGATCGGACGAAAGCGGGTGTTAAGCGTCATGAACGAAGTGCGCCCGCCGAAGCCGCCGTATCGCGTATTCACCTGCGTGGGCACCTGCGGTCGGCTGTTGGCATTCCGGGAGCCCGTGTTCGGGGCAGCGGCGGGAACGGAGGCGGCCGAAGTGCGACCTCCGCACTGATACAAGCGGTTGATCTTTCGCAGGTCGATCTCGCTGAACTGCACCCGCTGGCCCATCTTCTGCGAGCCGGACTTGCGCGGAATGATCGTCCGCTTGCCGTTGGCCGAAAAGGCATACGGCCCGTAGTGCATGATGGACGCGTAGTCGTAGGGCTCGTTCAGCTGATCGATCACGTTCATTCCGTACTTCTCGAACTGATCGTCCGCCCCGTTGATGACGTTCGGCCAAATGATGTCGATGTACTGGTCTCGATCGTATCTACAGAAAGCAGAGAATACAGCTCCATTGTCTTGCGGCCAGCACTCACCTCGACTGCTCGTGGAAGAAGCCCACCGTGTGCATGAGCTCGTGGACGATGGTGCCCGTTTGGATGCAGCCGGAGTCCAAACTCAGCGGTTGCCGACCGCCCACTCGTCCGACCAGCGAGTAGCAGCCGTCGTCCGGGTGGATGTACACGTAGTCGCGATGTCGTTTTGCATCCCGCGCGACGAACTTCACGCACGTCTTCTGGTGGTACTCGTTCATCGCTTTGGCGATCACCGACCGCGAGTACGTCCCGTACTGGGAGCTCAACGTGTACGGAATCTCGTTGTTCGGCCATCGCCTGAATGCCAAAGTTAAAAGAAAACAGTGGATGAAAGGGATTCACCGATAGGACTGCCGGATTGCATTGCGCCCGAGTCCCGGCTTGTCGTCCATGAAACGGCGGACGTTCGGGACGGCGATGTCGCCCTCGGTCTTCGAGCCCATCGTTGGGTCTTCGGGCACGTCGATCCCCAACTCGCGCAGGTCGATCTCCTCTTTGGGCGCATTCTCGAAGTCCTTGCTGCTGAGCACCGTCTCCTTGGCGTCCCGATCCTTGTCCACGATCTGAACGACAAGGTATGAGTAAACAAGGAAGAGAACGTAAGAAAGCTTACGTCTTTGTGGGTGAGTGCGCCGTTCGCCAGCGACCACGCGGAGATCAAAACGACGAGGCCAACGGTCCGCAAGGAACAAGCGAGCGGGAAAAATCGAGGGGACGATCCTCGGCTTGTTGTCGAACTCATCGTTCCGCTGGTGGTTCGCACTCTTTTACCCTGTTGAGAGGTTCGTGGTCCAATTGCGTCGTTCCGTCCTCTAGCTGTTTTCCCCCGGACAAGAAAACGAGAGGGACGGCCGAAGAACGGAGGCAATCGACGAACGACTAAACGAAGATCGAGGTGAAGGAAGCGTCGGACGTTCGATAATCCGCCAAGCGGCCCCGTCGCGAACTCTCCGATTTGCGGCTGCGAAGTGCTCATCGAGAGCGATTAGTGCAAAGAAGCACGAGTACATGGTCACGTTCTTGTTCATCGCAATCACTGCGCTTACAAATATTAAAAAATTAGGAGCTTGTTCATGAAACACGTGACTGCTTGAAGGGTCACTCAGTCGTGCCATGAAATGAAAAGAGATGCAAGAAGGAAGAAGTCGTCTGCAGGTGCGGGATTCGGGGAACAAACGAAGATGGCGGCGAGCAGACGTCCACTCGTCCGCTTTTATTGTTCTCCGATTCATAACCGTTCCCGACTGCAACGAAGAAGATCCGCTTCGTTCGTCTCCGCCCTCAACCGAACCGAGTGACCAGCGGCTCGTGCGGTCGGGAGGCGATTTGCGGAGTGCGAGGAAAAAATTAAGGCGCGCGACGGCCGCAAGTGTCGAACGAAAAGACGAACAAATCACCGCCGGCCGCAAGCGTGCGCGTGAGCATATGCAAAACGATTGGAACGGGCGGCGACGTTCGCATCGCATCGCCCCCACTTCATTTAGTGGACAATCGGGGCGGCCGGCGAGTGGACGGACGAACGAGCGAGCGAACACACGAACACGAATTCATCATCGTTTGTTCAAACAAACCGCTGGGCTCTTCTTTCTTCGCAAAACACGCGCAACAAAGTGCAACCTCTCAATGAAGTGTAATCGAAAAAGCGATTGCGAGTAATCCCCACACACAAATGAGTGAGTCATTTGTTTCAAAACGTTGCCACCGTAATCGATGTGGCCAAGAGCTTAGCAGAAAGATCAAGCAGAGGTCAAGCATTACGGAAAGCAAATAGAAATGATGAACACGGAATCAAGTACGTTCTTCATTCCGCTATACCGTCGGGATTCAAAATGTTTGTTGATCATCGCCCTCCTCCCTCCCTACTCCCTCTAATGACGACAATAAAGAGCCGACAGTCGGGGGTACCCGTTCCAAAAACTCGACGACCTCCACTTCGCCGCTTCCGCTCGACGTTCGGAAACAAAAAAGCGGAAAACAAAACAACGATCGTCGCAATCGACTCCCACGCGTCTCGCCCACCCACCCCACTCACTCACTTCTCGGATCCAAATTAAGCCGCTTGGGGTTGGTGGTTCGCAAGTCGCTCCCAAATTTCGCTCGTCGTCCCGCTCGTTCGCTCGCTTCCGCTCCTTCGCGTCGAAGCGTACAGAAGCGGCGGCGGTGGGGCAACTCGTCCGCTCTTCCGTCGTCGTCGCCCGACCCGCATTGTGCAACTCGATCCGCTCGATCGAATGGGCGGCGGCGAATGACAAAGTCGAGAAGCGGAAGGCACTCGCGGAACAGAATGCGATTTGTGGTTTGCGGGTGATTGCGTTCGAACGCGTGCGGCCTCGCCCACATTGCGCGCCCTCCAAATCCGTTGGGGATTCGCGGACGAAAAAAGAAGTCGGGAGTTCCCACCACGGGGATCAATGGACGACCCAACGAAAATCCCGACCGATGTGGTGAGTGAGTCGACGGACGACCCATTTGTTCTCGTGAATCACGCCGTCCACAAAGCGGCGGCTCTTTTAAAAATCCCGGAGATCGTGACGAGGTCGATCGACACTCCCGAGTTTATCGGCCTTCTTTCGGTGTGTTTCGTTTCGTACGCGTTCCCTCGGCCTGCTCTGCATCGATTGCTTTCATAATGAGAGTGAGTCCTCGTTCTGGACTTTCTGCCGTCGCTTGACCGATGCACTCGAACGAATAATAATCGTCGATGTGTCATCGGCGTGAAAGTGAGTGAGCGGACGATTGAAGGGATGTTCACGCCGTTGCTTTCACCGCCGCCGCCCTCTGGTCCAGCGGATTACGCGTCGATGGATGCAAATCGCTTTTGGACGTGAGTCACAGCGGTTCCTGTTCTTTATTGTGGTACTTGTCTGAAACAATGTGACACTCAACACAACTCGTGTGTAATCGAATCGCCTTGCTTTGAAATTACCAGCAGACAATCAAATTACCTGAAACAAACATAGTAATCGGATTCTGCCTTGGATCCGGTAAACAACGCTGATGGAGAAGTTGGACGGAGGAGCAAAAGGCAATAATCGTCGCTGTTCGCCTAATACCCGCTCTCGTCGATCGTACCCTCCCCGACAGCTAAAAGTGCAGTCGGTGTTTGAGTATGTTCCCGATGTCCGCTCGATCCCAGCTTGGAGGTATGTGTAGAAGAGCTTGAACGTATAAAATCAACACAAAAATACTTCGGGCCGGTGGCCGATTTGCGGACAGCAGAGCGATTTTCTGCTTTGAGTGCGACAACTAAAAGTGCAGTCTTTTTTTGACCGCGGGTTTCTTTGACGTTGATTGTTTTCCGCGTTTGTTTTTGGTGTTATTTTAATCGTCTTTCCGTGCTCTATTGAATGGTGTGCTTTTTAGATGCTTTCGGACAGCGAGAAGCAACGAATTCGGGACCTTTACGTTCAGTGTGGAGACTGCAACAAAGTCGCCCGCCAGACTCCGCATTCGATCCACACGGTGCTGAAAGTGCTTCGAGGCATCCCGCGGAAGCTCCGCAAGCACCCGCCGACCAAGAAGAAGCTCGACAAACGGACGCTTTCGCAAATTCGGCGGCACGTGAACACCGAGCTGACGGCCGGCCACATGGTCACGTCGACTTCCATCAAAGCGGCTCTCAATTTGGACTGCCACCCGCGCACGATCGAACGAGCGATGAAAGACCTTCAATTCGTCTACGAGATCCAACGCCAGCAGATCCTCCTTTCGCCCGAACACAAGCGAAAACGTTTGGAGTTCGCCGAGCGCATGATCGACAAACACGTGGACGTCGACTCGTGGATCTTCACGGACGAGAAGAAGTTCAACGGCGATGGTCCCGATCACCTCGGCACGTACGCCTTCAAGAACGCGCCCAACTCCGTCCGCCAGAAGCGCCAAATGGGCGGAATCGGAGTGATGATCTTCGGGGCCGTCAGTCCGAAGGGAAATCTCTTCTTGAAGGTTCGTTACTCCGTTCCCGTCTGATCTCATGCATGTTTTCAGGTTGTGGAGGGTCGGTACAACTCGTCCAAGTACATCGAAGACCTGCGCAACGACGTTCTCCCGTGGATTCGACGAGAAATGCGCGCTCAGGCCTTCACCTATCAGCAAGACAACTGCTCCATTCACAAATCCCGGGCGACGATGAACTTCCTGGCTTCGCAGCGAGTCAGCACGATCGATTGGCCGTCCAAATCGCCCGATCTCAACATCATGGAGGACATTTGGGCGCAGTTGTGCCGCTCCGTCTACGCTCATGGGCAGTTCAACTCGAAGGCCGTGCTCATCAACCGGATCATGTCGGAGGCCCGCAAATTCGACTCGAAGATGATCCGCAAGCTCTATTCTTTCTTCTACAGGCGCCTGCGCAAAGTCCTGAAAGCGGAAGGTGGAGCAATCGAACGTTGAATTTTGACTGCACTTTTAGTTGTCGCTCTTGAAATGGATTAAAGTTATTTTCTCTGCAGTTCGTCGCGGGTTTTGATTTCTTTGAACGTTTTTACGACCCACTTGGTCTACTTCATAAACAAGCCGGATTTGAGCTCGAGCGGACATCGGGAACATACTCAAACACCGACTGCACTTTTAGCTGTCGGGGAGGGTATTGCCGCTCGTTCATCACTCACAATCCCCCGCTCTTGCTTCCGAATTCCGGCGAACGAAACAAGCAGAAACGATTAGTTTGTTGACGCAATAAGCTCGCCGAAATGCGATGAAATCCGCACAAATTGGACGACAAGACCGAGATGCGCACTGGAAGCATCCGTTCTCTTGTTTTCAATCCAATGCTCATTGGAGCAATGAGAATGGAGACGTCAGCAGTTCACTCGAGTGCACAGAAGAAGCTCCATTTCACACTTCACGAACAGCAGAAAGCATAACTGCGTAATCGGATTAGAAAAGACAAGTGACCTTTTCTTCGCTCGGAACTTCAATTGAGGGCCACGAGCGAACGGATAAAAAGAGAGCCGCCCGGGCGAGGCGGAAAAGGCGGCCCCAAATTCTCATGCTCGTTGGGCGCTTTTTGTTGTTCTTGCGCTCTCTTGTAGGCGCTCAATTCTTGCGGCATCATCGGCATCTTTTTCCATAAGAGAACGACGGACGTCTTCTTCATTCCACAACGGCCAAATGAACATTCTGAGAAGGCGGTCTTCCTCTTCGTCTTGGTCGTCTTCTGCTGCTGCTTATCTCCTTCGTCTCCGGCTGGACACTCGTTTTATTCCCACTTTGTCGACGTCGTCTTTGCTTTTGTTCGCTTGTGCCGCGAACTTTCACGACGACGTTTGAGTCAACGAGCGAGTGAGCGAGCGGTCGGCGAGGGTTAAGACCACGACGTACCGACGGCCGAGTGTCAACAAAACTCGTCTCCTGCCGCGCGTCGACTCGTCGGCTACCGTCCAGAAGACCAACGCGACTTCCGGCTTCTCCGTCCACCACGCGGACGTCAAGATGAACATCAGCGGCCGTCAAACGAACGTAATCGAATTCTGACCGCCGGCTCATGACGTCCGCCGTCCGTCAATTGCCGTTCCACTTGTTTACGCGAACGGCCACTCGCTAATTCGCTGGACGTTCGACTACTAACGAGCGATTGTTCTTGTGTCTGATTTCTACTGCCGCCCATCCCTCCCCCTCGCCTCAAAACGTCGCCCACTACGCGTGTGTTCGCCCCGACTGCGCCGTCGAACGGGGCCGCCCGTGCGGCCGAAGGCGACTCCAACATGCCTTTCCTTCAACTCAACTTCTCCACCTATGACTCGGCGTTGTTGTTTCAACAGAACGTGAATCAAACGGTGAGTGATTTCCGAGCGGTATTCCTGACGTAACGAACACAATGGGCGACTTCTTTTTGTTCCGACCGTCTGCGCGTCTTCCGCTCATTTCGCCCACCGATCGCCGGAAATCGTCGTCGAAGCAGAAAGAAAAATTGCGGGGAGGCAAAAGTTGAAGGAACGAACGGAGACCAATCGATTAAATGCAAAACGTGCCAAAACAAATCCGTTGACCTCTCGAATAGTCGAAAGTGTTTTAGCTCGCCCGCATTCACTTCCCAACCCAAGTGATCAACGCGTTCTTCGACCTCCGACGGGAAACCTCGCAGAAAACGTGGCGGCAGTTGTTGTACGGCGTTCACTTGGTCTTCACGTTCTTTCTGTTGATCGTTGTGATCGGGATCCTCGTCATCGAACCCTACTCGATTGTTCGCTACGACCCGCTGAAGAGCTCAATACACGGCGTTCTTTCCGCCTACTTCATCAAATGTCAAGGTAGACGGGAGCACCGGCACCAATTGCAGTCCTTCCGTTTGCAGGCTTCACGAGTATCGTCTTTCTGTTGGCGTAGAATCTGCGGTCTCGAAGCTCGCTCTTCCACTCGCGTCTGATGGAAACGTCGAGCGGTGCGGGTGTTTTGCGGAAGGCGAAGATTTTGCAATCGATCAACGTTTGTGCTCATCGTCTGTCCTTTTCTACGTACTCGTTGTTTGCAGTACACTCTCGTTGTCTACAACGTCTTTCGCATCCTCCTTTCGGTCGGCATCGCCGTCCTCCGGAAATGGAATACAAACGAGGAATTCGCGTACTACGGCTCCACGGAAGTGTTGAGTTGGCCGACGGTCGGTGCGGCCATCTTCAACGGAGTCGTGTGCGGGGTCGCCCACATGACCGCCACCTCGCTCGTGTTCACCCACACCTGCATTGTGCGCACCGAGTTCATCGTTCTGGCCGAGGACTTCCGCACGGACGTCAACAACAACCAGCTACCGGTGGTCAATCACTACACGTTCGCGTACAAGAATCTCATCAGTCTGTACAAGATCATTCATTTGAGTTTGGGGTAAGCGAGCGAACGACCTAATTTCATCGAATTCATCCCATTGCAGAGTTTGGATTAATCTGCAGCTGTGCTTCTCGTTCGTCCAACTCTTCTACGTCGTCTCCATCATCGACGTATTCAGCCCGTGGCCGGAGACGGTCGTCTGTTTGCTGCTGATGGTCGACTCCGTGATCGCTTCGATGATGCACGCCGTGCTGATCGCGAAGCTGTACGACTCGTTCGCCGCCCTCCCGACCGCCGTCCTCGGATTGGCCGTCTCCGGGCAGGTCCTCAACGAAGGAGTGCGTTGAGCGGACCGTTCGTCCATTCCTTCGTCCGCTTCTTTCAGACATACGCCCTGATCAACACGTTCGTCGCGTACACAAGTCAGAAGCACTGGCGGGTCTACTTCGTCTTTGGATTGTTTTCGATTAGCGTTCGAATGTTGGCCCGACTCTACATCGTGATCATCGTGATCGCCTTGTGGGGTCGCTTCCAGTCGGACAACATGCTGGTGACTGTGGAAGAGATTAATTGAGCCCATTAAAGAGATTGCCGCCCTATGGCTTGTCGGTGAATATTTTATTGACGCTCAACCGCTCGCTCACTCACTCATAAATACGAACAGAAGCCGAGGGATGAACGAAAGGAGGACGAGACGACGAAGTAAACGGCAGCAGGTGTTCATTAGATTCCTTTGCAACAGTCCAGCAAGATGGTTCCCGTTTCGATTGGTTAAGAAGAGTTGAACTGAAAATCGGACGATCGTCGCCGTGAGTTGATGAACGAGCAACAAATGAGAAGGGAGAAGAACCGATCGGGAGGCGATCGAAGAAGGACGACCTCTTCGCTTCCCGCCTGTTCGGTGAGCGGCTAATGACCAACGAGTTCGTGAGTGGTGAAGAGGACTGAGGGGCAAAGGAACAACAAACAAGGACGAACGGAGGAATCCGAAGTGCATTGCACGTCGAAGAAACCACTGGACACGCTGAAGACGGAGAGGGGAGTCGAGAGCAGCAGCATTGAGAAGGAGGAGAATGATTGGTTACCAGATACCCGGAGAAGCGGCCGAAATCCGTTAGTATTCGCTCACACTCACCACGATCGATCGTTCGACGCACGCCCGGCAGCCGACGAGAAGCGGCGGGCGTTTTCGTAAACAGAAGACGAGAAGAATCGAGTGGATGGCATCATTACGGTTTTAATGTGCGTATGCCAAAAAAACAGTTCACATAACACGTCTCTTCACTCATTCAACAATAATGGCTGTTTGCGCGTGTGCCTTTTCTCATAAATTACGTGCGTGATGATTACAGTCGACTATACAGCGATGGGGCGTCCACAGACAACGCAGGGGGAAGGAAGAAGGTGGGGGAGGGAAACGAACAACACATTTACGAAGCGAACAACAAAGCGCAAAGGTTAATAAATGCCGGCACACATAATCAGACAACAATTCACTTGGGCCCCATTCCGCGTTTCCTAATTGTGGATCACGATCGCCTTCTCCGTGTGATGCCCGCGCATCGGACGGCTCTTGTTGGCGTGGTCGATCCCGAGGACGGGCGATTGGAAGGGGCCTGAAGAAGCGAGCAGTCACTCAACAGGGTTCGAAGCCGAAAGGAACGTACTGGACGTGTTCGGATTCAAGTTGCGCAGCTCCGTGAGGTTGATGATGGCGTGCTCGGCCTGGTCCAAATCCCACAGGATCCGATTGCCGATGATGATGTTGAACTTGAACTGAAAACGGGAGGGAAATAAAAGCGGAACGGAGAGATGAAACGAACCTTCTCGAATTCCCGGTCCGGCACCTCGAGCACCTCCTTCACGCGCGCCTTGATGTTGGAGACGGGCTCGTCGTTGACGACCTTGATGAGGAACGGCACTCCGAACATCTTGCTCGGCTCCTTCTCGTAGTGCGAGACGGGGAGCAGGAACTCGTTCTCGCCGAGATTCAACTGATCCGCCGGCACCTCCTCCACGCGCATCTTCAACCACTTGGTGTAAGAGGCGAATAGATTGAAGCGGGAACAGTCCACTTACCAGGGCGGCGGAGGCGATGGGCGCCAGCGTGTGGACGACCATGCGCTCGCCCAGCTTGGCGATGGGCAGCTCGTCCTCCAGCACTTGGAACACGCGCGATTGGGACGGAGTCGTGGACACGTGAAGCACACTGGAAAAAGCGGGAGCCGGTGAGTACAAGCGGAATGAAGCGGGAACTCACCGAAGTTTCTTCGTTCCGTTCGGCGAGAACTCGAAGAATTCCTCCGCCCCCTTCGCGATGTCCGCCACCGTCCCGTCCTTGGGCGGGAAGACGGAGAACTCGCGAATGTGGTACTTGTGGTCCATGACGGCGACGCGCGCGTGCTGGTGTTGTTCCAGCTGCTCGAAGGGCACGGGGATCTTCGAGTAGTAGACGGTGTACGGACGGCAGTTGCGCGGGTCGTGCATGAAGTTCCCGTTGGTGGCGATGAGATCGTGGACGGTGGAACGCTGGAAGTCCTCTTGAGACATGAACGAATTCGGCCGCTCGGTGGGCGACGTCGACCTCCACAGGACGATCTTCTTCGGGTCGTAGTCCAGGCGCTGGCCGAGCGCCTCGCAGAACTGCGTGAGGCTCGCGTCCATCTGCACGTCCACGGAGAAGAGCGTCGGCCGTGGAGTTGAGCGTGGTCGCGAACACGTCGCTGTTCGGGATCGCCTCGATCTGCATGTGGGCGAACATCTGATCGCAGGCCACGTGGCAGTTGTTCTCCTCGGTGGCCGACTCCGCGTCCTCCACGATCAGGATGATCCCATCGACCAGCATGTTCCGATCGTTGCGGATCGGCAGCTGCAGGTCGCGGATCGGGTACACGTGGTCGGGGCTCGCCTCCTGAACGAACGACCGGAAATCATTGACCGAAAAGGGCGAAATTCACTCACCAGGTAGAGGTTGATCTTCTTGTCGCGCGGAAGTCCCAGCTGGTGGTTGATGAGCTCGATGTAGACGGATAGCGGATCCTCCACGTGCAGGACGATGCTGCCGTGGAAGTTGAACTTCTTCCGCGACGGGTCGTACAGCTTCAGGAAGGCCAGCACGTACGTCTCGCGGGCGTAGTTCGGGAGGGCGGTCCGCAGGCGACCGGTCGCCGAGTCCAACGACGGGCGCGCCACCTCCACGTAGAAGATGTCGCCCTTGGGCTCGAGAATGCTGGACATCATCGCGTGGCCCTCCTGCTGGTAGGAGATCCAGCGGTGCGGCCGATGGCTGTCGAGCATCGTCGTGTAGCCCTCGTCCTTTCCGTAGATCACGTCGTACTTCCACAGCCGCAGCGCGTCGGGCGACAGGTTGAACACTTCGGCCACCTTGTGGTAGAATTCGCCCACGTTCGAGGTCTTCGGAATGCGCAGGTGGTTGCCCACGTGCCCGTTCTTGATCGCGTCGTAGTCGCCGATGTCGAAGCCGTGGTGGTCGACGAGGTGCTCGTCGGTGACGAGCGTCACTTCGCACGACAACGTGGCCTGCTCGCGTTCCCGCCGACGGTTCATCTCCTCCTCCTTTTCGTTCTCGAAGCGGAGCTTCAGGTGGCGCGGGATGTCGCGTTCTTCGACCTTGCAGAGGACGTCGTCTGAAGGCGGCGGAGAGGGAATCAACCGATTGAAGCGAGAGGAACTCACGGATCTTGTTCCGCTGCACGTACACGAGCATGTACGCGTTGCTGCACGAACGGCCGGCGCCTTCGCCCTCGTCGCCGCCGTAGTTGCTCGTGACCGCCTCGCGGGTGGGGCACCGGGCGACCACGTCGTCGTCGAACTTGCACCACTGAAACGAGGCGAATGAGAAGGAATCGGTTGAAATTGACGGCTTACTCTCGGGTTGTCCAAGCGGAGGCTCGTGTTGATGTACACGACGTAGTGGCCGCCGTGGAAGTCGCCGGCGTGGACGAGGACCGACTGCAGCAGGTACGTGTAGTCGTCGTCGCTCTCGCCCTCGCTGATGAACTCGTTCAGGTCCAACTCGGGCGGGAACTCGAAGCTGAAAGCAGGAGGAGGAAATCAATGAATCGAAGACGAAGGGGACGTACCGATCGTTGACCTTCACGTTCGCGTCCAACTGCGGGTCGTACTGGAAGCGCATCAGCTGGAGGTGGAGGACGGGCGGGAAGGAGACGAATCGCATGCCCTTCTCGGCCCTCTGCATCCCGTGCTGCCCCGCGTCGTACATGTTCTCGCCCTCGAGGATCTCGGCCTCCGTGTAGTCGCGGAAGGACTCCATGACTGAAAGTGGGCAGGAATGAGCAAATGGACGGTGGAAAGGGGAGTGCTTACTGTTCGACTTGCCCTTCACGTTCAACTGGATGTCGTAGAAGGACTCGTCGTGGGAGTTACCGTAGTTCACGTCTGTGCATCGCACGTACGAGCGCATCATGCCCTTGAAGAGCTTGGGGATCGTGTCCTCCACGTTCGTTCCGGCCATCTTCGACTCCAGGTTGTCGAGCAGGACGCGGCAGAGTTCCTGGACGTCGTGTTGCAGGAACGAGTCGACCGCATCCCAGCCGAACGACTTGGTCAGCTTGCGCGTGCCCACCGGACTCTCGGAGAACTGCAGCTCGTAGAAGACCCGCTGCATAGCCAACGCGACCGACGAGTCCTGGTCGTCGTCCTCCGTGGGCATCAGGTAGACGGCCTTGCGGAGTTTGTTCGTGAAGAACAGGGTCTGCAGGATGGAGTTCATGTAGCAGGTGGCGCCCTGATTGCGGAGTCCGATGTAGCCCGCGTGCTTCTTGCTGTCCCAACTGAAAACGAGGTGGGTCGAATGATACAATCGAAATAAAGCGGGAACTCACTGAACTCCGTGCGGCGCATCGGCACACACGTCCACTTCGAGGCGCACCATGTCGTCCTTGATGTAGCCGGTGGACTCGTCCAGGAGAACCTCGCATTGGATGAACTGCGAGTAGCCCCAGTCGTTCTCCTTCGGGTGGAACGTGTGCGAGATCTTCCGCTGATGGTTCTCCACGCCCGGCTTCTGCGAGACGACTCGCAGCTGGGCGGTCGCCTGGCAGGACCAGTTGTCCTGATCGACGCCCGTCTCGCCGTTGCACTGCAGGAAGAAGCCGAGGCACTTGGTGGACGTTCGGTTCTGGTTGTTCATCCGGTTGCCGCCCTCGCGCGGGATGGCGAGAATCCGCCACGGCATGCCGCGGATGTACACGGGCGGGTCGGACAGCCGCTGCGGACTGTCGGCGGGCAGACCGCGGGCGAAGTCGCTGAAGCGGTCGATCTCGAGGCACACGGTCCCCTCCGGCTTGAAGCGATCTTCTAAAAGCGGGCAGCGGAATACACGAATGGAAGGAAGAGAACGAACCGTTGTCCGCGTCCACATCGTTCGAACCCTCGTTGTCCGTGTCGTGATCGCCGTCTGAAACGTACGCCTCGTAGCGCATCATTTGCAGCAGGCTGAACATTTCGGGGGGATTTCGGGAGACCACCCACAAACGAAAGACGGCCGCCGAACCCAAGTAGGCGGCAAGAAAAAATGAGCGTAGGTGGGCGCAATTTTCGGCTTTGATTTTCGGGTGCGCACCGAGTTTTCCGCCGTGAAGCCGCCTTCGGTCGACTGCCGGCCGCTTTCCGGTGATTTCTTTCGAAATTCGGGGTGCGAAAAAGTGGACCCAATGAAGAAGGAGATTCATGCGAAAGACGCTCTGATTTCCCACCAAGCACAACACTTTCTTGTGGAGAGCGGAGGTTCTTTACGCTCTTCAGAAATTGGGTGCAAGAAAGGAAAGAGCCCACATTTCGTGAATTCGACTCACCTTCGCCGTTCTCGACCATCTCCGACTCCTGGTCAGGATTTCGGCCTCGGCGGGGCTGCGCGGGCTGTCGCGGCGGCGAGGAGTTGTGGTCCTCGTCCTTCGTGGTCTGGTCGACACCCGTTTTGCGGTCGGTTTGATTCGGCGGGCCGAACGCTTGCCGCCGCTCCAGGGAGGGATTCTCGCCGCGCGGCCGTCCACGATCCGCCCACTCGTCCTGGGAGGCGCCCTTGTGCCGGCGGGGGCGGTTCTTGTCGGGAGTGACCGCCGCCTTCGTCCCGTCGTGCGTGTAGCCGGGCAGCAGGCCGCCCTTGGGCACTTCTCGGGGCGGGTGGTTCTCGCTGTGCTCGTTGTCGTCCGGCCAGTACTCGCCCTCTTCGCGCTCCGGCGGCTCCGGCGATCCCGCGTTGTCGCGCATGTAGACGTCGGCGGGAGCGGTGGGCTGCGGCGCGACGGGCACCTGCGAGTCCTTGCCCGCACCGATGGGGCCGCGATTTCGGGCCGGGTCCATGGCGATCCACTGATTAGAGGGGCGAGCAGACGAGAGTGAGACGTCGATTCGTCCGCAACAACTTCACTTCGCTCGATTTCTGCGGCCAATGACTGAAAGCAAGAGAAAAACGATGAATAATTCATGGCGGAGTTGTTTTTTCTCGCTTGTCCCTCTTTTCTCGCAAACAAGGGTGAGTCAAGAGTCGGGGCGATCGAAACAAATAATTTCGAGGAGCAATCGTCGAGTAATTGAAAAGAACGGACTTACCGGATTCCTATCGCACCAACAAATGTGAGCTCAGGACGGTTCAATGGACATGCGCAAGTGGTCTTCCTCCCTGCAAGAACGACGCGATTAGAAACGAGAGAACTTCGCAGATAAAAGTGCTCGTTTCGCGCCGGATATCCGAACACACGACGACGCAAGTGGAAGAAGCAGGTGCAAATTGCAGAAGTTCTCGTAGAATTGTTAAGAGTTGTCAAACAAGGTCTATCGAGAAACAACGTGCGGTACTCGAGATAAGAAATTTCTACGTCGACCAACAAGCAATTAAAAGAGTCTAAAATAAATAAACAAAAGAAATTTGAGCAATAGTATTCAACAAATACCAGCAGTAAAGGTATGCAGTGGAAAATAAACCGAAAGATGTGTGGCCCGCGTGTAAAAGCAATATTCTCTTTCGTTTACGTGGTTCTATCATGAAAACACGAGGGAAAGCGGCGAGAGAGTAGGCAGTTCGAGAGGAACAGCCGGGGCAAAACATCCGAAACGATGAGAAGCGGGTGCAGCCGGACACTCACTTGCCGCTCGCCGCGCCCAACGCGAACAGGACGCACCGGCGTTTGGTGCGACCCGCCGACCATTAGCCGCCTATGTGCGCTTGGCTTCGCGGCGCTGTTCGCCGGCCGACCACCCGAAAATCTCCGTTCCGTTTCGAGCGGGCGCTCGCGGGTCGCGTGCGCGTATTTCGGGCGGTGAAGAGGGCGATGGGCAGTGCGTGCAGCCGCCCCGCTCGGATAGACTCCGCTTCGCACTGGCCGCTTCCCGAAAGCGCTCTCTTTCGTCCACCACTTGCACGCCGCCCGGTCTCGTGCCCGCTTTTGCCGATTATTTCGACAACAAAACGCTTCAAAACACGAGAAACCGAACGAATTTCATCTCTTTTCGGATTGGTTCGAAGCAATCACTTTTCTTTTTGCTGTTACTCGACTTTCGATCCAAAGACACGCAGAATGCGCGTCCGATTTTATCTCCAGCAAATCGGCGGTTGAATTCGGTTTGCAGAGCAGAACGCCTGCATTCGGTCCAATCGTTTCGATGCGGTAGAGGCGCGAAAACTACACGGCCATTTGCACTTGCCCCCGACCGAATCAACGGACGAGTTTATTCTTTTCTGTTTTTTCGTTATGCCCACTTTCTTGCTGCTTTTATCACTTCGAACTACCCACTGCTCATTTCTTTGCGGTCGTTCGTATTCACTGCAGATCCCGGACGAGCTGAAGAGCACAAGCGATGCAACATAACCGCTCGTTGAGCGCGAGCAACGATTCGAAGAACAAGCAACGGAAGAGCAAGAATGAAAGCACCACACTCACTTGTTCTCATCCAGCAGAAAGAACCTGCAAAGCTTGTACGCGCTTGTTGTTGTCCCCGTGATGACAAAATCAACTTCGAGAAACGGAAATTGCACGCAGTCGGACCAACAAAACGACCACCAGCCGAACACAATGGACGGAATGCCGCCAACGGTCGTTTATGTTCGAATAAAAAGCAACAGAAAGCAGCAAATCATTTCGTCGTTGGACTTTTCGCAGGGGTCGCGTCCTGTTTGCGAGATGGACTGCGAGGAACTGCAAGTGTAATCAATTGTCCTATTCGTTCTTACTACCGGCATCCTGATCGAAGCGTTGATGCAATGGGCTGCAGTCCGTCCAAATCCGCCCGCACTCCCAAATCGAAGCCGACCACCGCGAGTGGAGCGAACGGCGAGGCGTTCGGCAACTCGAAAGGCAACACGCGAGGCGCCTTTCACGGCGCGAACGATCTTCTGCTGAACGAGGACGTCGTTCAGACGGGCGCCGCCCAGAACACGACCAATCCGAAGGACGCGGACGACAGCGACGCGTCCAGCGTGGCCGAGCAGCAGTTCTTTTGCGGCACGGACGTGAGCGTCGAGTGGTTGGTGCAGAAGTTGTGCGAACGCTTCAAATGCCCCGTGGTGGCGGCTCCGGAGTGGATTCTGGAGCGTTTGAATCGGTACATCGACAAGGGTTCGCTTCTCCAGCTCCCGAACAGCAAACAGCAGCGGTCGTTTAGATTTGGACCACACACTCGTACTGCGGATCACTTTCGGCTGGGAAGACGAAGTGCTTCCGCGGAGTGTTGTGCTGAAGATCTCGTCCAAGCAGGCGCGCGACGATCGCTCGCCGGTCGGGAAGTTGGCCGTCAAGATGTTCAAACGGTCAGCGTCTTCTTGTTCGTTGCGAAGAAGGCGGTTTGGTTTTGCAGCGAGTGCAAGGCGTACGAGTGGCTGCAGAAACAGAAAGTTCGTGTCCCGAAGATCTTTCTGATTCACGTACTTCTTTTCGTTTGTTTCTCTTTCCTGACGATCGATTGCAGACGACGAGCACGGAAGACTGCAGCGAGAGCGTGATCATCCTGGAGGACATTGCCGAACGAGCGGTCGGAGTCGAGTGCGAGGAAGAGTTGAGTGTGGAAGCGATTCGCGATCTTCTTCGCCTTCTTGCCCAAATCCACGCCCTCTCTCGGCAGCAGAAGGCGGACTGGAACGCGACAATCAGCCCGCACGGGGCCCAGTTTTATCGCCAACTTTCCGTCTTCGTCGGGAACGCGGCTGCCGCGTGGACGGACCTGGGCGACGAACGACTGGCTGTTCGCTCCCGAAAAGCTTATTTTTATTTGTGACTTGTGTTCAGAAGCTGCTCGAGCTCACGGATGCCAAGTATCTCGCCCGTACTGTCGACCAAGTGCTTCTTGCTTTTGCTTTCCACTCATCGTTCATTCGTTGCAGGCCTCGCGGAAAGTGGAGCCCTGTTTGGTGCACGGGAATCCGATCGCCCGGAATTTCTTTTTGACCAACCGACGAGAAATTGCGGCTCTCATTGATTGGACGCGTCCGTCCCTTTTGTTCATGCACACGTCACGATTCGTTTCGTTTCAGAAGTGCATCCCGGCTGCTTCGGCGAAGACGTGGCCAAAGCCATTTGCTGGAATTTGAGTCCAAAGGAGCGGCAGAACAACCTGAAGAAACTGCTCGAGTTCTATCATTACAGCTTGTTGAAGTGAGTCCTTCCGATCCACCAGACCAAGTGTCTCCTTGGTTCAGGTACAGCGAAGGAGCGGCCCAGGACGTCACCATCGAAGTGGTGGAGCACTCGTACGAGCACTTTCTTCCGATGGCCGCCGTCTCCTATCTGATGTTCCTGCCCGAAGATCTCAAGATGGCCGCCCCGCACCTGCTCGAACGCGCCCACTCGCTCATCGACGACAGCCTCGAGCTCGTCGCTGCACCCGCCCCGTTGGCCGCCGTTTTGACGGAAGCCGACAAAGAGGAAACGAGGGTCGTCGAGAAGGAAGAGCCCGAGAAACCCGACGACCTGACCCACACGATCGTGAAGGCCGAAGGAGCAACATGAGCGATAAACGGCACTTTGCGTGTTCTCGACCTCCGACGCTCTGATTGTTCGAATTTCTGTCCGCTGATTGCGCAAATGGGCAAATTAAAGACGAGCACACAAGCTGTTAAGATTGATGTAAAACGAAGATGCGTTGAAAAAGGTGTCTTTGTATCAACTCTTGGCCCTCTCTTATGATTAGGGCCCGTCTTGCCTGTCCTTCACCAAGGAACAGAGCAAAAGCAAAGATCCCGGGTGGATTGCTCGCTCGTTTGGCTCTTGGCCCGCCGTCGACTCGGAAAGAAAGCCGCTTTCCTCGGATTCGTGAAACTCGAGGATCTGGACTTGCAAATGAATTATTACTGCAAGTGAACAGCAAATAAGGAACTCCGGTTGTTCGACTCCTTCGACTCGTTCTTTTGCCCGAGAATTCGCTTCCGAATGGCGACGACGCCGCACAACGCTGACGGCATCCCGGTAATTCATTTTCTTTTACTTTCTTGCTCGATTCGATTTGTTTGCAGTCGACGTCGGCCCGGCCCTCGATCACTAAAGAGGACGTCCGCTCGTGCGATCGTTGCGTCCGGCGATGCTCGAACGCCCATTGGGAGGCGCGGATCGCCGAGTTCTCGCCGGGGCAGTTGGACGGCGAGGTGCTGCAGAAACAACTCGGGGACTACCGAAAGGCCGTCGGGGATCCGCAGAAGGAAGGCGACTACCAGCCGAGTGCGGGGACTCTGGCTGACACGAGTGAGTGTGCTCTTCGTTTACTTTTCCCTATTCGTCGACTTGCAGCCCTCGCCGGCAGCTCGCTGTTCGAAATCTCGCAGCAACTCGGCCGCGCCCGCCGACTGACCGCCGATGAGCGCCGTTCGACCCTCCGGAAGGGATGGCGGTCGGCCAAAATGTACGAGCGCGAGCTGGAGCTGCTCAAGGGCGACGTGAAGGCGGCGTTGCTCCAAACGGTCGGATCTTTCTCCTGCTCATGTATTACTTTCCGCTCCTTCAGATCACATTCCGGCAGGGTGGCATCCTGGACGGGACCTCGGAGGAGTTCCTGAACGCCGTCCAAGCGGTGAAGGAGAAGTACGACCGCCGAAAAGCCGTCAGTTCGCTTCAGTTCCGTCTTTTCACTCAATTCTTACGTTCAGGCTGTGGAAGAGACGTACCGCTCGAAGCTGGACTACGTGAATCGCAGCTATTTGGCGAATTTGGACATGGCCGAGAAAACCGCCAACCGCCGCATCGAAGAGTACACGCAGCAGCGGCTTAAAGCCATCGACGAGAAGCTGCGCGAGTTGGGCTGCGAAGGACCGGGTTCGCCCTTCCGTTCGCCCTCGTTCATTCGATCGTTCAGACTACGAGCTGCCGAAGCCCCAAATCCGCCTGCAGCCGTCCAGCCTGTGTCAGCTGAAGTTCGCCGACGGCTTCGCGGCGGCCGTCCTGCCCGTCGCCGGCGGCCTCGAGGCGGAGGTGCGGAAGGCGGAGAGAGACGAGCTCCACTCCTTCCTCCTCTTCGGGAAGCCCAGCAAGCGGACGTCCGACATCGAAGAGTTCTCCGTCGACAAACTGCCGCCGTCCGCCCATCGCCTCTCCAGCAGCCTCACTCATCGGAAGAACGAGCACTCCTGATACTCCTTTCTTTTGTTTGTAACGAACTGCCAAAGGAGTAAAGTCGATTGGATCAATAGTTTATTCGAGCGTTCACGAGTCAACAACAAACGATCGGGTTGAAGAATAGCGGCATCAGAATGCGGAAAGAACAGGGATGACGTGATGCTTGTCGAAGTCCTGGATCGCAATCCAATCGAAGGAGCGTTGGAGGGTCAAAGTAGCGAATCTTCCCAGTCGATGGCCTGAAAGAAGAGGAGTGATCAGAGGTTGAAGGCAAGGGAACAAACCGCTCAGAAGGTCGCCGGCTCCATTCGTCCACTTGACAGTTGCGAGTGGCCAGGTTCACACGGCCGACACAGGTTACAGTCCTCCGTTCGAGGCGGCTCTTCTTGGTGTAGTTGCCATCGTTCAGTCCCACTAGGGAACGAAGGCCGCTGAAAGTCCGGAGATCAGCGAGAGGGCGGGGATCTCCGAAGAAACTCACGCATTGCTCCCGTTGGCAGCCCTTGATTGTGGAATCGGCACTGATTCGAAGATCTTTGCTCCAATTGAACGCAGCAAACGAGCGAGCTGAAACGAGCGAGTGTGAGCAGAACGGGGCAGTCGAACGACCTTCTGCTTCGACCGCCGCTCTTGCGAATTCGCGCCTCCAGCTGGCGCCCATCGTCGGAGCAGATTCTTGCGTTTCTTCGCCTGCTTCCAGCACACGGGTCGCTGTGATCCCTCAGTCAGCTACGAATGGTTGGGACATCTACTGGAGGATCTAGAAGGCAGACGAAGATGAGACGAAGTGGGGGAGGACGGAAAGACGAACCCGCAAGCGGCTCCTCCATGCAGCGGGGTGTTCGGCGTTCGATCCGACGGCCGGGCGGACAGCGGACGTCTTGAACGAGAGGATGAAGTGGATTACGGGAAGACGATCTCTACTGACTTCTCTACAGCGGCTTGGTGTTCCTCTGCCACTTCAGTCACACCCGCTCGTTCCAACGGTCGCCGGCTTCCTCGCCCGTCGTCTTGATGCAGCGGCGTGTTCGGCGTCGCACGGGGCCGCCATCTGAAAGAAGAAGTGATTAGAGAAGAAACAAGTGGGGGAAGAGGGACCTTTTTTTCGTCGATGAGGCGAAGATCGAAGTCGTCAGCCAGTTCGGTGCTGAGATCACCGGAAGCGGCCAACCGATGGGCGATCGGAGGAGACAAACGATCTTGCTTCTTGCGGCTCGTCTGGTACGCGGAAACAGAAGCGAGGCGACGTCCAGCAGCCGACGGGAGGAAGCGAAAGACGACCGCTGGACCGACCGCCAGCCGGACGGACGGGCGGAGAGAATGAGCGCGTTCGGCCGCTCGAGCCCCGACCTCACTTCTGCCCGGCGGTCCCGCAGCGATCGGCCGAATTCTCTGGAAGTGTGCGTCCGCCCGTCCGCTCGATTTCCGCCATTGATTTCGAGGAAGTCGACCGTTTTGCTTCGTGACCGCAATCCACCTCTCAAGTGGTCACACTTCCTTCTTCCGTCAACAATCGAGCGAAATAATCATACACCAAGTGAATGCACGTTTATTCTTGAGGATTAAAGACGAAGCTGCTCTCTCGCGTCTCGAACGCACAGGTTGACGAATAGTCGCTGAAAGAAGAGCGCTCGATTGATTCGAGGAATGTGGTCACTCACCTGCTGCACGTCAGCGAGGAGGCACGAGTCGGAATGAAAGCGATTTCGGTACGCGATCATCCCCGCGACCTCCTCGGCGTTCTCGTGGGCCAACAGGCGGGCGCGAAGGTTCTCCGCGGATTTCCGAACGCACAAGTGGGAGAACTCGTTGGGCGTCTTCGAGTGCACCCACTGCTGCAAACGAGAACGCGTGAAGGAGAAGCGGGTGTCTAAACGAACGCTGATCAACTCGAAAAGGAAACTGCCGTCCGCATCCCGCAAAGAACCCAAATCGAGGGCTTGAACGTCGCCTTCAGCAATCCGCTCGACGAGATCTCGGTTCTTTCGCCGGATTTCTGTTTCTTCCACGTCCTCCTCGTCGATCGTCAAGTAGCTCTCGTTCAAGTACTCCAGCTGGGGCAGCCGGCCGTACAGCTCGTAGAGCAGCGAGAGGCGGGCGAACGTGCAGTTTACACACTGCAATGAACTGTTGACAGTCTTCATAACAGGCGGAACTCACGGAAAAGCGGGAGCAAGAGGAGCACAAATCGAGGAGCAATCGCCACGTGCTTCCGCTCACGTCCCGCAGATCCAAGTTGCGCAACGAGACGAGCTCCAGCTTCCCCTTCCGAGTGTTCAGTTGGGCGAGGAGCCAACGGACGAACCGGTCGGATACTTGGGGGATGAGCGGGCCCGTCCCGTACAGCGACAGGCTCGTGATCCTGCAGCAGGCGGTGAGAGAGCCCAATAGCGGGCCGTCTTGGGGATGCAGGCGGGACATGCTGCAAGGAAGAAGGGTTTTTTTTTGCCGCGATCCACGTACAAGACCACTCGCTTCGCAGCGGCAGGCGTGAAGCGAGTGGGGACGACTGCCGCAGCCGCACTCTCATCCGCCGTCCGTCGAGCAGCGTGATCGAGCAGGCGGTCGTGTAGCGCGGCAGGTGGGAGCGGAAGGAGTGGACGAACGCTTTCAATCGGCGACATGTTTGGGCGACCGATTGCACATCGGCCGGCTCGCACCAACCGAGAAGCTCCAAAAGGACGTCGCTGTGCAGAGCGTCCAACATTCCGAACGGAGTGGCCGAAGGAACTGTTCCTTGATCCCGTGGATGTCCCCATCGCCCGCCGTGTCGTCTGTTGGGGTCGAATTGCGGTCTGGACGAGCGGTTCGGAACGCTTGTCGCCCGTCTGCACGGCCAGACGAACACCCCGGGCGGCGCTCATGATCGGCGGCCAGACGGCGTGTCATTTGCGAGCCGCCCGTCACCGCCCCACTTTGAACTCAAAAGTTCAATCGGGTTTGACGAGCCGTTTGTTCCAAAAATCAAAGCGACTGGAAAACGGTAGATTTGTACCCAAACAACGACGTTGGAAAGAAAGCGCAAACGACGTAGATTTTGCATTAAGACGTTCTGCAAGCACTAACCCAAGAAGTCCTAGCCTCTTGTTCGTTCTAGACTCCTAATTTACGATCAATATACCAAACTAGGCACCGTTTTGTCCGTCTCCTAGGGCGGCTAACAAGTGGTTTGAAGTAAGGAAAATGGTGGAAGTTCAAATACACTCGTTAGACTCCTTACAAACAGTCCGGTTTCTTCGTTTTTATTTCTTCGAACTACCGTCAACGACTATGTACAACAAACAGAAAGAAAAGGACGCCCCGACGGCTCGTGTGTTCGCCCGTCGCCTCAGAAAGCGCGCGGCTCCCAGAGGTCGCGCATCTTGAAGCTGAAAGCAGCCGTTTGACTCGGAGATCGACGCGAACCGGCACTCACCACTCCTGCGCCACCCATTTGGCCATGCCGTCCTGCTCGTGGTGCTGGTTGCGCGCCGAGCGGCCGGTCTGCATCGACGAATGGGCGACCACCGGAAGGTCCCCGGTGGCGTTCATCTCGTGAACGCCCGACGACATCTTGGCGCCGCCCATCCAGCCCGCGTACTCGGCCAGCATCTGAACGGCAGAGGAACGATTAGAGGAGCAGGCAGAATGGATGACGTGCCTCCTGTTTTGCCTTCAACTGAGCGCGTTGGGCGGCCAGCGCGGAGATGTCCTCGGCCCGCGATTTGTGAATGAAGAGACAAGAGGAGCCGTACGAGCAGATTCCCGTGTTCGCGTAGTTCTTGCACGGCAACGACTTGTATTTGGGGTGGCGAAGCGTCGGGTGGTCGAAGCTGAAACGAGCTGGAGCATCGAACGGAAGGATGCGAAAAGGAAGGACTCACGGGAAGGGGCGCAACTCCTGGTCGCCGTGGGCGAACGTGCAGCGACTGCCGTAGTGGCAGTGACCGGTGGTCAGCCACAGGCGGCAGATGACGGTCTTGAAGTTGCGGCGGCGGTAGTCCGCCGACTGACGCGGGATCCCGTTCGGCAGGCGCTGCAGGTCCCTACAAACGGCGGCGATGATCGAACGGACGACTGTTCGGGGGACTCACCCAACACCAGCGGATTCACGTACTGCGACAGGTCGCTGAGCGGGCGCGCCGTCGCCTGCGGGGCGGGAATGCTCGGGTCCACTTGGAAGAGCGACTGCGCCCACTCGTCGCCGGTATGCGCGAATCCGTTGGCCATCGGAGCGAAAGGGTGGCGGGCGACTGATCCGTGAGACGGCGAACGCGAAAAGTGAGCGGGAGGAAACCAACCGCGTCCTTCGATTTCGAGCCCGCCATGCAAATTTCTTGCATTCGCCGTCAACAAGCGTGTTTGTTAACCAGAAACTGAATGAGTTGGCAACCTCCTTCCTCCACCAGTCAACACCATTGATTTCCAGGAGTTTGGTGGCTTCGTTCGTTTGCGAGCGACAAACAATGCGACAACGCAAAATTGCGGAGACCTCGTCGCGTCCGTGGAGTTCGTTAAAAGCAATTTATGATCGAAGAAGAACACGAACAACCGCAATGGGGATGAAAGATTTCAGCTGATAGGCAATCGAAGAAGCGGGTAGTGATGAAGCATACAAAAAGGAGGCAGGAAGAGAGGGAAGAAAGATGGTGTCCAGAAAATGAATGATCCGATCGATGGCCATCAGTCGACCACGTTGAGCTCGTCGTTCGGCTCGTGCGGACGGGCGGGCGCCGCTTGCTCGACTTGCAGACGGCCGACCATTTCCAGGGCCTTCAGGCGCGCCAGCTCCGCTTCGGCTTTCAGTTTCTGCGTCTCGGCTATGAGGCGCTTCGTTTGCGCGTCGACCTTGCGAATGTCCGCCATCATGCGCATCCGCTTCATGCGCTGAATCGAGTGGGTAAAGAAGAGCCGAAGATGATTCGACTCACCGGTTCCCAAGTTTCGTCGGGCTCGTCGAAGTCCGAGGCGGTGGGCGAGTCCTCGGCCGCCTTCGGCTGCTGCTGCTGCTCAACGGCCGTCCGAACGAAATCGGTGGCCGGCGGCGTGAAGTCGCGCGGCGGCTCCTCGGCGGGCTCCACGTGGCCGGAAGCTTCCTGCTCATCTTCGTCCGTGAGATCGCCCGAAGTGTCGTGCAGAAAATCGTTCGGCGGGAAGTCGCCCGCATCTTCGAAATCTCCGGCCGCGATCGTTTTTTGTTTGATGAGTGGGAGGTCGGCGCGCGGCGGGCGAGCGACCGGAGCTTCGAGACCGCCCATGATTTCGAGCACCAGGCGGGTGCAGTCGTCGAGCTTCGTGGCGGGCGTATTTTTGGCCTTGGCCACCGCCTCATCTCGCAACTGCACCCAAACGATGTTCTGCAGATAGCGGAAATTGTGGTGCAGGAAGTCGATGCAGCCGTTCATCAAGCAGCGCGTGCGGATCTAAAAAAGAATCGGGATGAACGGGCGTTCATCTGGCGATTGAACTCGCCTCTTCCCACACAAGCGCTCTGACCCAGACATTGGGCTCGTTGTACAGGACGCCGTTCTTGCCGACGAAGAGCACGGTCCGGGACTCCTTCACGCGCTCAAGGAAGAACAGCGCTTGCTCGGGCGACATTTCTGCCTGAAACAACGGGAGGAGTGCAAATGTTTACGCGAATGAACGACGCAAAGCGAGCGGCGGGCGAGCGGAATGAGGAGGACGGACGCGCGACCGCCAGAACAAAACGGGGGCCGCCAATTGATGGGAATCTTCATTCGACTCGCTTTCGCCGCGAGTTTCGTTGCCAAACGATCGGAGAACCGCTTTCAATGCGCCGCCCCGCCGCATTCCAGTGCCTCCGACCGGCAGCGGGCGGCGAGCAACGGGCGGCAGAGCAACAGCGACGAGAACTCGGCAATGTCCCGAGAAGCCAATCAGAAAGCGGGCATTTAACGGGGACGCGGAAAGGAGAGCCCCGAGTTGAAATCAAAGCATGCATTGCGAAATCCAATTGACTTGGGCGCGTTCGTCGTCGACCTGCCCCCTTGCCACTCGTGCGGATCGCGTTCCCGGTTGCACAATCGGTTACGACGAAGGCAGAAATTTGATCGAACGGAGAACGAACCAGTCAACCGATTTGTCTGAAAGCGATCGTCTTCCTTGCAGTCATCTCATTGTGCCGGCAGAAAGAAAAATCAGCGGAATGCAAGTCAAACGTTTGCCGACTCCATGAAACAAACACAACGAATTCGAGATCGACAAGCCCATGAGTAATTAAGATTATCTTAAGCTCATTGTGTTCTGTTGAAACAATTCCTGCTGGCGGTGTGCTGTGATTTTCGTACTGGTCTGCTGATTAGGTAATTGCGCTGGAAACCTCATCACGTCGTGCGGCAATTCGTTTTCAATGAATTCACACGCCGGCCCCACGTTTCCTGTTTATTCCAAATCCTTCGTTCTTTTGTGTCGTCAACGAACACGCGTTTTTTGGCAAAAATTATGTGCAAACGGACGGGGATTGAAACGATGTTCTGACGTCTCGAACAAAACAATCAATCAGAACAAATTTACTTAAAGTGTTGAGAAGTAAAATCATGTTCTGCACCGTTTATTTCATCTTTTCGGTTTCTGCGTTTGTTGAAATTTCCGCGGTTTTGAAGTTCATCTCTGGTTACTGCCCGGCAGACTACGGTGCTGGTCTCGTTCAAGAATTGCATGTTCGGGGCGGTGGGTTCGTTAAATTCGATTCATTAGTTTCAATTTGTGGACTGAACCCGACCGCTCTGAATGGGTGCCCCGTCCATGGGTTGTCTTCGGCAAAGCGGGAGTTGTCTGGACGTGCGGGCGGCCGATTGACTGAGGAAATCGGTGAACTTTGATTTCCGCCGGTCGGCCGCACGAACGAACGAAGGACAGTGAGTGCTCGCTTTTGTTCTCGCCGGCCGGCCATGCACAGCACCGGAATACACGCGCGGGACGGCCGGCAGTCGATTGAATGGAGAAATCTCGTGAGTCGCCGACCCACATTCGCCCGCATCGTCCCGACGGTTTGTTTTCGAGTGAAACAAAAGAGAACGACGGTAGTGAACGTGGCAAATCGCAGGTCGGCATCTCGCAATCGCCGGCCGATGTTTGATTCGTAGGAGCCGGGCGGAAATAACCGCTTGATTTTTCGAGTAAAGAAGAAAGCGGATTTCGTTGCCCGTTGGTCGACCACCGGCAACTAATTGGAAGGAAGAAAGGTGGAAAGCAAGAAGTCAGACAAAGAACTCATTCGGTAGCCGGTCGATTGTTGAAAGATCGGAGGCAGCAGACATGTGATTGGTTGGTTGTTCGTGTGCTCGCCGCCATGCAAACAAAGTGCTTCCTGTGTTCCTCACGCTTCTCAACGGACACTGGCCGTTTTTCTTCCGTATTTCCGTTGTGCGCTTTGTTTGGACGAACCGCACACACAAAGAGGGTGTGTTATTCGGTCCCACTGATCTCCGCGCTTCGAATCCGTTCTTGTTCCTGTTTGCAATTAAAATCGGTCTTTGAATCGGCGGGCTGCGTGATCGGCTCGCCGGATATCACGAGGATCTCCGCATTCGGCGGCTAATCGAACCGCTCGAGAACAATCGACGACCGCCGGCCGGCACGCGACCGTCGCGGCGGAATGCGTGACCACTATAATGAGCACTTCTTTTGCGCTCGCTCCTCCGCCCCGCAAACGCGCGTGCACGAGCGATTGCAGCCCGAAGCGGTAGCCCAATCGGCTAATTGGGGCGAGCAGACCGATTAGTCTGGAAGGAGGTGAACAAAAAAGAGCAAAAAACAATCCTTGCATGCCCCTCACTCGTGAATGCGGGCGGCGGCCACGAGTGTACAAGTTTTTGAGCACCGTGTCTCTTCTTTTTTCCTCCCATCCATACGCTTTGATTATCCAAAGGTTACTGTACGCATTTGAAGACGTTCTTTGAGTTGCTCTCACGAATCTTCCTTCTTCAATTGTACGAGTTGATTCGAATTAGAGCACAAGGCGCTCAAATCTTCTCGATTTGCACTGGACTTCGTTCCGCTACATTTCAGCTCTAATCGTGGACCAAACGTTAATTCGATTCACCTCGTCGGCTTCGTATTCACGAGTAATTAGGAGTCGATTGACTGTTGCCAACGGAAGAAGCTTGGACGGCCTACGAGTCTCGAATGCACGTACTCGCGGCTTTGTGACTGCAAACCGCTTCGTAATCAAACCACTTTCTTCTTCTTCCTTTGTCTTCTGTCTGAAGTCAACCCCCACGGTTCAAAGAGGGACGGGACCGAAAAGACGCCTAATTGGGGGGACCTGCACCGGATGTCGGTAAATCGAGAAGGCTTGAAGTTTGGTCGGTCGGTCGATTGGCCGCAAATTAGCAGACGAACGGATTCTGCACTTGGACGTTCTTTTTGCTGCGGTTTCTCTCGTTGATGAAGTTCATGTAATGGAATCGGCGGGTGCTCTTCCGCTGGGAACGCGACCTCCACCCACTTGGGGTCCCGTAATGCCGGCCAATTAGTCGTCTCTTAGGACCGCAGCCATCACGTTCGCACTTTAACGGGCCGGACGACCTCCGGTCCAGACGAACAATTCAATCGTAGCTGGATGGCGGCAAATCCACGAGCCGACTGAAAGATCGAAGAAAACAAAGCAGAGCTCTCACATCAACAAAGACGGCCATTCAATCATGGTCGTTTTGAGAACTCGGAGATTTACAGACGACCTCCGCCCCTGCGCCCTCTTTTCAATCATCATAATTGCTCTAAATTAGTGTCTCTTCAAGAGTGCGGAGGTCGGACGACCGCGTTGTTCCTGTGGCCACTGATTAGCTGCACGGATAAGCACTGAGATTTGTGCCCATGACATCTCGACCTCCTTGATTATTTTCCATGCCCTAGCGACGGCACGTGCACCCAGTCGCCCCCGTCGACGGTTGAAAGCGCTTTACATCTCTCGGCCGGTGCACTTTAATCAATACCTACCTGCAAGCTTGTTTCCATTGGCACACGGCAATTAACTCCTTTAGACGTTTGAATTTTTGAAAAAAGAGCCCCGCCAACCCACCATTGCTTCACCGGAGGGGTGTAATTTCGTTCGATCCTAATGGCCGACCTTTGCGGGCCTGCAGGAATCTTCTGGAGTGAGCTCACGGATGCACTGGGCTTCCACGAAGCGCCTCTTTCATTTCGACTAATCGACCAATTGGGGGTGTGTGTCTGCGGTACGGTAGACCGGAAGGAGGAACGTGAGAATTTCAACATTTTCTCTCGCTGTTTCTTTGGTCGACGGCACTCGCTTTCGTTCGTCTTTGCTTGCGTTCTTTTCCACAGGTGATTTCTGCGCGGTTTGCAACGAACGCGATCGTCGAAGACGTTGCACTCTTTTTGTCCGCAAACGTCGTGCATTTTCGATGCGCTTCGTGTGCGGCCAGACGACCGTTTGCTTCACGTTCAAGCGATTAAAATTCAGCCGGGTATTCGCGTTTAGTCTCGACATTTAAACTTCTTATCAGTCATTCGGGTGCACGAGACTGCAAGAATTGGCAGCGCACTTTTGGGATTTCCACGAAAAGACGAGAAGAAGACGACCGTAGACGGGGGAATGAACCGAATTGTCTGCTCCAGACCCCGTTTTTCTCGACGCACGTGTGCACGAGTTCAACTGAAAGAATAGAGCGACGGGAGGATTGTAAGAGATCGTGCTCATTGTCATCGGGACCACCCGCCGCTCGTCGCGGTCGCCACGAACGTTCTGTCAACCGACTTCTGAGGATTTTGCGTGAATAATCGAACCGAGAAGAAGCGAGCACGCGGTGCGAGCGTACGATAAGGTTGAAAGGTGGAAAGAACCGCAAGTGGTGGAATTTCGCGGATAGTTCTTGTCTGCGCTCTTCTCGCTGCACTGAATTCATTCGGAGTTTTGCCAAAAACGAGATAAGAGCGCGTAAAAAGTTGTGATTAGCGGCATAATCCGTGCAACCTCCGCTCACTCTTTAGAATTCGGGCGACCATGTAAGAAAAGCTTTGAAGACATTCTACTTGCTTTTTTACGAACGTTTCTTGACGTTCGCTTCTCTCTTGTTTCAATGAATCGACAGACATTGCACAATCGATGCAAAGTTGTGCGCGAAAGTTCCCAGCGGTCGTCTATTTTAGTCCAAGTACAGAATACAAATCCAGAGACCGACGGCCAGCGGTCGCAGTCGAATGTACGTACGAATGCGATCACCAGCAACCGGCCGACGCGTTCTTTGATTTGTTAGATCTTTCGTCGTCTCGTGTCAGCGATCCCCGCACATTCCACGTCTCGACTTTTGTAGCCTTCCAGTCTCGCTGTACGGTACATTTCCGCCTGATGAAGGTGAACTTTGGAACTATCGAGCACGTCACGCCGGCTCGAGACTCGCGGAAGTCTGCGCTCCTTAGCTGACTTTCGGTCTGGTATTCTCGTTCATGACGAATGGAAAGCCGAGGGATTACGCGTGAATATCGAATGGTTTTGAACCGAAGGCGCTCTTTTCAACGCACTTCCTCTTCGGCTGCTCTTTTCGTCTTTTGTCCAACTGTGAGACGTTAGAATCACAAATCACTTTCATTAGTCGCTGTCCCCCGTGAATCTTGTCAGCGGTTAGAAAACCGGGCATTAGTTAGCCCTTTTCTTCGATAATTGCATGTTCGAGTGGTGTGTATTTTGGGTCGTCAATTCCCGGACTTTTACGCACTCCCTCATCCAATCAACGGATGTTCCTTCCTTCCTACCGTACTCATCTTCCGCTTCCGCGGCATTATCTCGTGTTCGGCGTTTATTTGACGGCTTTCCATAAAATAGTTAGCTTCCGGAGATTGTCGCTAACAGCCGTCCGTTGACAAGAAGTCGTGAGCCGCAAAGTCAGACGCAACTGTCTGAAACATCTCCGTGTTTCTTTACGCGCAATGAGGAACGTGCCGAATCGAGCGGACGGCGGCCTTGCGAAATCCGAGAGCTCGATGGTCGCCGACCGAAGTTTCCCACTCGCCTTTGTGCTCGCTCTGATTTTTTTGTGGGAGCACGCAGCTTTCACATGAGCGAAAGTACGAGACTAAAATAAGCGGAGCAGACGGGCAAAAAGTCCTCTTCGCTGCGGTCACGCGCCGTCGGGATTTCGCTCCAAAGCCGCGGGAACTACGATTCGCCGGCTCTCCGCCATTGGCCTCAATTTTTTGATTACACAACGCTGTAAAAAGAGGATCGTGTCGCTGCGTGCCGCCTGGCACCAGAATTTTGTGGCCCGAATACGTTCGACGGAACTGACGCTCTCGATGAATCGAAATTACGAGCGAGTGGATTCGAGGCCTCGCGGATTATGGCCGCTCTTACAATTTCCGTAATGTTTTGCACCCGATTCACGCCCTTACACCTCCCCACACTGCTTAAACAAATTTTCTCTTTGTGTGGAAGCTGCACAAAGCGGATAGACTGCACTGAAAGAATGTGTTTAATCGCGCTACCAAGAAGCTCACATTCTTTCTCGTAAATTTACCTCGTCTTACGAAAGTTCTAGACTGCAATCGGAAAGCTTCAAGGGTCGAATCATCTTCGTAAAGGGTTGAAGTAAAAGGCAAGGTCAGAGTGTAATGAGCGGCCGGATATCAACGCAGTCTTGACGTGATTGCAATTCAAAAGCTCGTGGAGGGTTTGCTGGTTGGCACCGCCGAGTGTCTTTTCAAAGATCGGCAAAGTCTGCAAGTCGGAAGATTTGAAAGTCCGCCGTTCGGGTGTGTACTTTAAAACTCACATCATTTCGTCAGAACTGTTTTTGCCACCTTTCAGCTTTCCGGAGCCGCCGTGAGTTAAACCGGTCAGTTGGCGGCTTAAAATCGGTCGATCCCACTCATAATCAGAGAAATTGCTGGGGCGAAGGCCACGAAATCCGTGGGCATAAACCGCTTGCAGTCTGAGGTCCTGTTTTGATTAATGACCAGCAACGTCACCCCAGCGTAAGGCCAGAGGTTTAACCGAGAGCAGCACAACATGCGCCCGGTTTATCACTACGCATCATAATCGTACCAGAAATAGAGGTGAGCGGGCAGTGGGATTTTGCAGATCCCCCGTGAGTAACCACGAGATCCACTTTGCGGGCACGCGGCTCCCGATGGGTGCAAGATCCGATGCGTACCGTAGTGCCAGCGGGTACGGATTGGATTCTCACAGCGCCCAACCGGTTGCAAGCAATTCATTACGGTGTTTTCGTTCGTCGAATAACAACCGACCGGCGTTCGCGAGCCGTCTGAGCCGCCTCCTTCCGGCCGCCTTGGAGCACGTGCCTGAAATTTCGGAGGGATTAAAACGCGGGGACGAGTGATTAAGACGAAGCGATCCCCAAATTCCGTCGTCAAAGCTCGTGTTTTGCCCGCAGAACACCCGCAGCTTAGACATTGACGCATTGGGCGCGCCGTCTGCGGCCTTTTGCGCGGAAAGCCGCAGGAAGTCCGGAGTGCGGGAGTGCGAACAAAAGAACCACCGTAAATATCAGCCGACTGGTGTGTCGACAAGCGGCATTCTCTGCGCGTCGCACACGCAAACCTGGACGTTAACCGAGTTTCTTCACTTTTTCGTCCACCAACCGGACACTTCTCGTCATTCGGTTCCTTCATGCCAACTTCCACCGTAGGCCATTCAAGCTGCCGACATGACGTCCGCGGGGAACGGCGGCAATTTCCTTTGAACAAAAAGGGAAACAAAACTCCACAAACGAAATAGTCGCGTGTATTTCTGTTTAGACAAGAGCATAATGACGCTGTAAGCGGCGATTGTGTCCGATCGCTTGCGAGGACTTTTCAGCGAAAGGCAGATGTGCAAACAAATTTCTGCTTCGAGTTTCGCTCGTACTTCGACCCAAAAAGGCAAAGCCATTCATTCCTGCTGTGGGCTTCTCGAAACACACGAGTCGGATGCGAAACCTTTGCTTCAAGCCTTATCACGAGTCAGCAGTCGCAAGTCGCGTTCATAACTTGCGTCGATGATGTGGAAGTGTGGAGTTGCAAGCGAGTGTGCAGTAGAAACGCAACGACTACGATCCGAAGTACAAAGTAAGGTGAGCATCCTCGAGCTTCCCGCAACAAGCCCCACTTCCGCGCCGGTGCGTGATCATCCGAAGACGCATTCACACACCCGCAGACAAACCCGCGAGATTGTCGACGTAAACGAAGAGGACGCGTACAATCCCAAATGTCAGGCGTCAATGATGCTAATGAAATGATTGGCCGCCGGGAGGAGACCAAGCGGGTTCGGCGGCGTGACCGTCCACATAGCGCCCATTCACCTTCTGATATCATTCTGAACATTAAAGTGGAAGAGTTCAAACTGCAGACACCTGCAAGACTTCTTCAGTCACGCGCATGCTTGAGTCAAAAAACTCGTGCATTAAACGTGGTTTTGCAAGTGGTTTTCCGGGAAAAATCTAGAGGATTAAAAGTTTTACGTAGCCGTGTTTTGGCCGCCGTTTTCGCATTCGCACTTCCGATCGGATTTCGTTTGTATCGAACGAACGAAAACAAATGACGGCTTATTTCTCATGTGGCCCAAAACAAACGGACCTCACGTTCGGTTTTTTGCATCGAGAAGGACGTTCGGCGAGCTCGTGCGCCCCAAAAAACATCCTCAACCTTTTAGTCTAATGTTTTTTCTCCGTTGAGCCGCTTGTGGTCCTTTCGTCACCGCGCGGGGCACAATCACTTGGCTCCAGTTCCGCTGAAATCACTCCTTTTCGGCAAATTTCGTTGATCCGGCTTTGCATTCAGCGGCCCGGGGGGTAAAGAGCTTGCTTTCTACGAACGTTCGCTCGTCGTAAATAAAGCTGACGTTTGTACTTCCGTTGACTGGCTGCACTTCTCATTAGCAAAAAACATTCGTAATTTTCGTGGAACAGGCCGCAAAATACGGTTGCTCCTCTCCAATCACTCATGCCCTATCGTATGCAGCGGTCTTTTTCATCCATTAATCGGGAAAAATCCGCAACTCGTGATTCAGCCACCTATTTGTAGGGCGAGATGAGCGGCAGACCACGCGAGATTCCTTAAATTTTTGGCTTGTCGTCGCTCTCGGGATCGATGGTTTTAGTTTGGTGTCTCCGCTTCGAAAATCTCCTCGTTACACGATGCGTAATGTCTGAGCCCCCGCTTCAATCAATTAAGTAGTTGCCTTTTTGCTCTCGCTCGTGTCTCCTGTCTCGACCGAACGGGAAAGCGGATCCCGCGGCCAGATTAAAGTCGCCACTTCGGCGGCTACGTGCGGCGGTTCGTTCGATCATTGGTGGCCGTTGGTTTAAGATGTGGTGTGTAGTTGTTTACAGACCAGTCGTTAATGTGAACAACATTTGAATCTGCTTGGTAAAAACAGCTTCCCGATATTAAACACGCACCAGCTGATCGAAGCCCGGCAGACGGCTTGAAATTCGGGTTTCGTCAACAAGCAGAGCGGCCGATCGCCGTCGGACGAGTATAAAGACGACTGAATCCAGTCTCGTGTCCGCCTGATCGTCTGGGGGCTTCCATAAGATCTTCCGCTTTAATTTCTCTTTCCAACACACGTCCACGTGCCCCGCTTGTTTCATGGCGGGCGGAAACCTTACAGTTCGGCGACTAATTAGCCTACTCGATCAAAATTCCGCTGCTTGATTCTTTGGGCTTCCACACGCCAATGATTGGTTTCTTCCCTTCGAATTTGGGCGATAGCATCAAGCACAGCCCGACTGTGAGTCCAAGGCCTAAATCGAAAAGCAGAAACGAAGATCGCGGAACTGCGGCTCCGATCACGTGCATCATGGACAATCCTGTTGTTTACCGCAAAAAGTACGTGAAAAACGTGGCCTTCCACTTCCTCCTTTCTTATGAACGAAAACAATACTTACTTTCATTAGTCAAATGAAAGCGATCCTTGGTTTGCCACTCCTCAAAAAACTCAACAAAGACGATTAATCCGAGGAAGCGCAAAAAGAAGGTGGATGAGTTGGGAAAGCGGATATCTTCGGACGAGAACGGTCTGCTTTCTTCACTGGTTTAATGATCGTTTTTCTGACTACCGTACGATATTGATCAAAACTGGGTAGAACGTAGGTACACGCTGCCTGAATTCGCATGTCTTCTCTTTGTTTTTGCAATATCTCAGAACAAAATGACGCCTTTCTTCCTATCCCCAGCCACGGATCTGCGTCTTGAGGCCAAATTTACCCCGGATCCACTAATCTGCGGGCACAAGACTCGGTTTAACGTTCGTTTACGATCTCCGGCTACCGTTCGTTTTGTTGAGTTGCCCCCGAGTTCTCGAGTTCGTTGACGTCAAACACGCGCCTTCCGGAGCACCCCACCGGGCGCCAATCGGAACGCTGCCGGCAGATTTCGCGGAGGACACAACGCAACTCCGCGTCGTATCCGCTCGTAAATCTTTGAGTACTGTAGGTTTTAATTCGCTCGCAAGCGGGACTGATTAGCCTTTTTGTGGCTTGCAACAAACTACGATAAAGCGGCGTCTTCTTAAGCTGCTGGCGTCTTGGCGCACGACACCACTAATTAGTTTACGGTATCCGAATTTCAAATGCTGGCTTCCTTTCACGTGGTTGTACTTTACGTTCAATTGCTGCCGTTCCTCTTCCGGATCGTAATTGGCCCTTGCAGCGGTGGCTTCTGGTAGTTGATTGAAGACCGCACGGCTTCTTTTTTTTCTCGGACTTTTGAGCAAAACATGCCTGCTGATCGCCGGCCGTAAATCTAACCACGAGATTCACGGTCGATGTGCCAACGATTGCGTGTTTGCAAACAGGCGGTCGGTTTGATCTCTGCTTTCTAGCCGCTCGTACACAATCGCCCGAGATGTCAAAGCGGTCTGTTTTCGGTGAATCTCGACCGGATCTTGTGGCTAATCCACAGGCGACGAGCGGAAATTGACAACAACGTATTAGCGGCGAGCTTCAGCAGTTGCGCTAGCCGCCTGGTTTTTAGGCGTTGAAGTGCGCCTAAAATCCGTTTATTCGCGTCCACAGTCCAAGATACGTCCGCTGGGTGTTTAGTGCTTGCATCAGCTGATGGACGCGGACGAGAGCGGCACCTCCGGAAGCCGATCAGACCAACGATTTCAGGCTTGACTACAGGCAGGGCAGACGATATGATTCGAATGTTCACTTGAGGCGAGTCGAACGGAAAAACGCTCTCGATTGAGGGAGGGGCGGAGTCACAAAAACGAGCCGGTCGGGCGGGTTGCTTTTTTCTTCGCGGGCTGAACGAGAACTCTGCGCCCCGAATTTTCGCCGCTGGGCGGGCCCTATTTTTCGTGTATCTCGCCCACCGGTCGGCGAGCGAGGGGCGTGGTTTAAGGGCGAGGGTCTAGACACTCCTCCTCTTTTATCGTTCGGCGGTTAGCTCAAAGGGATACCGCGCCCGATTGAAGACGATTCCTTTCACTTGTGCCCCCGGCATCGCGCCCATCGGGTGGTGGGACAAGGTTCGGCCCTAAGCACGAAGCAGTGGTTTGCGGTCAATGTTTTGGGCAACAGGCGATCATCTGCCTGATTGTGCGGGTTCTTTTTTGCGGGCATTTAGCTCCGCAACCGTTTAGCTCGTTAAGAGAAGTCAGAAAGTTCGCTTTTTTCCTCAAGAGGACGGAAAGACTGCTGTTTGTTCCACCCGTGCCCACTGATCAGCAGAACGTTCGAGAGAGGGGACAGGGGTCTTTCGTCCTGTACTGTTTCATTGTTTGTATCTCGCCGTGTTCTAATTCGAGCACTGGATCCGCGTCTAATCGCCGTCGCCGGTGTTGCTAATTGCTCTTCTTTGTGCAGTCGGGCGAGCGGGTTGTGGACGACGAGTTGGTCGTTCCACCCAATCATTTCGATTTTAATCCCCACGCAAGGGTGAGATGAGCTCGGATGAGGGAATCCCTGCAACAAACGGCCCCATCGAAATGATCCCTTCAGATTGAATCTATTTCGAGGGTGGCGGAACGGAAAACTTTCGATTTTCAATTTCTGGTCACTCCGCCGTTCGAAAAGGATGTCCTTCATTTCGTTGCGTGTCTCGTTAGCCTGCTGTTCGGTTTCGCCCCCGCTTCTTGCGCGCGCGGAAGACGATCGCGTAACTCGGTGGGCGGGGATTTGACGCGAAATGTTTGCGCGATGGCGGGAACAATGCCCGCCCGTCCGCCGTCGCCGGTACGACGGCGGCACGTGTAGCGCGATCCTACTATCGGAAATTCCGTGCGTTTATTTCAGTGTGCACTTGAGAAACGCCCTCTTCCCGCTTGCTACAGCGCGTTCCGCCCTTTTCGTCTGCGTTCATCAACACGCGGCCTGTCTGCCCTCGCTGCTACGGTGTGCTGCAGTGTTGTTTCCGCCCCTCCCACTCTCACCCCGCCCTCTCCTCCTTCTCCTCCTCGCCGTCCAGTGGCACTTGTTCGACGTTCGTCTGTGCTCATTGCTGCTGAGAACATTACGGTGTTTGGCGGTTTGTCGCATTCCTTCCGCCATCCATTGAGTTGGTTCAAAGCGACTCGCTTCGAGCGTTGAATTCCCAACAATCACTCGACTGTTCCGCTTCTTTCATTTGTTTATTCGAAAACCACTGTCTACGCGCAGGTGGATTCGATAACGCCTGTCTTCTACCCGACCTCCTACTCGGTCCTCGTTTGCCAACCGTTCTAAACTAAACGAGAGCATCGTTGATTCATTCGTCTACCCGATTTCCACGAATCGTCTGAATTGTTGCCAGTAGACTTGGAATGGCACCCAAGGGGCTGATCATCTTCATTCTGCTGTGTCTGTTCGCCCGGCTCGCCTTCTCCCTCAACTTCGTTGACCCCAGCGACATCGAAGACGAACTGCCGACATGCAGCGTCAAAGTCCGAACGGTAAGCTGCTTTTCATTCAATTTGGGGTCATCGAGCAAACTCGTGTGCAATTGAGGGCATTTTTGGACAAACGTTGATATCACGACTATAATTTGGAATCACTTGTTCGTCCTTTCTTAATCAAATTAGCGCGCACAGCCTGTTGGGGGTACAATTTCTCGAATAAGAATCTGAACAAAGATCGACGGGTGGAATAATTGGCGGCTAGAGCGGAGATGTGAGCGTGACATTCGGGTCCATAGGGCGAGTTGTCTCCGCCTGATTAAGACCTACGAATTAGCAACGTGACAATTAGTCGATAGCCGACCGTTCATCAGCATTGTGACCTGATCCTTAATGCTTTTTTATTCCTTTGAATTTCCCGTACTTTTGCCCGTGTTGATGACATTCGAACCGGAAGCAGAAGAGATCCACTCAACCGCTAGATGCTTGGTGGTTCTGTTGTTTTGTGCAGTACAGAGCTCTACATCGTCTTAGTTTTGTTCCTCGTGCTTTCTCTCGCTCGCTGATAACAAGGGGCGTTGTGGGGCGGAAACCCTAGTTGCGGCATAAGAGCCGAACAAAATCGTGACGCGCCTAATCTAAACGCTTGGCGTCACGCCGCTTGTATTCGCCGAGTTGTCGTCGTTCGAATAGGTTGATCTGCAAGACGCCCTTCAAACGACGATGACGAGATGTCCGCTCAATTGATTAAGGAAATGGCCGCTAAAACGACGCCTCCTCCGCCTTTAATTCAAGACAAAAGTTCAAACACTGTTTAGCGGAGATCGGCGAGCATCACAGCGCATTTGGCGCATCCTAACGCCCTTCCCATTTGCGTAATTGCTGCCTCTCCTCTATTCATTGTCCTCACGGTTCGTTCGGTCATTTCGCAACCGTGTGGATGATCAGAAATGCACTTCGCGTTCACCTCGCCGCCCGCTGTTTCCCCATTCGCGTTGTACGCAGGCCGAAAGGTTTTGGGCCGGCGGATCCCCAAAAAACGACTGGCTGTCTGGTTGGCGATCAGCCGCCTGACGCTCATGTGCGCAAAAGGCTTTTGAGTGTCATTGATCTGCTTATTTGTGGCAACACCAACGCGACAGACACCGACGACGGCATAAGCTCGCGGAAAAACAACTCTGCCCGGAGATCTGACTCTGAGTCCCGCGGCTGAAGGCAACCGAGCGGAAGTCGGAGGTCGGAGGGCGGCCGACCTCCGCAGTTGCTGCTCGTCATTCGTGAACTCTGTGATCTCCTTTGCAGGCCGCGGAGGGCACTCAACGGAATGAAGCAATCCGGTTTAATGCGGCTGCGAGCATGAATCACAGATGTGATCCCTTTGCAGAGATCCCGTCGGCCACAAATTTCCTCGGCTTCCGCACTGTAGTTTATAATCATATGCCGAAAGTTGCGCGCTGATCCGCTTTCCGGTCCACGGCACCCTTTCGGCGGCTACAAAACAAGTAAGCCCTTGTCTGCGCGTTCGTTCGCACCCCCGATGAGTGGAATGTCAATTAGGGGGAAGGTCGTTCGCAAACGGTGGGCGAAACCCGCCGGCACGCGCGACGGAGATCAACGCATGAATCACGCGCATTCCCCGAATTCCTCGCTTTGATTTGGGTTGAAATGCGAATGGATTTAAAGTTTCATTTCCGCCGCTCGCTCTTCATGAAGCCCGAAATAGTCGCCGTTGTTCCGGACGGGAACGATTAGATTATTGGGCCGGAGGCGGAAATCCCCGCACAGTCGGACGGATTGACCCCCCGAATGGTTGTTTATTTCCTTGTTCGCCGTGAATGACGAGACGTTGCGGTCGGCGGATGATTGCGGAAATTAATCGCCGCGTCGACACGTAACGCTTCGCCGGCTTCCGGGGAGCACGCGCCGCATTCCGTCGGCAAACTTTTGTTTTCGATCGCGAAGAAACCCGTCGAATGCGGGCGGCACATCTCGCGTCGATCCTTCCTTATGGGGTGGGGGATAAACAGCATTGCAACTGTTTACATCATCTGCCTTTTCTTGTGCAATCCTCGAACAACAACAGCAGCCGTTTGAACACAGCGGGACGGGCGACGATCAACGAAACTTCAAATCGGAAGCGAAAAGTTTCGCAACGCGCGTCGCTCGGCACCAACCGCTTGCGGATTAATCCCAAAGTTTGCAAGAAGCTCGTGGTGTTCGCCGATTTCCACACTCGAGTGCGGCTTTGATTATACGAAAGTTGAGCTTGTTTTTTGAAGTCAACCGTCGAGTGGGACGGGCTGTACGTTGGCGCAGAAGCGGTTTGTGCCTGTAAAAGGGCGACAACTTGTGCCCCCGTCTTCAGCCAAAATTGAAGAAGATTCGAGCGCGAGGATCGAAGTCCTCCGGTACGCCGGCGAGCGGACGTATGCCCGCGTACAAAATCGAACACCGACAAACCGCATACAATTCGTGGGGGACGACGGTGTTTGTCGCGAGCTCGTGATTGCCCGCGGGTGTTCACGTGTTTCGAAATTCGAGCGACGTCATCGAAACGAAGCATCCGGATTCGAAGTTTGCTCGTTTTTCCTGGGGACTACTGTACCGATCAGCTGGTGGTCGCCGAAGAGAACGTGCACTTTCAGCGCATTATCACGCACGAGCGTCTCCTTTCTTGCTCCTTGCTCTCTTCTTTAATCATCGCGCGGCTTAACCGGGCGACTGGAGTTGCACTTCCAGACTAAGCCCCTCGTCGTCTTTCAGCCGACCGACTAAAAGTGAACAAGTCGCCGTCACGAATTAGGTGGACACCGTAAACTTTTCGGGGCGTGCGAAACGCGGAATGACGCACGTGTCTGGTGGGTTCGTTCGGGCGGCTCGCTGGCGGCCGGAAGTGAGTCGAAGACGGCGGGTGGAAATTCGAAAACGGGAGGCGTCTGTCGTCGCAATGAAGTGAACGTTTCGCGGACGGAAACGTGCGAAACTTTCGAAAGCGTCCAGACGTGCGCGTACGCCCGCCCGCGCGCTCGGAAGTACCCGACCGGACGGCGGTTTCTAAACGCGTCGCCTTCGCACTTCCCCTCGGTCTCTCCTCATCCGATTCGATCGATGTTTGTCTTCCGCCCATTCGTCATCCACAACTCGGAATTCCCCAAACAGCACGTTGCCGCTTATGTTTCGTAGACCAGACGAAACGCGTGGGTCCGCCCGCCCGCCCGCCTCCCCAACGTGAATGTTTGGAGAGCCGTCCGGGGAGCGGTGGCCGCCGAATTTAACGGCTCGTCTCGTCGGCGAGTCGTAAATTGCGCATTTCGAAAAATCGAAGCGCATTCTGGTCGCCGCCTCTTCGTTTATCGTTCACGTGTCTGTCTGTCTGGAAATTGCGGAATGTGATGGCTGAAGTTCTCCTCACATCTATTTACAAACAACCGCCCCGTACTTCTGTAGAAATCAGATGCGCCGGGTAGAACGGAACGAACATCAAAAGCGCACTCCACTTGCTATGCTTTCAATAGCATGAAGTGATTACAGTCGACGATTGTTGGGTCCCGATTGGTAAAGACTGGCAATTCGATTACTTCTTAGACGCCATCCGAACAAAGGAACAAAAACGAGTGGGTTGGCGGGCGGTTTGTCGTCGAAGCAACCGGAAAGAACGAAAATTCGATTGGCTAAACGACGAACATCGAGAGCCGCACACAACGAGGCGAATGTCCGGTTTGCGTCATGATTGCTTCAGTTATTCGATTGATGGGCGGCATTCGAGAAAAGTGCTTAAAGATGACCGCTTGCGAATTGCACTCAAACACGGAAACCGATTCGTCGCGTCGGCCTTCGGGAACAAAACGGAAGTAAACGGAAGATGCCGGCCGCTTGCGTAGCCTACGGTAATCTCCGTTTGTTACCTCAAACCTTTGGCGTTCGTAGCAGCTGCACGAATCGGCGCCCATTTCGCCACCTTCTTCCGCGTCAACACTCCGTTTCGTCTTTAATCCGAACTTTACTGCGCGCTGGAAAACAAGACGCCGGAGGTCGTCCACCGAAATACTCCCGGAATTTATTTTCGGTTGGTCTTTCCCGTCCACTTCCAGGGTTGCATCCCAAGTTATGATCAAGCTTTTGAAATATCTAACCGTTTATTCACGGATGAGCGGGCGACAGGAAGGCGGAAGTGGGGGCGCGCAATTGTCTTTCGTCAATTGGTTCGTAATCGGAACGACTCGCCCACCTGCTCGCCGATGACACTCGGACTTTTCAACACAAAACGGCGACCTTTTGACACTCACTTACGCATCAATGGCCTTAAACGAATAACCTTTCGATGCACTCGAATGGGTCGAAGGACAAAGAAAGAAAAGGATGGGCGCTGTTTGTTTGCCGCCCGCAACGACTACGGTGGATTAGCGAACAAAACGATTGTACGCGGGCGGTGTTTAAGCGGGCTTACGCCTCCGGATTGGGGTCCCGTGATGAAAATGGGAAAGAGAGGAGGAAGAAAGTGAGCCATGAAAGAGCACTTGATTTAAGCGCCGTTTATCGCGTCATCTGCACGGGATAGAACAACAGTTGGATCGCTTGCTCTTCTTCCTGCTTTTGTAAGCAAATCTGAATTTATAGTGCGCCAATTTTAACGATACGGACAAGGGCTGCTGCGCAGCCCTCTTTGTTGCCCGACTATGCCTGCGTCTGTTGCTGGGCTTTGCCCTCGTCGAAAACCGCTTCAAATTTGGTCAAAAACGGTGGAATTGCGGCGGAAAACAACCCATTCGTGCGGGCGTGGCGGAGGCCTGCGGCCTTGAACAGTGCTAGGGCCGAGCGAGGCTACAGAATTCAATAGAATCCACTGCACGTCGACAGTCGCGATCAGACACTGACCAATGGCGGGGGCCTACCGGCCCCCGCGGCTGCCGCCTACGTCGACGACCTCTGTGTGTGCTGCAACTACCTTAGGCGTGTTCCCCGCACGATTTCCCGTCGATTGACACCCATATCGACCACTTACGACAAAGAAATCGACGACTTGAACCCACCCCTTACACTTTACTCAATTTTTACAACTTTCACCTATTTTTTGACGCCACGCGTGTCACTACAAAAATGTTGCCCGCATCATTCCGCGTCGATTGACACCCATATCATCGGGTTCCGCTCACTTACCGGCAATTTTGACCCACCCCCTATACTTTGATCAATTTTTACAATTTTCACCTACTTTTCCACGCTACGCATGTCACTACAAAAACGTTCCCCGCATCATTCCGCGTCGATTGAGCCCATTCCCAGCCACCCACAACCACCCAGTGGCGAGTTACAGGCGTTGATGTCAACGGCGCGACATCGACGTACATTGTTGATGACATCTACTCAACCCGTTGACTTCAACGGTCCAAACACACACCAATCGACTCGCCTCACCGTCCCCTATCCAACAACACCACCCACGACCCCGCACGCCCATCACAACGCGCGCAACAATCGATGTCGCGGGTTACGGTAGAAATTTCCCACACGCCACCGGAGGTGCATTGTTTTGAGCCAACGAAAGCACGTAGAACTCTAATCTCAACGGATCCGGGGTCAGTCATCCTTCGAATTCGAGGGTTTGTTTTTGCGATTTGCGAAATTGGGTCTATCTATTTTACCGCCAACTATTATTGATATTATGTGACAAGGGCTGCTGCGCAGCCCTCTTTGTTATCCGACTATGCCTGCGTCTGTTGCCAGGCTTTGCCCTCGTCGAAAACCGCTTCAAATTTGGTCAAAAACGGTGGAATTGCGGCGGAAAACAACCCATTCGTGCGGGCGTGGCGGAGGCCTGCGGCCTTGAACAGTGCTAGGGCATTAGGACACGCACGGAGTCAATCCTACGCACCTCCCGCCCACCATTGCGATCAGACACTGACCAATGGCGGGGGCCTACCGGCCCCCGCGGCTGCCGCCTACGTCAACAGCTTCTAAACGTGCTGCAGATATCTCAGACGTGTTCTCCGTACGATTTCCCGTCGATTGACACCCATATCGGCCACTCACAACGAAGAAATTACCCCGTTTTGCCCACCACCTACACTTCCATCAACTTTTACGACTTTCATGTACTTTTCCACGCCACGCATGTCACAACAAAAACGTTGCCCGCATCATCCCGCGTCGATTGAACCCACTCCCAGCCGCCCACAACCACCCAGTGGCGAGTTACAGGCGTTGATGTCAACGGCGCGACATCGACATACATAATAGATGACATCTACTCAACCCGTTGACTTCAACGGTCCTAACACACACCAATCGACTCGCCTCACTCTCCCCTATCCAACAACCCCACCCACGCCCGCCCAAACCCCCCACAACGCGCGCTACATCGAATGTCGCGGGTTACGGTAGAAATTTCCCACCAAACATTTTTCCGGCATTTTCATTTTCCAACGCGACCTCCTCGGATCCTAATTTTTTCGACAATCGTCATCATTAACCTTCCTCTAGCAAGGTTTGTTTTTGCGATTCGTGAAATTGGGTCTATCTATTTTACCGCCAACTATTATTGATATTATGTGACAAGATTTAGGGGTTTGGGTGGCTGGTTGTCAGACAGAGCGTAAAATGTTGTTAGACAACCGGAAGCGACGTTTAAAAATGTTTAACTCACGGAAAGTGAAAGGAGCAAAGGGGAGTGTGGCTGTGTGTTCTTCGGCTGGTGCGCGTTTGGTCTTAGACATTTCACGTGTTTGTCCAGCTTTGGAGTACGTTTGGATTGCTGTTCTCTCAAAATTACCCAACAGCAAAAGGTTACGAGATGATCGTTTTGAATTTGACGTCTGGTCCTTCGTTTGCGACATTTCGGACGTTTGCGCCGTCATTTGCCACGTTTTGAAAGTTTCCGCTTACTTTTCCGATCGTTCCGTCGCATGCTCCGAGGTTTGCTTCGAGGTTTGGGCCCAGTAAGCTTGGTAGGGCATTTGGTTTTTGCACTTCGTTAGTCCAACTCACCATATGAGATTGGGCGGGCGCTCCATTTGCATCCACGTCGTCCACGTGTTTGCTGCGTTGAATCTAAAAGAAGCTTGTGAATGGGGGTCACTCGCCTCGCTCCCTCCGGCCGCCTCTCGGCGCCCTCCGTTCGCTCGTCTCGTGCTTCGTCGGCTCGCTCCGTTCGAGGGTGACGTTGTGCTCTGCGAGTCAATTCACCTGTAAAAAACGGAGGGGTAGCGGAGCAGAGCATCAAGGCAAACCTGAATGCGTACCGCTTACCACGTTAAGTTGGCCGGACGTTCCTCGCATCTGAAAGCATGATCGTTTGTGCTGGCACGCGTCTCACCACCTCCTCAGCACTCGATTCGCTCGCTCCAGCCGCCTCTCGGCGGCTTCCACTCGGCGAATCTCCTGCTTCGTCGGCTCGCTCCGTGCGGGGGTGATGTTGAGCTTGGGCGAATCCATTCACCTGGTTGGTGAAAGAAAGAATCGAAAAAACCTGAATGCGTACCGCTTAGCACGTTGAGTTGGCCAAACGTTCCTCGCATCTGAAAGCATGATCGTTTGTGTCGCCAGACCAGTCACCACCTCAACAGTTGATTGGCTCCACGTATCCCAGGGTCCATCAAAAAGATCTAAACAACGCACTAAATAGCTAACGGATTTCCAACACTCGCCTCATCCTAATGCGATCGGCGGTAGTGGCTGCAAAAGAAAGCGGGTGTTTGTCCCGACAGGTCACTCACCTCCTCAGCACTCGCCTCGCTCCCTCCGCTCGCCTGACGGCGAGCTCCGTTCGCTCGTCTCGTGCTTCGTCGGCTCGCTCCGTTGAACCTGAACGGAAGACTGAAAAGCGTTAGTTGCGCTTTTCCGGTCACAGGTCCTGTGCGTCGCCGACTGCTCCACCAATCGGTTTCGTTTGTAGAGCGAGTCAAACGGCTGGCTGCACGCATTCCGCTGTCAAGCGAACGATCTGAAAGCAGCGGGACCATCAATCCGCGAATTCCAAAGTACTCATCAAAACGCGATCGATCCAATGAGAATCGCGTGCAATCCACCAGTCGCTGCGGTGCGGAGCCCTCTTGATTGTTACTGCAAGAAAAGAATGCCAGTATTCGGTTACCGTAAAGAGTTTGTTTGTGTGAACAGGTCACTCGCCTCCTCAGCACTCGCCTCGCTGCACGACGGCCGCCTTCGGCGCCCGCGTTTGCTCGTCTCGTGCTTCGTCGGCTCGCTCCGTGTCGGGCGTGTGAAGTTCGCTGGGCGCGTTCAATTCTGCAAACAAAGCATTGAGACCGATTGAATCGAATTGAAGGAAGTTCGAGGTTGCGGCGGCGGGTCGGAGCACTCTTGATTGTTCCTGCAAGAAACCCATTGATAGCATTTGATTGCCAAACATTTCGTGCTTGTGTTGGCAGGTCACTCGCCTCCTCAGCACTCGATTCGCTCGCTCCAGCCGCCTCTCGGCGGCTTCCACTCGGCGAATCTCGTGCTTCGTCGGCTCGCTCCGTTGCAGCTGAAAGTAAACGGTGAGTGTGGGTCGCTCAGTCTCCTCAGCATTCGCCTCCTTCGCTCCGCCCGCCTACCGGCGGGCTCCACTCGGTCGTCTCGTGCTTCGTCGACTTCGCTCCGTGCGGGGAGTGTCGAGCTCGGGGCGCGTCGACATCTGACTAAACAAATCAAGCATAATTGAAAGGATCGTGTAGCGCGTCAAGAAAGACTCACGTTTGCGTTTGGATCGTCCGGGAATGCAACTCGAAGTTTCTCGTCGTTCGCGCTTGTAACGACACAAATTTCGTCACTTACGGGACGTTTCGCGTCGTCTGCAACGCGTCGGCGGCCGCTTCCGTCGAGGTCGCATCAATTTCCGCCGTTCCCGAGGAATCCGCTTGGAGTTCCATCGTTTCCGCGCGGTCCGCTTGGAGTTCCATCGCTTCCGCCGAATTCGCGTGGATTTCCATCGTTTCGAACAAATCCGTCGCTTACGTCGGGGTTTCCGCGAGTTTCGTCGCCGCCGCCGCGTCCGCCTGAAACGAATAGATCGTCGCGAGTTACGAGTTGATCGCCAGCATCGATTGGATCGCCTGAAATTACAACGAAATCACCGCCTTCGAGTACAACACGAAACGAACCGAGACGATTGGCGGGGCCATGGCGTTTTGAAATTAACTGATGAGAGGCTGTTTTTTCGGGGGGCTCCGCCCCCGCACCCCCCGTGCTAGGAATCTCGGGTTCGCTCGCGGCCTCCGGCCTCACTGAACGGGAGGTGGACGTTCCGACCGCCTTCGGCGGCCGGCCATCCGCCACCGATAAGCTCGGCCTTCGGCTCGCTTCGCTCCAGAGGGAGTCGGATCTGGACGGGCTGCATCGCTTGTCTCCTTGCACGCGACTCGTCCAAACAGGCGAGCGCCTCCGGCGCCCGCAGTTTGCGCGTCACGTGAGGCGTCGACATCGCGACTTCCAGGGCGACCGATGAGCCATGCTCGGTGGTCGCTCAGTCTCCGTAACAGATTCAAAGCCGGCTCGCAGAGTCAGTTCGAATGAGCCCGCACACGCCCGTACGCGAGCATCGTCGATTTGTGGCCACGGCTTGGCCCAAAGTCGTTTACGCGCGGCGCCATTGCCACGAATCGACTCACCGGACCTTGACGGTTTGATTCCTACCACGAACGACCAAAGCAAACACTCTTTATTCGAACTCGCCCGCTCGGAACGGGGGAAACACGTTAAAAACAAATTTATGGCCGTTACCTCGTTACTACGACACCTGATCAGAAAACGATGGCTGCCACCGGATCCGCCGTCAAATTCTGCACATAATCACACTAAGTCATCCTCAGCGACTCTCACTCGTTTGCCCGCCAGCCGCCGAAAACGACAATCCCCGTGGAAGCTTCAAAAACTGAAATAAAATCAGGTGATCGTCCCGGCGGTCTCAAACTCGCACTGGACGTTCTCCTTCCGGATGCGCACACGGATCAAATACTTTGGAAACGTCAAAAATCCCCAATCGCCCACAAAAAGTCGCCGAAAATTGAAAATTTCCGTTTTCGAACGTTCCTACCGCCCGAACGGTTGATTTCCGCCAACCGCCCAGTGGAGGTTTTTTGGTTCTTAGGGCTCGGGGCTTCGCCCCTCGCAATCGGTTTTGCGCTAACGCGCGAAACCGATTTTAGGGAGTTCGCTCTTTTATAGAGGAGGCGATGTGCGGGTGGCATCTACAACACGAGCATTTCTCTTTCTGAAGCAATTGTCGCCGTTCGCGACGATTCCACTGTATCTGATTGTATTCAAGTTGGAAGTGCAGCCTTTGATACCGCAAGGTCGGGTTGCAATTGGGGAAAATGAAAGCGGTCGCGTGTCCGCGAGTCGAACACAAAGGACGTGAGGGTGGGAAGGCGGTCGAAAAGGCGGAAACCCCACACGTCGAGACAAACCGGCTCGAACAACGGAATACAAAGTGACGGCATGCGTGTTCGAAGGTCCGCGTGCCGTCGCGTCTAATCGCGAACCTGATACGAAAAGGTCATTTCGTTCGACGGGGGCTCAAACCCGTCATTTCGTTTCCGTGCTTTGATTTCCGCACGGAGCGGAATTCCGATGTTGCATGCTGACGTTTCCGTTCGAGCGTCGTCCATCTCCATACAATTGAATCCGGAATGAACGCTCTGCAAACTGCAGTCGGGTTCAAATGGCAATCGAATGCGAGCAATGCACGTGTTTGCTGAATAATTCAATCGCATTTGGTTTGAGTCGCAAAAGTCACGTGGCGGTGCACGGGTTGCAGTTGGACTTCGAATTTCCGATGATCTTTGGGTTGTTAGGATGTGAACAAATGAAGACCAAAAGTAATGGTCCTCTTTTATTCATTCCGTGCACTCGCCGACCGTTCGTCGAGCGAAAACTCGTGAACTCTGCTCGAAATTCTAAAGCAGTGCGTGTCGCGAGCGACGGAAAAGGGATCAGCAGCGTCCCGCACGTCAGTCGAATGTCTTAAGAAGTTGTTTGTGTTCGACCGAATGAAAGGATTCCGCAATTACGGCGTGCGTAAACGACGGCCCTTCCCCGCAATTCACGAACTTCAATCGGATTCCGTGGACTTCCGGTGGTCTGAGCGAAAATGGAACGACGTGGATTATCCGCGTGCCCATCCTTTTGGTCTTCAATCGACTGCAAATCCCAAAATTTCCATCTCCCCACTTGCCGGCAACGAGATCAGCCATCCCTCACCCGCGGGGTCCAATCGTGCTGCTCGCTGGACTACGGTGTAAAGAGCAAAACGGAAGCCGCAACAAATCGCCCACGGGATTGCAATTACTCGCTGCAACATCCGATTGGACGGCTGAGAAGGTCGTGGGAGTAAGCGAGACCGTAAAGTCTAATCTCCAGTGTCTTAACCTCTTCCACGCGCACGTGCCCCGCGAGTAATTGAGCATCTTCGTACTCGATCGTATCGCGACTTCTGGAACAATCCGATCGTGCAGCGGAGGTTGACCGCTTAACCAAACGGACTCACTGGATTTGCGAGTGGACTTTGGGCTGCTAGCAGACGCTTGAGAGCAAATGTTGCAGCTTTCATCGTCTCATTATTCCCGACAACCTCCGCAAGCGTCCACTTGCTCGTGGCAGACGGTCCGCGGCGAGCTCTCCGCTAATCACTCCTAATGCCGAATCAGGATATTGCTCCGGACGAAGGTTTCTTTGTCAAAGGTCAGCGGAGAATTAGCGAGTGCTCGCGGCTCATAAGCGGTTTATTTTTGGTCCATGCGCAACGGCCACAAGCGAGCGTTGCAAGTAAACGGATTCCCTTGAATGAAACCGACATAAAGCACGGCGATCTCCAAACCTTGAGCATCAGGCGCCTCCTGTACTTTTGGACTAATTCGGGGGCTCATTAAATTCGAGTAAAATCTAATTAATCGCAAATGAAAAGAGCAGTGGCGCTGCTCAAGTTGAAGCTGTGGTGAACTCAAATTCATGCCCAAAATTAATAGCAGAATTTGTAATTGTGAACGCATGTGTTTTCGGTCGAATCTTTAAGTGAAATACGCACTTTAATGAGGCTGATCTTCGACTTTGCTGTTCACATGGGAGAGCAGAAGTCGTTTGATAGGTTCAACGAGCAAATCGGATATGTTTGGCTCTTGCACTATGCAAACGATCAAAACGTCCGCTCATCCCGCATGCATCCCCGAATTCTGAATGCCGCTTGCCCCCGCATGGGCGCCAAAACAAGCGTCCATTTGTGACGACACGTCCCTCCCGCCCGCTCAATCTGACTATGCGCATAATTCATGGGCAATAAGCGGAAGAAACACGGTAGCCATCTGAACTTCATCAAGCTACATACTCACACAATGCTCGCCAACGACAAACAATTACTAACACACAGCTTACTGTCTTCTGCTCACCGATTCCGAATAGTCACGTGTGGGCTTCAGACATGTCTGATGGATTCAATCACGCCACTCGCTCTCTTGAACGCGAGCATCCGCTTTTTGTTTACCGTTCCCGGGTGTGCCGTTCCGTTAGCCGAAAACAGAACGCCGCAACGGATTCCCGAAACACATGCGAGCGAATCACCGGTCTGTGCGAGTGCACTGGGGCAACAACACACGTGCTTCTTTGCTTTTTGTTTTGAATGTGTTTTGGCGCAAACCCAGTCAGTCGGCTTTATTCGTTTTGTCCGCCGATTCGGGCACCGGCGCTCCGAGAAGTTGTGTGGAGGCGCGCCGTCTTCGGCTCGCCGCCGCCGACTGGCACTTGCCGCACCGGTCCGAGGGCAGACACATTAAAATCGAAGAACGTATTAACGAGTGAATTCCGTCTGCGCGCCTCTTGCTCAATCGCCCGGTGATTTCCGGACGCCCAGGCGGGGGCGCGCGCGCGGCAGACGGTCGCGGCGTCCTGCCGCTTTCGTTTATCGTTTTTGCGCATGCAATGTGTCTGCCGGCCGGCCGCCCATCAGTTTGATCGTTCAACGAACAACGCTCACCGTCCACGCCGCCGCCGTCTGTTCGTTCAACTCCTCACCGTTTGCACACAAATTCGATTAGAAAGCGATGACGTGCGCGACTCCGCACGGAAATAGCGGGAACGCAGCAGCGGGGATTGAAGTTTGAAATCGAAATCATGAAATGGAGCGAAGAGGTCGAATAGCCAAAAATAAACACAGAAATACAAACCTAAGCACAGAAAGCGTATGGAATCGATCTAAACCCTTCGTTTTTTTCAGGAAACCACCGTCGAGGGCAAATGCGTGCGTCTTCGCGGCGGACGTGCGGCCTGTCAGACGGAAGCCTACTTGGACCCGTTGAGCGAGGACTGCGCCGGCCTGAACTGACGACCGACGACCGAACGGAACGCGGCGAACATCCGCCTGCGATCGATGGCTCGTCTTCGCGTACGCAAAGAAGTTCACCAATCAACTCGGACGTATCATGCAGAAATTCAACTGTAAACATCGGGAATCCTTCTTCTTTATTTTCATCTATACGCACTTCTCGTAACTCCGCTTCTCGTAATGCCCAGCCTTTTATTTTGTTGTATCGGTTATCGCCCCTTAATTTATTTTCTTCCGTAACTTAGTAACTCCCACCTACCCCAATTGCCTCTTCGTGGACAAGTCTCAAACTCTTCTGTTCTCAGCTAACCGCTCCAATACTTTTCTGTCTATACAAAACATGTAACAAAGTGCTTACTCTCCCATGAATATTCGTTTCGTTGCTTCATGCGTTCACTCATAACCGCTTCTAGTTAGGACATTGCATTTGGTTTCCTCTAATTTATTCGCTCCTTTGTGCTCTTCACATGCAATCACGAACCGATCGTTCAGATCCAAGAACAACGCAATCGCTTCCGCCCGCTTCCAATCTCTTCACGTGGTCTCAAGAAATCGATTCTGCAATTGAGGGCATTCCAGTGCGAAGGCCCGCGCTCTTATCAGCTTTCCATCCTTCTTGTCAGCTTTTCGATTAACCGCCGGTGATCTATTGTACGTTTTCGTTGTTTCGTTTCTGTAAACCAAATGCTTGTTGACTTTAGTTCCAATAAATCGATTTGATTCACGGTCGAGAGTCTCCTTGTTGCAATGCGCGTTTCTCATGTGTCAAAGATGAACATGCGGGGATTACGGTACAGAAGAGGAAGGCCGAAGGGACGGATTCGAATGTTTCGCCGGTCGAAAACAAGCGACACGAAACGTGCGGATTGAGTTTAAGCCGACGGCCGGGATCTGAAATTCGTTAATAAATCCGACCGTCTAACGCGCGTCCCACCGAAGGCGGGATGATCGCATCCCCGTTTCCAAAACGGAACCACAAACCTTTACGAAAGCCGGCTCGACGGCACATCTGACCAGCTCTCGCTTAATGACCGTGCCGCCGGTCGCTGTTTTCGTCTCCATCGAATTGGATTACCTTGTCTGCGGAAACACGCGGCCCGCTCGGAGGAGGAATCGCGAGGGTCAGCGGGCTAATTCGCTTGTTCCTAATCCCACGTGCTCGACGCGCGCGTGCGCGCCGCGTTCTAATTGCGATTTCGGGCGTTTTAATACACGTACGAAACGAAAACGAACGTCTAATCCCGGTTCGGATCGTCGCCGACCGACCGACGGCGCGTCCTCCGGCTGTGTGATCTTTCGGTCTTACGGTCGGGCGGCGGCGGGCGGCCTAATTTAATCGCCTGACTGCTCGTGCGTCAAACACGTCCCCAAATGATCAGCCGATTTCTCGACTTCTTCCCGAAAAGCTGCCTTCAAACAAGTGCCATCAAAGTAATGAACGATCTTAGCACCACCTCGTGGTTGTATCTTTCCTGTTTCGTCGCGACTAAGCTCCGGTACAGCAGTAAAACTACATCCATAATCTTCTACCAAACTTCTCGTCGTCGTTCGTTACTGTTCCTCTTCTTACTTGCTGATAAAAGGCCGCCATGTAGAAGATCGACTTGAAAGCAGGTGGTTTGTGTTGCCGCAAACAAAGGAAAGTGCACAGAACAAAGAAGGAACTGGCTGGTTTCGCTAATGCTCCAGAATTCCCCTCCGGAATGTGTAGAAATCGTAGAGGTAAGAGTGCACATCCAGCAAATGGCACACTTCTCAAACGAACTCATGAAATATTCAGTAATGTCGTGCAAGTGCAATGAGCTCCGGCTTCGAAGCACAAGAAACGGTCGGCCGAGTGTACCCGCGGAATTGGAATGGAGCAAATTTAGCGCACTTCATTCCGTTACTTGCGTCAGCGGCGGGCAGGCAGGTGGTGATGGAGATTGCTTTTCATTGTGTGCAACACTTTTGCTAATTGTTTCACCTTACCTTCGCCTGGATTTGGCCGGCAGGTGGATCCCCTTGAAGCGGAAGTGACCGACCGTCTGCCCGAATAGAAAAACTATCAAGCAGATTGGACCGCGAAGAAAGAGATCAAAAGCGTAGCTAAACGGATGCCGAGACCAAAGGTCCGGTTTGTTTGACGTCCTTTGGATACTTTTAAGACCTGATGAATCCTTTTGTCTCTCACCAGCAGACAGACGACCGGCGGCACTTTTAGAGACGAGGAGAATCTTTAGTTAAAATATAAAGAAAATGATACTCCAGCAACGAGCGCGTGCCGAACAACGCACTCGGGAAGCGGTGGCAATTCAAATGAACTCAAGGACCTTGTTAGACTGTAATTCTTACAGCAGCGGCATCAGTTATGGATGTCGTAAGAAGTCCGAGATCTGTAGCTCAATAGCCTTCAACGTGCCGTGATCCGACAAACAGATGAGAATCGAACGGCTGTACGCCCTGGATCCCCAGCTGGAAGCCGTGCTGGACGGAGGCCAAGCGGAGGGGCGCTAGTGTTCGTCAAGATCCAGTGATCGAAGATGGTTTTTGTTGTTTTTGTTGAGCAAGTCAAAGCAATGGCGTTTCGCACGGAAAGCGTTCGTCCCAACGGTCAGAGGGCTGACCGGCAGCCGGCGGGAGCTACGGCTCGCTCGAGGGCGACGAAAGTCGGCGGACATCTCGCAGAAACGAGCGGGTTTTCGGGCGATCTGCTCGCTGCCGGCACCTGTTGCCGTTGGATTCTTCCGCCCGCCGTCCTCGCGTTGGCCTCACGCCGCGCTCAAAGCCGCTGAGCGGAGGACGCGGAGAATCGGTGCGGCAGCCGAGCAGCCTGTTCATCAAGAAGCCGAATCGAACACTCGATCGGAGGACGGCGTTCCTCCCGCGCGCTCACCGGCTTGTTCCTTCGGCGAGTCCGCGCGGCAGGTGGAGGGGACGGCACGACTTTCCTCGAAGAGGGTGGATTGCTCGTTGGAGAGGTGATTGGAACGTGAAAGAGCTCTAACGGGCGAGCGTGGGACCCGATCAGCAAGCAGAAGATGCGAGTGAAATCGACCTTTTCGCGTGTGATTACAAAAACTCGACGAGGAACTTTCGCTGCTCTCAGATTTGCACCAAACTGACAGGTTCAATTGTTTAACGAAGAAGCAATTGTACCGCGGAAGTTAAACAATTGATCTGCGACTACGAAAGGCCACGTATCGGCCTAAAGTTGAGCTGCGGTCATTCGATACGTGACCACAAATCCCAGTCGTTTCTCTTCGTTTATTCTGATTTCATTGTCCGCTCAGACCGACAGTTCAGTGCGTTTAACGAAACCGAATGACGTTCGGGCAGACGGAAGGCGCGTGATTGACGCACATCTGGACACCACCCTCACATTCATTAATGTTTGATCGGGCGGTTACAGCAGCAGGAGGTAAATGAGCCGTCTTGTCGTCTTGTACTTTCGTTCTGTAGCTCCAATGAAAGAGGAAGTAGTTGGGATTGTTCGAGAAGGTGTTCAAATTGAAGCAGTCCGATGATTAGTGCATTCCGTTCGCTTCTCAATTCGATTGCATTCCTTTGTTTTGCACAATTTGGAGCAAAGTGAACGGCAATGAGGTTAACGAGGGCGCGTAAGTTGATTCGACCACCCAATGGCACTCTTATTGATCACGAGCGATTACCCTTAACAACAAAGCGACCTTCTTGTTGGATTTTCCACAATTAACTTTGTTTGCTCAAAGCCTACGGCATACCAGCTGCGTTCCGACGAATTGATTTTGGGTCAAGGATCATTCGATCTTCGCAAATTGCCTCCCTCCGGCATTCTTTTCCTTCTGATTGCTTTAGGCGAACTTCCACGACCAACTTCATTTGTTGTATTTATTTGTATGTGAACACCAGATAAACACAAGGTTCGACCGGATAGAAGCTTCAAGAACGAAGCGATGAGTGGTCAACGAGAGGCTTTGTGTACAGGAAATGGTCGCCGTTCGCGAGAAAAATCGAACGACGAAACAGAAGATTACAAGCAGGAAATGAGTAAAATCGACAGGAGAATGCCATCGTAAGTATTGAGAAGAATTAGACTAAGTAGTTACGAATAGTTTAGCTTAACACACGAAACGAGGAAGATATTGATTGAGTGGAGAAACCGAGTTGAACTGGAGGAGCATAAATAAGACATGGAATAGAAGTGTGCAGAACGAGAGTTACCGGGTATTTCGGATGTTGTTGTATTAACAGTTAACGGGGGCGTTGAAAAGACCGCGTATCTCACAGACGATGTTGAGTTTAGCCAATGAAACGAGCGAAAAGGGAGGAGTTTAGCGCCGAAACGTTTGTAGGTGCATTGTGTTTGTAAGAAGAAGTTTGTATAGGAGGTTTGCAACAGAAGATGAACTAGTCAGTTTGAGGTAAATCGAAAGAAAATACGGGAAAGAAGATGAGAGACAAACGAGCTGAATTTGAACGTGATTGCATGTACACGGAATAAATAGTTCGTTGTGTAAAGAAGAACGAAAGGACAGTAGGGATCAATGGAAGGATTCGAGTAATGAGTTCGTCGACCGTTTCCTTCCTCTCTCCTCAATCACTCCTCTTCGTCGACCATTTCAAACGATCAGTCGGGTTTCTCCTCGTTCAAGCCTTGCGCACTCTGTTGATGATTAGTGCTAGCTGATTCAAAGCCCTTGCCGAAAGGGGAGATCCGCATTTCGCGAACAGTCAGACTGGTGCTGAGCGCACGGGTGGTACGAAAAACGGCTGTTCGGTTCGCTTTGCACCCAGACGGTACGTGCGGGATTCCATGCATTCCAATGCGGATTGAGGGAAGCCGATCGTTCCTTTGGGTGGGCCAAAAATCGTTCGGATTAGGAACGACGAAACAAGAAAGAATCCCCGTTCGTGCACCGAATTCCAGACGACCCTCGACTTTTCGTCCGGCTTACGGTCCGTCTGGTGAGTGCTCGTTTTGAACTCTCGATCCGGATTGCCATTTGCGGCGATCGGAGATCCGACGGTCGGCAGCCAATTACGCAAATTAATTCTCGGCGACTGCGCAGAAACGGGAAGCATGCTTGAGGATTAGCCACGAACTTCAGCTTGCAGCACGCCCTCTGCAAGTGGGTTTGAGCAAAAAACGAACGAGAGCGACTAGCTTGAACGATTGAAACCCAAAGATCACCGTTGATGTGTCCAAATGGCTGAAGCGATTCGAGGAGCAGAAGGAAACGAACGGTCGAGCCAAAAGCAGCCGCATTTATGTTTTACACGGTAAAGACAATCGACACGAGCTGCACGGGAGGAACGAGGAGTAGTCAGACGAGAGGAATACAGTCGGGTGGTTGAGAGTAGGAACAAATGCTTGGAGAAGCCGTTGACTAGACACAAACCATCGGGAGTGTACATAAATACAACACGAATATCTTAGGTTATTGATGAAGTGAACGAAAAAACGAGAAGTACTGGAGTCAATCAGTCATCGGTTGAGATTTCGAGAGACGAACACGCGTGAAGAAGAGAATCGAGAGGTTGAGGGATGATGAGAACACCGTGAGAAGGAACAGGAATTATGCACGTTCAAACCGGAAACAGTCGAATCAAACCCAATTGATTGCGGAGAAGGAGGTCGTGCGCTGAAAGAAGACACAAATGAGTACTCCTTGTTGATTCGATCGAATGGAACTCACCTCAAACAGCTGCACTCACTGCTCGCTTTGCTGCAGCTTCAGACACGCGTGCGCCAAGTGGGGCGGTGCACTCCAACCGTGCGCTCCGGGTCCGAACTTGTAGACCAACTTCTTCGGATAGAGACCGGTTTTGGGGACGGGCACGAGTATTTGTTTCTCATAGTAAGTTCTAAACGAGCGCAAGTTAGAAAGGGGTCAATAGAAAAGAAGGTGCACTCACCTCATCGCTCGAGAGAGCTTCTCGTACGTCATCTTCTGGTTGTTCTTCTTCTCCCCCACAGACGGGCCAGCTTCTCCGATTCGACGATCCGGAAGACGCCCTGGTCAGGATCCTCCCACCTGCAATCATCCGCATTGATCTCCTCTTCTCCAAACGAAGCGCTCACCGAACGATCGTCGGGCAGGTGCTGGGGTCCTTCAGCGCGTCTCGAATGAACTCCCACAGCTTGTTGCCCTTTGTGTGCTGGGAGCGTTTGCGCGGTCGACCATCCTTGTTCTTGCGAATCTTCCCGCCGCCGTTCGAGAAGTCGCCTGAAAGATCGATGCGATTAGATCCCTTGCTTCCATTCATTTCTTTCCTCTTTCGTTTGATCTTTCGGTTTGCGTGTTTTGAACGGCGGAGTGTGCAATGCTCAAACGAATGCGTCAGTCGCTCGTGTGTTCATGACATGCGGCCGCTCGCTTTTTGTTGCGAGTCGTTTGTCCGCTTCTCAATCATAACGACGACCGTGAAGCTCGGTGACAAGCCGCCAATTACCGTTTTCGCGGGCAAACGCCACAAACAGGTGGCTTCTCGTTGCTTCGGGTGCAAAGGCGAAGAAGAAAGATCGTCGCCAGTTGAGTGGCTTTTGGCCGCCGCAAATGACACCCGACTGTTTTGTATTTCCGGATGATCTCGGACCGTCTGCAGCCGCCGCTTACGGTCAACGATTACTGGGGCCAAGAGTGCACCAGAAGCAGCTGCTGAACGCGTGTTTTGAGCTGAAGTCATCCGATTGCAGCGGGTATGACTCTTCGCGTGATCTCTGGTTTGAGAAGTCTTCATGTTTTTGCACGAAATCGAGAAGCGAGAAAAAAGTTTGGCAAGCTGACGGGAAATGCGTGAGACCATTGGGTTCAGCAAGGAAATGCTGTCAGTCTAGACGCGATTTCATCTGCTTTGTTTCGATAACAAAAACAAGGAAGCGGCGAAAAGTAAACAGCGGGTGTTGATCGTCCGTTTGCACGGAACGGCGCCCCCCGGCGAAAACAACCGCCCGCACGTTTGCACCGGGACGCAAAACAAACAAACGGAGAGAACGCTTGATTGCACGTGACTTCTCTTGGAGAACAGCAAACAAACTCACTAGAGATGTCGTAGCCGTTGCAGCCGGAAGTGCCGGGCATGGCCGAAAGGCCGAGGTGGCCGGGCGAGTGCTTGGGCATGAGCTGCGAGGCGTGAAGCATGTGCTGCTGTTGGGAGGCCTGCGCGACGACCTGTTGTTGCAGATCGCTCAACTGTTTCTGTTGCTGAGCAAAGGCGGCAACAGTCGACGAGCCGGCGAGGCCGTGCGGCGTCAGGTGATTCTGGCCGACGAAGAACTGCTGCAGCGAGGGCTCGTGGTGGGGCTGCAGGGAGTGGTGCGGGGCTTGCAGCGGCGAGTGCAACGAGTTCAGCGCGGCATTGCACGCGTTCGCGCCTTGCATGAGCGGCGACAGCGGCGAGGCGGCGGCGGCGAAGAACCGGCCGAAGTTGCTCGCCGGATTCGTGGGCGGCGGCGCGTTGATGGTGGGCGGCTTGGGCGTGTTGGTGGCGGAGATGCCGCGGCTAGTCGACGGGCGCGTCTCGTCGTCCGAATCCCGATTGTCCTTGCAGTAGCGAATGAGCTCGTCGATGCGGTCGATCGGTTCGTCTGAAACAAGAAAAGAATTGTGATGCGGTAATGGGCGTTGATTTTGTTCAGTGATTGCAATGATCGTTCGTTTAAAAGCAATCTTTTTGCATTCCCATCCGCATTTTTCGGAACTTTGGACCCCTTGGCTTCGATCAGCGCTCTTGTTTGCTCGCGGAGTGCAAGCGGCGACTCGGCGGGCGACAATCGAAGCGGCGAGCGAGCGGATGGCCGCCCCGAGCGGTGACCCGCGCGCGCGGTCATCTCGCTCGTGTTTGCGCACGTGTTTTCGTTTTCGCGCTCACTTTTCGTACTTTCGAGCGGAGGAGCAGTGGACAAAAAACACAACGGAAAGCGATACCCACCACCCACCCACTCACCAACAGAGCTAAAGACAGAAGATGCGCACGAGCAATCAGAAGTGAACTTCGCCTGCACTCATTAGTCAGGCCGAAATAGTCGACCGATTAGCCAAAAACAAGTGAGTTGTAGGCGCCGATTTCACTCACTCACTCACTCACCGGCCGCCCCGATTTCATGTGCCGACGGCCGGCTGGCTGTTTGGTGGGCGGTTGCGAAACGACGACCGTCGGCGGGCCGTAAGGTTCAGATACGAAAATCCAAAGTTTAAAGCACGTCCAATTTGGAATCATGGGCGAAGAAATCGACCGGCCGGACGGCGGCGAACAAAACGGTCGGCCCGCCGTAACACCTGCGCCTTCGTGCACACGGCGGCGGCCTGCTTATCCCGGCCGGCGTTTGAGGCCCTCGCTCAAAGATCTCCGTCGGCATGCCGTGTTGCACTAATTGAGTTTGTACTTGCGGTGGCGAAATCCGGCATAACATTTAAACGGTCGCCGGTTTCGTCTCGCAGCCGGTTGAGTAATGAGGTTAACCAAAGAACAATCAAAACAAGCGGGATTTTCTCCAAGTTTCCAGCCCAGACGAGACCGATCGTTGCAAACAATCAAGCGAACACTTACCGTGCGACAGTTTTCGCAACTCCGCGTACAACAGGCCGCCGAAGTTCGCGTTGATGTCTTGGAAGTTCTGTTCGGACATTCGCGTCAACGCGAGGCCGCTGTAGCTGCCGAACTCGACCACGCCGATGTCCTCGCGCGCAATGTTGTGTCGGCGGGCAACGTCCAGTACCCAGGCCACGATGTCGTCGCTGGTCCAAGTCTGCGGGTCGCGCCAACGGAAAGACGCAAGGTCGATGGGGCCATTCAGCGGGATCGGCTTCTTGCTGGGCGGCGGCTGGAGGTCGGCGAGGGCGTTCACGAGAGCCGATGCCGTTGTGGCCGCCACGCCGGTCGACTGGGGCCGCATCTGCGGCGAGCGGAGCATCTTGAGGGCCTCGTGGAACTGCGGCGAGTAAAGGGAGGCCGCCAATGTTGGACCGTCTTGTTGCATCGGCTGCGATTGTTGGAGGTGGAGGGTGGGCAACGAGCCCGGCTGCTGTTGGGCGGCGGCGACCACGGCAGCGGCCTTTTGCAACAGTTGGGCTTGCGAGTCGAACGTCAGTTGCGGCTGGGATTGCGGACTGCCCACGAACTTGAAGGCGCCCGCACTCGACTGGGCGGCCGACGGGTTGGCGGAGGGCGGCGGCGGCTGCAGGAATCCGTTGTTCAGCAACGACTCCAGGCCGTTCGAGCCGGGCGGCGTGACGAACGGGTTGATGAGCGAGTTCTCGGCGCTCTCCAGCTCCTTCTTCACCAACGACAGGTTGGCGGCACTCGTGGAGGCGGCCGTCGTGCCGGCGACGTTGAAGGGCGACGAGGCGGCGAACAGGGCGGCGGCGGCGGAGTTCGCAGCGAGGGGATTCACGATTCCGGACGATGCGCTCGCATTCGCTCCGTCCGACGGGCAGGTCTCGTCCACGCACGATCCCGCGGCGGTGGACGACGACGAGACAGCGGAGGCCGCAGCGGCGGAGGCGAGAAACTGACCGACCGCCGCGCTGATCGACTGGCGGCGGTGCGAGGAGGGGTCAACAGCGGCGGTGTTGCTCAGAAAAGCGGCCGCGTCCGTCGGATTTTGTTGACTTTGCGCCGCCGCCTGCGGGCCCACCGCGATCGTCTGCGAGGGCTGGCCCACGCTGGCCGCTGCGGCGGCGGACACCAGCGCCTGCTGGCTGATCGCGTTCACCACCGCCGCGGCGGCATCGGCGGCCGTCACCTGGGCGCCCGAGCCATCTTCGGTGCGGTTGTTGAGGAGGTTGGCGGCCGCAGCGACCGCCGCAGCAACATCCGTGCAGGTGGGCGTCTGGGTAGCGTAATTGAGCGCCGTGTTCGCGTAGCTGGCGGGCGTCGCTTGGGTGGTGGCGGCCAAGTCGCACAGGCTGGTCAACGGCGTCTGTTGCTGGAGGGCGGCCACGAGTTTGCTGAGATCACTGGCGGGCGTTTGAGGTTGTTGGGTGAGGGGCGTCGGCGTGCTGGTGGCCGCGTTCAGGGCCGCAATGTTGCGAATGTAGTCGTTCAGCTGGGTGTGAACGGCGCTCGCCGTCGTCGTCGTGCCGGCGGCGCCGTTCAGGGAGCTCACGAACGGGTTCGTCGTGTTGGCCACGGCGGCAGCGGCGGCCAACGACGAGTCCAGCCCGACGATTGTGTTGGCCGTGGGCGTGGCGAGCGGCTGCTGATCGAAGACGGCGGCGCACAGGCTGTGGAGGGCGGCGGACGGCGGCAAGAAGTGGGAGTGCTGATGAAAGGCGGACGGCGCGACGTAAGCGGCCGGTGCGGGCGACAACGGCGGGCTTGAGGCTTCAAGCGGGCACACCTGGTCGGGCTCACTCCACGCGAGATGTCTTTTCATGATCCTCGACGTCGAGGAGCGAGAATTGCAGCGCCAACGGCAGCGCAAGTGACGTCCGTCGGATTCGTGCTCACGTCGGTTTCGTTCGGAACGTTGCGTAGAGTGCGGCAAGCGGAAGCAATCGGTCGGTTTGCGGAAGTTGGTTCGATTGCCACCGGGCTACCACGCATCGGCAACAGGGCGGGCACGGGCGTCGAGAAGAAGGCGGGTGTTCGATCTTCAGTGGACACCTCAACTCAACCGGAGGCACGTGACCGGGATGCGAACGCGGGGGCGTTCAGAACGTGGCCTGAAGATCAAACCGGAGATTAGGGCACGAATCACGAAGGTCAACGCAACACGAAGATTCTCGACACGATTCTCGGCTCGATTCACGTTGGAATAAACACGCGCCCGTATGTAAAAGTCGACAAAATAATGACGAATTTGCCCGCACCCAAAAGCACCAAACATCTCCGATGCGACTTGCCCGCCGAAAAGACGAACAGGCGAGCAGGGCGGAATTTCCGCCAGACGAGAGAAATCGGGAAGCGAATTAACGACGAACACGCGAGAGCCGACAGGAAGAACTCATCCGATGGCATCGGGGCAACGACAACCAATGGATAATAGCTGGCGGATGAAAAAAGGAGGAAGAATTGGACGTCGAGGAACTAAACGTCCCGCAATTACCACGCACTCCACTAATTCCTCTCGCACGCGGAATACCTGTTCGATGACACGAATAGATGAACAAAAGAACAAGAGCAGAAAGCAGTAAGCGTTCCGCGAAAGCCGGAGGCCGACTGTCAATCGAAGCTTGACGTCAGGCCAGAAACGAGCGGCAGCAAGAGAGCACGGAGCCATCGAGGCGTGTCGATTTGGCCGCCGTAAACTCGACCGAAACGCAACAATGCCGACCGCTACGCGCAATTTACGCCCACGGTCTTTGTCGCCAGCGGTGAAAAGAAGGGAGAAAATGAAACACGGGCGAATGGAAGCCTTAGACACCCAATTTATTCGGCTGCCGTCTTTAAGAACGACGACGAATTCTCACCGTATTCAGCCGGCTAACAGGAAATGAATGAAGACACGAGGCGGCGAGAAGACCCCAAAAGGATGTCTGGACACACAGCCCTGTCCTCCACCGAATCGTGTGCCGTTGGACGGGGACCGACCGCGGGCTTTGATAAATGCGAACAAATCTCCATTTGTTCGCGGGCCGGAAGTAATCACAAGTGAATGGGCGAACACGCACGAAATACACGCAAAGAAAGGACCAAACCGTTCGACGAACACGCGCACGACCTCTGCGAACACCGGCTGGAAGTCAATTGACCTGCCGCCCATTAGAAGGAGATTCCTTATCGCCCAGACTCAAAACAACAAACAGGCAGCAGGTAGTTAGCGTGTTGTCGAATTAAAGCCGGAACAGATGGCTCGTGATCCGCCCGCCCGACCTTCCTTCCGGCCGCCCGCCTTTTGATCCCGAGCGTGCCAATCGCGAACGCCAAAACATATCTGTTTGGCAGGCGAGTGGCTGACGTCGAACGATCAACGGCAGGAAAAAGAACGAAGTGGGAAAAGTTCGGGAAGACGGGGCGAGAGAAGAGCAAAACAACATGCACTAAACAAGAAGGACGACGGTTCGAAATCTTTCGGTTCCTCCACGGGCTTAGACTTTCGCCCGCCGCCGCCGTCCGCCCGCCCTCTCGCTCCGCTCTCGCCTTCCCCCGTCTTTCTTCTTCCTTCCTGTTCGAATGCAATTCGGGACTCGGGCGGCGGGCGGCGGAATTTCTCCATGCAATCGAGAAGAAGAACGCTGTTCACCCGCCCGGCGGCAAGCCAGCGGGTTTCTTCGCTTCCGCCCGCTCTCTCTCTCTCGCTCGCACATTTTAACGAAGTTGGCGGACGCACTTGTCTGTCTGCCCTCCGCTTTTCCGCCCCGCCACCCGGCTGCCGGCTTTTTTGTGTCCCGCGCTCTTCGCCCGTTGGCGTCCGTTCGCCGTCCGAATTATCACGTGAACGAGTGAAGTTGACAGCCGACGGCGAACCGCCGAATTCGAGTTCGCAAAATCGGAAATGAGCGGCAGAAAGGCGGAAAATTAGCGGCCGAAAGAAGCAAAAGAAGAACGGCCGCAGGATTTGTCTCGAAGGGCGGCAATCGAAAGGCGACAGTGATTAGGGGACGGCAGACGTGCCGAACGGGACGGGCGGAAGACGGAAGGAAGGACGGGGCAAGAGAACGGTAGAACGGAGCGTGCCGGAACAAGTCCAAACATCACAAATGCTTCCGATTGGCCGTCGACAGCTGACCCCGGCGGCACGCAACGAGGCTCGTCTTTGATCTGTGACTTTCAACTCGCCGAGTGCTTGGACGGACGAGAACGAGGACGACGCGGAAGAGCGAAGGCTTCGCGTGGTCCAGAACAAGGAAGGAAATGCGGAACAGTGCCGCGTTTCCTTATCAACCGGCGTCGATTTCGTCGACCTCCGCCCGTCCGCCCGCAGAACCCACAGCTCGTGGCGCCGATGAACGCGCCGAATGAGCGGATAATCGGCTCTCGAATCGGTCGACGCGAACTCCAGCTTGCGGGCCTCATTTCCGCCTTTCAACAACCAACAACAAGCAAGTGGAAGCTCCGAGAACATTTGAATGACAGAACGGGACACGGGAAATCTTTTATGGAGGGCGGCGGCAAGTTGCTCGAATTTAAAGAACGCGTAAGTGCAAAAGAAGTTATCAATTCCGGGAATTTACACTCCAAACGTTTCTCTGCGCCGTCTTCAGCACAAACGCTGCAACCGTCTGCTTGCACTAATCAACAGTTTTGACAAGTGCGCCCGCATCACGGAAGCTTGTTTTCCGGTGATAAGCGAGGCGGAAAGAAAGGAAGTCGATTCATAACTCATCACGCCATCTTTAAAAGAGCACAGCAGACGGAAGACGAAGAAGTGAACTTCGGACAGACGATCAGGAAGAAATCGCGTCGTAAACAAGAAGTGCAGTTCGACTGGAAAGAAACGGAAAGAAGGCACGAGTGTTTCTGCTTCGCAATCCACAAATTAAACGTTCGCTTCCTCCCACCCGCTTTCGCTGACCATACACCTCTTCCTCGAAGCACATGCCGCGAACAGTCATTAGTGAGAGGAAGGAAGAAAGACGAACAACTCACTAGCAGACATCAAAGTCGGCTGGTCGCAAATTGCCGTAAACACGCGCGCCCGCTGCGAGGCGCCCGCACTCGCCGCCCGCCGACTGCCCTGCGGACGGCGGCCGGCGGATGCACTCCCGACGAGAAGTGATGTTTGGTTTGAGTTCCCGAATGCAAAGCCCTCGACGCGCGTTGACCGACGGCCTAATCGGTCGTCCGCTTTGCCGTCGGCCTGTTCGCGGCGAACGAACGAGCGAACGACGAACGAACGAGAGGGAAGAGGAAGCCGCCGCCGGCGGCGGCATGATGGCAACAAAACAAAAACATTCCGCCGCCTTCCCGAAAAGCCGCACACTTCGCTCGGCCTGTTTACGAACGGTCCAGCGGACGCAGAAGGCCGCCATGCACTCACTCCCGCTCGTTCGCTCTCTTCGGTCCGTCCGCACGAGGCGCGAAACGAACAGCGGGGACCGGCCGCGGTCGGCCGGCGGGCAGGAGTTCAGAGATTAGGGCTCGGCGAGCGAGCGGGCGGCGGAACAAAAAGCACAGGCGGATGCAAACAGCCATGCGGAAGAACTTCATGGTGTTTCATGTTTGCTCTCCGTTTGGAATTGCAAAAACCGCTTGCGGGCAGGCGGACGGAAGTGGGGAAGGAAGAACGAGCGAGCGAGCGCGTGAACCACGAGGCCAAGCAACGGCCGGATGATGGGCGCGTGAGATCGCAACATTCTGTGGACACCCGCTCCAACACGCGCATTCTCCCATCGTTCCTTGTTGCACACTCATTAACATTCGCTTCGTTTTGCGAACGTCGTTGCAAGTGTGCGAATTCGAACATCTTCCCTAACGATTAGTATTCACTTCGAGGGGCGGCATGCGTCAGGACGGAGATCCGTTTGCTTTCAACTCGTCCCCAATTTGTCCGTCCTTGTGTTTTCGCACCAACCGGATGAAAGTTCATAGACGGACGGAGCGAGAGCGGGCTGTTTTGCCGGCCGACCGGTGGTTAAATTCGACGGGCAAATCGGATTTCAGCCGAATTGCTATGACGACTGGGGGACTTCCACCCCAAAGCTCAATACCAAAATCAGCATCCGCGCCCCGCATTCATCCGCATTAGCGACCAACTGCGGGTGACGTCCGTGGGCCCGACGGATTAAAAACAAGAGCGCCTAATTCGCCCGCTGAAGGGCTTCAAGTTGGTGGTGGCGCGCGAACAAGGCCGCACGTGCGTGTGGGATGAATTTGGAAGCATCCCGAAAGGATGGATAAAGAACAGATCTGCTGCCCACTTGCCATTTTCGTTGAGAAGGCGGTTAAAAACGAACATTTCTACACACAGACCCTCAATTATCTTGAGGGCACCGTACTCAACGGCCAGTCGAGGATCAGCGGCCGGCTGCAAATGACGGGGATTTGTGCTCCCGGACTTCCCCCACCGATTTTTGGTGATTCGAAATGCGGCCAGCCGAGCGAGTGGGTTTCCGAGTTCACACACCGGTCGCCATTTTGGGCCGGCAAACAGGCGGGAGCAGAGCGGGCAGTCGGCCGTCCTGCTATTGAATTATTAGCCGCTTTTAAACGCACCTGACCCGAACGATTCCGCGGTTTTTGATTACCAAATTAGATTCCTTGCCCCCGCCGCCCCATCGCCTGCTGCTTCGAACCAAACAGCCGGCGATCTCGGCCGCAGTTGTAAAACATCGACCGAGCGCGAGGGATTGTAAACGGCGCACCGAAACCGTCTGCCACTCATGACCGCAACAAATTGGAGAGAACGAAGCAAAAGCGAGAAGCACCGGAGAGGATGTTTTGCTGCGGGAGTTGCGAAAATTCAACGATCCGCCCGGAAGCACGTCGCTCGCCCGCTCTATGCAAATACGCGGAATCGAGAGGCGGGGATGCGCTCCCCCAGCGGGAATCATTAGAGACGAGCGGCGTGGGGCTTCCGCTTCGAACACGCGGCGCGCAGTAAATGAGGAGTACGCCGAAAAGGCGAACATTCGAAAACTCGCTCTCGAGGTTTGCACAAGCCGGCCGTCCATCCGAACAATGCGGGAAACTCCCGAGTTTGTTCGCGCTCCGTGCTGACGTAGTCGAGCAAATAATTGGAAAGATTGGCACCAAAGCAAAGAGATGAGGAAAACAGACCAAATTCAATTAGGTCCACGAGACATAAAGATCTATGATCAAGGCGAAGCAAAACAGGGATCGCTTGTAAACGGCGGAATGCGGAAGGAAGTGCCCAAAGAACATCCGTGCGGACAGCAAAACAAAGTGGTCGTGTGATGAGTAACTTCCTCGTCTTGATGGACGCCCGTCAATCGCCGAGTTCCGCCAAGGTGGGTGCGGCCCGCAGAAGGCGAGGGTGATCAACGAAAAAGAAACCTCAAGGCGGAAAACAAAATTTGCGCACTCTCCATCGACGGACGGACGGACCGACCGACGCGGCGATAAGCAGCCGAAAGCGGCGTCGATGAATCCCGCCGCCGCCATCCCGCCCGCACCAGACGGCGTATCGATTTTATGAACGAACCGAAGGAAGGAAGCGAGCGGACGGCGTCGAGTAAAACGGAAGCACCAAGTTGCTGGGGTAAACAAAAAGTTCAATCATCATAAGCGGCTTTTGCACGAAACACTCTCCTCATTCGATTCGAATGGCTGGCGGCCGTAGACGGAAGAGACGAGCGGTAGGGCGTTGATCAATCGACGCTCGTCTGTTCGTTCACAAACCCCAACCGAAGAGAGAGGCAACGAATGATAACGACCGACCACAATGGAGAAAGAGAGCGAGCAAACGGGCGGAAACGCGCTCACTCATTCGTCGCCGCATCAAAACAACCCACCACTTCAATTCGGCTTGCAGTGAACGTGAAAACAATTCCGCGAGTTCGAACCTCGTGCAACGTCCATCTCCACGGTCGACCCCACGAACTTCGCAAAGAACGACGATGTTCGAGCGCCCCAGAAGGCGGAGGGATGACGCACGAAAGTCGCCGAAAGACGTTCGTTGTTTTCGAGATTCCCAAACCGAAGATCTCTCGCACGAGTGAGTGAGTCGTGCGGCAGTAAGCAGCGACAGGCTTTTAATTAACGAGCCAAGATTAACCGCAAAGATAAGCTCTTTTGTTCCAAAAGAAGTTTGTACCCGTCAAGCCGCTTAATCGACGGTCGACCGCGTGCCGATCCCCTCGGATTCCCGTCGGTGCGAGTGATCATCGGCGGACATTCGCACGTCGAAATGTCGAACGCGTGCCAGAGATCACTTGCAGCCGCCGGGTGCTCGTGCTTCTCGTGTGCGGTGGGCGACGAAGACGGAAGAAAGAGCGGGGCGTCTTGCGATCGTTCGGTGCAAATCAAAACATCCGCCCGCTTCGCTCGCCCGTTCGAACCCCGCCATTATCAATCACCTCCCGCCCGTTTCCTCGTTCGAGTCGTAAACACCAAAAACCAAACCATCGATGCGCGTCGCCGGCCGCCCGCCATTCATTCTCGAAGTTGTTTTCGTTCGCGGAACGAGGCGGGAGCATTGGGTTCTTTTCTTTTTGCTTCCTCATCATCAACTGATGACTTTCGTCCACCCAACGGAAGGAAGCGGAAGCCACTGCCGACCCTCGCTGATAACCACAAGGAAGCAAGAAAGAAAGAATGAAGGAAGAATGCGGGTAGCAAAAGACCAAAGAATGTGGCTGCACGAAACGGTTCCTAATTAGCCGAAAGCCCACGCCCATCAGCAGCACGTTTGTAAGCAGCAAACAGCAACGACAGATCCAAATCGACGGCACACAAAGTCCGCCGTGACAATCGAGCAAACCGGATGAGAAATCGGTGTGGGAACGAGAGGTGGGAGGCCAAAACGGGACCACGAGGCAACTCACGAGCAGTCGCGGCCAAGAGCACAACCTTCGAAACTCGGGGGAATCCCATCGCTGCCGCCCGTGCAACGCGTGATGGGCGGCGGAACGCGTGGCGGCCGCCGGGATCTCGGGCGGAACAAAACCGAACGGCTTCTGACGCCCGCCGATGTCGACAAACAAATCCGAACGCGCGCGCAAACACGCGGGCCGACGGAAGCGAACGGCCGCGGCGTGGTCGGGGCGGAAACGCGAGACCACTTTGTTAAAAATGAGCGACAAGATTCGAGATGCAGACGGCGGCCGATCGGGCGTTTGCATTTCGGGCGCGCAACGGGTGGCTGTCGTTTGTGCCCGTCAACCACTCCTCGGTCTGCTCTTCCGTTTCCGTACCCCACCCTTCCTTCCTTCCGCATCTGTGCGCCTCGGGCAGTTCGCGAACTTTGTTTTCGATCGCACACATCAATCGAGCGATTCGATCGACTAAAACTTTAGGGCCCTCCGCTCTGCTCGCTCGCGCTTTCCCGGAAGTCGGCTGCCAGTTCGCCGCTTCCCGTCCGTTCGACGCGCACTGCGCCGTTCGGTCGGTGCGGCGGCGGCGGCGGACGGGCGCGGCTTCGTCCTCCCGTCCGTTCCGTGCGCGCAACGGGCGAATTTCGGAGTTCGAAGATCGGCGTCACGAACGCGCCGAACGGGGAACGAAATGAAACAGAAAGCCCGCGTCCGCCGAGCACACGAACGCGAGTGTTTCTGCGTCGAATTCACGCGAACTGTCGTCGCTGCACGGACTTCGCGGTTCACTTCCCGCGCCGCCGGTCGAGTCCAACGACAACAACCTCAATTGGAGAGCAAGGAATCAAATCATGCCGCCCCGTGGGAAGTGACTACTCGGTCGTTAGCCGCCCGCTTAAGCCCCGCACACTTCCATTTGTTCGCTACCGCTTGTTCCGCAACTCTCGCCGCAGTAAACGTGCCCGCCTTGCGGCCGTGTTCGCACTCGCCGCTCGAACGTGCGGGGGCTCGTTCGTGGAAACGTACGCACCACTCACTCACTCGTCGGAGTGATCTCTGGCATGCCGGAAGCTGGGCGGCAGCAGGGTTCGGAAGCAGAAACACGACCACCGTCCCCCAAAGCTTTTTCCGCCTCTTTGCCGCCCGCACACTCACGAGGGACGACTGCCGAACCGAATGGAACTTGCGGATTTGGAACCATCAACAAGAAAGCCGAGCAATGCCCAAACTCACGGCCAGGAGGAAGTTTCGAGCTTGCAGCCGGTTCCAATGAACCCGACAAACATCTCTCGAATTCCAGTTCCTGTAAGCTTGATCGTTAATCACGGAGAATACGAATGGCCGATGAGGGCAGGTGCAATCGCGACGCGCACGTGAAGAAATGATGGGAGGGGAGCGGAAGTAAACGAATCCCAGCGATCTCTGCCGCCAGACCCACAGAACGGTCGACACTTGGACCACACGAGGAATAATAAAGCACACGGAATGCCTCGAAATAGACGAAGAATTGATTAAAACGAACTGAAACGAACCCTCCGAACGGAAGTCGTCTCCATTTCGACGACCGAAGAACAAAGCGGGCGGGCGGGCATGTTGCACACGAATGTTTCCTTTTCGCTGCGTCGAGTGAAAATCGAAACCGAACGGCGCGAGCGGAACGGGCGTGTTTGAACTTCGAACGTTGGAAGTTGAAAAAGGAGCCACTCGAAAGGATGAGCGGTCGGTTGAAAGCGGCGAGAACAATCGACGGAGCTCTCGTCGCCCCGAAATGGCCGCTTGCTTTCGAGGAGCTTGCGCATTCCGTCGACCGAACGGTTTGTGCCTTTGGGGAACTCGAAGAACGACGGCGGAAGAAGACGTACAAGGCACAACGAGGAAGACCGCCCGCATTGTGCGTCCAACGGCGGGCGGGGGAAGTCCATCGAAGTTGGCCGAACGACAAACCGTGTCCCCCTCCCTCCTCTTCGCCGTGAGGGCTGCCAACTGGGGGCACGGGTGGCCAGAAAAAGTTTGTCTCCAGCGTGGCCACGCGCCCAAGTGGCGGGCGAACGTTCGCTCGAAGGCGCAAAGCGGAAGGAAGCGACTTCGGAGTCTTTTCTCGTTCTGCTTCCGCTCTCTCGGCCGCCGCCTTCTTTTCCGCGTCTTTCTGCTTTCCGCTCGGGGCGGCATTTCTACAGACTCCCCTCGGCCATTCGCGGGACCGTCGGATTGAGCGGGCGAACTGGAAATTGCGGCAGTGGTCACGTTGTGTGCGCACGACCACTCGCTCTTGCCCGTGAAGCGAGGGGGAGTTCGGTCGGGCGGAAAAGTTCGAGAAAGACGAAAATTGGCCAAGTCGTTTTGCTGCCTTGCGTTCGCCTCCCCTCTCCTTCGGCCCGTGGAGCAGAACACAGAATTGGCGCGGAGCCGGAAGGAAGAAGCCGGCGCGACAATCAGCGGGCGAACGGCGATGACTGCGGGAGATGGGCGCACTTTCTTTCCCTCGCCTTTCTCTCGTCCATCGACATTCCCACTTCACCCTATTCGCCTCGAATGAGGAACTTCATCGTCCCCTACCTCGGGCAATCGGCGCCCGTCCGTGAGTGAATGGAAAGCGGCGGCGGCGGCGAACTTGTGCCGTTGAACGCCCGCCGACCGGCCGGTCGGTCGACGGTCGACCATCGGCCACAAAGCTCGTCCACGCGTCGCGGAATTGTTCGTTTGGGGAAGAGCGGGCGGGCGGCGGACAGGCGGGTGAGGAGAGGCGGACGAGGAGGAAAGTTGGCGAAAACAAGTGCACCCATTTGTGTTCCCGTTGACAGAAGGCAGCAAATTGAACGACCAGTGCCCGAATTTCTCGAATGTTCCACGCTGTCCGCATAACAGCAGCAAGACGGAGCGGGCAGTCCTTCTTCCTTCCTTCCTAATATTCGCCCTCCGTTCGTCGAGAACAGGCGGACGGGAAGACGGGCGGGAAGCGGCAAGGGAAGAAGCTGCACGGGAGACGACTGTAATCGACCACTTCCGTCGGCCGCCCGCCCGCTTCGTCCCCGAAGTGTTCGAAGATCGCGTGGCCAAGGACCAACAAGGGGGCGTTTAAAGAAGAAGCACACGAGACGTCCGTCGATGGCATTCAATTTTGTGGTCGCTTCCCGATTTGTCACGAAGACGAAAAGGAATTGGACGCCTGGCCGCTAGCGACCGTTCGAGTCGACTCACCGCTCCGTCGACACGTGAGCAAGCGGAACACCCATTTCGATACAAAAATTCACAGACGTCGATTGGAATCAAAACAGCTCGCACTTCCTGGTTGGCGAGAACGCGGAAGAGAACGAGACCGAATTTACGTGTTCGTGTGCGAATTCCAGTTATCAGTCGGTCGGCGGTCGTAAGTGAACTCCGTCCTTTTGCCGCGTCCCCGCTCACTGCTTTCCGTTTCGTGAAACAACCGACCGACAAGCGGGCGTCTCGATCGTTCGTTCGATAAGCGGATAAACGCAGAAGTGACGGCGCGACGGGAATACGAGCGATTCCCGCCCCGACCCTCCGGAATTCGCGTTCACGGCGAGGTGCCGCCTGTCACGTGCGGCCATTCGGTTGGTTGGAAGGAAGGAACAGGACCAGGTTGCGAAATGAACGCTTAATTGGTCATGTGTTCTACGCTTTAAATGCGGCCTATTTGGAGCCAACGGCCAACACAATGGAGTTGAACGTCCGAAACCATTGGGCTCAAAGGATCGCGTGCGGGCGTCGAATGGACTCCCTTCTTCGGCACGTCATTCCTTCCGGTCGTCTTTGGGTGAGGGGACAGTCGCACGAGTATGCGGACATTCCGAACGATCGCCGATTTCCAAACGAACTGAGGACATTCGGCAGACAAAGCCCAACATTCCGAGTGCTTCCGGTCGAGCGGACGAGAGGCGTCGTCTTCAGGCAACAAATGAAAGAGCGGTACCAGAGTTCATTTGAGCAAGAGCCGGACCAAATCCCATAGACAACAGTCGGGGATGGAAGAGAAGCGGCTTCCGGACTTCAAAAGGAAGTTCACAGTCCGATGAAACGGGAACACGACAAAACACGAGATCCGAAGGACTGACATCAACAAAGAAGTTGTCAGTAAACAGAAACAATCCGAAAGTTGATGATTGGTGCAAACAGGCGGCCCAATTCATTCGGCATGCTCAACATCAACCGACACGCCGCACGTGATCACGCCCGAAAGGGCCACAAATCCGCAGAGATTTGCGGACTTTCCGGAGCGGCCAAAAATATCGCGCGGGAACGCGAACGAGCTGGAGAGCCGTGGACCGACCGTGAGAGCCGAACTTCTTGTCGGTGAGCACAAAGACGAGAAGATCTTTGGTTTGCGAGCGGATCGAATCGTTTGGACGATGGCAGCATGACGGGTTTCCGTATTGGAGCGAAAACGAACCGGCGGTCGGTCAACGGCCAGGAAGAGGGCTTCCGCGAGGCGAAGATTGCGACCGTTGGGCACGACAAGCGGCCAGAGCGGCATGCTGATGAGAAGACGAACGAAAGGGGAATGTTCAAGAAGTTCGTCCTCTTTTGTCCAAATGAACCCCCATTATTCAATGGCTGCTCGTGGATGTTGCCGAACAACGACAACAAACGAGTAAACGAGGAGGAGGAGGAGGACCACGAGGGTGAGTGAGTGGTCACATGGTTCGCAAACGAATCAACGGAATGGCAAATCGGAACGAATGAAATCCGCTCTGAACTCCGCATGGGCAACGAACAAACGCGCTTAGCGACTCGAAGCGGCTTTCGCCGACGTCCTCACACTTTAATTTGCCGAATTCGCCTCAAACTTGTGGTTTCAGACCAACAACAAACAAAAGCGACAAACAGCGAGCAATGAGGCTTTTGCGCATTAGCAGATTGACTACGAACTCCTCTGCTTTTTCTCAGCGTTGCGGTTAATCGACGCCCCTGGTCGGGCACCGAGTGAGAAAGACGGTGGGTGCCGTTTAAGGAATGACCAATCAGGCCAAATGCCGTTGATCATTCGAACTACGCCGCGTAAAGGCGCTTAATCGAAGCGGCTTGGATTATCCTAATCCACGACCCTCCCGGGGGAACACGAATCGCAAAGAAAATCTTTGGAATTAATTAACAAATGATGTTGAAAACGCAAACGTTGAAGCGGCTTTGGGCGCCGAACGAAGCCGCCGGATTTGCCGTCTGATTGGGCGGCGGTTTCTAAAAATCGGACGAACGAGCGAGTGAGTCCTTTTGGGGCAAACTGGGCGGTTTGTTTTGGCGGTGGAGGCCGGAGTAAAGGCGAGACGGCGGCGGATCACGAACGTCATTCGTTCCTCTTCCGTCGACTGCTCAACGAGAGCGGGGGGATTTGCATACGCAAATCGGTCTCGAACAACAACCCCCGGGCAACGGCTTCCTTACCATTCGTAAGGATTGAATTTGCGACAAGCGGCCGAAACGAACAACTCGTCGATTAACGCCGAAAACTACGGAAATCGACGAGCCTGAGCGGATTACGCGACTCGTTCAATCTGTCGGTTGATCGACGGGCGGAACTGCGGAAGGTCAGAAGGTGTCAGAACGGGGCGCCGCTCGAAACAAGTGGGCGAACTTTTAAAAATCCCCTCGCGGTTGCTCGGTTTTGCGAATCAACCGCAAACTTCCGACTGCGTGGTGGTGGACGAGTGATATCATCGACGTGTTGGATTCCCCGTTCGATAATCCGTTTCGGAGAAGAAGCGAACGCTGCGGAGGAAGCGGGAACGAAACGATTGAACCCCGCAACGATCGTATCGCGCAGTCCAATTAAAAATAGATGCGCGTACGGTTATTTCGAGGGGCAGGAAGTGCGCCAAGTCGGGGCATCCATCATTCACGGCGGCCGCCGACCGTCTCGCCATGTGATTGGAGTTTGCCGCCGAGATCAACAACACTCCCACCTTCCGTCTTTACTTCCGGCTTCGTGTTTCGTCTTCTTTGAAAAACATTCGGCAGTCATTTCCGAGCACCCGATCACGACCGCTTTTCGCCGACATCTCTTGCGGTGAGGCACGGGAAGCGAACGTGAACGGGCGGGAAGAGAAGAGGAGACCAATTCGTGCATTCGATTGTACCGACCGCCGACTGTTTTCGGGTTAGAGATCACTCACTCGCTCTCTCACCGCCGAAATAATCTCTACTCCTGATCGTTACACGAACTGCCACGCGCTGTTTCCGCCGCCCGCGTCCGAAAATACCCGCAAGTTGCGTTCGATCGCTCATTCCCCGTCCACGACGAAAGAAGCGAGCGGAAAACAAGAGAGTTAAGGGCGAAGTTCAACATAAACACCGCCGATGTCTCGTGTCGCCCACGAAACGGAGAGCAGACGGCTGCTGGCGGGCACGCGGAGAGTCTCTTTCGCCGCTTCCCGCAACACGCCGAGGGCAGCGAGTGGGGCGAGTTGATCGCCGAGATCAACCGAAGACGGCGCGCGTGGCGAACGGAGCGAGTGCGCGCGGCAACGGAAGAGCGGCGAAGTAAACGCGACTGAGTCCGTTTTTTGATTGTTTTGCATCGAAAAAAACAACCGTTTGTAGTCGGCAAGTCATTCGAATCGACTCGACTACTCACATGCCAAAAGCAAGCGTCTGCTGTGTCGATTGGAAAGGGCGGGAAATTCACAAACGCTAATCGAATCCACAAAAGCAGAGAACACGGTAGTCAAGTGGAAAATTCGCCCCAAAATGGCCACAAAAAAGAAAGGAGGCGCCTTTCGAAAACACGTGAACCGTTGGGCCGTTTCGGGCGTGTGAGCAATCCCGTGCGCAGACAATTGCAGCTGTTTGTGCTCCACAGGGAACACACCAACCTTTCGGCTCTTTCGCCAACTTCGGCTTTTCCTCTGGTGGCATTCGCGGTGGTTGCGAAACGCCCACTGATTCACGACGAACTCCCCCGCACGTTCTGATCGCAACGTAACGAGTGTCACCGACGGAGTGCACCGAAAGTTACGCGCACGCTCCTTGCACGCCCATCAGTCTTGCGGCGGGTGTTTTTCGAAAATAAGATCGAGTAATCCCGTTTTTGTCGAAGAAGAAGGGGGAGAAATCCCGGGCGGATGCATGAGTTGATCGCCGAGTTATGATAAGCGAAGCCCAACGAAACGAGATGCGAGTGCGCCCGCGTTCGTTGGATTTCCGCCCATCGGCGCACTCGACTCTCCGTTTTTCTCAACTTCTCTCCGCTTTTTGTGAACATCCGAACGAAGCACGCGACGAGAAAAACGACGAAATGCGGAGCGAATTACGGAGAGTCGCGCGCACGCGTTTCGGCGGTCGTCTTCGTCGTCGTCTCCAGCGAATCGATCGCACGACGACGGCGTGCACCTCGAAAGTACGCGGAAATCGCTGCACAGGGCGAAGCGGTTGTTCTCATCCCCGTCTGATGACTCCTGTAAATCCCCCTACCGCTCGCATTTGGATTCGCGCCAAATGCTCGAGGAATGATCAGAAACAACCAGCGAAAAGAAGACCATGACTTTTCCGTTCGAACAAGAAACTAATTCCACCGAAAGCTCGGGGCTTGATTCACGTTCGGGCAAAACATCGCAACGTAAACAACAACACGGAGGAACGTTGGCCGGCGCGCACGGGCGACCGTAAGCGGCCTGCCGCAAGTCGCTGCCCGAAGGTCGTCGGAGGATGATCTTCGCGACTTTTGGGCCGAGAGCAACACAAACATCCGCCGCCCGTTTGGGCTGCCGTCCGCCGCATGCGCTCATTTCATCTCGTCGCACACACACGGCCGACCGTAAGCCGATCAGAATCCGTACAGGGACCGCCGGACGGACAGCTTGCGCCGGCCGCCGTCGTCCGCAACACTCTGCCGTCGCCGCTTTCTTCCTCTTTCGAAATCGATCGGCCTAATTTGAGTCTAATGCCATCCGCTTAATGTCTCCGTCGTTCCTAATTCTTCCAGAATCGACGGCTCCCGCCGCACATCCCACAGAGATCACCCGCATTTTGTACGAAATCAATTAAAACTAGTGGTCCGTTACGAACCGTACGGCGGATCGGGGAGTGACGCGGACGGCGTCGAACTCAAGGAACACCACAGAACCGTACGTCGTTGTGGGACTCAACGTTTTATGCAACGGAAATGTTGAAATATCTTCGGCTCCCGTCTTCTTTGTTCCGTCTGCTATTTATGAATTCCGCTTATCATCACCCGGCATGCGAACAGGTCGGCCGGCGGCAGACAGCAGCGGCGGACATCCGGAGCCCGAAGCGGGCGAAGAAACAAGCTGCGACCTTATTATCGTATTCCCTTCTTCGAATGCACGAGACCGCAAAGGCGGAGCGGAGGAGGAAAAGGCGGCTTAAGCCGTGGCATTTACGATTACGAGCATATTCCTCCAACTTAACGAAATAGTCGTTTGTGGCCGAGGGAACGCCGCATATTCGATGAGCGCCGGCCGGGAGTTCCCAACGCCCGTTTCGTCCTTCCGTTGTTCACTTTTTCCTAATGTTGATTAAAAAATGCGTAGTCTAGTGAAGACCTCTCGCTGAGAGTTCCCAATGTTCACATGGCCGAAATACGATAACACGTTAGGCGCACGGAAAGCAGAAGAGAGATGTTTGAGCACAAGACAAAAGTTTTTCCACCTTCATCGCCTTTCGCCGCCGCTTTCCGTCTCCGCCGACTCGTCCGTCCATCCGTCCATATTGTTAATGAGAGTTTGGGAAAGCCGATCAGCGGCGTCGACGGAAACGCCAAAAACCAGGGCCGTAAACAAGAGATAGGCGCGTGCCGACCGGCTTTTGGGCCCCAAAATATCCTCCCCGACTTGTAAGCGGTTGTTGTTCACGTCGATCGGCCGTCCTCACTGTAAGCCCCACTCGAACATCTGCACCCTCGATTAACAAAAGCAACCTCGAATGCGAAGCAAGAAGGAAACCTTTGATGCTTTAGGAATGAGCGTGAAAGAAACCTTATGCTTCTGCATTGTGCCGAGTGGACAGTGGAAACCGCACGTAGTCATCGCTAGATTGTTTTTTGTAACAAAGCAAAAGGGACGACGGGCGGAATCCAAACGACGTCATGGACGAGAAGTCTTGGGCTTGTTTTCGTCGGAAAACGTGCTCGAATTCCGCGTTCAGCTGTTCGCGGAACCCAAACAGCAGACAGAGGGGCGGCTCGTTGGGCCAAACGACTTCCATTGAACTTCAATTCTTGCCCGTCCAAACGAAATTCAATGGTCGTCCCTCGGGCAGCGAACTCGTGCACATCTCGCGGCAAACGGGCCACAAACAGACGACTCATCAACCCGAACAAGGAATGAACAAAAAACTCGCGTGCCTCAATGAAAAAACGAGTGATTCGAGAATCCGAACGAATCCACCCACCAGCCTTTTGTGTTTCCAAATTCTCTCACCAACTGGTTCCATTTTTGGATTCGAGCCGTTGGGAAACTCCCGAGCTCGCCCGAACGAAGTCCACCTTTTCCGAATGATTAAAGTTTTCATTAAGGATTAGCGGCTAGCCGGTGGCCTATGGGGAGAACTTTCATCCGGCGGCTCCCGGTTAGTTCGTTGAGAAATCGCCGACTGCACTTTGCCGCCGACGATAATGCGCGGCCGGGAATTTCCGCTTCAATTATCGCGATTCATTCCGCCTACGAACGAAAAGCGGAGGCATCTGGCGCTCGCTCGATCGATGACGACAATTCGAGGACAACGAGCGGCTTGCGGCCTGCCGGCGGACAGCGAACTCAATTCGATTAGGACACGAGTGAATGGAGGACACGAACGAGCGCCGCTCGACCGTTCGTTCGGCTCGCACAAAGCAAGCGGGGATGTTCGAGTGAATTGAGTGAAACGAGTGGCGTTCGGAGAAATCTCATGGGAAAGCGGGTGTACGTGACAAACTTCAATTCCATTCGTTGGCGTTTCAAGCAAGAAGCGTGCCAATCGACGAAACAAAAGAACTAAGTGAGTGACAGTTGGCAGCGAAATCCAAATCGAAGCAAAAAACTGCTGAACTTTTAAAAATTATCGCCGAATAGCCGCGGAGAAACGTCGATGTTGCGCCCGAACTTGGCGAAGCGAAGTGCGCAAAACGGGTCGCTCGCCGTCTTTCCTTTCGCCTCTCGCCCGGCGGAATGCTCGTCATTCTTCGTCGTCTCCTCCTCGTCTTCTTCCACTCATTTGCTTGCTTTGGTCTCGACTTCAGGGCTGCCTCATTTGAACTATGAGGAGGAAGATTCGACGGACTGATAATCGGGCAACATCGGGTCGCCCGACATCTCCCCGCGTTTGTCGCGGAAACGGCGCCCGTGAGCGGCACGCCGGAATGAAGGATAGAACAAGAGTGCGCCGAGATCAACTATCAACGCATGAGCTGCCAGCAAAGCAGCCGAGGAGTTTAGGTACACACTTGTTCAGCCAATCGCTTTAATCAACCGCATTCTACAGTAACCGCAACCGACCGATCAATCGTTTCGTGTCGTAAACAGTCGCTTGTTTTGACGCCGCGCATCTCGACAGAATTTTTAAAAATTACTCCCGCTTGCGGCCGCCGTTCATTGGCGGCGGAGATCGTTCTCCTCGGGTGAACCGGAAACAACAACAACCTTTCATTACTGCACGGCGCCATTGCGCTCGGACTCCTCCGCTTGATGACAAATCGGGCGACAGAGTGGCGCCAACTTTTCAACGGCGCCCGCTTTCCGCGCCTTTCGCTTCGCGTGCGGTTTTGATTTATTCGTTGCGAAGGAGGAGCAAATGCAGGAAGAACGAAAGAGGACCGAGTGGAAGGAGCAGAGCCAAGCATCACCGATTGAGTCCGAGGTAGTGTGGACAAATGACAACTCCGCGCACACCGCTTTTGTTGTTGACCTCTTCGTTCGTCTGTGAGCTTCTTTCTTTTGTTCGCAGAACCTGTGCGAACTTATGGACGAAAATTAAACCCGTTGGTCATTCGTTCGAGCCACTCCTCCTCCACAGCTCCTTTTCGTTCCTGCAAAAGTAGTCGTTTCGTTTGTCGATTGGGTTCTTTGAGTCGCGCCGCCGCTTTGTTCTTGCGGCAAATCATTTGCGGTCGATTTGCGGCGACACGGCGGCGGCGACGGCAACGCGTGATTTCTCGTTTGTTGTCCCCGCGTTAAATAGTCGCCGAAACGGAAGGATCGGCGGCAAGTTGGACGTCCTGCGGACAAGTGAACGAATCGACGGCTTTTGGATCGACGGAATAAAAAAAAGACAACTCACTCATTGCTTGTGTCTGTCAATCAGCATTTGTTCTTTCTTTTCCCCCCGCAAGGCGATAAGAACAAGAGTGCTGTTGGTTGCTTTTTTGCGAGCCAGTGTTGACGAGCGTGTCCCGTTCCTTCTTTCTCTCCATTCACGTGGCCGCAATGAATTTCTATTCGTCAGTGATGGCCAAAGCGAACGTCATGAGCGGAGTGGACGCGAACCAGCCGAGCAGCAGCGGCCTCAACGACCCCAACGCGGGCACGCGCATCGAATCCCTCTTCGGACAGACCGGAAGTTCGGTGATTCGCCGTTTGGGCTGGAAACAGGGTGAGTTCCGAGTGCTTTTTCCTTTGTTCACTCCATCCGATCGATTGCAGGCGACGAGGACGAGGGCTGGTCGAAGAAGGCCATCGATTCGCTGATGAAGAAGCTGCAGAAACACAACAAGGAGTCCCTCCAAATGCTGGACAAGGCGCTCAAGACGCAAGGCCGCGAACCGAGCGGTTGCGTCACGATCCCGCGTTCGCTAGACGGCCGCCTTCAGATCTCCCACCGGAAAGCCCTTCCGCACGTGATCTATTGCCGAGTTTACCGCTGGCCCGATCTCCAGTCGCATCACGAGTTGAAGGCCATTCAGGTGAGTTCGTTCTGGATTGTTTTTATGTCCGCTCTCCTTCAGACCTGCCGCTTTTGCTTCGAGAGCGGCCAGAAAGACATCTGCATCAACCCGTACCACTACGAACGAGTCGATGCCGCGTGCATCCTGCCGCCCGTCCTCGTCCCCCGCTACAGCGATCCGCCGCCCCTGTTGGCCGAACAGTCGGCCACGACTCCCGGCTATGCAATGCGTGAGTCTTACAGAATAGATGCTTCAATCTCTTGTTCGTGTTCAGCAATGACCCCGTTCAACGTGGACATGAGCAGTGCGGAGACCCCGGACGATATCCAGCGCATCCAAGCCGAGCAGAACGCTCAAGCCCAACGCCACCTCCAAATGTCGCAGCAGTACGGGAATCCGCAGAATGTGAGTGCCCTCAACTGAATTCCCTTAACGAATTGCAGCCACAGACCGCGATGCATCAGCCGATGAACATGCTGCCCTACGGAATGCCCGCCCCGCCGCTCTCGATGAACCTCGCCGGCCAACTGCCGAACATCGTGAATCGGGTGCCCGTCCCGTACACGCCCTGCAAGTACTGGGCGACGATCAGCTACTACGAGCTGAACACGCGCATCGGCGAGCAAGTGCGGGTGTCCGCGAACACGATTCACATCGACGGCTTCACGGATCCGAACTCGCAGGACAAGATCTCGTTGGGATTGTTCTCGAATGTCAATCGGTTCGCTTCCAACCCACACGATTTGGATTGATTTCTTTTCGTTTAGGAACACGACAATAGAGAACACTCGCCGGCACATCGGGCGCGGCGTGAAGCTCACGTACGTCCCCTACCAGGGAACGCTGTACGCGGAGTGCTTGAGCGACAGTGCGATCTTCATCCAATCCCGCAACTGCAACTACATGCACAACTTCCATCCGACCACCGTCTGCAAGATCAACCACGGCTACTCGCTGAAGATCTTCGACACGGGCAAATTCGGAGAGGTTCGTTTGTACGAGCACTCCCTTCATTGAATCCACTTGATCATCTTCAGCTGCTGAGCGATTGCATCAACATGGGCTTTAACAGCAGCTACGAGCTGACCAAGATGACGATCATTCGGATGTCCTTCGTGAAGGGTTGGGGCGCCGAGTACCAGCGGCAAGACGTGACGTCCACTCCGTGCTGGATCGAAATTCATCTGCACGCGCCGTTGATCGTGAGTTCCTCGCTCACTCCACTTCCACTCATTCCTCCTCGTTCTTTGCAGTGGCTGGATCGTGCACTCGCCACGTTGGGGCCGGCCACCGACCCGATCTCGTCGATTTCCTAGCCGCCTTTGAGAACACTCGTGTGCGGGATGGGTTTTGTAATGGGAGGTTGACGGGTGTGCGCATTTTCGTCCTTCCGCATTCTTCTTTCACTCACTCCATTAAACTCGCCGTCATCTCATGTGTGGGTTGCAATGAGGGAAATGCGAACGAATTCATTTGTAAAGTGCGGAAATCGGAAGAATTTGCGCGTAATTCCGCGACCTCTTCGCTCGGATCGCGTGGCTTAAGCGAAAAAGAAAGAACGACGGCGGAATAGGGGCTTGACGAAATGCCCGTCCGCCCGCAAAAGGAACACTCGTTTCCCAATCGATTGACTATTCCCGACGTCCTTTGGCTCGTCCACCCCACCCTGTCGGCGGAATGATTTTTGAACCTTCGTGACCAGTGCGCCAATTATTTCCAAATAGCGAACAACAAGCCAGCCGAAAAGTCTGATTTGTTCCCGAAGATTTCGCCGCTTCTTTCCCGAACATACGCGAGCGGAGGCAGCGCGTACGCGCTTTTTCGCCCCCCGCTCGCCCGCTCGCCCGCTCGCTCGCCGCCCGCCCGTCGGTCGGAGCAGCTTCCTTCTGGAAAAGTCCGCCCGAGCAGCGCGTTTGCAAAGCGTGGTGCGCCTATTTCTGCGGGCGAAGAGGCGGTCCCTCACCTCGTGGCTCGATTTTGTTCGAGAAAAATTTTTACAAGTTTCCCGCCGCCCGCTCGAAGATCACGGAACGTTGGAAATGAACATTCGGGGCATCAATTGGACTCGTTTGGCAACCGTCGATCGCCGCCTCCTGTTCCTCTGCTAATGGTCGTTGTACTCTACTGGCCCTTGTCGTCGCATTCAATGGACCTCGGAGACCTTCAACGTTTCCTCGACGATCCCAACGATGAGGGCCGCATCGGCGAGCTGCACCGCCAATTCGCTGCCGTCCTGCACGCTCGTCGTTGCATGCAGCAGAAGACGGTACGCTTCCGCCTCGTCCGCTCGTCGCCAATCCGTCGTTTCCGATCGATTTTTAGACCCAATGCTGCAAGCTCTCGATTTGCCCGACCTGGTGTTCCCTCCTGTGCCACTACTCCCAATGTCACTGCGGCCTGGAGTGCGACTACGAGGCGTGCGGCTCCACTCGCGTCCTCTTGGATCACTTCCAGACGTGCGCCAAGCCGGGATGCCGCTTCTGCGAGCCGCTTCGGAAATCGAGTGAGTTCGCCCTTGGATCCGTTCGATTTCGTTGATTTCTCCCGTGTTTCCAGAGCGAGTGGTCACGACGGCGTGTTCGGAGTCCGTCTACTGCAACGGGCCGTCCACGTCGCGTTGCAGTTCGTCCACCACGTACTGCGAGACCTCGTGGAGCAGCAACGGCGGCGGTTCGGCGCGTGAGACCTACTTCCAAACCTACCGCGCGGACTTCACGCGTGGCCGCCGCTCCTCCGAACTCTTCACGTCGACCATCGTGCGCTCGCCGTACGGCAAAACGGAGCGTATCCAACGCGAGCTGATCGTCATGTTCCACGTGCAACGATGCGCCGACTTGGATCGGGTACGTGCGGGTTCCTTTGTGGATTTCGAAGTAAATTCGCGCTTCCACTTTTGACCATTTATTTGAATCGTTTGCAGGACACGAAAGCCCTCTCCCGCAACATCCTCTGCTCCGTTCCGCACTGCTCGACCATGAAGCGCACTCTGATCCACATCGCCATGTGCCAGGGCGACCAGTGCGACTTTCCGGAATGCGAGGTCACGCGCTCCATCATCCAACACTGGCTGCGATGCCCGAAGCGCCAGTGCGACATTTGCAATCCCGTCCTCAACTCCATCCGTGAGTTCCGATTCTTCGCCTCGATTCTCGAATATTCCCTCGGTTGCTTTCAGCTGCCATCGACGGCGGAGCGGACTACGAAATGGACGACAAGCTGCTGGCCCTGTTGTACACGTCGACCAACGGCCTCATGGGAATCGTCTCGTCGGACATCACGCCCTACGAGGCGGACTGGCCCGAGGTGCAGGAGCAGCCGCCGCTTCAGGAAGTCGAGCGCATCCCGTCGCCGTTGGGTTCGGCCCACAAACGCAAGTGCCCGTCCGTCGAGCTGGAACTCGTGAGCACGTCGCCCACCGGCGGTTGGAAGAAGCGAAAGGATTGATCGTCCCCTTGCTGCTGGTGCCCTCACAATCCTTCCTCCACGATTCTTGCGGTCTGCTCGTGTCGATTTCCGATATTTCTTGTTTGTCTTCGATTGCTTTCATCTTCAGATTTCTTTCATTCGTTTGCCTTCCATTGTTCTTCTTTTCGTTCATCTTCATCTGCATTCTCGTCACTCGTCATGTCTCAGTCACGCTTTCACGACTCTCGTCCAAGGCCCCCGTCTAGTCTCTGTGATGACAGCCCCCCGCCGGCCGCTCTCTTTCTCCACCAAACGTTTCGTGTAGATATTCCTCCGTGCAGCCAAATGAACTCTCGCCGAACATCATCGACATGAGTTGCGACCACCCACCAATCACTCCGCTCTGCCAAGCATCTTCGCCCGAATATTTGCTTTAATGTCCGCTTCTTCTCAAGTGTTTTGCCTCACACGCACTCCACTTAAGCACTCACTCGATTGTTGTGTTTCGAACAAAACCACCGTTCACTCACCTCCTGTTTCATCGACTTTCGTGTGCCCTCCTGAGATGCATTTGTTTGTGAAATAAAAGATCAACAAATTAGACCATTCGGCAAGCAGGCAATCGGAAGTCGCGACCAGACGGGCGAGTGCGGAGTGTGCGAAGACGTGGAGGAGCGGTGAAAAGGAACGATAGAACTTCGAATAGGTTCGAAAAGCGCATCATTTAAAGCTCGACAAACTCCATTACCAAGCTCCCCAGTCAATCCAACAATCCTTTCGCTTCTCCGATTCTTGCAGCCGCCACAGTCCCTGCCGCTCGGAACGAATTAGCGGGCCTGTTCAAAAGTTGAGGTGAACAAAACTAGCGAACCGAAGCAATCACGCTTATAGCTCGTGATCCAAGCCGTGAGAAATGAATTAAAAGCGAAAGTTTAATTATCGCCTGCGTGGATCCTCGCAACGGCGCGAAATGAACGGCGGGCGGGCGGCGGCGGCATTCGGAAAGCGGACGACGGCGGGAGATTTCCAGTTGTTTGGCGGGTTCTAAAAAACAACACCCGGCTTTCCGCCGACTGAAACGAAGACGAGCAGCAGAAAGCAGAAGACCCTCCAATCAAACCCGCCCCAAATCCGGACTGAGTGGCGGGCGAGAGTTTCCTCCCAATCAAACCAATCGAGAGGCATCATCATTTCATCTCAACCGCCCGTCCTTCCGTTCGCTTCTTCGCCGTCGGAAGGGCGTGCAGTCGACGATCAAACACATTCCCTCGTTTGTGGGAGGTTTGGACTGGTTATCCGATTGCACAAGCCGCCGTTCGCCTCTTCGTTGTTGTTTGTTTTGAATACCGGTCTTACCTGAAGCTGGAGGCGTCTTCCTCGCTTCTTCGTACTTGACGCCGTCTTCCGCCGGTTGTTTCGTTTCGATCCGAGCGAACGCGCGTCTCTTTGCGGGCGTTTCGTGCGTGGGCGGGCGCCTACAAAAGAGTGCTTGTGTTTACCTTTCGCTTCCTTTGTTCAATTATCGTTTAGAGTATTTCGTCTATTGTCGTCGATGGGCATGCGCTCATGAGTTGCTCGTTTAGATCTTCCACTGTTCTCATGAGCCTAAAGCCTCGCAACGACCGACCAACCCGTAGCTAATCCGAAGACGCGCAACTCGACGACGACATCCGCCTCCGAGTTCGAGCGGGTTTGGCGAATCCCCGAGTTCTCCGCCTCGCCTCCACTCACCTCCTACCTCGAACAAATGATTAGCGTTGTTCACTTGGGCTATTGACTTTGTCGTCCCCCTCCTTTCACCCGCTCGCTTGTTCGTGTGTTCGTCGACCTCCGATCGGAAATCCGCCCATTGTCTGCGCATTAGTCGTGGTCTAATTTTTTATCCCCGTCATTGGGTTTAACTCACGACACGCCCGTCCTGTCGTTCGGCTTGTCGTTACGTGCACACGAGGGTCGTGAGTGATCCTCAGCTCATCGCCTATCGGTTCCAAACACACGACTCTTCCAGCCCGCTCTCTGCGATCAGAACAAACGGGTTATTGCTGCCTTTTCTAACCTCCTTTTGCTTTCGTTTCTTGTAGTTATTTGAGAGATTGATCGTCTTTTTAATCTTCTTTGGGTCATGAGTGTCGAATGAATTCGAGTGAAATGCCCACTACTTCCTCCTCTCCTTCCTCTCCCGCTCATTTCTCCTCTCGACTACGACTCAGATGGTGGACATCCCGGCGATGTCTCCTGTTATTCTTCGCTTCCATCATTGCCCTTGATCTCGTCTCTCATGGTTCGTCGTTCCTCACACTCATCGGATAAACTCGAGTAGTTGCAGCTTACGCTCAAGTGGTGATCAAGCGATTCTCGCAGGAGCACTGCCGCTCCAACCCTTGCCTCAATGGCGGCACCTGCATGCCGGGCAAGATCGCCTGTGATTGCGCCACTGGTTGGATGGGGCGCTATTGCCATCGTACGTTTTCTATCATTCAACACTCGCTTATTGTGGTTCAGGTCGCTGCCGCAACATCTATCAGTCGTGCGATCGGTGGGCGCTGGAGGAGAAGTGCGAGGTCGTGCGCACGCAGACCAACTTCTTCGACATCAACTGCGCGATCAGCTGCAAAACGTGCACTGCCGATCCGAGTGTGAGTACGTGGACTCTTTGCATCTCGCTGCTTCTATTTATTGCCATTGCTTTTCCAGAGCTGAGCCCCATTCCGCTGGCGCCAGCACTGGAACCACTGCAGTTCATGATGGGAAAGTGGTACTCGGCCGCCTCCAAAGGCCTCCGCTTTCCCACGGACATGTTCAGCAACGAGTACGAGGAGGTGCTGGACATCATGCCCGCCGAAGTGCCCATGTTCGGCGCGCCGTCGTTGAATTTGACGTGAGTTCTTCTTCCACTCGCGCGTTGGTCGGGGGAACAAATAAGATCGTTTTGATGCGGAAGAATAATTAAACGGAAATTGAACGGCGAAGAGCGTAAACCGCCGCCTACTCACTCATCTTCGCGCCCATTAGCCACTCGTCGCACTCACTTTCGTCCACTCAACTTCTACGTCGCTTAACTGCGGAAATCGTCCGATTGAGAAGCAGAGTGGTGGGTGTTGTTGAACGGTAGATCAACAGTCGAGGGCAACAAACGGAAAGCGGCGACTCACGTGCACGTGTGAATCTTTGCAAACGAGCACCGGACGGGGCGGCGATTTCGTTCGTCTTTTCGTTTTTTTGCGGGCGGGGGAAAGTCGTTCGTCTTGCGCGGATGACGACGCCAGCAGCCGCGAAACCGGATGAAAGCCGCACGTTGCACGCACTCGTTCGCCGTCGCCGGTCGGAATTCGAGGCTCGTCCACGGAGCGAACGGGATGCGCCGCGCGGATCGGCGGGCGGATTGAAGACGCAACGGGATGCTATTCGGGTTCTTTTCGTCCGTCTGCGGGTTTGCGTAAAAACATTTGAACGAGCAATAGAAGGCAATCGGTGGAATAGACACGATGCCGACGAGCAACACACAACCGCTCATCAACCATCGCTTCTTCGTTCAGGAGCATCTCGTGGAGTGGCGACGATGTGCGCGTCGTGCAGGGCTTCCTCACGCTCAAGCCGAACTCGATCCCGCCGGAAGTGGCCATTTTGAGTGCCGGAAACGAGGGACTGAACATGATCGAGTTGGGAATGATCAGCAACCACGCCGCCACCTTCAACGTCTCCTACATGCAAGTGCACCCCGCCCTGAACAACGACTTCCTCCCGTTGGGCGTGAGTTGCTTCAGTTGTGAATTGCAGCTCCTCTCTCTGATTGCAGGCCACTCGCCGATTCCGCCGTGCGGGTCAACTGCTGGAGATGACCGTGGCGAAGCTGTTCAGCGAGAACCGAATAATGCAGTTCAAGAAGATGTTCCGCAAGGTCCGCAGTTATCCCTACTGAACGCGCTCCGTAGACACGGAATTAGGCTCTTCTTTCTGATTGATTGTATATTTATTGTGCTCATGTGTTTGCTCAAGTAAATGACAGGATTAAAGCTACGATTAGGTCGGCGTCTTCTGGAGTTTGCCCACGTACGCACCGCGGATGGGCATCTTGCCGATCTCTTCGTCCTTGCGGAAGTGGGCCGTCCACACGGGCACGCCCTTGAACAGACGTTTCACGTGGATGTAGTCCTGCAATCATCTAAGTGGATTAAAAGAATGAATGGAGAACGAACCCCTGTGTTCGGCGTGAAGCGGTGGTAGATGCCTGCGGGCAGGGTGATCAGGTCGCCGGGCTCCGACTGAATGCGAATCCAATTGTCCTGCAAGCAACAAACGGATGAGCGCAAAGAAGAGTGCGCCGAACCTCGTTGTCCCGCACGTCGAAGTAGCCGCAGCCGTCGATCACGTAGCGCACCTCGTCGTCGTTGTGGAGGTGCTCCTCGAAGAAGAACTGAATCTTCTCTTCGTAGTCGGGCAGCAGTTGGGGCGAGACGGCCACCTCGTCGCTGTGGTCGAAGCCCCGCTCTTTGGCGATCGGGTTCAGCTTTGCATCCCGCTCTTTCGGGTCCACCTTCAAGCAAGAAGATCACGTGCAAAACGAGTAGTGGACTCACGTAATCGTAGAGGACCCCGATCGAAGCCAACTTCTCCAGTGTGGCCGCTTTCGGCGGGTCCAAGTGGCACTCCTCCCGCGGGTTGGCGGGCCGCGCCTGCATGTACCACGCCTTCACCATCGCTCCGTTCGATCGACTGCTGTCTGATTGTGAGGAGCGGGAGTGCGCGAGTATGGGGGAAGCAGGAGAAATAAAAGCGGAAACGATCTCCACTCGTCCTCGTAAAGCGGAGGTCGGCAGTCGGTGGTTCGTGTGCAGAGCGGGCAGAGCACACGATAAGCACAAGGAACGAGTCGTTTGTTCCCGCTTTTATTGCACAGCTTCCTTTTGAGTGCAACATCAAATTGAGCTGTAAAACAAGCTGTAAAAGAGTACTGTGCTTCCTTCCCACGTGCTCTATTCAAATTCACTCCGCTTGCAACGGCCGACGATTCCGCGTATTTAACTGCGAGTGAGGGCCGGTAAAATCGAACAATTGTCACGTAAATTAAGTTTCATTGATGCTCTTCGGTTTCTGACTGTTGTTCACCCCAAATTCAAGCGAAATAGATTTATTTAACACCCAAATGTAAGACGAATAAACGAGGACCCCACGCATCGAATAAGCGATAGAAAGAGAAGTCCCCGAAAGGGCACACTTGTCACCACTCGATTGCCCGAGTCAAACCACTTGCTGGTGGAAATTTCTCGATCTCGACCCACGACAGCAGGCCAGATGATCAACTTAATCTACGACAAGAGTTTGCACGGCTTCTACGAGAACATCAAAGGCGACCTGAAGTATGCCGCCTTGCTGGTCTTCTGCCTGGGGCTCTCCGTCCTCTTCCGGCGTTACGTGAATGCGGCCGTCCGAATCAAAGTGGACGGACTGATCGGCCTCGCGATCAACGCGTACGTGTCCGGCTGGATGGTCTTCTACTCGCTGGCCTGTGTGGTCGGCCATCTGGTGCTCTTCCGAGTGGTCAGGGATCCCAAGTGAGTTCTCCGCGCTCTTTCAACCGTCTGGATCGTTCGATTGCAGGCAGCTGAGTCAGATTTCGTTCTTCGGCACGTTCACGTACCTCGGCTTCTTGCGCATCATCCACTGGTTCGGGCTGCCCCGGCTGGAGTTCATCACGAACGCCATTCAGTTGATCATGACTCTGCGAGTGAGTTCGACCGTTCGGCTTTCATCTCTTCCCTTGCTTCAGGTGATCGGGCTGAGCTACGAGATCGCGGACAACCGGGCGGGAGTGGCCGGCGAGCTGAAGAAGATCGTCGAGCCGTCCACCTTCGAGGCGTTCAACTACCTCTACAGCTACACGGGCATCTTCACCGGCCCTTACTACTCGTACCGCACCTATTCGGACGCCTTCGCCGCCGACTTCAACGTGCGGGCCGGGCATCTGAGGGATTTGCTCCGGCCGAAGCTGCGAACTCTCTCCTGGTCGCTGCCCATCCTTCTGCTCATGAACTACGTGGCCCCGGTCAAGGTGAGTGGACCCAAGCCATCAATCGATTCCTCGTTCTTCGCTTTCAGATCCTGCAGCTGAAAGAGAGCGGCGACTACCACGTGCTGCACCTGTTCTTCCTCTCCGCCCTCGCGTTCATCTACCTGCGGATGAGGATCTACTCGGCGTGGATGGTGGCCGAAAGCATCTGCGCCATCTCGGGCATCGGCATCTACCCCAAGAATCAGAACTCGGAACCGGGCGGCGGGCCGAAACGGGCGTTGGAGGCTGGGTAGTCACACTCTTCATTCCTCTTTATTCCTTCAATGTGTTCAGCGAGGAGGTGCTCGAGTACGACACAGCGACCATCGACAATCTGGACATTCCGGAGGTGGAGAACAGCGACGGCTTTCGGTCGGGCATGCGTGCCTGGAATCGGACGGTCCAGTTCTGGCTGGCGAATTTCGTGTACAAACGATCGCCCAAGTCCATTCGGTTCGTTCTTCCCTTCCATGCACTCTTCTATTCTTGGAGTTCAGGATGCCGTACACGATGTTCGTGAGTGCGTTCTGGCACGGCGTGCATCCCGGCTACTTCCTCTCCTTCCTCACGATCCCGCTGTGCACGGCGGCCGAGGACGTCCTTTTCCGCCATTTCGTTCCCGATGCCAATGGAAAGCGAAACAGAGCCTTCGATTTGATGTACGCTCTTTCCTTCCGTTTCTGTCGATCATTCCGGTGGATTGCAGCTGGCGGTTCATCCGAATGCGCGGCTTCGAGATGATGGCGTGCGGCTTTCTGTTGCTCACGTGGACGGACACCTTCCGGCTGTGGAAGAACACGTACTTCTGGCTGCACCTCCTTTCTGCCGCCATCCTCCTCCTCCAACAGGCCGGCGTGTTCAGGAGGCGCCCGAAGAGCGACACGCCCGCCCCAGACTCTCGATCAAAAGCCGAGTGATCGGTCCGCCCAATCCTCCACTAATTCCTTGGCAATTGTCTACGAGTACTCCCGTCAGATATTCTTGTCGTAGTCCTCTCTTGCTTGTATCTCACTTGTGTGCCAACCGCAAACTCGTAATAATAAATACTTTTATTCGAACAAACAGCAAACAAGCAGAAAAGAAGCGACCACGTTTCCCGAACATTCCACATCGATTCACCACTCAACCCAAACGATTACGTTGGACAAGCAAAAAAATAGGGACTTAAAATAAGACGAATTGCAGAAACAAAGAAAATTTGTGACCGTTCCCGTGCGTGACTCCAGTCCACAGGAATCACTTCGATTTGTTGCTGCCGGTCGACTGCGTGCGCAGACGCTGAAAACGTGCAAACTGGCCACAAATCAGGGCAGGGACGAACCAGAGAGAACTCACATTCAACGGCTCCCGACGGCGAATCGAATCGAGCAGCGGAGAGCGTCGTTGATCGGGGCTTTTGTCCGCAGATTCCGGCGGATCGACTTCCTTTAAGCCAGTGATCGCGTCGATCCTGAAAGCAATCCGCTCTAAACGGTTGGCCAATCGAAAGTACTCACCGATTGCTCAAATCCCGAGGCAAACCGCCCTCGTCCAACGATCCCTTGCGCATGGCCTTTGACTTCGGCTTCAGCGCTTCCCGTTGCGATTTGATCGAAGCGGCCGGCGTGCTGCGGCTCGAGGTGCCGTTCTGCGAGCGGGCCTTCGGAAACGAGGGACGGGCGGACTGCAGCGTTCGGAGGCGATCCTGCAGCGCCTTCCTCGCCTGTCCGTTGCTCAACATTTCGTAGTTCGGCTGAACGGGCGGATTCGACGGAACAACGGGCGAGTGGTTAGTGGGGAGCTCCATGGTCGGCGTGTTGCTCGGAGTTTCGTTGCCGGACGAGCCGACGGCCACTCGTTTGGCCGGCGGCGAACCGAAGGCCGCTGAAGAGCGTTGGGAGGTCCGCTTCAGTTTGCCCATGACGCGGATCTTGTTCAGCTTTGCGAGGTCGTCGGCGGTCACGAGAGCGTCCGATTGGGCACCAGAATTCCGCTTCTCGTCTTCGAGCAGGTCCTCCAGAATCGTGAGCGCGTTCTCCTCCTTTCGTTCCGTCGGCTCGCTCGTCGGCTCACTCGCCGCTTCAGCGTCTTTGGGCAGCACAGGAACGGGGGCCTTCGGTCCTGCCGGCTGCTTCGAATCGTCCTTGTCGAGGTCGCGAATCACGGCGCCAGTGGGTCGGTACTCCAGCTCCAGATTGCAGTGCTTCTTTAGGCCATGCTTCAGCGCCTCGCGGACGAACAAGCGACCGCTCTTCGCAACCAGCGTGTGCGAAATGTTGAGGATGATGCCGTCGTCCAGGCGCTTGAACGTGTACGTGGTGGCGCCGTTGGGCTGCGGATCGCTCATCTCCAGACACTCCACTTTGTCAACGAACTTCTTCGGCTTAGACGGGGGCTTGAGCGAGTGTTTCGACGACGCTTTGGAGTGGAGTTTGCTGGAAGCCTTGGACGACGACGATTTCGGGCCGCGGAACGGTTGGATCGTCTTGATGGCCATCGCCTAATCGGGGATTCATGCGAGAGGAATTCTTCGACGCAAACGACTCACTTTCTTGCCCGGCGGCACGAAGTTGCTCGGACCGGGCTCCTGACTCAAATCCCACTCCACGGGTTTCGCCTTGGACGGCGGCGGTTCGGGATTCTTGTCGCCGCTCGACTGCTGCGCGATTTTGTTCGACAATTCGGTCGGTTTCGCCCGCTTCGCACCCTCACCGGACATTTCGAACAGACGAACTGAACGTTGAGATCGGGAATTAAATTCGTGTAATAGCCAACGAATTAAATACGCGTTCAAACGGTCAGCAAACGAACGGAAAGCGGCGAATTGTTGGTGCGGAAAGCGGACCTCGTCGCTTCGAACCGCAATGCCAAGTCTTGTTCGGGGAGACGCGAGCTACGCATGACACGCGCTCGCCCACTGGTTCGCCGTTGAGGCTGTTCATTGGAGTGACCTTTTCGCTTTTGCTGATCCTGAACGCGATCACACTCCGCAGGACAACGAAAATAACATGAGAATCGTGCACACACCCGCTGCTGATTGCAATCGACCTGAATAATTCATGGAATGCAATCGCTCGTTGTCACTTGTCACAAGCGGTGTTCAGATGCCCGAGCACTTAGAATGAAGTTTAGAATAACGACATTCTGTCGAACTGATAAAGCAGACGGTGTATTTCTGGTCCCGTGTGTGCCAGTGCCCTGTTCGTTTCCTTGTAGATGCATCTGTGTTTCTTCAGTTCGACGAGTGAACTGCAGCGTCTTCTGTCATCAAACAAGCAGAGAGTGCTGGGCTCTATTCAACTAATGAATTAACCGCCTCCGAAATGAAGGAAAAACGCGCCGCACCTCCAACGGGCGGGTGTTTCTTTTTGACCGCTGGTCATTCGCTCGCTCCGAATGGCACGGGCACGTGTTGGCCATAATGGGCGAGCAAAACGGCGGGGCGGATTTGTACGGACGCCTTCGCCGGGACTCGACTTGAAAAGAGCGAAAATCAAAAGGCTTGAAACAAGGGCGCTCCTTTGTTCTCACCTCCTCGACAACTCGCATTTTTTGAGTCCAATTTCTCATGAATGAGCGGAAGTTCCATCAGTTTCTCAACGGAAACATCCGTGCCGCCTCCTCCCGACCCGCTTGGCCGCTTTGTTCTCCGGTCTGCAAAATTCCGCCCTCCGTTCGGCATTGACCCCTTTCTTTTCCGCTCATTGTCGTCATGACTTCAGCGAATGAAGAAATCGAGCGTTCAGTGAGATCAACCGAACCGTTCGCTTCGTTTCACAAATCACTCGACGAATGCCGAATGCGCGATGATGTCCGAGTTTTGGATTTGTTACTGATCTTTTGCTCACTTTTTCGTTCATGGATGCTGCTAGTTCGCTTGTTGGCGGCGTCTTCCTACAGTGTCTGTTTGAAGGTCTGTGACGATTGTACTTTGGCAGGACCTGCAACCACTAGACTGTCTCACTATGCCTGTAGACACTCTGTCGCCCAATCCCTATGATTCACTCTTTTGTCTTTTAATTCACCATTACGCGATGCTCATCGCTAGTTTCGAGAACCGACGGCCCACCAATTCGTCCGTTCGGTCGGCAGGCGGGCGACAGGTGGATTTTGCGAACTGTGAGTAAACGGGCGAGTGCAGGCGGCGGCCGGGCGATTTGTAGCCGCGTTGCCAAGAGGACGAATCCAATTGGAACGCGGCGGTGGACCGCAGTTGTGTTTCGTCTGCGTCAATCCACCGCCACCTTTTCGTTCGCGATCTTGTGCCGCGGCGGGGAACGGCGCGTTTTCGTAACGCCGCACGACGAACAGGCCGCATTTCCGCCGCTCGCCGCCTGTTTGTTGCCTCGATTTGACGGCGCCCATTTCCGGAAGCCCGGCAGGCGTGCGGCTTCGTTTGGACGGCGACTACAAGAACGAAAAACTGAAAAGTGAACCGAGCGAGCGAACGGAAATCCGCAAGTTCTCCCCGTCCACTTGTTGTTTGTAATCAGTTTCCTTCTTCCCTATTCTTCTTAATGTTTGGCCTACGATCCGGTGGGAACGGGCGGCCGGTCGCGAGGTGTGCCGCGAGGAAGGAACGTGCCCACGGTCGGCCGTCTTGTGGGGCTTCACACTCCCCACCGATTGCACTACTTTCCTTTCGGTTGTCGCTACGCAAAAAAGAAGCAGAAAGAAGTGTGTGGTGCTTGGCGGATTACGAAATCTTCCGCCCAATCCGCGGGAATTGTTTTGGTCGAAAAAACACGTTCACTCCGTCTCCCTCCGACCCGTGCGCGTGTTTGATCATTGGAATTGAATTCCGGCGGGTTCATGTTCATTGATCTCTTTGCAGTTGTTTTTGATGCCTTAAATGAGTGGCCTCGCAGACGGGTGTGATCGTCGTGGTTGGCCGTGCTGAAGATCGTTCGCTCGCTCGCCATGACCAACCTGCACCCGAACGGCTCGCCGTCGTCCAGCTCCAGCACCGAGTCGTCGTCCACACGACGCGCCCGCGCGGCCGTTCCGACCGCACAGGGGCGACGACAAGTCTACCCGCCGCTGCAGTTGCCGCGAATCAATAACGACCCTAACACACAGCAACTCACCGTAAGCAGCTTATTGTTTGCTTGTGGACCAATCGGTTTGACTTCAGGTCGCGGTTCGGATTCGGCCGTTGAACGAGGCGGAGAAACAACGGCGGGCGATCGAATGCGCTTACCCGTTGGACACTCAAGTGATAGCTTTCGTTTGGTTTATTAATCGAACGAAGAGCTTCAGAAAGTCCTGCTCGTGGACCCGCAGAAATTCGAGAACAACATCCTCCGACAAAATCGCCAACATGAGCGACAGTTTGAGTTCGATTCCGTCTTCGGGCCGGGATCGCTTCACGTGAGCTAGGAAAGAAAGAACGCAGTTGATCGATGGGCGGATTACAGTCGGAAGTGCACGAATCGACGACCGCATCGCTCGTGGACTTTGTGGTGGCCGGATCGAATGGCACGGTCTTTGCGTACGGCCCCACCGGGTCGGGCAAGACGTTCACGATGGTCGGAACGCCGGAGAATCCCGGCCTAATGACCATGATCCTGCGCACGCTCTACGAGAAGATCAACAGCAGCCAGCACACCGTTTTCATCTCCTTTCTGGTAAGTGGCGGCAAGTGAAGAGAACACTAATCAAAACGAGCGTTTACAGGAAATCTACAACGAGATCATCCGCGATCTTCTCATCCCCCGCTCTCCTCCACTCGACCTGCTCGAAGACGAAAAGGGCGCCATCCAGGTGCCCGGACTGTCTCGCGTCAAGGCACCAAACACGAACAAAGTAGGCTGCTTTACTGCTCCGATTCTAATCGAAGCAATCGTCTAGATCATGCAAATCCTGCAAGAGGGCAATGCTCGTCGTTCTCAGGAGCCGACGGCCGCCAATCAACAGTCGAGCCGCTCCCACGCCCTTCTGCAAGTAACGCTCTACAAGAACTCCGTTCAACACGGAAAGCTCTTTTTGATCGACCTTGCGGGCTCGGAACGGGCGGCAAATTCATTGGTGAGCAGAAGGAAGATCGACCGAAATCAATCGAGTGTTTAGAACCACGGGAAACGGTTGAAAGAAGGCGCTGCAATCAACCGATCTCTGTTGGCGCTGGGCAACGTGATCAATGCTCTCAGTTCGGGTAGGATGGCCTTCGTTGAAAAGCAGGCTAAGCAGACGTTTTCAGGCAACAAGGCCCGCTACGTGAACTTTCGTGACAGCAAACTGACGCGTCTGCTGAAAGACTCGCTCGGCGGAAATTCGAAGGTATGCGGCTTTTGAGATCTTGCTTGAGCATCGCTGGGAAGTCAATGCTGTCAAAAGATCCGAGTTCTTCGCACTGCAATTTGCTCCGTGAACTCAAACACCCTCGAACGTTTAGACGATCATGTTGGCTCACGTGACCCCGAGCTCATTGAATTACGACGAGACCTACAACACGCTGGTCTACGCCTCTCGCGCACGCAACATTACGACACGCGTGAGCAACAGGAAGAAGAAACGAGACTAGAGATCGGCAAACATTGCTTTCAGATCACGTACAATCGACCCGCATCTGCGGATCAGGCCTACTCGACGGCCGTGCGGGAGATGAACCGACAGGCGGCCACAAATGGTATGACTCATGCGGTTTCTTCTCATCAAAGTAAGAATCAGCGGAGTTCTTTTGTGCTTTCTCTTTTTCTTCTATCCATTTCTGTCTCCGTTCCTTCTTTCAAAATGAATCCATGGACTCTTTTGTTTACTTCTTTCTTTTCACTAACTTCGCCCAACTTCGATTTTCGTTGCGATCACACACTTATGCTTGTTTCCAGTCTCTGAAAAAGGCCTGACCGTTCGCAACAACTCGACCGTCGACTCGAACATCAACGCGCTCCGCGGTCAGGATCAACGGAAATTCGCCTCTTTGTTCAACTCGCTGAAAGCTCAATACTTGACAACGTTGGAGAAGCAACAGAGATTGCGGTAAGAACTCCCACTCACCTCACTCACTGACGTCTGCTTGCAGTGAACGCCTGCACAAGGCCAATCAGGAGGCGTTCGATGTGGAGATGAACATCAACTCCAAGATGGCAATCCTGCAGGCGTGGGAGAAGCGTACGAAGGACGAGGAAGAGAAGTACTCGGAGGTGATCGAGCGGCTGAAACGCGACCTGACCGAAGAAGTTCGTTTGCCTTCTTTCTTTGCAGTAACGATTGAAATGATTGCAGGAGAAACTCTTGACTACGCTGCACGAAACGAGGCGCAAAACCGAGCGCACGATGCGCAAGAACGCGGACATCCTTGCGAACATCGAAGTTCGGCTGCAGGGTCAAGCGCGAGATCCCGATCGCAACGAGTTGGTCCAACTGCTCATTCGAATGGGGAAGCAAGACGCCGAAAGTGAGTCCTTCAAATTGCAAACAAATCGTTCCGCTTCGTATTCAGACATGGCCCTCGCTTCGGATGCCGCCCTCCAGAACCTCCGGCTGAAGAAACAGGAGAGCTCCCTGCTGCGCGTCCAAAAGTACGATCAAATCGCCGAAAAATTGATTTCTGCAGAGCTGAACGGTAGCCAGAGAGCTTCTCGGTTCTCATTTGGCTTGTGATTTCAGAAAGCGAGCGGGAAAAGTTGAAGAACGAGTACCGCCTGATCCGCACCCAACTGAACGTCCACCTGATTCCTCTGAAGCAGAAGGAGAACGTCGTGTCGTGGAACTCGCTGATCCTCGACCGGAACGAGAAGAAGGCCGAATTCCGCCTACCGGAGATCGAGACCAAGCCGCGAAACTCCATCGGTTTGTTCCTTTTGCCACTAACTTCTTTCATTTGGTTTAGTGGACGCGGACAAGCCCTCGGTGGTCACTTCGCTGCCGGCCATCCCGCAGTCGACCGGCAGCTCGAGCGGATGAGGCGTCCGCTTCGTGTGTTGCTCCCTTCCCCTTGACTTCTTTCAGTCTTTCGTGCTCAACACCCGACCGATCGATATCAACCGCTCGCAATGAACTTGTTTATTCACACGTCAAAAGAACATTCGTTAGAATTCTGACCTCCTCCGCGATCGGCGTCGCACTCCCAATCGATCAGCGCGCGCATTCCGCCAGCCTGAAAGAAGGAGAGTGGTCAGAGGGGAGGGCGGCAGAACGAACCTCCGCACGGCCGCCGACTCCACTCGTCCACCTGACAGTTGCGAGTGGCCAGGTCCACACGGCCGACTTCACCGATGCAGCCGCCTGAAGATAGCAGTGATTCGAAGGAGACAGGAAGAAAGAACTCACTCCTCCGTTCTTGGTGTAGTCGCCATCGTTCAGTCCCAGTGAGGAGCGTGGACCGCTGAAAGTCCAGAGATAGTGAAAGGACGGGATCTCCGACGGAACTCACTTTGCTCCGTTGACGGCTCTTGAAAGTGGTAGGACTGCGAAATCGCAGAAGTTCGATGAGGTCGGCCACAAAAGGAAGGACCTGCAACGAGTGGTTGTGACGAGTGGGTAAGAGGAGAATGACATTTTCCTTCGACCGCCGCGGCCGTTCGCCTTGCGAGATGACGCTTCCATTCGTCGCACATCATCGGAGCAAACAGTTGAACGCGTTCGCCCGCTTGCAGCCCCACTCGTCGTTGTGATCACTTGGTTACGAATAGTTGGGACTCTATTGGAGGATCTACAAGGCGAAAGATGAAACGAAGTGGGAGGAGTGGGGAAACGAACCCGCAAGCGGCTCCTTTATGCAGCGATGCGGGCGGCGTCCGATCCGACGGCCGGGTAGTCCTGAACGAAAAGAAAAGAGTGGATTACGGAAAGCTGCTCTCCACCGACTTCTCCACGGCGGCTTGGTGTTCTTCGGCCACTTCAGTCCCACCCGATCGCTCCAACGGCAGCCTTCTCCGTTCGGCCTTGATGCAGCGGTGTGTTCGGCGTCGCAGGGGCCGCCATCTGAAAGAAGAAGCGATCAGAAAGGGAGCGAGTGGATGAGACGGGCCTTTTATCGTCGATCGGCCAGTCGCCGAAATCGAAGCCGGGGATCAGTGGAAGCGGAAATGGAGGCGCGATCGGAGGAGACGGACGACCTTGCTTCCTGCGGCCGGACTGGTACACAGGAACAGAAGGGAAGCGTCGACTCGCAGTCGACGGAACGATACGAGCGGCGGCCGCTGAACCGACCGCCGGAGGGGCCGGCGAGCGAAGAGAATGAGCGCGTTCGGCGCCTCGAGTCCCGACCTCGTTTCTGCTCGCGAGTCCCGCAGCGATCGGCCGAATTCTCTGGAAGTGTGCGTCCGCCCGCCCGCTTTCCGGCATCGATTTCGAGGAGATCGAGTGTTTTGCTTTGGGGCTGCAATCCACCTCGAATGTTCACACTCCCGTTCCTCTTCCCATCAACAATCGAGGGAAACGATCAGGAGCCAAGCGAATGCACGTTTATTCTTGCGGATTAGAGTCGGTGCTGCTCTCTCCCGTCTCGAACGCACAGGTTGATGAACAGTCGCTGAAAGAAGAACGTTGGATTGACTCGAAGAAGAAGGCCGCTCACCTGCTGCACGTCGACGAGGAGGCACAAGTCGGGATGAAAGCGGTTCCGGTACGCGATCATCCCGGCGATCTCTTCGGCGTTCTCGTGGGCCAACAGTCGGGAACGGAGGTTCTGAAATTTCACTGCAATGATCCCGCCGTGCTTCGAGGGAAATGCGCTCGTCGTCTGCAAGCAGTCGTTCGGTCAAACACAACTCGGATCGAAAGGAAGACCGCTCGTTTTTGAAGACCTCCTTTTACAGTCGGCAACCATCGATCGTCTGCGAGTGCGTCCGCGTGGCCCCCCGGTCTTCTGCACGCGCCCTTCGCTTTCCATTCAAATTCGCCCGTTTTCGTCGAAACGAACCGCCGAGCGCCCGCTGCTCATTTCTGCGATCCTCATGCCGAACGAGCAGGCGATCACGAAGAAGGAGGGGGACAAGGCCGCGAAGCGTGGCGCCTACTCCACCGGCGACTACGCGCTCCTGGAGGACGTCCTCTCCGACTGGGTGTCCGAAGAGGACGGCCCGAAGATGCGCGAGGAGGCGCGCAAGGAGGCGCGCAAGGACCGCGCGGCCGTCGTGACGGCGATCGAGTCGCCCGCGCCGCCGCCCCCGCCGCCGCCCCCGCCGAAGCCCGCGGAGACTCCCGACAAGGAGGTGAAGAGCAAGCCCCAGTCCACGCCCAAAAAGCCGGAGCCGCCGAAGAAAGAGGCCGTCAGCATCCATGTGGAGCCGCCGACGCCGGACCGCCCGACGCCCGTGGGCCCCCTGCCGTCCTCGCGCCCGTCCCTCCCGGAACTCAAGGCTCCGGTGGGTGGGGTGAGTGCACGCTTCCCTCCTCTCCACTCACTCCTCCACTTGCAGAAGATCGCGCCGTCTGCGGGGCCGTCGCCCGCCGTCCTCGTGCCGAAGCCGCCCGCCCCGCCGCCGTCGGTCGTTCCGCCGCCGCCGCCGATCGTTCCGCCGCCCCGCCCCTCCGACGAGTCCGCTCCGTTCGGTTCGTCTTTTCAACCGTCAGACGGAACTCATGACCGTCGTTCGTTGCAGGCTCGGCCCAGCATCCGATCATCGGCTCCAAGGAGGCCGCCAAGTCCTCGGAGGCGAAGCCCGTCGTCCAAACGCAGAACTCTTGTTGCTGCAAAGCGGTCGTCATTTCCCTGTTTGGTCTCCTCTTCTTTGTCGTTATCTGCGGCGCGTTGGTCGTCGGCTACTTCGTCGGCAAGGCCTCGAAGTGAACGTTGTGAGGATAAACTTTGTTGACGGAGTGGGTTGAAGTCGACAAAGTAAACACAACCGACAATCAGTCGACCAGCAGAATTCTCTACCCCCTGGCTACTTTCCTTAATTTCTTCCACACGACACTTCGAACGTTCGACTGCCGCTTCGTTCTGTTCGGGCGAAGTGGTTGAACGGTCAAGTGGCCGACGCCAAGCAAACCGAGCAGTTTCCGTTGATTCTCTCGGCCGTGTTAGCGGCCGCGTGGATTGCGAGGGCGAGGCGCGGAGCCTCGATCCCCACGACTATTTCGGGGCGGGTGGGGGCCTGGACTAACCGTTCCCATGCGAACTTATGGAATGCGCACTTGATTGCAGGCCGACCTTCTGGAGGCCGAGCGGTGCGGTCGCTGGACTCGCCCCTAGTCGACGAAATTTCGGCGTGGAGACCTTTGATTTTCAAATGATTCCCGTCCCAATCGTCACGGTCTACCAGTTCGCAAATCCGCGCACATGGTTGGTGAGCGAGATCGAAGAACACTTCAGTTGTTGGGGGCGTCGCCTGCCCGCTTTCCCGCATCGATTTCTGGAGGATCGAGTGGAGTGTTCACTCGTGCGGCCAAGCAGTTTGTTCTGCCGATCGCGATCCTCCTTCTGCCCGCCTGAACTGCACAATCCCCGCACTCGCCGACGACTGCCGCCTTCCGGTTTCCCGCCGCTTGTCAGTCGGGAGCGCAAAAACCGGACGGCGGCGACGGCACGACGCGGCTGCCGAACGACGGGATCGATGGCGACTCCCGGGCGGCGTGATCAATAAGCGACGAACAGACGAGTGGGTGAGAGGTCGGGTTGCACGTACTCGTCGACAGATGATGCTCTCGGATTGTTTTTCGGTTTCGTCACCTCCCTCAAATGTCAACATTTTCTTCGACATCAAAAAAAGTGCCGTTTTCATCAATCCTCTTCTTTTGCTCGCCGCTTCTCGGATCGAAAGTGAAATGCGGGATCCCCTCTTGCGGGCATCCCGACGCCCTCCAGTCGGTAATGACGCCCATTTACCACAATAAACGCCTTTTCCCCGCCGCTCACTTTCGTCGACCTCTTTTCGTTCGGAAGAGGAATAATAACCGGAGGGATTCTCGAACCATTTACGGACGAAACACCTTTTTTACTCGTGCCCTCGTCCTTGTTTCTGTTTGATCAACGAGTCGTTTAGTTCATGATCCTTCGGTTCTTTCCGTTTCTCGTCTTTCTGCCCGCGCTCTTCAATGCTCAATCGCCGTCTTCGTCGTCCAACTTGACGCGGGAGGCGCACGCGGTCGTGCGGAATCGTCGCAGCAACTTCCCGTGCGGCCACAGCTTCGTTCCCTGCACCAATGAGCTGGGAGAAGCGGAAGGTGAGGTTGAGGAGGCGGCGGACAGCTCGAGGCAAAACATCACGGGAATGCTGGAGCCGTTGAAGGAGTTCGTCGACAAGGAAGCCCTCCAATTTTTGGCCTTTCGCGTGAAGAACGAAATGGACAAGCTGTTCAACGAGACCGAGCGGGCGGCTTTCGACGACTTTCGAGGTGCACCATCCACGTCCCCGAAGTCTCGTAGTTCAATTCGTTTGTTTTAGGCACCGATTTCTTGTTCTCGACGTTGGCGTGGAACGAGCTGCGGAGCATCGATCGCTACGCGAAGGACATGAGCTACTCGGCGCTGGTTTCCATCGGGACGACGGAGAAACTCCAACAGTTCGCTTTCTCTCCTCCAAGCTCAAAAGAGCGTTGTTGTTTACAGGAAAGGAATGAGCACGGACATGATTTCAAACATTCTTCCGCTGATGGCCGTGAACGAAACGGTCATCAAGAAGATCTGCCCGCTGAACGTGATCGCGGACTGCATTCCCGGCAAATACCGCACTTATTCGGGCCACTGCAACAACGTTCAGCATCCCTTGCGAGGAGCCACTTACGAGCCGATGCAGCGATTGATTCCGCCCGCTTATTCTGACGGTAGTTCAGTCTCTTTTGTGCTCATTTTCTCCTTATTCATTGCAGGTGTGAGCAAACCGCGATTGGCGAAATCGGAGAAGCCGCTGACGAGTGCCCGACAGATCTCACGGACCGTCTTTGCGAACACTGCGAACTTCCATCGCTATTGCGTGAGGATTCTCCTTTCTCGGTTTTCCCATAGTCCTTTATGTTCAGACGTTGATGCTCGCTCATTGGGCGGAATTCGTTTACGCCGATCTCGTTCACATTGGCTCCACTCGGTTGTTCAAAGGTTCGCAGAATGAAGTGCGTGAATTCGATCGAATCGTTTACAGAAAACCAAAGCCTCCCGCTTCCATGCTGCGCAGTCGACCATCCCGAATGTCTGCCGATCCTCACCGATCCCGACGACCAACCGTACAACGGTGAGCTAAAAGAAGACGCTTCATTTTTTATCGCCGAATTGCAGCCCGTGGGCAGTGCATTTCGTACAGCCGATCGTTCGTCGCTCCGCGCGACGGCTGCAATTTGGGAACTCGAGAACAGGCGAACATCGCGACCTCGTTCCTCGACGCCTCCCATCTCTACGGATCGACCGCCGAACAGGCCCGTCGATTCCGCACGTTCCGCAACGGCCAACTCCTCCACGCGCCGCAATCCCAGCGGCGAGAACTCCTGCCGCCGAAGGAGTTCACGAGTGCGAACGGGTGTGCATCGACGGCCTCCAATCGGCCCTGCTTCGAGACGCCGTCCGCTTTGACCAACCTCATGCCCGGCACGGCCGCCTTTCACACGATTTGGCTGCGAAATCACAACACGGTCGCGCGGCAGCTACAGCAACGCAATCCCCACTGGAACGACGAGCGCCTCTTCCAAGAGAGTCGCCGAGTGATCGCCGCTCAAATCCAACACATCACATACAGCGAGTTCCTGCCGCTTCTGGTCGGTCGCGAGCAGTTGGGCCGACGCGGTCTGCAACTTCGGCGGCGATCGTTCGACAGCGGCTACGACATGGCGAGTGGACCCAACGAAAGCAGTTCGTTGATTCCTTTCTACTTTAGAACACGAATCCGAGTGTGCTGAACGAGTATGCGGCAGCCGTCGGCCTCTTCTTCTTTACGCTCCTTCCGGACACGATCACGCAGGTCTCCGACCACGGGCTGTACACGGGCACGCGGCAGTTGAGCCACTTCTTCAACGAGCCCACGATGCTCTACATTCATGACAAGATCGAGTCCATTTTGCGGTAGGAAGCAGCCTCCAGTCGTTCAGATTAACGGATTGGTGCTTGCAGGCACATGATCCGAGAGCCGATCATTCAGCCGGGCCTTCAAATGAGCATCGAGTTCCGCGAGCACTTCCTGCGCGGCCCCGACCAGTACGGCATCGATTTGGCGGCGTTGATCATCCAGCAGGGCCGCGATCATGGGCTGAACGGCTACACCGAGTGGCGAGAAGCGTGCGGATTGAGTCGTCCGAAAAACTTCGAGGAATTGGCCCCACTCCTATGGGAGTCCGTCGACTTGGAGCAGTTGAAGAACGTGTACACGGACGTGGACGACGGCGACCTGTTCGTCCTCGGCCTGGCGGAGAAGTCGGAGCGAGGAGCTCTTTTGGGGCCCACATTCGCTTGCATCCTCTCTCATCAATTCGAACAGGCGAGACACGGCGACCGCTTCTGGTACGAGAACTTCTTCCAACCGTCCGCCTTCACCGAAGACCAGCTGATGGAAATCCGAAAGACGACGCTGGCGGCCGTGATCTGCGACAACACGGACAACATCGGACTCGTGCAGCCGAACATCTTCCAGTTGCCAGACAACTACGGGTAAGCAAGAGTTCAGGATGTAATCCTCGTTGTTCTCCAGCAACTGCCCCGTTCGCTGCAACATGTCCACGATTGCCCGCCCGAATTTCGACCATTGGATCGATCAGGAGCCGAAGCGAAGGCTGCCGATCACGCAGGAAACGCTGGAGAAGGCGTTGCGGACGGGCGCCGAGCAGTACCGCCGCCTCCAGGAAGCCGAACGGAAGCGCCTCGTCGGGCAGGCGGTGGGCGATCGCGGTCAACAGTCGGCCGTCTTCGCTCACGCGAGTCTGATGGCGCCCAAGAAGGAGTCGCTGGATCGAGCACAAGCAGCGGGCATCCTGAGAGAAACGACTCGAGTCTTGTTGAGAGGGTAACTCGTCCTTCAATCTTTCAACCACTAACTCTCCGAATTAAGAACGGGGTTGGGGCGAAGCGAGCGGCTGCCGACGGAACTCGACCAATCCACTTTGCAGCAACTCCTGCCGCAAGTGGACGTGAGCCGCGTGATCGGCAACTTCTCCGACTACCTGGAAAGTCGACCGAATGCCGACAAGGAGTGTCTGCCGAAGCCGATGCCCTGCGATCACACGTCCAAGTACCGATCGGCCAGCGGGTGGTGCAACAACCTTCGTTTTCCCGCCTACGGCACCGCCTTTGAGCCGTTCCGCCGTCTCGTGGATCCCGCTTACGACGATGGTCGGTATTTGCTTTGATTGTTGGACTAACAGCAAACCTTTTTTAGGATTCGATACTCCGCGCACGACCGCGAAGAACGGGCGCCCTCTCCCTTCTGCTCGTACGGTTTCTGTCGCTTTGCACGACGACAACGAGGCGGAGGACGTGCACTTCAGCCACATGCTGATGCAGATGGGCCAAATCCTCGACCATGACTTCACTCACTCGCCGTTAGCTCGCGGTATTCGCATTCAATTCTGTTGTGCCCTCATCGCGTGTTGGCTGCAGGTCCCGGAAACGCGGTCCTCAACTGCAGTCGGTGTGATTCGTACAAGACGCTCTCGATCCACTGTTTCCCGATCACGATCGATGCGAACGATCCGCACTTTCCGGCCAATCACTCAGACGGAAGCCCGCGCTGCATTCCGTTCGCTCGTTCACTCCTCGGCCAAGTCACTCTGGGCTATCGGAATCAAGTGATTCCCCTTGCTCTCGACGTCTTTTCATTTGTCCCGTTCAGTTGAATCAATTGACTTCCTTTCTGGACGCCTCGTACATCTACGGATCGACGGATTGCGAGTCGCATTCCCTTCGGCTCTTCAATCAGGGCAAACTGAACTTCACGAACCTCGGCTTCAACCGAGAGGCTCTTCCGCAGGGCGCTCAAGAACGGGATTGCCGGTTCGTTCATCAATTTTTGTAGATGCTGGAATGTGGGGAGATTGCAGAACTCGCCCGCAACACCCCTGCTTCAATGCGGGCGACGAGCGGAACAACATTCAGCCGGGCCTGGCCACGATTCACACGATCATGATGCGCGAGCACAACCGATTGGCCGTCGAGTTGCAGAAGCGGAACAACTTCTGGACGGACGAAGTCCTGTACCAGGAAGCTCGCCGCATCAACATCGCCAAGCTGCAGCACATCGTCTACAACGAGTGGCTTCCGATTGTGTTGGGATGCGAGACTATGGCCAGGTGCTTCGTGGGCAACCTTCTTCGAATTAGTCGATTGTTTAGGTACGATCTGATGCCGAAGCGAGTGGGCTACTACGAGGGCTACGATCCCACCTGCGATGCGATGGTCAGCCAGGAGTTTTCGGTTGCGGCCTTCCGCTTTGGGCACACGTTGATTCGAAACGTGTTTCCCCGCATGGATGCCAATTACAACTCGAGCACGTACGGGCCGGGCTTCGAGCTGAAGCAGAACTTCAACAACGCGACGGCCATGTACTCGGCGAACGTCGGCCACATGGAGTCGATCTTGATGGGTCTCTTGGGATCGCCATCGTGAGTGGGTAAAAGAATTCTAAGCGCAATCTTTCGATTGCAGGATGGTCTACGATCGGCACATTTCGAATGCCGTCCGCAATCACCTGTTCCAAAAGCTGGGCGGTCCGTTCACCGGCCTCGACCTGATCGCCGTCAACCTGCAGCGAGGACGTGACCACGGCGTGCCCGGCTACAACGCCTATCGCGAGATGTGCGGCCTGCCAAAAGCCATCGACTTCGACGACCTGCGGGGTTCGATGGACGAGAGCGCGATTCAGGCGTTCCGCAAGGTCTACGGCAGCGTCGACGACATCGACCTCTTTTCGGGCATGATGTCCGAGAAGCCGCTCCAAGGTCCGCTGTCTTACACGCTTGCTCCCTCTATTCACTGCTTGCAGGTGCACTTGTTGGACCGATGATCGCGTGTGTGGTGGCCGAACAGTTCCAGCGGGCCAAACGCTGCGATCGCTTTTACTACGAGAACAACGACCCGAATGTTCGCTTCACTCCAGGTGCTTCATTTCGATTGTTTCTCATGATTCTTCTGATTTCAGCCCAACTGATGGAGATCCGCAAGAGCACGTTCAGCAAGATGATCTGCCAGAACAGCGACTTCGCTCAAAAGATCCAACCGAACGCCTTCCTCATGCCCAACGATTTGACGTGAGCACTCATTCATTTGTCGTTGTTTATCCGTTGGTTGAAGAAATGCGCCCGTCCACTGCGACGAAATGCTGGACACGGACATCGACGAGTGGATCGACAGAAGTACGTGAAGAAAGAACGGTCAGCGCGTTTAATTGGCGTCTGCTTGCAGAGTTCTGTTTGGTCGACGAACGGGTGATTCCGTTGAGCAAAACGAAGCGAATCACTCCCTGCATCACGTGCACGTGTACCGCCGATGGAGTGAGTTCTCTCAACTGATTTCTGCGTTCACTGGTCTTCTGTTCAGACCGAGTGCCATTCGATGACCATCGAGAACTGCGACGATTTGCTGACTTCTTACACGGAAGAGGAGATAAAACGAGTGAGTTCTTCGAATATCGTTGGTTTCTAACGCCTTCCGTTGCTTTCAGGACACCGTCTGCTTGATCCAGTGCTCGCGAATTCTGAACAAAAACACCAAGACGAAACCATAATATTCCAACGAATTGCTCAATTCCTTTGCTCGCTTGTATGTACATTAGACGGGGTAATAATTAAATTACATTTGATTATCGGCCGTACTCGGTGCAACGAATCGAAGTGATAACTGACACCTGTGTTCCACATAAGACAGCTGCACACCTTTTGCCTACACATCCTTTCAGTCGACAGCGTCCTGATCGTCGAACATGCCCGACTTCTTCCGCGCTCTCCGCTCTCGTGCAAAAACTAACGACTTGTGACGTAAAACGGAAACACGAAGACTTCCGACACGCGCGCGGCTCCGGACGGCCGCCTCTCGTTGACGTCGTTTTGTAAGCCTCCTCACAAGAAGCTTTTTGTAAGAGGGGGCACATGAATCCGTAGACGACGCTTCTTTCTTTTTTTGCATAATCTTTGACTTACTTTTTTCATTCATGCGCCTGGAGTTCGAGGAAGCAGTGAATGGCGGACGTAAACGACGTTCTTTCTTACTCGCGCGGCTTCGCCTCCACAAATCTCGCTTATCGTTTGCCCGCGTGAATGTCGTCGAGAAGAGCGAACAATAAGGCAAAAGAAGGCAGCAAGCGAGCGAAAGGTCGCGCACTGTGGGCGCTGGAGAGATGCGCGCTCTCGGCCGGTCGCTCGTGCGAAATTCGGAGGCCACAAGTCGAATTCGAAAAAGAAAGCAAGAAGACGAGTCGTTTGTGCAGAAGAGAAATGAAGAAGTTCGTCGTTTTCCGCTCTTTTCCGTCGTCCCGCCGAAAACCTCCGGCTTCTGCTCGTTTGTTCCGTTTGGCCCCGCCGACGAGAGGGCGGTTGTTCAAACGTGCTGCGGCTTGCTGCGGGCGGGTGGAGGCGTTTTAAACGAGCGACCGGGGCGGCGGGAAAATTGCTTTTTTATTCACCACTTCTTTTTAAACATTCTTGTACTTGAAGGCGCGAAAATACACGAACACGCGCAATCCAATCCTTTTGCTCTACCCCCACTCATTTCTTTGTGATTGTATGATGGTGCTCTTACCGTTTCGCTATCATTCTGTCGCGTATTGACGTGCGTAAGGGATCAAATGCTTGCAATAACACGCGTTACTTCAGGGAGGCGTGGAAGTCGAGATGATCGCTTGTCGTGTCTTCTGCCTTCAATTCCTGATCTCGTGACCTCATCGCGGAGGTTCGTGTGCTTTGGAGCAAGCGATGTTCGGCCTCCTGGCCGCCGCTTGGCTCCTTTCGGTCACAATCGCCGTCGGCCGAGCGGAGTCAAGTCGTGATTATTGCGCGAACGAGACGGACATCATCGACCACATCCTCTACGACACGACCGTGCACTACAACCGACACAAAACACCCACCGATCCGGTCACCGTCCGCATCGAGCTGTGGATCCAAGAGGTCACTTCCGTCTCGGAATTGACCCAAGACTTCGAGATCGGTGCGTATCTTCTGTCTACTCTTACAACAAGCAATCATTCCCGTTTTCCTCAAAGTGTTGCGATTCTTTGAGTTCTGCTTCAAACGAATGTTGGTGCCCTCTCTCCTCGCTTGACCACTCTTCAAAGAAGCGGGGGGAGCGGTAGCAAATGTGCCGAAAGGATATTATTGCCTGTGGCAATTTCATAAGCTCTTCCTTTCAATCTTTGAGGCGAGGACGCCGGCCGAAGAGGGGCGTGAAGCGGGCGGACGGAAACTTCGTTTTCCTGCCGCCGGAACCCCCGATGAATTCGCCGGCCGATGGCCGCCCTCGTTTTGTTCGAATGAAAAATCCGAGGGGACGCACAAAAGCGACCAAATCGTCTGCTTTTTAGGGCGAAATTCCAGCCGCCGTTTAAACGTTCGCTGATTTCACTTCGTTGAGAGCTCACCGGACAAGAGGCCGAGTGTTCGTTGGGCGCAGCCATTGAACTGTCGTTCAGTTCTCCCATCGAACTTACAACACGAAAAGAACTCAAAACTTGTAATACATCTTTTTGTTTGTAATTGACCAATTACCCGCATGTCTGCAGCTTCGCTCTAATTACTCGCAAGCAGAACAAAGGGCGGAGGTTGACGTTTGAAAAGGCCAACAGTCCTCTTCGTTTTGTCTTCCCGGCGGTCAGGAAACGCAGCGGAGCAGGCGGCACATTTTCCATAATGTATGCAGTTGGGGCCCGTCGACCGGCGATTCGAACTTGAAGGGCGCAATTTTGGGTGGCTGCTGCTTCTTCCGCCTTCCCCCATCGACATCCGCTTCTTGGGGAGTGAAATCACAACAGAAGGCCTCGTTTGACCGCACAGCTTCAAATGAACGATGGAAAACGCGTAAGGAAAAAGACCAGACGAAGCGAGTAGAAACACAGGATATTTGCAATAATGGAAAAACCGATTGCGCACCGACTTGCTTCCGTTAACAATGAATTGCAGACCTGTACGTGAACGAGTTCTGGGAGGATCCCGCCCTGTCCTACGACTACATGCGGCCGTGCAAGGGGAATCTCTCGTTCGACTACAAGATGCAGGACACGATCTGGATCCCGAACACGGTACTTGTTCTCCGATGATCGCTGTCCACTTCTGTAGCTTCAGGTGTTCATCAACAGCAAGAGTGCGAAGATTCACGACTCGCCTTTCCGGAACGTCTTCCTCATGATCTTCCCGAACGGCTCCATTTGGTCGTGTTGGCGGATAAAATCCAGAGGACCGTGTGTGTTGGATCTCTATTACGTACGTTTTATTCTTCCAGTTCTTAGCCGTACTTATTTGCTTCTCTTGCAGTTTCCCATGGATAAAATAACGTCAGTTCGAGCCATTCGAAATCATCTGGTAAAGTGGTTGCAGGTGCCTTTTGACGTTCGAGTCGTACAATTACAATCGCAACATGGTCCAAATGATTTGGAATCAGCCGACTCCCGTCCAACTCTTTAAAGACATCGAGTTGCCCGATTTCTCGATGATCAACTACTCGTCTACGCACGAGCAGAAGGTAAGCCGGCTCTTTCGCACACGGCGTATAACTCTTCTTCTTCTTTCAGCGATACGCTGCAGGTATTCGTTGACTATTTTTGTGAGCAGCCGACCGTTGATTTTGTTCAGGAGTTTGGGACGAGCTAACCGTCAACTTTACATTTCGAAGGCGATACGGGTGGTACATTTTACAAGGGCAAGTAACACAAAGCAAAAGAGTTGATGACCACCGTTCTTTCAGCTTCATTCCGACCTACATGACTATAGCGGTATTTTGTTGTTGCACACTCCTTCAACCTTTCAATTTGCTTCAGATCTCTTGGATTCCCTTCTATCTGGGGCCTCGCGCAATACCCGCTCGAACGATGATCGGAGTGGTGGGTTTATTCCGATGCAACCGCTTACTTTGCTCTCTTCAGAACGCACTGCTCGCCATGACCTTCCAGTTCGGAAACATCATTCGAAATCTTCCGCGTGTGAGGTGCTCGTTGGCTTTTTACTCATCGCTTCGTTCTTTTCTCGCTTTAGCTACGTGAAAGTGATCGATTGGTGGGTGCTGGCTGGAATGGCGTTCGTGTTCGCCTCGTTGGTCGAGTTGGCGATCATCGGCTACCGAATGCGCAACGAAGGCGCCCAGGTGATCAAAGTGAAGGACATCGGGAAGAAGCGAAAAGTCTGTTTCGTCATGTACTTGCGTTCATTCACGTCCCGAGCTTCAGGTCAAAAAGAAGACCGAAACAATCATCAACTGCGAGCAATTGGACTTGATCTCGCGGATTGTGTTTCCGGGTGAGTGGACAGACAAGAGACCTCTATCTTCTTATGACTGCTTGCAGCCTTCTTCACGGCCTTTAATATATTCTACTTTGCCTACATTTTCATCTACAACGAGGGTTGATCCTATTTATTGTCCCTTCTTTCCGATTACTCCGTTTGCCCACTTGAAACTGCCGCTCATACGGGTACCGCCTCTTGCATTCCTCAGCTAACGTATTGCTGCATTTACCGGCTGTCCGATTGGTGCCAGAACACGAATAAAGATTACGACGTTTTTCGGTTCCGGCAGAGAAGAAAGAAGTGGAAACATTGCGAGGACAGCGCCTGCTTTATCCCCGATCGCCTCGAATCGCACCTCGCTTGCAGCGAAGAAAGAGTTGCATTTGGCGTCTACTCGGGGCTTCGTTCTACCCTTCTCTCTCCCAGTCGGCCGATTCTGCCAGGCCGTCGACATGCGCTCGCTGCTAGCTCGCACGTGTGGCGACGCTCTCGAAAGAGAATCAAAAAACGGCAATCAAACAATATCCGAGTTTTTGCGCGAATAAACGAGTTTATTATGATCGCTTTCTGAATACAAGACTTTGTAGCCATGAATCGATGAAATAAACACTACAAAACGGATGTATTTTTACCAAGACAAATGAGTTAAGGATGAGTGTTCACTTCTGGGAAGAACTTCTGTGCGGAATTCACAAAGTTTCATCAGTGGGTAAAGGGCTTTTTGTGCACAGGATGTGATAACTGTTCACAACGATCCGCAAAAAGAAGGCGTGCACAAGCATGGAGAAAATAATCGCCAGAAGTCGAAGTCCGTTTGACCAACACCAGCTTGAAACGAACACCAGTTTGACACACAACTCGATCGAGTTCCAGATGCAGCCGACCTCAAATAATTAAAAATAAATGATCGACGAATGAAAGTAAGTAAACGTACGAAGACGAAGATAGCCGGCCAGTAGTACGTGGGCGTGTTGCTCCGTCCCCCATAGTACAGTAAGACAAACACAATCAAGCTGAGAAGACTAATGAAGATGCTCAAAAGAGCGTCCCACAATCCGAGTCCGCTGGCAAAGATGGAATAGATAGAAAATAAAATTGAGAAAATGCAAGATGCAATGAACACAAAGGAGATGTAATTCACCGCACGCTATACCAGAAAGCAAATGTGTTTAGATGATGTCTCAACCTACGTTTATTGGAATTTTGCACCAAGTTTGTTGAATTATAGGCATTGTAGCAGTTGATGAACAAATGGCAACCTTGCGAGTGATTCAAACGAGTGAGTAAAGGCAAAGGTTTCACCTAACAGACGCGCAAACGACTAGAGGATCGGCGATCACGGCCGCCGATGCTCACACGTCCGCATTCCGACCTATCCTCTCTCTCAACTCAGATTCCGCCCCATCGAGCCTTGCCTTTGCCTCTTCCTGTTTTAGATAAGGGCGCACCCACACGTTTATATCATCAGACGCCGCTAAATTCGCGCTTTCAAAATCAGCTCGTGAAAAAGCGTACTGTGTTTTTTTGCACGTCCTCTTTCGCTCGTCGAGAATTTTCTGCTTGATTGTTGCGAATTTCTTTCGTTGCTTTTAGATTGTAAACCGGACGCCTAGTTCAGTTATGAAACCAACATTGTTTATTTGAGTACATCGCACAGCAAAATTACGGTAAACTCTAGCAATTACGGCATTCTTAATCAATTGCCAAACGGAATGAGCCACGGATTACCGCCAAAGGGAACACGTGGCGGAACGAAGCTGTCGACGTATTTTTGCTACAATGACGATCAGATTAGCACTTAAATGCGTACCCGCTGTTCAACAGAAACAGAAGTTCTCCATGAAATATTTGAAGTTGGCAAAAGGGGTAAATAATGAAATGACACTGCGTAAAGCTTTCACAAATTACAGCCCACAAAACGAAGCCACTTCCTTACGTTCGAATATGCATCGATTTGCTGGTGTGATAGGCCGTCGATCCCCCACGCATCGAAATGACGCGGCCAGAACGGAACTCCCTGGTCTTTTAGATCGATCAGACGATCGCGCATTCCAGGAAGACAAGGACCGACTGTTTGGCATACGGCCTTTTCGACTACAGAGTTCGAGTAGGCATCCGTGCACACGTCACTGGCAACAAGCTGCGGTTGACTCATAACCAAAGACAGAACGAGCACGTGGATTTGGATTTGCATTCTGCGAAGGAAAACCTGAAAACGTAGAAACCAATCACATATGATCCTACAATTCGGAAAAACGCAAAGAGGCACACAGCCAAGCATCAAACGCGTTTCTGGGTTATCAAAACTGTCGTTTTATTGCTCGCCGCCCGGTTTTGCTACGGTTTCGAAAGGAACGCTTTTTGTCCCCTTGATCCCAACTGTTTGCTGAGAGACTGATAGGAGTGGTTACGTGGCGACGAAGTCATTGCGGGTTGCGCCTTCTTTTCAAAGCTATCTGATCTCCTCTTTTAGGCCGTCAAAAAACTCGTCGTTTATGGGGCTCGACATTAGGTCTGAGTCCTTTGCTGTCGTTTCATCGCGTTGATTAAATGTGAAACGAAGAAGTTCATTGCAGTCTATCTTTAGTCGGGTGTTGAGCGGAGAAGTGACAGAAGACAGCGGCCGACGAGCAACACAACGGGACGTTCGGTCATCGGCTCGAGCTGCCGGTGGACTGCGGGATGGCCGGCAGCAAAGTGATCACCGGCAGCTTGTCCGCGTCGACTGAACATTGGTTCCTTCAACAGTAATCGCTTCGGCGGCCGTCGTTAATGATTGCCCCCTTTGCAACTGACTTTCATTTCCCTTTCTCGGTGAGATCCATCGAACGTCTACTACATCCGATGGCTGAGCATTCGTACATTTATCCCATTGCTTTAAACTTGATGAAACAGCGTGAGGTGTGTGGTCGGGGGAGCATTCGTGACGGGGAGAAGTCAAAAGAAATTTGTCGATATCACAATGGCAGGCGGGGGCAAGAGAACCATGAGCGGAAGGGGAGAAAGTGAACAAACAACAAACGGCAGAAGAGAGCGTTCTAGAGACCACAATCCCGGAGGTTCGTCTTGATCACGATGTCGGTGACGGCGTCGAACACGAACCGCATGTTGTTCGTGTCGGTGGCGTTCGTGAAGTGCGTGTAGATGTCCTTGAGCTCGTCCTTCCGCCGATTTCGGCTCTCGAACTGCGTCTGGATGTAGGCGGCGGCCTCCTCGTAGGTGTTCGAACCTGCAGACACGTTCATTAGCTCGAGCACTTGCGCGCGCAAACCAACCGGAGTACTCGGGGAAGCACAGGGTCAACGGCGACTTGCGGATCTTCTCCTCGAACAGGTCCTTCTTGTTGAGGAAGAGGATGATCGACGTCGAGACGAACCACTTGTTGTTGCAAATCGAATCGAACAAGTGAATGCTCTCGTGCATTCGGTTCTGAAAGCATCTGCCTTGAAACACACAGATGAAACGGGGGAACCGACCGTCTCCTGGTCCTCGTCCAGGACGAGGTCGTACTCCGAGAGGGCGACGCAGAAGAGGATGGCCGTCACGTTGTCGAAGCAATGAATCCTGAAGCACGAACAACCATAAAGAACGAGAGGAACGAAGACCACCCACCACTTCTTGCGCTCCGATCGCTGTCCGCCGACGTCGAAGATCCTGGAAAAGCGGAGGATAAACGAAAGAATGACCGGAAAGAAGCTTACCGGAAGCTGTAGTCGTTGTATTCGAAGTTGTGCTCGGCCACGCCGGTCGTCTTGATGCGCGTCCGCAGCACGTCGTCCTGCGTGGGCACGTACTCGGGCAGCGAGATGCGATCCAGGGCGTTCAGGTAGTAGCGGGCCGAGTCGTTCAGCTGGTACTCCCGCGAGCGGGCCACACACTCCTGCAGACCCCGATCGTTCCACAGCCGCTTCATGAGGACGATGATCTCCGGCGAGATCTCGCCCTCGTTCATCGTCTGCAGGGCCGTGACGAGCACGTGGGCGTCCTGCTTGCGGAGCGGCGAGTCGAATTCGATGTGCAGAGAGCCCTGGAATGCGGAGGACAAAATTAACAGCCAGGCGGAATGAAAGAAAACGAACCATCGCCTTCAAGATGGCCATCATCGACTGGATCGTGTTCTGGTAGACTACCGGCTTGTAACTCCGCCGCTCCTCGTCCGGGTAGCCGTCCGAGTACATGATCCGCATCTGCTTGAGGACGGTCGACTTGCCCGACTCGCCCGCACCCAGCAGGAGCAGTTTGAACTCATTGGTGTTCTTCTCGTGGTCGGCTTTCAGCTGCAAACGGCATTCGAGTGAATAGAAGAAGCGAATGGATGGCCGTCTCACCTTTGCGTCGATCTTGCGCGACTTCTTCGACTGCTCCCGCTCGGAGCTGTGAATGCAACCCATTTCGGTAGTGGACGGACGGAAGCTCGTGCACTGGTTGAAGGGAAGGCTATTCGCGGCGAGTGGCGGTGATCATCAACCCCTGAAGAAAGAAGTAGACATTCGAATAGAGAAAAAGAAGCGAGAATTCGCGGCTTCTTGCGCGTTATCGTCACAAAAATGCATTCTTGAGGAATTATTAACACTCGCATCTAATCCGAAGAAATCTCGAAGCAATGGGAAGGCCGCATTCCGCAGCGGTCGAGCGCGTCGGTTCGGGCGTTCTAGCCGAAAGCGAAACCCGCCGATCGGCTCGCAATCGATTCCCGAACACGTAAGACGCACCACGAGCGGGCGCCGAAAGCCCTCACCGCACCGATCGCCGGCCGTCCAGCCCGTCAGCGGAGCGCCCGCTTGCGGTCGGCGGACATTCGGGCGGGAGAAATTCGGCGCGCGATCACCCGCCGTTCATTCGAAAATCAACGGCGGCGTCGGGTCACGTCTGCTTCCGTTGGGTCGAGTGTTCCGGACGAAGGAAATGGGTTGAGGTTTACGGCGGAAATTGGAATTCTGGCCGGAAATGCGGGTTCACAATCGAGGGACCATCGAATGAAGTCACTTCCATTTGATGGAGGGAAATCTAGCCGACGTTTGTCTCCGACTCATGACGATTGGAATCGCTTTCGATGAAAGAAACTCAAAATACCCAAAGGCAACGCTTTGTACTCATTGAGAACAAAAAGACGGCCACAAGTTGTATGCGAAACGGACGAATGGACTACGCGCCGTCTTAATTTCGTACAACAGTCAGGTGTTTCGTCTGAGCCACAAATGTCGCCTCTATTTACGGCTTTCGTCCGAGTGAACGCGTGGAATGAGTTAGTTTATTACTGTCAACCTTATTACCAATTATTATTACACGAGACCATGGGCAAAGGAGATCATGAGGTAGCATGGGGGATGAGCAACGAAAATCACCACAAACTCCACTGCTTCTTGTGCGTCTTCAACGACTTCAACTGCCCGCTGCAAATGCAGCAGGGCATTCCGGTGGCCGTGATCAGGCAGTTCATTTCGTCCGTGTCGTACGCGTCGGCAGTCCATCAGCTCGATGTGCTCGCAGCGGACTGAAAGGAGGAAGGGGCATAAGAAGAACAATGCGATCTTCTGCTTACCGGTCTCAATCACGGCATCCGAAATGGATCGTGATCGTCGACGGACGGTCGTCGGCTTTACTCGGTAGATGAGTGTTTGATCGTGGGCAGCTATTGAATCCGAACTGGAAGCAAACAAAACAAGGATAAGAGCAAGGGGCGTCCAAAAGAACGAACCTCCGAGAAGAAGCGAATTTAGTCGTCTTCCAGTCGAAATTTAGTGGAATCTCCGTGGCAATAAGGCTTCTTTGAAGTAAAAGAAGCACAAACGACAGGACTAGAGCTGCAAAACTATCGTTTAATCGAGTAATCGGCAGCAACAGGCTCACTTTTCATTGAACGGGCTAAGCGACGCGTGTGGTCCTTTTTAATCGGTTGGTTGTTGAACGAGGAAGTGAGCTAAACAACAATGACCTATTAGAAGAGAACGAAAGAAATCGGTTACCTTCTTGAATTCAATACCCAGAAATGGAATTCACGCGTTTCTCGACGTCCAATCGCTGCGCATCACCCGTTGGCGCCGAACCGCACAAAAACCCGCACTGCCTGCAATCCGATGGGACCTGTAGGATCGAAGAACTCGCACGATCTGGAGATGCAAGAACGACAGCCACTTGCAATCCACCTCCTCTTTCGCTTCACGTGTCGAAAGAAAAGAAGAACCGTCCGGCCCCAACCGATTTCTTTTTAACGTCGCCGTCGTGAAGGCGGAGCGATCAGTGGAGGACGCTGGAATTGGCGCCCTTTCCCACTCACTCCACTCCACTCGCTTATTGGAAGCGGGCGGTGTAAATGACGGTCGTTTACGACGGACGGCGGTCGTCTCGAGGTTGCGGCGAGGTTCGCAGTTCGCACAGATGTCTCTCGGTTTTTGATTGCTCGTCCGTGGAGGTTTGTAGTCGAGTTGGGCGAGGAGGTTGATCACTGATTCCGTCCGAATGGGCGTGAGTCGGCGAGCGATCGGCCGGCCGGTACAAACGAGTCGCCTCCACCGCCGCCTCCGCCCGACGCGGCCCGCATTCCCGCCGTTGACGTGAATTGCGTGAAGGAGTTCGCGCGCAGCGCTGTAAATTTCTGCGCGCCGTGCGCCGACCGCTCACGCCCGCTCGACGTCGGCCGGACGAAGTTCGGCGGACGTCTCGATTGCAGCGTGAGGGAAAACGTGAAAGTGATTGCGGAGACCCGTGCAAATGAAGCCAGTTTCGCGCCTATTTTGGGCCGGAGTGATCGGAGTCAAGCGCGAGGTTCATTTTGCGTGTAAAATTGGTCGTCTTCGTGCTCGTCGACGACGCACGCGTTCCGCTCGCCTTCATTGCTTGCAAGAAGGCTGTTTTCGATGTTCGATTTCTGTCTGCATAGCGATGCGTGAACTCGGAGGTACGGCAAGTGGTACCGCACATGCATGTTTCTTTGGCCCCTCCATCCACCTTTTGGCACGTGAGACAAGAGTGGAGCTCTGGGAAACAATCACACAGACGTTCACGCCCGCGGCCGTCGTTTTTCCAAACGCCCGACGTGTTTTAAACCGCGCGCTCGAAAGCGATCGAATTTGCACGCCGCGCGCGACAAATTGGAAAGCAGACCGCTCGACTATACGTTTTGCGAAACGCGCTAGCAACCTGCAATCAACCGCCGCCTTCCCGTTCTGCAGACGAAACAATCGACGGAAAGGGAACGGTGAATAAAAAGAAGGACAAGCGGAATGGAGAGTTCATGTCTTCAATCCAAACCCCCCGTCCTCGACGAGCTCCGGACAAACAGAAGGGGGAAGATCGCGAACAAATGAGCGAGACGAACGAGCGAACGGTCACTCGCCCGCCGGCCCGCCCACCCGCCGGCCGCTGCCGCCGACGCGTCACTCCCGTGAGTCATTCGATTGTGCACGCGTCAAGATCGTGTGAAACGAACGAACACACCCGCCGTCCCCGCATCCGCCTTGTACTCGGCGGTCAATTACGAACGAGCGAACGAAGCAGCCGAATCATCGCGTTCAAAGAGAGTGCGTGATGGGGAGGGCGAGGAAGGATGGCGGTTTGCATTTTAAGTACGTAGTGGAGTTCCTTTGAGTAAGAGAAAAAAGCTTGCAGCAACAACCGTTTACTAACGAACCAACAAGTGACAACAAGGAACAACCGATTCAAGCGAATTAAAGCCTTTTTCAAGTGATCAGTAGAACCAAGTGAGGGTCGCGTGATGGGGGATCGCCTTGTCGACCTCGGCGGCGTGCTCCCGCCGGTAGAGCCACAGGAAGACGTCGATGTCGCCGCTCGTGATCGGCCGCTCCAAGGCGCCCCGCTCGGCGCACAGCGCGTCCACCTTCTCGCTGATTTTCTGCAACGAATCCATTGATTGGAGTTTCGCGAACTCGCGACCCACCTCAACGGCGTGAATCGAGAGGCCCCGAATGGCGACTTCGAACTCGTGGCCGCGCGGCAGCGTCGTGAACTCCAGCAATCGCTTCCGCAGCTTCTCGTCGTACTCCAGCACGCCGAGGAAGAAGAGGACCTGCGGGACGCGGTAGTCCGCGAACATCGTCAACGTGCTGAAAGCTCCTGTTTGAAGAAAACGAAATGAGGAAGGAAACCCACTGGATGTCGTCGAATTTGGCGAACGGAACGGACGGGTCGTTCTTCAGCGCGCTGTGAATGTCCGCCGCGAAGATTTGGGCCCGTTTGAGCATCATGACTGAAGGCAACATAAAATAATAAGAAGGAGAGCGCTCGATGAAGAAAATCTCACGTGTTTTGCCTTTAAAACGAACACAATCTCGGTAGCTGCGGAAATCCCGAACCAGCAGCCGGATCAACCGCTGCGCACTCCCGTTGGCCGCTTTCAGGAGGTTCAGGACGAAACCGCCGTATTTCTGAACAAACAACGGGATGAGAGGATGAAGAGCTTGAAGAACGAACCTTCACGATCACATTTCCGGCCTCGTTAATCGCCTTCAGCCGGAAGTGAGGAAGAGAGAGCTTGCCGGCTGAAAACACGCGAATTCTTTGCACTTCACGTGGACGAAGCGACGTACCGAACAGTTGTTTGCAGTCATCCGCCGTCATGCGTTGCCAGCAGTGCGGGTCGAGAACGGCGTACCAGTGGGCATCGATCGCGTGTTTCATGAGGGCGGCCGCCGAGTAGTAGCCCATGTACGGCTTCCCGTCGTACTCCACCGAACTTCCGGCCGAGCTCCAGAAGGCGAAATTGATCGTGTCCGCAAAGAAGACCCTAAAAGCAGTCAAATACAACAAAAAATCGAAAGCGAGACTCACCATCGCGCCTGCTGCTCGGCGTGTTCGAATTTCGGGTGCAGAACGTGCCAATTGAACTCCAGCTTCTCGGCGGACTCCTTCTTGGTCTTCTCGTAAATCTGAAGGCAAGGAAATCAGCGGTGGGAAGATGGGGAAAGGAAATCCAAAAAAGGCCGATGGAAAAGCGAGCTCACCAATTCGGCGACCTCCTGCGCCTTTTGTTCGTTCAGGACGACCGCCTTCGTCTGCTGAGCCACGAATTCGCCCGCTTTTTTCGGCCACAAGCAGGTCAAGGGGTCTGCAAGCGAACAAAGCAGATGGGACGATGGAATTGGACCAATACGAACCGATTCCTTTCGGCAGTTCGATTTCTTCCGTCGGATCGTTGGGACGGAAGGAGGATTGCTCAGCGCGTTTCCCAACTTCCTCCCAGTCGGCCTTCAAGCAGCTGGACAGGAGGCTCATCCCTGGGAAACGCAAAAGGAATCCGTTTCCATCGATGAGGTGAGTCGCCGTCAATTAGTGACCACACGAACAAAATTCCTCGTCTACCTCCTATCGATTCTTCTGCGGGATACGGAGTGAAGCACCGTCCTCCTTTGTTCTTCTTCCTCCACTCTCTAAGCCGTTTACTCGAAGCTCTGTACATATTACACTCGGTTAAATATTCCATAATTAATCACCGACAGCTACTCGCATTCAGAAGACAAACGAGCAAACGATCACGAGGATGTAGACTAAAGTAAAGAAGGCGAACAGGAGGTTGTTGAGCGTGTGGGCGATCCGCGAGTAGGCGCCGCTGTTCGACTCCTGCGCGTCCTTCGACTCGATCGACGGCATCGGCAGGAAGTTCTCGATGAAGCCGACGAATCGGTTGAGGAAGTGCGGCGGTGGGATGTTCGAAGTGGACTGCGAGATTTTTCGAAGGAACAGACTGACAATGAAGAGGAAACACGTAAGAACCAAGTTGAAACCGGCGAATTTGACTGAAAACAGTTGGATTGTCGCCCCTCACTTGCTCACGACACTCACGGATTGTGGGGGTGGAGTTGGTGAAAGCGGGCAGTCGCGTGTTGATCATCGTGAGCGAGAGGATTTGCGAGACGACCGAGAACGCGAGGACGGTCGGCTGGATCTTGGAGAGCTGGAAGAAAACAGCGCTCAACGTGAGCGCGGTGTTCACCAAGGCGGGGATGAGCATTTCGGTGAGGTAGAAGACGGCATTCCGGCGGATGCTCACGCACAGCTCGCAGTTGTTCGTTTGCACGTCATAGGGGTTGGAGCGCCAATCACCAAGAATTTGAATCACGTATTTGCTGTCCTAAACGCCCCAATCAATCTCTTCTTTCCTGCTTTTTGCAACTCACAGTCAGCTCCATGTCCTCGATCGTCCAGCCCGTAACGTGCGTCTCGGAAATCGCCTCGTGCCGGCGATTCTTCACGTCCGGCGAGACCACGAAACGAACGGAGAAGTAACGTTTGTCGTCGAACTTGTAACAGATCCGCTGGAAATCGTTGGGATACGATTGGCTGGAAAAAAGCAGGTAAGATTAAGGGCTGTAATCAAATGAACTTACTACTCAAAATGGTAAGGAGCATTGAACGAGAAATCACTCCACTGCAATCAAAACAATGAAAGTGAGTGAAAGAAGTGCGTTTCCTGACCATGTAGACTTGGCCCGTGTAGTTGGCGGCCAGTACTTTGCCGGTGATCGTGCCCGGCGAGTTGCTTGGACTAAACGAAATAATGAAGGGTGGGGACGATGGAGGCAACCCACGAATTGATCTGGAGCAGCTGAGGCGTCCAAACTTGGATCCAATAGAAGTTTAGCCACGAAATGCCCCAAAGGTCCTTGTCCCAGGTGACCTTCGCATCGTTCCAGGACATGACCATGCGCCCAAAGACCCGAACCGTCTGCTTGCTCTCGTCCTGAATCCGGGATTTGTCAAAAGAATCTGCTGAGGGAGACTCACGATTTCCACGTGGTTCAGACGGACCGACTCGATGGTCACGATCTTCGTTCCATTCGAAGTGGAGTTGTCGTAGTTGGCCGTCAGGTTCGACCGCAACTTCCACGCCCGATCTCCGCCTGAACGAAGCAAGCATGTAATCGAGAAGAACCAAAAGATGCAAGAACCTTGGCACGACTGGCAGGATCGCCGGCAGTTCGACATCATCCACACGGCGTTCGACGTGCATTCCCCTTGAGATGCCCACAGCGGGCATTTGGCGTCCGAATCAACGCACGTCGACGTTTGTGCCTCTTCTGACCATGCCGAGAGTGCGCTGTAGACGAGCGCAGCAAAGGCAAACACGAGCCAATTCATCCGAAAGTTTCGTTAACCTGCAATTCGTATCGAGGTGATTTGAGACGACCGGAGGAGTGACCACACGTAAAAGAACGTCCACAAATACAACAGAAAGAACGAACACGAAAAGAAACGTGAACATCGAACACAAAGCCCGCCCTCGAGGGTTCGCTTGTTCGAATCGACTTTAAACCGATGCGCCCGTCGATTCGCCTTTCTCATCCCGCGAATCCCGACCCGAAGCCGCCGAAAAACACGTTGCCGTCCCGTCGCAAACACGAAGTCGCCCGCCGCTGATCGACTCTCGCTTTTGGTCGGTGGGTGATGGACGGCGGGCGCGAGTGGGCGCGCGCGTTCAATCCGGATTTCGTTCGAGTGAACCGGGATCGAGCGGGCTGTCGAAGAAGAAGTCTCGTCCATCCCGCGCCCGCCCGCCCGCCGCCTCGCCGCTCTCCTCTCTTAATCTCCGCCATCATCGCCCAACCGGCGGCAGCGGGCGGCAAAATCGAAAGTGGAGGAGGACGACGAGAAAAAACAACCCGACTGATCGGATGTGCCCGCTTCTCATCAGCTGCTGAAGCTCCCTTGATCGATCAATGCAACTACAAAACGAAGGTTACCGAATACTCCCCACCGTCCAATCGCCTCCTTGCACAACAAACGACCTCAACGAACACGCGTGGAACAATTACAACAATAACAACACACGATCCTCGTGCCGCAAGCAGTTCGCTGTGGAGTGGAGAAGATGCGACGGACGAGCGTCCGTTTGGATGCGAATTAGCCGTCGAGTTGGTGCCGCTCGGCGAGTAATTATTCCTCCGCCCCTCCTCCTCCGTTCTTCACTCGGTTGGCGTGAAATCAACAAGTGGATTTGGGATCCTCAGTTCATCCTGCACAATCCACTCGATCTCCTTGGCGTCGCTTCGAAATGAACGGACGCCATATTTGAACAGCCGAGCGTTTACACTCGAAAGTGATTGAAGGCGACAAATTCTCGTTGATTTTTACACGAAGAATGCGGAGCCGGATGTTGAAGGTCACAACCTCCTTTTTTATTCTCACTCGTAATGATGCACAAATGTACTTTTGTCGCCAAAACTCCTTCGAACAACGTAGAAAACGGACCGCTGGGTTGTTCGATACGTGAGGTCCAAAAATCCGTCCCGTTTTTGGCGTTGCCAAACGAGTTGAGCGGAAGGAGTCGACCATTGAATCGTTTACTTTTCTCAGTAAGCTTCAGTCGAGCGTGTTATTGTTGCCGCAGTCCATGGCCGAGCTATCCGCTTTTTCAACGGCCCTACGCACGTTATTTGTCTAGAAGACCGAAGAGCCGCCGACTGAAAGACCAAACGGGTACTCTTTGCTCGATTCTTTCGGGAGACTCCGCAAATAGGTGGACGAGTCGCTGGAGATGACCAAGGCGCCTTGATCGAACAGGAAAACAAATGGGAACATCGACCACCACTTTCCGCCCCTTCGGCGAGTCTTCCGGCAGGCGACTGGGGATGTGATCGAAGTCGAGATCGTCTTGCTGGGCAAGAAAGCAGTCCCGCAACAACCAGATGATGACGACCGCCTTTTTCTGCCGCCTGTAGTCAGTTAACGGAGGCGATCGATGAGATAGAAAACAGAAGCGGGTGGAGCCTCGGAAGGGAATCAATGCCGTCAAGAGACAGCTGAACGAAGTGGCGAATCAACAATCAGTGCTCCTGCATTCAATGTTGCACGCCGGCTTCTTGCGCTCCAGATTTCCGCTCGCTCCTTCGATTTTGTAGTGGGCGAGCAGTTGCGCTATCCGTTTTAGACGACCATCGCTTGAGAAAACGCTGTTTGATGTCGAAAGGCGCCATCCGCAAGCAACAGGCCGCCGAGGTCGGCTCATTCCGCACTCGTGTTCCTCGCCGCCGCCCGGGCGGTCGGTTTGCTGCCGGACTGGGAGCTCGCCGTCCACTCGCGCATTTCGTCTCTTCGGATTCTCGTTTCGTCGACAGAAAGGTGGGTTCGAGGGCCGAGGGATGAAAGTTGGGTCGGCCGGCGGCCATCGTCGAGGAGGTCCGTTCCCTTTGTCCTCGCTCTCCCTTCTTTTGGATTCCAAAAGAGCCCCGCGATCGATGGAACTGGGGATTTTGAAAGTCGCAAGGTCATTCACGGCCTCCGTGTTTCAGTTCTTGCATCAACGAGGAGAAGGCGGCCTGCGAACGACCACCGAGAGGACGCACAAGCCGCCGCCTTGTCCGCTTCGACCGACTCGACGTCCAACGGTCAGCTTCTTCTCCCTTTCCGTAATGATCGATCTTTTGTTCAGCTGCAAAAGGACCGTCGGCGTGACCGCGTGTTCCTAACGACACGTGAAACGGTCCGTTCTAAAGGTGAGTGCGGGGAAGAGGAAGACAACCACCACTCGCTCCTTTCGGCTTCTTCAGTTCCATCCGCTCTCCCGCACCCTTCGTCTCTTCGGATTCTCGCTTCCGTCCGAGTGGTGAGTTCTCGGCGAGCGATCCCCTCGCAGCAGACGGGAGACCGACGAAGAAGCGGGTGTCGACGGCTGCCGGTTGGTTTTTCTCCTCCTCTCGACTCATCCCTCTTCGTGTTTCTGCAGTTGCTCAGCGTCGCCTTGTGCGCGAAACATTTCCGAAGATCGTCAAGAACACTTCCTCGGAGAAGCCAAGGACCTGCCGCTGCTTCGTCGACGCCCTTCCGCCGATCGATCGTGGGGCAGCGAAAGGAAGCTAGGGACGAGGAGGCCGACGGACGGGCGATTGTTGGAGGTGAGTTCGGAGGGGGAGGCGAGGACACTCATTTCCCGCCGTTCAGTCCGCCGCTCGTGAGTCGAAAGAAGTCCCCACCGCCCGCTGCTCATCGCTGTTCTCCTGCTTCCAGCTCGGCGGCAGTCGACCCGCCTTCTGTCCGCTGGATCTTGCGAAGAAGGTGAGCGTTTCGTGCGGGACCCTCACTCTACTGGCTTCTCGCGACGAAGGAGGAAGACGAAATGCGAACGCGATGAGCGCTCTCAACCAAGAAGTCCGTCCGCTCGTCCGGCAGAGTCGGTGCTGATTCTCGCTTTTCGTCTCTTGGGATTCTCGGAATGCCCAGAAGGCGAGTTTCCTCCGCCGGCTGTCGACCGACTGACCTTCCGACTTGCAGCGAGCGGACGATGCTCTCGACATCCCGACCGGCGGCCTCGCCGTCCACTCGCAAGGCGGCCAGGAAGCACCAATGGACGAGCCGAAGCAACGTGAGTCTCCACTCCTCGTTCGAACTCCCCTCTCGCTTCCAGGACGCTTCTTTGTTCGCACTGCGTTCGACGACCCTGACCAGGGACACGAGAAGTTGGAGAACATCCTCACGAGCTGGAAGACGACGAGCGGCCAAAAGAGATCCCGCAGTTTCCAATCGTTGTTGATCCCCCTGCACTCCAATGGCCGACGATAAACAAGACGAGGCAGTTTGCTATCTATTTCTCGTTCGCGTTGCAAGCAGCGAGAGGAGTGAATGGAGGAAGGACCCGACGGAGGGCCCTCACACGGCCGTGTTGACGAGCGACCGTTCTCGGCCACTCTTCGGCCGGGAGGTCGTACCCGTCATGCCCAAAGCAGAGGAAGAAGGCCGTTCTCTGCGCTTCTTCCATCGATCTGACCGCCTCTTCCCCTGCAAGGGAGCGGGCGGCGAACTCGCGCGTCGTTCCTCGCGGCCGAGCAGGAAGAAGGCGGGCGCGTGCAGGGGAGTTTATCGTTGCTCAAAGCACTCAATAGAGAACAGAGCACAGTGAAGAAGTGTCTGTTTATTCCGCCGCCCTCTTGCTGCCGCTCGTCACATCTCGACCGTCTCGTGGTCCACCTTGCGGCAGCTGCACGAGGACCAGCAGCCAGCCGACCGCCCGCCCCGTGTACTTCCGCTCGTTGCTGGACGGCAGCGGCGGGCGGCGGACTCACGTGCGGTCAGGGAACTCGGCGCCCTCGCGGAAGTGCCGCCACTCGCCCACGCGAAGGACGGGCGACGGCGTGGCCTCCTCGCTCCCGTCGGTCATTTCGAGTCCAACGGCCGACCGGTAGCTTGTGGGTGCAAGGAATGAGGGCGCGTTCTCCTCGTGCAAATCCCCTATGCAGTCGCTGCGGGCCGAGAGGAGGCGCTCGTTTGCTCCCCACTCCTCATTTCCGAAAAAGTGCGATGAGCGATCAGGCTGCTCGCTGCGAGTCGCCCGTGGACGAGGAGCGCGACCTCGAGTCGTCGTTGCCGCAGAACGGCGAGGGTGAGTCGTCGACTGAGAACAACGCAGACCTCCTTTGCAGCGAGCGACGTCTACAGCCCGCTGCACGCCTCCGAGTGCAACGACTCCGGCTTCTCGCTGGGGCAGCTGGGCGAGAGCGGTGAGTCCTTCCTTCGCCCAACAGACTGCCCCCTCTTTCAGCGACCGACTCGTCGGACGCCAAATCGAAAGCCGAGCAGGCGATGGACGCGCCCAAGCCGGCCAAACAAGCGGACGAGAGCGAGGCCGCGCCCGCCGCCCACGCCAGCCCTCCGCCCTCGACGTCGGCCGCCGGTGAGTGCGGACGGGAATTCTCGATGATCAACGAGTGATTTCAGCCAACGAGCCGACGACGAGCGACGCGCAAGAAGCGAGCGCAGAGGAGCCGGCGGACGGACGTCGCGCCAAGAAGCGCCCGCCTCCCCGCTCCCCGCACTTCCTCCGCTCCCGCGCGCCCAAGAAGCAGAAGTGAAGGCGGGATTCGAGAGTGGATTTCTTTTTGTTTTGTTGGTGCTCTTGTGATGAATAAACGGAAGATTCTGATCTGCTTTCCTTTCTATTCGCTCACACCGGCCGTGCCGCGAGTGGGCGGCAGGATTCGGAGGGAATCGAGGGCGGGCAGAAAGACCGGGGACAAGGCGTCGAAGAGCGGGTCCTCGTCGCCCGCACGCATCGCCGTTCTGTCCGCAGACCAGCAGCACACGTGAATAAGCGACAGCGACCACTCACTCTTCCGCAATCGGCAACTCGGAGAGCGTAGGTCTTCCCTTTACCCCGGACGCTTCGGTTTTCCCCCGTTCGTCCCCGAAAGAACGCTCGGATTACCAGCCGCCTTGTTCCTACCTCCCCCGCTCCAGCACTTCGATCCCCGCTCATCACCCTGTCCGCACGAGAAGAACGCCGACGATTCGTGTTCGTGGTCTCTTTAATCAACGAACCTGCACACAAACGAAACAAATGGGGGAGGCAGGAGAAACAACGTGGAACAAAAGAAATGGATTGCGAGAGAACGGAGGGGAATCGAGTGGAGACCATTATTGCGAGAGAACTTAAGGAGGGAACATCGATGATTGGGGAGACTCGTGGTTGGAGGGTGCTCGTCGGTCCGCTCACAGGCCCGCGCTCAGCATGTACTTCTGGACGGCCGTCGTGCCCTCGGCGATCGCGTGCTTCGCCAACTCGCCGGGCAGCACGAGGCGGACGGCCGCGAGCACGTCCGTCGACTGGAGCGTCGGCTTCTTCTCCTTCGTGGACAGGCGCTTGCACTCCACGGCGAGGCGCTCGAAGATGTCGCGGATGAAGCTGGAAGGGAGGGAGGGAGGAGTGAGTGGACGAGAGAAGGGGGAACTCACGAATCCATCGTGCTCATCGCCTGGGAGCTGATGCCGAGGTCCGGGTGGACGGCCTTCAGCGTGCGGTGGATGTAGATGCTGGAAGCGGAGGGATGCGGGGATGGGAGAAAGGAAGGAACTCACGAGAACGAGTCGTAGGTCTTCTTCTTGGTCCGACGGCCGCCCTTTTTCACGCCCTTCTTGCCGCCCGACTTCTTGGAGACGGCGCCCTTCTTCTTTCCGCCCGCCTTCTTCGCCTTCGGCTGGGAGGGCGGACGGGCGCCGGTGGCCAGGCGGGTGGTGGCGCTGAAGGACTGCGCGGAGTCCTGCGGGTGGCTGTCGGTCGTCTTCGAGTCCGGGCCGGTCGACTGGAAGGGCACCGAGTCGGGGACGGCGACGGTCTTCTTGGTCAGCGGGCCCATGATGACGAAAGCGGAGAGACGTGAACGGAACTGAAATCGGCCGGAAAATCAGCGGCGAAAAAAGGAGAGCGCGGAGGGGAAGCGGGCGGGAGAGCGGAGAAATGCGGGCGGCAGAGGGCGGCCGGACGGCGAACGCAATCCGCCCGGGACGCCGCCGCCCGTCCGGCTCGAGGGAGACACCCGGCAGAGAGGGCCGACTGTTCCCGCTCTTCCTCCGCCTCGCCCCTCGCACCTCCGTCAACCGCGAACACAAGAGATTTGCTGGAAGAACGAGGTCGTCTCGAACGAGATGCACGTGCCCAAATTTGCTTTGCCCCGTTTAAAATCGCCGTTTCCATTCTCCACTTTCGAGATCCGATCGAGGTCTTCGATCGAATTCCCGTTTCTCACATGTTCGCATGAATACAGTCGTCTTTTTTACTCGTGAAAGAAGTCAGTCGTCAAGCCGCTCAGAGGGGAGGGAGCGGCCGGACGGGTCGGATTCCAGCCATCAAGCGGGCGGCACGTTCGTCTACCTTTTTTGGACCACCATAAGGCGGCGGGGAAGTCGACCTTTCGCTTTCTTCGTCGTTTGATGCACGACGGCACAGCATCCTCTTGCCGATCACTTGCTTCCAGACATCAAGGCGAGTAGTGAGTGCACCGCCACCCGACTGCACAGGCAAGCCGTACCTCTCGCTGCTCGTCGAGCCCTCGAACTCGCCCGCGACTATGCGAATCGCCCGTCCGCCGATTTGTCCGCTTTTGCCGCCCACTCCAACCAACCGCCCTTCTTCACTCCAATCAGTTGACCGTTGAGATCAAGCACTCAACTGGCAGAAACATCAGCAATTTATCGCACAACAACTAACAGACAACCCAAACGGGGTCAACAACACAACAACAAAGAATTTCGGCTTTAACTCGAGCATCGGGTCATTCGGTTATCCGTGCGAGCGGACGACCTCCTCGGCCTCCTCGGCTTCGACGAACACGACCGGGTTGATCGAGCGGATGGACGCGGCGATCTGCTCGAGGACCTGCAGAAAGAAGTGGATGGACGGGCGGAAGGCGAAACTCACGCGGAAGCCCTCGTCCAACGCCCGCTGCAGCTGGGAGGCGCCGACAAAGGCGTGGGCGAGGCCGGCGAGCTGCGCGTGCCGGTCGGAGACGTCCAGCCGGAAGCCCGCGGCCGCTAGTCGCTCGACCGTCGCGGCGAACTGCGGGCGGACTTCGGCGGCCGCCGCCAGCTGCTGCTTGACGGCCGTCGTGGAGACCGCCGCCGCCGCGTGTTGCCGCTGGACGGCCGCCTCCCACTCGTCGAAGGTCGGGAACTCCGCCCGCTCGTCCGTCCGGAAGACCTGCAAGAGCGAGCGGTCAGCAGAAGAACGAGAAGACCGTCTTGATCGAACGCACCTCCTTCGAGCCGTCGATCAGTCGGTCCGCTTGGTCGATCCCTCGATTGGCGGCCACCACCTGGTCGCGCAGCTCGTGGACGTCGCCCTCCGACAGGGCCGCCCGCACGTCCTCCCGCCACTCCGGAATGGCGGCGGCGAGCTCCTGGAAGCAGGCGGATGGAAGGAGCGGAAGGAAACGAACCTCCTTGCTCCGCCCGAGCACCTCCAGTCCGCGCATCGCTTGCTGGACGCGCGCCCGGAGCTCGCCGTTCCACTTGCCCGTCTCCTGCACCATCTTCCGCATCTTTCGGAGCTTCTTTTGGACGATCGGCGGTGCGGGACGTCCGCCGGCTGCCGCCGCTTCCTCCAGCTTGTGAACGAACTGGAAGGATCGAGAGCAGCGCGTATCTTTCGGACGATTGGGAATTGAACTCACGTAGTCGACGGCCTGCTTCGTCGTCGCGTTGTCCTCTTCGAATCTTTTCGCGCGGTCCGCAAAAGCCGCGGGGCCGCCGTACTGCACCAGCCGCTCTCGGAGCCGCTCGACGGAGGGCGGCACGTGCGTCTTCTCGCGGAGGTCCTCGACGAACAGCGCGTAGATGGCCATCTCGCTGCAAGCACTGCTCGTCGAAGGAGGGAAGGCAGGGGAGGATGGACCTGTAGAGGGCGTAGACGGCCTTCTCCAGTCGGCCGACCTGCAGCCGGAGGTCCGCCTCGACGGCCGCACGGAGGGGGCGGATGGCCGCGCGCGTCCGCCAGTCGCCCACGAACGCGAACGGGTCGCCGGCGTCCCCGTCGAGCGGGAGGGCGGCCGCCGCGACGTCCACGTGCGCCGGCGCGGGCTCGGCGGCGATCAGCTCCCGTCGCGCGCCCTCCGGCGGCGGCTTGAACTGCAAGACGGCGAGGTGAAGGCGGGAGGGCTCGCGGAATGCCCACCAGCTTTTCGAACGTCCCCTTGAGGTGCGCCAACTGCCGCTGCGCGTGGCCGTGGAATTCGGAGAAGGCGCCGGGCACCAACTCGTCCGCCTTCTTCGCGAGCCGCACGCACCGCCCGCCGAAGCAGAGGATCGACTGGAAGTTGGCGTCCGAGGCGGCGGTCGTCTGGAGCGCCTCGAGGAAGTGGCGGGCGAGGAAGTAGCGGTGTTTGGCCGCCGTCTGCACGAGCAGCTCCTGAAGAAGGCGGTCGATTGGAGTGGGAGGACGGGCGACTCGCCTTCTCGATCACGCCGTTCGCCTCGGCCTCTCGCAGCTTCACGCCGGCCATGCGGTAGGCGACGTACGCCTGGCTCGCGGCGGCCAGTCGCTTCTCCGTCGTCGAGTCGTCTGAACGAAGAGGATGGAAACCGCCCACACGCCCGCACTCACCCGCCCTCCAGTGCCGCTCGAAGAGGCAGCCGAACGCCTCGGCGCCCATCGTCCAGCTGAGCGCGTCAAGGACGTGGGCGTTGAAGCAGGGCGGCCAGTCCACGTGTCCCGCCGCCACCATCACGCGCTTCGCCGACTGCAGCAGCTCTGCGGCCTCCTTGAGCAGCGTGGCGCGACGCCGCAGCGACCGGACGTCCGCCGCTTGGATCTTCGCCGCCTGCAGCGACTGGTGGGCGGCGATCGTGTACAAGACGCACGCCCGCTCGAACTCCGCGTTGTGTCGAGCTGAACGGAAAGGAAAAGGAAAGAAAGTAGCGGGTTGTTCGTACCGATCGGCAGGTCCACCTGACGGGCGAGGGCGGAGAAGTCCCACGCGAAGTCGAGGCGGCAGTTCGCCTCGTTGATCGGCAGGCGGGCGCTGAGGGCCGAGAAGGCGTTGAAGTAGCTGCAAGAGGCGAATTTTGAGAAGGATCCGATGGGCAGTCCCCTCACGTGCGCATCAGCCGGATGACCGCCCCGGAGTGCCCGCCCGGTTGCGAGGCGAACGCCCGCTGCCGCCCGTCGTCCATCTGCCGCAGAAGATCGTCCAGCCGCTCGTGCTCGCCGCGCAGGAAGAACAGCCGCTCGTCCACGAATTGGCGGCAGTCGGCGCCCCAGTCCGGCCGGAGGGCGTGCAACGGCCGCAGAGGGATCGGGCGCTCGTTCGGCTCGACTCGCGGCCACCGCTCCACGTCCACTTCTTCCATCTTCGGGTCGGAACAAGAGAGCAGGTCGAAAAAAGGAGAACGGCCTCGACGGTCGACTGGCGGCCGAATTGGGCGGGTGGGCGGTCTGCGGCTATCGATTTCTCGCGATCGGGGCGCCTTTGCCGTGGTGGTCGTTGAATCGACGTTCGGAGGTGGCGCTCGCTTTCGACCGACCGATGGATCGATTGGCGGAAACGTGGGGCGAGAGACGACGGCCCGAAAGCCCCTTCCCGTCCACTCGTGGATTGCTTCTTGCTCGTGCCTTCCGCAGAGATGAAAGGAACCGTTTGTTAGCTGCGAGTGAACAAAGGACTGGCACCAAATGCGAACTCGACAAAAGAAGGTTTGATTCGTTTGTCATCCTCCTTCCGGGCACCTGATTCTCGGTCCTTTATCCTCCACATGACCGTTTTTCTCCACCCCTCCCTTCTACATCTCCCCATCAACACTCTTTTGCAAGCAACCGGGTTGAAGTACCGAATTTATTCAGCGAACAAAATTATGATAAAAGGACAACCGTTTGGCTTGCAGCGTTCCCGGCTTCCAACTCCGCACGAACTCAGCAGAAAGCCGCCGGAGATTAGCGGAAATGGCGAGCTCAAGCGGCAGTGTCCTGAAATCCGGACAGGAATGAAGGGAAGAGGGCTAGTGGAACAAACCTCCGGCCGATGCAGCGGCCTGTGGTTCGGCGTCCGTTCGGCAGTGATCTGAACAGGGGGGATGAGAGCAGGAGCAATGACGAACACGAACCACGCCCTTCGAGCGGATGACCGTCATCCTGTTTGTTCCGCAGGCCGAGGGACGCAGTGTAGTCGTCCATCGTTCAGTCCAGGAGGTGGCTGAAAGCTTGGAAATCAGCGAGTCGGGGAAGATCTCCGACGTGACTCACGCTTCGCTCCCGTTGCCAGCCCTTGATCGTAGAATCGGTACTGATTTGCAGGTCTTTGCGCCAACTGAACGTAACAAACGGAAGACCTAAAACGAGCGAATGTGAACAGAACGGAGCAGGGGAACGACCTTTTCTTTTGACCGCTGTTCCCGGTCGTCTTGCGCACTCCCGCTGGAGCTTCTCACATTCATTCCCGGAGAGAGCGGCCGACCGCCTTTGCGCCCTCCGAGCACACTCGTCGCTGCTTTGTACGAAGAAGGGTGAGTGGGAGAAGAGCGGAAGGACACGAACCTGCAAGCGGCCCCTTCGACGCAGCTTGACCGCCCACGTTCTCGACAACCACGCGAGTGGTCCTTCCGATGCCGGTGATGCAGCGATGTGGGTTCGGCGACCGATGGAAAGCGGACGCCCTGAACGAGAAAGAGGGAGTGGATTACTAGATGGACTTTCCTCACCGACTTCTTCGCGATCTCACTTCGCATCCCGCCCACGGGCTCGCTCCAATGTCCGCCTGTCTCCTTGGTGCAGCGGTTTGTTCGGCGTCCCAAGCGCCATCTAAAGGTGGAAGTGGGGGTGACCAGAGGAGGTGAGAGGGGGGACGAACCTGATTTCTTCAGCCGGCCCCGTAGTGCGTGGCGGACGGTCAGTGAACGGGCGGATTCGAAGAGGGTCTGATCTTCGTCGTCTTGTAGCGCAGGGCTAACGTTCGTATGATCCCGTGGAATCACAGAGTTCGCTCGAAGTGCGAAGAAGGACCGCCGTTTAGAAGAGGCGGCAGCTGCTGCCGACCGACCGCCAGCGGGGCGGACGACCGGAGAGAATGAGCGCGTTCAGCGCCTCGAGCCCCCACCTCGCTTCTGCTCCGGCGGTCCCGCAGCGATCGGTCCGAATTCTCTGGAAGTGTGCGTCCGCCTGCCCGCTCTTTCCGGAAAGTCGATTCCAGACGTTCATTCCAGTCCTCCCACAATTCCCCCTCTTCCGGGTGTCGAGCCGCTTTGTCCATTTATTCGACCAAATAACACATCACAAGTAACAAGACGAGAGGAATCGATCGCACTGAGATTACCGACGAAAGAAGAAGAATTTGGCAATTTCGACATCCGCTTTCCCACGCGTCCAACGGCGATCACGTGGCGGCCAGGTCCAGCGAGCCGTTCGTCGCCTGATACTCCTTCCAGCTGGTGCCCAGGTTGTCCAGCTTGATGGCCGTCAGGAGGAAGTAGCAATCGCCACTGGCGCCCTCCATCAACTGAAAACGAAAGCGATGAAGCCGGGCGACGGAAAGCGGACGACTCACCTCGAACTCGGCGCTCTCCGGATTGATTCGCGACGGGAACTGGGCGATCTTGCAAAAGTAGTTCTGGCGCACCTCCGAGCGCTCCTTCCGCGCCTTCTGATCCTCGTAGACGTCCACCGAGAAGTCGAGCGAGCTCTCCGTGAGCCTGTACTCCACAAAGTGGGCGTTGGTTGAGAGGCGGAACGGATCGTTGGCCTTCTTGAAGACCGAACAACGCGTGCAGCAGCGAGTGTTTCTTCTTGAGGCCGGGGATCTTGATCGTCAGCACGACCTGAAAGAAAGAGTTGAATAAGACCGGCAGACCAAAATCCCGACTGTTTACCTTCGAGCCCGTGTCGCGCAGCACGCTGATCGCCGCCTCGCGGGCCGATTGAGCGCGATTCATCCCGTTCGGGGGAGGGGAGTAGTGGCCGATCGATCGATGGGAGGTCCAAGCAACGAAGAAACTGTCTGAAAACAAGTGAACGAAAAGAAAGAAATGAGTAGGAGATGCTCAAAAGAAAGCGAAATTCGCGAAATCACCGTCGATTTCTCGATCAAACGCCACGGAAAAAGGCGGGCGGACGGCGAGCGGACGGAAAGAAAGAAGCGCCAAAAAGGAACAAATGACACGGAACGAAAGAGGAGCGGACGGACGGGCAGGCGGGAATCGATGAGCGAACGAACGATCGGATGTCCAAAAGGAGGAGAAGCGGAGCGATAAATCCGCCTGCCCGCCTTCCGCTCGCCGCCCACCCGAAAGGTGTAAACAACGGCGAGCCGACGGTCGGGCGGAAAAGAGCGACGGCGGCGGGCCGCCGGGTTGCCCAATCGACGGTGCCCGGCCGGCCGAAACAGTTGAGCGAGTTGTGAAATCGAAAAGACCAAGTCAGCGGAATCCACCCACCCACTCACGTCCTCGTCATCCTCCAAATACAAATCACATCCCGCTTCCGAATGCGACCCACCAGATTTCATCATCGGGAGCCGAAGAGCGCGTAAATGGAAGCAAGGGAGAAAAGAATTGGATCGGACACGCAACAAACTTCGGCGCGTGTCCGCCGCCCGCCGAATGTGAGAACATTCGGAGGCCCCGCGCCCGCCTTTCGTTTGCACTGCGCGCCGCTCGCTTTGCGTCCGAAAACCGCTGCTAATTATTATGAGCGCGGACGGGTGGGCCGGCGGAAGGGACGGGATTGCGGTCTGCTCGAAGCAAACATTCGTTCGTGACTTGAAGGTCGTCGTCGTCGTATTCGAAAGATGGGATGAAGAAATGAGCGCGATTTGGACGCCTGCTCACGTCAACCGTCCACGGAAATCCCCGCGTATTGTTCGAAGCGAATTCCTAATGCGAGCAGACGAAAGAAGGAGAGGCGAATGAGCGACGAGGTTTCCACTTCGGTGCGTCCATTGATTTCTGCCCTCACTGGAAGAGTGTAAAGGAAAAGGTAGAATCAAGTAGATCCACAAAAAACCGTCGAAGGCAGTTGCCATTGCGCACTCGCTTCGTCAAAAGACCTTCGTGTTAGGTAAGCAGCAGTAAACGGCCTCATAAACGGGCATCGTTTGGGGCGGGAGAACAACGAGGGCGGTCCATTAGTGCGTGCAAGTAAGAGAAATCCACAGCCAGAGCTGCAAAATAGTTGAGAACTAAGCATGAAAAGGCAATCAAAAGTGGGAGGAAGAAACACTTTCCACTCACGGCTTCTGTTCGGTCGGAAGCAAAGACGGTCGATCGAACAGGTTGGAGAGAAAAGAGGAACGATCGTGTTCTCGTCGCAAAAGCGGCAATTCGGGTGCTCATAACCCGCCCGTCCGCCCGCCAATTGGAGCACGAGGCGTGAAGCTTTTCGATTGCGGTCGGTCGGCCGTCTCACGACCATCAGGCGGGCAGTTCGCTTCGTGCGCGCCTCCTCAAATGACCTTCCGACTGCCCAACTCTCGCGTCGTCCGCCCCAACCCACCCGCTTTCTTTTTAATGGTTTTAATTTTAGTTTAAAAAGACCATGAGGTGGCGGTGCGCGAGCGGACTGATTGATCGCAACTAATGATTCACTGCGCAACGAACGAATCGGGGATCGAGTCGGAATGAAGTCGGCAGTCTTGGAGCTTGCGGCCGTCTCAAGGGTTCCTTGCTCAAGACAGACGACTAGAATCCCTTTTAGTCTGATCCAAGTACATAACTCGATTAAACGAAGCAAAAATGACAGTTTACTCACCGCCAATAGTGCAACAATCAAATAAAAAGCGAGCGATGTGAGTCATTTCGATTGACGCACGAAAATCAACTTCCCGTGCACTAATTCCGGGGGCAGTTCGGGAATCTAACGGAGTTCTCCGCCGAATCGGACGGAAAGAAAGGAAGGAACGAGGCCGATGACTAACCGCCCAAATGAAACACTCCCGACTGCTCGGTGGGAGAAATAAAACCAAACAATAACAATCGACGAGCGAAGTGCGTGAACAGGAGCGATTGGATGCGTAGAGCAAATATTATGCCCGAACCGCCGTCCCTACGCGCTCCCGCCCGAAGCCGCACCGATCGAAGCGAACAAGGTCACCGGCGAGCGTGCACAAATCGGGAGTGTTCGCACGTGTCGACGAGTGAGGGGATTTGGAAGAGAAACGAGCAGAGTTGGTGGAAGAGAACAACAATAGAGGGGAGGAACAGTTGAAACAATCCGACTCCTCTCCTCTCTTCCTCAACGGAAAGCTCCGATTTGTACGCGGCCGAAGAGCCGCCGGGTTCACACACTCGCCGACCGCTGATATTCAATACGCCGCCACGTATTTGGAAGGATCGAGGCCATGAGTTGTGGCTGGCCGGGACGAGGGATGTGGGTGCGCAAAATAGGGACGAGAGGCGGGAAGAAGGGCGGGCGTATTTGAGCGAGTGATGGACGAAGAACAAACAAAGTGAACATCCGCCGGCCGCTCTCTCGTCGCCCTCCCTCCATTTTGGGTCCCGATTTTGCTCTCTACTTCACGGACGACTAAATTAAGTAAATACTCGAGCTCCATCCGCCCTCCCCGCCCGTGGGAGTGAAGTGAGTTTTGAAATCAGACGACGAACGAAATGACGGTGGATTACTCATGGGAGAACTCGCGAGAGGGATGGAGAAATCCATGAAAGGCAAAGAAGCTGAACGACCCTCGCTGTGTGAACAAACACCAGGGATTAGGCTCGATGATCGAAGTGCAGGTAGGAGTCGAACGACGAGCAGGAAGACCGAGCGACAGGGCGGAGGACCGGTTTTGATTCCGAGGGAACACGATTCCGCACAAAAATGCTAATTAAAAACTGCACATCGAACGGGCTGCAACGATCGAAACAAGAATACTCGCGAGTAGGTTGCTGGAAACAACGTAAAAGAAGAAAAGTTGTTCAATGCTCGAATCAAACGAATCCAAATGCCCGAAGTTCCCAAGTGTTTGCGAAATAAATGAATGGCTCATCTTCGGGCACTTTCGTCCGCCTTCCCGCCCTCCCCGTCCGCCATCGTTTATTTGGCTGAACACAAAACAGATGTGCACGATGGACGGCGGGGCGGGTGGACGGGCGGCAAGTGCGGACTCGCGAAAGGAGGAGACGAAGTTGGGGGCGCCGCAAACCGTATTTATTATTTGCAGCGCACTTCCACGTCCAAACAAGCTGGTAGAAGGCGGGCGGATGGGCGCGCAGCAAAGCGGACAAATGGAAAGGCCGGAGGTTCGGAATAAACGAAAACTTGCGGCCGCCCCGAACGACGACCACCCGAAAACCTCCTCCTCGTTCGTGAGTGAAGTCAATTTGAATTCAATTAGAAGATCCCCGCTCCGTCTTCTCCGCCTCGAATCCCTCTCCGAGTGTTGAGTCTTTCCGCAGAATTCGGTTGATTCGACACAAACATTCGGCAGGAAATGGGCGGGAAGCGATTGTTGACACGAAATAAACACGCGTGGACCTCGAAAACAGCCAAACATCTCGCTCTTCATTAGACGAAACGACTTCCAGCTTCATGCTCGGCTCCAGTCGCTTCTCGTTTGTATTGGCGACTACAATCTCTTCCACTTCTCAACTCGGCGCGGAGTGTTGCCTCTAACGAAGCTTTGCAGCCAGGAATTCTGTGAGAGGTGCTGATTAGCCCAATCATTTCATGTTTTCATGATGTGAGTGAAAAGATTGAAGTGCGTGCACGAGCGAGGCGGGCGACGAATCCGCTTGCGGGATCGGAGTCACTTATCGCGTTTTAATTTTTGTTTAAAGCGGAAGAACAAGCTATCGGCTGCTGCAAGAGATGATTCGAAAAGAAGTTTCCAAGTGCCAGGCGAAAGCCGTCGTTCAAGGTGATCAACAAGGCAAACAAGATCGGTTGCACACGAGATTTGACCTTTCTTCCGCTTTCTTCGAGCAAGCTCTTCCTTTTTTCCTCGTGCGAAATCGAAGCATTTGCGTAATCGAATCACTCGGCGGGCGGCGTCGAGGTGAAGGTGGAGCACAAAGCCGCGTAAAGAATGCGATCGAGAAAAAAGCGAAAGGTATGAGCGAGAAGACGTTTTTCGGCGCCCCGCCCTCCGACGATCCCCGCCGGGCGCGATTGACCCGCCGCAAACCGGATACTCGCGATGCTCGGCGGTTAAAACAAAGCCGGTGGGCGCCGTCGAGCGACCAACGTCGCTTTCACTTTGGACTTTAATCCAATTCGGGTGGTCGCGATGCTGAAATCCTCCGCCGTGCTCCTGCTGCTCGGCGTGGTTGTTGCCAATGCTCGTGAGAGTGAGTTCAACTCGCTGCTCGGATATGATTGATTGCTGTTTGTTTGCAGACCACTTCGGCACGCCCTGCCAGCTCTGCGAATGCTTCATCCATTATGACGATCGGGACATTGGCCTCGCCCTCTCCCCCTACAAAGTGATCGCCAACGCTTATGACGTCACGGAAGACACCTGCTTGGCGGGATGTTTGAAGGAAGATGTGAGCAATTAATTAAACCCTTTATTGATAGTTTGTTTCTTGTTTTAGGACTGCAAGGCTGCGGTCTATGGTTATGTGGGCGGCCGGAACGTGTTCACTTGCGAGTACTACAACAAGATCAGCGTCCAAGATCCGATCTACGCTCCGTACACGAACATTTACCTAAAGCGACCGACCGAGTGCAAAAAGCAATGTCAGTTGTTGATCTGGAGCCCCATCTGTTCATTGCTTCTTGAATTGCAGACCTCCACTACAAGACCATCGAGGGAGAGGCGGACGATCAGACGGTTGTTGCCCGCAAACAACGCTTCCGCAAGGTCCACGAGCGCCAGAATCCCTTCAACTTCGGCCGAAAATAGTCCAAGTCCAACACACGAACGGGTCACCCACTCCGCTTTCGATCACATTCCACTGTTTGTTTGTACCTACGGTTTCCTTTCCGAATGAATTACGAACTTGAGTTCTTAAATTGGAAGTCTGAACACAAAGATGATTGGAAGAAAGGCGGGAAGTAAAAAGTTGCGCAAAAACAAGAGGGAACTAAGCAGGCGAAAGAGGAGCGATTTGTGACTAAAACGTGATTAACGGTCTTAATTGAGGCGCGCCATTCGTGCGCATTTATTCCGCTGCTGCACACAGCGCCAAGCGCCGAAGTCGATGGAAGATGGACGGACGGTAAGCGGCGGCGGCGAGAATGAGGGGCGGGCGGCAACCAAGAGAGAGCGCAAGCGGATGATTAACGCATGTGCTTGCTTACGACCGACGACCCAATCGGTCTGCGCACTTCGTGATTTGGGCTAATTATCAAAACGTTTTGCGGAAAGACAAATCAGCGAGACGGTCGGCGAAGTCGCGCACGGCGACCATCCGCGCAGTCGGGCTGTTTTTGTTCCCTCCTTCCGGGAATGTTTTTTGGCGCCTAATGAGTGCGACGCTTCTGTTTACTCGTCATTGTGCTCGCCGTTCGTGTTCGATCGCCTTGATTTGATTAAAGTGCGGTTCCCGATCGAAACAAAAACATTCCGTCGCAGTTCGTTCGTTTCTTTCGCAAATCCCGCGAGAAACAAAGGCCGGACAAATGACTTCGTACCGCCTCTGGCTGCTGGCGGTGCAAACAAATCGCCCTCGTCCCGCCAACGTGATCGTGATTTATGGTGACCGCTCAGCGGTGGGGGGATAAAAAGTGCGAGCTGCAATCCGATCTCGACCGTCTTGACCTCCGGCCGCTCAAAATGACACACGAGGGGGAGCCGAAAGAGAAAGGTGGACAGCGGTCGCTTGAGGACGATGTTTGCGGTTTGATTTGACAAGACGGGAGTGTTTCTTTTCGTCGACTAGTTAACCGTTCGTTGATTCTTTACATTGCGATCAGTCGAGTCATCTACTTTGTTGGTGATCTTAAAAAACATCTGCCGTTTTCGTAGTTTCGAATGTCTAACCGGGTCTTTTTCTTCTTGTTCAGCACGAAGCTTTACTCCCATTCCTCCCTGTTGGTTCGTTTGTTCCGTCATGAGCCTTTGCACCTACCTTCGTTTGCACGCCAATGAACGCTTGGAAGAAATCGGGTTTGACGTGCTGGGAACGAGCGGCAGAATTGAGAGCAAGGAGAAGGTAAGAGGCTGTTCACCGACCTTCTGGGCTCTCGCCGAGAAACAACGAGAAACAAAAGCGAGCGGACATGTGCGCGAGTTCGTCGGCGGCGATACGATCAGCGAGAGCGGAGGTCGGCGTACAAGCGGGGAGCGATTGGCGAACGGGAGGAGCGTGTCGACGTTTTTTCGCTCTCGCCCTCTCCGTCCCGCGATCTCCGTCTTCGTTCGCCCTCGTGAAGGCCAAATTGGGCGAAGCACGAGAGCGGCGGAACGAAAAGCGCGCACTTGGCGGCACAAAAGGGAACGGGTGCGGCTCATCTTCTTGCGTTTAATGAGGTCCCGATCATAAAACAATGAGCGAAGAGGTCGTTTGACTCTCTCGTCCTTCTTTCTTTTGCAACAAGCCGTTCGGTTCATGCGAATGGCACTTGCCTACCCTTCGTTATCCATTGCTTCTTTGATTCAATTCGAAATGTTAGCAAATAACTTCGTTCTTGCACCGAACACTCGAAAATGCGCACTCGTTTTGTTCCAACGACAGCGGGCGACGTTAATGTGTTGCGAAACGAGTTAATGATGTCGTCCGTGCTTCTTGATTTTGCCGCCTTCTCTCTCGTTGGCATCCGCGCGCCCGCCGAGCAGCAATCCGAAGCGGCGAGTTCGTGATGGCGCGTGCGGGAATAATCGTTCGTTTTCCGCATTCACTCGCCGGCGCCAACTCGTCGTCAACATCACGAACGATGCTCGTCGTTTTTTCTGTCGGCTCTTGTTCAACCGGCTGTCCCGCCAGCTCCCGCCATTCTTCTGCTCGCAATTGTTGCTCCAATCGAATTCGAACGAAAACGCGTCGAGTCATCGCCCCAACTCTTCGGCTCGCTCACTCGCGCTCCGGACTGCCCACTCGCTCGCTCGCGAGCATCCCGTTCGTCGGTGGACGGCGGCGACGGAGTTGATTCAAACAGTCGAATCAACGATGTAGAACGAATGAAAACACGCGGAATGGTGGCCGCATACAAGCGATGGCGCCAGCCGACGCACGAAAGGAACAGGAGCCGCCGATCGGATCTCGCTTCTCATCCCCGGAGCTCCGACTTGTTTTCGTTTTTATGTGCGAGTTCCACGGCGGATTAACTCGATTAGCGAATCGCCGAGAAGGCGGAGGATTGCGTTCGGTCCGCCCCGAACTCCCGATCAATCGCTTCCCATTCACCTCAACGGTTTCTTTTAATCACCCCCGCAATCAATGGAACAAGCGGAGGAATTCCTTTCGATCGAATGAAAGGAAGTTCTTTGCTCACTCACGCCTCTCGACTGTCTGCTTCCGGTGCATTGAATGGGCGAAAAGAAACCATCGCGCGGCCCCTCTTAAACGGTCAACAGCCTGCTCGTCGCTGGTCAAAACACGAAGACAATCAATCGCCCGCGCGTCAACCACACGTCTTCTTTTGATGTTCCGCTTGCTCGTCGCCTTGATTCCTCCGCTTCGCATTGTTCTCGATTGTCCGTCGTTACGTGAGCACGCAGTAGAACCGAGTGGACCGAGTGTTGAAAGAAGCCGAAAGGCGCAAGGGCTTTCGCTCTCTTCAAACGAACCATTTGGTCTTGCTATTGGGTAAACGCAGTTAGGTAGCTGTTTTTGTAATTCTTGTCTGTGAATTCGGTTCTCGTTCTTGTTGCTCCTGTTCGCGTAAGGCAGTTCGGCGAGTTCGTCACCTGTTCGTTGCGAAAGAGTGGTTCCTCGTGTTACTCACTCTCGTGGCTTGCCTTAAAACAACTCGAATCGAATGAGTTCTTTCGTTCATTCGTCGTTAACACCAGCAGCGAAGGAAGCAATCGGACGTCGTTGATCACCTTGACTTCCGCCCCAATTGATGACCGCCGAATCACTTTCCGTCCACGCCCCCACTCGCTCACTCGCCGGTTCCAATCGTTTGACTGCTGGCTGGGCGCCGGTTTCCGCTGTCCTTGAAATTCGATTGATTCGTCGACACCCCCGCTCGCCCTTTTGATCGCACTCCTGCAAAAAACCCGCAGCCTCATCATAAACGTCGGCGGGCGGGAGGATTCGTGGACGGCGGCTGATTGTCGGATATAAGCATCGCTTCTAATCCGCCCCTCAATTGGCGGCTGTTGAGGCTTGGGAGAAAGCGAGTCGGTGGGCGTGAATACCTCCAATCGGTTCGTGCGCGTAACCCACCGCCATTTAGTATCCGCCCTCGCGAGCGCGCGTGTTCGCTTCCGACCGCAGGCGGCTGATTCCTCGCGGCCGCCGCTCGAATCAGGATCCGCCATTGTCGAAATCATGACTCCGCCGGCTTCACCTTTCGCTCGCCCGCTCAACTCGTTCGTCGTCGTCGTCTTTGCAACACACGAAAGCGGTCTTGTCGATGCGGAGGGGGTGGAGCGCGGCTTTCTTGCCCGGTTTTTGTCCGCAGCCTCGGAATCGCGCGGGGTTGAGGTCGTTCGTTGTAGTCGACTTTCGCCTTTTAATCACCTCCCATCTTCTTTGTGCCTCGGGCAATACGCGAACTGCGCGCATTGTTCGCCCCGGCGGAACGTTCTTATCCCCAGCGATCAAGCGACCTTCAGAAGGAAAGCGGAGTCGTTCGTCGACTTTCAATCGTTTTTTCTTGCGTAAGGATCGAAGGGGGTGTGATTTCTGCGCACTTGAACTTGCCGCTCGATCGCAATCACCCGCAAATCGAAGTGATTGCGGTGCGGGCGTTTGGAACCGTTCGGAACGTCGGTCGGGTAATTTTAGACCGTCGAGCGCACTCACTCGCCGCCCACCGAGTGGAGGGCGTGCGGAACGGTGGTTGTTGCTCTTCTTGTCATTTTGTTCGTTAAATTTTTGAGGGCGCTGCGAATCGAACGGGAGGTATTTGCTCCAGCCATTCATTCGGTTTTGTACTCGCTTTCTTGCGGATTGCGATCGAATTCCGTCGGCCGTTCCCGCCGACCGCAACGTTTCTCAATTTCCCGCCCTTCCGTCTGTTCGTCCGTTTGGTTCGAGTCATTCGGACGGCCTAATGGTTCGCCGTTGATCCGCGGCCGTCGTTCCTCTTTTGTCCGCTCAATGGTGGAAACGCGGTGGTCCCTCCGTTTCGATTCACAAGTACGCGACTGTCTTTTGCGCGCGCTTTTGTGTTGTCGCCGTAAAACTCGGGAATGGAGTTGGGCGACGTCCAAGAACCGACTTTGTTCAACTCGCCGACTCGCCGTTAATGTTTGCGTTCTCCCGTTCGTCGACAGCTCGCGCACTTCTCACGTGTTCCCGCTCGTTCGCGACCTTGACGCGCATCGTTCCCGGATATCCGTTAAGAAGTGTAAGCCAACACAGCTTCTTTGCAGATGTCCCGATTTCACTGCAAACATATCTTCCACCTGCTGCTCGCCCTCCTCGTCAATGCCCTCGCCGGGCGGGCGGCGGACATGACGCGTGCGGGTTGCGGCGAAACGAAGGGCTGCCTCTTCCGACCAGCCGGCTGCGATCCCCAGGTGGACTGCACGCTGGGGATGATCTTCTTCGTGTCGGGTCCCAACAAGCTGACCGTCCAGCTGACGGCCACCTCGCTGGTCCCGCCGCCTCCGCTCCAGTACATCGCCATCGGCTTCAGTCACGACTCGCTGATGGCGGACGACTACGTCGCCGAGTGCATCCTGTCGCCGCAGTCGACCTCCTTCAGCGAGCCGGAGGTGTTCGTCTCGTACAACGGCGAGGGCAAATCGAACGACCGGACGTACTTGAACGAGGTGCGTTCTGGTTTCGAATTGAACTCGTTTTTTAATTCGACTCAATCGACTTGTGCGATGTTTGATTGGTGGGTGTTTAGACGGAGCGCGCCATCCTCTTCGACTCGGTGGAGAGCTCCGTGCAGGACATGCGCATCAGCTGCTCGTTCGTCATCCAAATCGTGCCGCAGATTTCGTCGAAGAACGGGCGCATTTGGTCGTTGAACCACAAGTATTACATCTTTGGGGCGACGGGATCCGCTCAACCGGACGAGTTGAAGTGAGTCGATCGAAAGAACGAAACGCAAGCATCCTCTTTGCAGTGCGCACGACACGAGCCAAGGCTCTCACTTCTATCCGATCGTTTCGGCCCGGGCGATCAACCCCGCTCTGATCGGCTCGAAGCTCTACGAGCTGCCGGCGCCGTTCGTCGAGGCCACGCCCGCCCCGACCACCACGCCGGCCGCCGACGATGCGGACGCGCAGACGGCGGCCGTGGAGGAGGAGGAGGCCGCGACCACCGCCGTCGTGATGAACATCGTCGAAACGACCGTTGTGCCCGTGACCGTCGTGAGCAGAAGCAGCGGACTGTTCGCCTCGTGGCTGCTGGTCGCCGTCGCCTTCTTGGTTTCGCTCCGATCGATCTAACGAACCTTTATTTATGTTCGTTGTGTATTTAAACAAACAACCCGCTCCACACGATCTTCTACCCTCACCGCAGAATAAACTTCTTCGATTTCTGGCCCGCGGGGGAGTCGCGTTAAGGTTTATTCACAGAAAAGCACGGAAAAGTAGCGGAAGAAAAGGGTTAATCGACACAAAAATGGCCGAGAGTCAAACCGCGCCATCCGTTCGGCTCACTTCGTCAACGATTGCACATGATGGGCGGCGGCCATCGTGGTCCCGAAGCTGGGCGAAAGGTAGTTCTCCCACATCCACGCCACCGACGCGTCGATCCCGTGGGCCAGGTCACGAATGTTCCTGCAAGAAGAACGACTCAATCAACGGGCCCAAACGAAGCGAACACCCACCCGCTGTACCGCGAGTACGTCCACGTGCCCAGGGCGGCGATGACGAGCGTGAGCATCAGCGAGAAGATGGAGGCGATCGCGTCCAGCCCGAACAGCTGGAGGAACTCCTGGCAGACGTAGTTGACCACGATGAAGCACACGAGCACGGCAGGCGTTCGCATCGACTTGAACAAGTTCTTCGAGTTGTTGACCTTCACGAAGCTCTGGTAGGACTCCTGAACGACGAACAGGAGAGATCAACAGTTCATTACTGCTTGTGCACTCACCGTGATGTCCTCCTCCAACTTCTCCAGGAATTGGAGCGACAACTCGCTTCCGCCCAGCTTCTTTGCGTTCTTGAACTGCCGGATGGCGTCGTTGTGGCAGCGGATGTGCTCCTGCTCCAGCTCGGCCGTCCCGATGTACGGCGTGTCGCCGCCGCAAACCGCCTCCATCTCGCGCACGTACAGCGCCTTTGCGTTCGAGGTGGCGGCCAGGTTGTTCGCCTCGACGGTGGCCTGAAGGCAGTGCGGTTAGTGAACCGAATGAATGGTTGGAAGGAGCTTACCATCAGCAGCGACTTGGGAGACGGCAGCTCCTCGCCGCTGAAGATCTCGGAGTAGTTGCGGAAGTAGATGAGAAGGCCCTGGCACGTGACCGGCTCGCCGTTGATGCATTTTGGCACGAGATTGTCGGGATCGAGGATTCGCGGCACGAGAACACGCAGCTGCTTCTTGAAGTCGTCGCGGATCACTGAAAACGAACAGATTTCATGCGTCCGCTTCTGTGTCCGCTCACCACTCAGATTTCCGGCGAATCCGGGCGGACTCTCGGCCACCTCCAGGCCGGGGTGCGGCATCAGGAAGCCCTTGAGGTCGTCGAAGGACTCGCGGATCTGGTTGCGGATCTGCTGGTGCTCGGGGTGCTGCGTGTCGTTGGTCTCCAGCCGCCGATCGAGCAGCCGCCGCCCGCCCTGGAAGCCGTACTCGATCTCGTACGGCGAGCCCCAGTCGCGGACCAGGAACACGAGGGTCTGAAGTGAGGAATTGGAAGCAATCCTCTCCGAATGAACTCACTTGGAAGGGCTTGCCGGTGGACTCCTCCAGGGCGAGCTTCCCGTACTCGGCGAACAGCTGCAGGTGCTCCAGGTCGTCTTCGTGGATGTTCGACTGGAGGTTGTAGATCTAAAAGAAAAGCGGTTCACAATCATTCCTCTGCAGAAAGATACTCACTTGTACGGAGGAGATCATGGTCGACAGCGCGAAGATCGTGGCACAATCCTTGACGGTGGACTGCTGGTCGAAGGCGCCCTGCGTGTCCATGAGGAGCACCACGAGTTCTTCGCCCTGTTTGTTCTGAAAAACGGGCAATCAATGAAGGCAATCGGGAAGCGAATGAACGCACCTTGATCAGGAAGGGTTTAGACCAGAAGAGGATGCCGTTCGTGTCACGCTCGGATCCGCCCCGCCACGAGAAGCCCTGCAGCGTGGGCTCGCGCTCCAGCCAGTCCTCGTCCGCCGGCGAGCCGTCGGCCACGTAGCGGAGGTATCGGAGGAAGAAGTTCAGAAGGAAGCTCTTTCCTTTCCGGAACTTTCCCGCCACTCCGATCACGCACACCTGCAAGCGAGAGGAGTCAACAATTGAACGGAAGTCGTCTCGTGCCCACCTTCTTGTTCGCATGCTTCGGATCGAGGAGAATTCGCTCGAGCGCGTCGTTGTTGACGAGGAACGTGTGGTCCTCCTCGACGGGCTGCAGGATCTTGACGGGCGCGGGCTCGGTCGGGAAATCGACCTCGAAGTACTTAACGGGCTTCGCTTCCCCGGCTTCCGCCATGATGTGCCTGAAAGCGGGTGGAAATCAACGGACATTTCGACGGTCGATTGTAAAAATGAGGGCAATAAATCGCGCAGTTCACGAGGTCCACGAATTGTTTCCGAAAAGGCGCCCGGCAGTGATAAGAAATCAGTTCGGCGATTGATCGCAAGGAGCAAAGTACTTTCGGCTTCAAAACGAACCTTCCAACACCCAGCCGCCTTTCGGTCAGCACGCGTTTTGCGCCCTCGTCCGAAACCAAACCCCCGTTGGCGGGCGGGCGGAGGGCAAGAGTTCGCCTGCAGGCGTCCGGCTAAACCAATTGGAAACGCAGACACAACTGTCACTCCTGCAGGTGGCGAAATTCATGCGGCACTTCGAAGGGAATAATGAATAAAGAGAAGGGGGTTGCTTAGAGAAGTTTTAGACGCGCCTTCTTCAACTAATTCGATTTTTTCCATCGACACTCGATCCAACTCTCGTCTTTTGACAAGCGGAAACAAATGGAAGGACCACGTTGCTCCGATCACGAAATGATTAACCCCCCGACGGATGGACGGACGGACGAAAAGCGAGGAGGTAGACGGCGAAAGAAACTCATGAGGCGGGAGCGGAAAGGCGCCCACCAATCATGTGATCGATGGACGCGGAAGGGGCGTCGGGCCGGCCGGCCGTCTGTCTCTTCGGTAGTCCAACTCGCGACAACAACGCCCGCCGAGCGAACGGTTCGCACTGCGAGCGGCAGGCGACAATCACGAGTGGTCAACAATCACCGCACGGGGGGACGCCCCGCCGGCCGGCCGTCCCGCCGATCGACCCACTTCATACGCGGTGATTTACGATGCCGTCGGGAACGAAGGACGTTTACACGAAATTTGATCGCAATTTGCCGTTCGGTGGTTGAAACCCATTCAAGTGTCGCGATTTGGGGGCAAAGGTCGTACGCGAGTAGGCCGGAACGAATTTCGAAGCACGTGGTCCGAGAAGTTCCCGCCCGAATTGCCGGCCAAGTATGTCGGAACACCACTCATTACAAGTCTTTGTAAATGCAGCCCCGAACATCCAAAAAGATTCTCTGGTTACCCAATCAAAAGATCACACAATCCCCGTCCAACATCGAATGCCCTCCCTAACGAACGGAAAGACCGGAGCCGAGCGGGCGATTCCGGGCGGACTGCCCGATTTGCCACAAACAAGCGGACGGCCGACGCCAATGCCAACGAGGCGCGAAGGAATCGCGGCGGGAGCGGCGAGGCGTTCAGCCCGCAATTTCCATGGCAGTTTGAGCGCGAACCGATGGTGCAGCTCGTGATTGCACGAAGTGATCGGAAAAATCAGCAATTTGTGATCAAACGTTTGCTCAAACGCCAATCGAATTTTGTGAACCGTCAGTGCGGCTTCTTTCGATCGAATTCGAAGAAATTTCAGTGCGGGGATCGGCGCGCGTTTATCTTCTGCCGCTTTCCCTATTGTTTTGTAGCCGCCCGATGGTCTCGCAGGTCAAAGGTCGTTCCAGGTGTTGCTAATCCGATTTCTTCTATTTTTCCACTCGCTTTAGCGCCCGCTTCCCCCTCGTCATGTGATCCAATCAGTGCGCATCATTTTCCCACCGTTCTCGCATCGAATCGGAGCGGCCGGTCGATGGGCCCATTGGAATAATCATTCGTCACCAATTCCCGTCCATTCCGAAGGCTCCTCTCGGCGATCACCAACGGGGGCTCATTTCCGTTTCGAATTCCCGTCCGGCTCTCAGTCGGTTGTTTTCCACGAGCGGGCGAACCTTCGGCCGATTTCTTCATCGTTTTGATGCGAACCGCTTTCCAATCCTCTGCTTCTGCTTCATCCTTCCACCTCTGCTGAACGCGCAATCATTTCTCGTTGTTACTGATCTTGAGGGACGATGTGGAGGGATTCGCGTGCGCTACGCGTGATGTCCTTTGATCGTCACCGGTTTTGGTCCTGATTTTCTCATGATGATTCCTTCCAGGTCGGTTCACCCGGATGGACGACGCCTCGGGCGGTGTGGACTTCAAGTCGTGGCATGACGCGCTGCAGAAGCGGCGATCTGCTCACGAACAATGGATTCAGGTGCGTCCCCTTGCTTTTTCCGCTTCTTTTATTCCTTGCCTGCTTCCAGTACGCGCGTGACCATCCGCACTACGATGAGGACCGCATCCGGGCGTTGGACTCGACCCTGAAGAAGGTCACCGCCTTCATGAAGAGGGTGAAGAACATCGGCTCGACGGTCACGCCCGAATCACTTCTGCCCGAGCTCGCCAAGCTGAACCTCTCGAAGTTCGTGGACGAGATCGCGTCGAGCGTGTGCGACGCGAAACTGAAGGTCGAGGAGCTCCCGTCGCTGGTGGAGTTCTGCGTGAAGGCGGCCAGCGTCTACGGGAGCTTCTCGGAGAACCTGATCGGCGAACTCCGCAAGCGGGTGCCCACAAAGCGCGCGGACAAGATCACGAACGCGTCCAAGCTGCGCGTGGACTTGAAGTGAGTTTTCTTTTGGCTGTTGTGTTCAGTCGTTTATGAATTCAGGTTCCTCTCTGAGTTGATCCTCTGCGGAGTGGCGGGCACGGACGGGATTCAACTGCTCGGCTCGCTGCTCTCCTTTCTGATCAACACGGACAAGCAGGAGCACGTGAACGTCCCCATCCTGCTGCCCTTCTGCCAAACGAACCTCTTCGAGTGCTCCGGATTGATTCCGTTGAGCTGCCAGAAGACGGCCGGCGAGCAGGATCTCCAGCAAGTGGCCGAGCAGCTCCCGTCGGTCGTCAGCAAGGAGCAGCGGTCGGCCATCTCGAACCTCTTCAAGGCGTACATGGATTCCCTCGTTGAGCACGCGAATGCCGTCCGCCTGCGCATGAACGCCGCCCTCAAGTCGATCAAACGGCAGGAGCGGACGCGCGGTAAGTCACCCATGTTCCTCTTGTTGTTGTTCATTTCGATGTTCAGGCGACGCCGCCCCGGAAGATCGCCAGACGTACGGCGAGCTGAAGACGTCGTTCGATCGGCTGCTGGCGAGCGCCGTCGACTTGAGCCAATGGGTGGGCGTGGAGGTGCCCGAGATGCCGGAAGAGCTCAGCGACGACGAGCTCGAAGAGGCGGAGGTCAAGAAGAACGGCGGCGAAACGACCACGCGGGTCTCGCCGTTCGCCGACGAGGACACGCGCCTCTTCTACGAGAAGCTGGGTTCGTCGTCGCCACTGCTGGAAGTTTTAACGCGTGATTGATTGCAGCGAACGTCGAACAAGCCGCCATGTTGGCCCGCAACTCGCCGACCGTCGAGGACGAGGCCGAGCAGGAGGCGGAGGAGTTCGGCGTGACGGACATCGAGGTCCTTGTCGACAACATCGACCTGGAGGACTTGGAGTCGGGCGACGAAACCGAAGCCGGCGACAACGTGACCGAGCCGGAGGAGGAAGAGCCTCCGCCGCCCACCCCGTCGTTGAAGTCCGACGGTTCGTTCTCCCTTTTCAATTCTTCTCTATTGTCCGAATTTCAGTGAACCGAGACGCCATCGTCCTGAACCCGCTGGACAACGTGTTCGGCGGCGTTTCGGCGAACTTCTCCACGTTCCTCACGAAGCTCTGCAACGCGATCAACAAAGAGCGCATCGACGCCGCCGCCCTCGAGTTCATCACGCACTTCAACAAGCACGCTAACCGGAAGCGCCTCGTCCAGCACTTCTTGGCGGCCCCGTACGATCGGCTCGACTTGCTTCCGTTCTACTGCCGGTGGGTGCTTTCAACCTGTCTTCTTTTTTATTTCCTCCTCGCTTCAGCTTCATGGCGACGATCAAGCGGGTCGTCTCATGGGTCCCGAACCAAGTGGTCGGCAAGCTGCTGGAGCGATTCCGCGAGATCGCCGACCGGAAGTGCGTCCCGTCCAAGACGAAGGTGAAGAAGAAGGACTCCACCGTCCAGCACACGGATGCGAAGGTCCACTTGTCGAAGTACATCTCCGAGATGGTTCGTTCATTCAACTGCTCGCTTCTCCGAACTTATTGCCTTGTTCTTCAGGTCAAGTTCGGCCTCTTGCCGAAAGCCCAGGGATTGGCGTGCATGCGCTCGCTGCTCGTGGACCTCCGCCAATTCAAAGTGGACATGCTGAGCGCGATGATCGAGTCGATGGGCTACTTTCTGTTCAACTCCACCGAGACTCACGCCAAGATGAAGGTCTTCGTCGACGTCCTCCGCTCCAAAAGCGAGAAGATCAAGGACACGCGGCAGAAAGTAAGTGGAATCCTCGTTTCCGTTCACGTCGACCTCTCTTTCTTCAACTGCAGTTGCTGCTCGAGAACGCCTACTTCGCGGTGATGCCGACGGACGACGACAGCATCCCAATTCAACGTCCGCCCTCCGCTTGAGGAGTTCATTTCGATGAAGATCATGGCGTTGAAGAGCGTGAAGAGTTCGCTCCACGCTCTCCGCCGCATCGATTGGGCGAACGAGGAGACGTGCGGTAGGCCACTAATTTACTCGCTTCTATTCCTCTTTGTCTCCGCCTTCAGAATTCACCCTCGGCCTCCTGTCCAACGCGACCACCGTCCCGTTCGGCCAGCTGGAGCGTTTGGCGAAGCTGGTCGGCAACCTGACCGACTTCCAGCCGTGGGTCGGCGTCTACGTGGTGGACGACCTGCTCGAGTTCATTCGGCTGGCCCTGGAGCTGAACGACAACTCCCTCTACCAGCGCCTCTTCTCGTCGGTCGTCTACCTCGGCCAGCTGTTCAACTACACCGTCTGCGGAACGTTCATGATCTTCAAGGTTGGTGGTTGATTGAAGACAGTAAAAAGAACTGCTGCTTTCAGGTCATGTACCAACTGATCAGCTACAACATCAACGGCGGTCAGAATCCTGATGCTCGACTGTGCGCTGCGCGTTCGTCGTGTGCGCCTGGCCATCGAGATGGTGAAGACGGTCGGCGAGTACTTCGGCGAGGGACGTCCGAAGGAGCGGATGGACTGCTTCTTGAAGTGAGCTCTTTCTTTCGTTTCAATCGGCTATTATTCGCTCGCTTGCAGCTTCCTGTTCCTCTTCTTCTACGACACGAAAGAGAGCTGGACGCCCGAGTTGACGGAAGAGTTCGGCGAGTTCCCGCACGACGTCGTCCACGAGCTGCAGAAGCTGTTGGCCACGTTCCGCCGCAAGGACAAATCGAAGTTCCCCGACTCGTTGGAGAAGGCGCGCGAGGCGGTTGCCCGCATTCAGGCCAAATACCGCGACAAGGCCAACCTCCTCTACCAGCAGACCGGCCAACTCACGCAGCCGGACATCGAGCAGGAGGAGTTGCCGCGCAAGGGAAAGGGCCACAAAGACGACGAGGATGAGGAGTGAGTGCTTTTTGTCCGCCTATCCCGCAATCTCTGCTCGTTTCAGCGCCGAACGTGCCCCGACTCCGCAGTTGGAAGCGAACGGGGACGTGGAGACGGCGAAAGAGGTGGAGGACCGCGCCTCGCCCCTCACCGTCGACTTTCACGACAACGAGCACAAGTTCAGCGTCGATGAGGACTTCGACGTGACCATGCAGCACGAGGCCGACCCCGAGGACGACGACCTCCTGCGCGACATCGAGAGGGCCATGAACGAAACCTACCAGGTACTCCCTTTTACTCGTTCTTATTTGCATTCAATCCCGTTTTGTCCAGGCCGCTTCTGTCGTCCAAAAGCAGACGAACATCGACCTGGAAGTGCCGCCGTCCGCGCGTCAGAAATTCGAGCGCAAAATCACTTTCGGTTTGTTCTTTCCCCCCGATTCTCTCGTTCAATCTGTTGGTTGCAGCCGAAGAGACGAAGAACCGCGCCGAAGTGGTCGAGGAGCCGGAGGCGCCGCGCGTGCAAATGGCCCTGATGACGCGCAAGGGCAACCGGAAGGTGCTGAAGGCGGTGAACGTGGCGCCCTCGCAGGGAATGCACGAGGCCCTGCTGGAGATGCGCGCCCAGAACGAGCGTGAGCGCAAAGAGCTGAAGGCGCTCACGCTGGCAATGGACGAGAGGATCGCTAACCAACAGCATCCGGAGGTAATCTCCGCACATTGTTCTCACTGCTTACTCTGTCGTCTTTACAGCTGAACACCAACAACACGCCGTTGAATCAGCCGTTGCCCCGTCCGAGCAACGTCTCGCCGCCGCATCCGCAGATCCCCGCCGGCCCGCAGCGTCCCGCGCCGTACGGCCGCTTCGCGTCCACCTCGCGGGACAGCGGCACCTGACGGCCGCGGCGAACATTCAACGAGCAGAGCAACGTGAAATCGGTACCCGGAATGGACGTCGGACGAGTGCGTTGGAGCGGTTCGTTTTGTGCGCATCGGCTAATCGGACGGTGTGCTCGGCAGAAGTGAATCTCAACCCATTGGACCGATTGCTAGTCAGCGATGTTTTGTGCGCAAGCCCTGTCGTTTCTATCCTCCAGTAACGTGTGTTATGATGAGAACCCTTTGTTGTTAGCCTTGTTTGTCTTCTTAATAAACGGAAATGACATGAGTCTTCGGTTCGTGTGTTGATTGGGCGATCCGAAGAACTGATTTCTTTCGCCCGATTGACAAGCGACATCCACCCTTCATTGGCATACAGAAATTTTATTGCAACACTCATCCGAACGTCCGACAAACCGAAGGATTGAAGGCATCGGGGAAGGGGAAGTGGGCGTGAAGGCGACTCTGCGGTTGGCGGGACGGGCGGGGATTGGCCAAAGGGGCGAGCGGAGAGGACGTCTTTGGGACGATCGCTGGACAGTGCGGCGTCTTTCTGCTCGCAAGGGATCCGGTCAGCCGACGGGGTCGAACAAAAAGAAGGCCACCGATTCGAGGCGACGAACAAACAGACGGGAATTACGCGAAGCAAGTGGGAGAAAAGGGAGGGGAGAGTCGGCAGAGTTCACGCGGCAGGGGCCGAGTCAAACGACCTGGCTTTGCTCCTGTTCGCCGTAGTGCGGCTCGGGCGTCGCCGCCTCGATCTTCTCGTTCAGCTGCATCCACTTCGTAGTCCAGCTCGATAACGGCGAGGGCGCGGTGCAGCCAGTAGACGGGCCAGAAGGAGAGGACAAGCACGAGCATCGAGGTCAATAGGCGAATGCGGCGGGCGTTCACGCGGGGATCGTGCTTGTCGTAGCGCTCGTAGGTCACCAGGTCGAACTTCATGTCGTTCGTGGGATGGGGATCGTAGCCCATCTTTTCGAACACGTCGTACTGCGCGAAGAACTGCAATGTGCTCGGTGATCACTGCTGATCTTCGTGTTCTGCCGGTCAACTTACGAACCAGCCGAGCAGGAACGTGAGCATGACGAAGGCCAGAATCACGTACATCCGCTGCAAATTGAACGTTGAGAAAGCAATTTCTGCCTTCCGCTCAGCAACTCACGCCGACAATGATGGCCGCCCAGTAGAAGTAGCGGTTGCGGGTGCAGTTGCCGTACAGGACGAGCCCGGACAGGATCATGTTCAGCGAGAAGAAGCCGAGGCCGAAGCGGTTCAGCCCGAACGCCCACGTGGAGGCGAGCAGACCGGCGCCCAGCAGAATGATCGCCGCCGTGCTGCCCAACATCACTCGCGTCTGCAAGCGGAGTCAACGATTAGAGGGTGAATGAGGGGATGATTGTCGGGAACTCACGTGCTCGTGGTGGTAGCCTCGACCGAAGCGGCACATGTGCGGATCGGGCATCATTGGCGCAAGCGAGTGGATTTGGAGTGGTGAGGGCTGAGGGCTGAAAACAAAGGCTTGATTCGGGAGGAAACGGCGGAAGGGGGACGCGGAAAGCGAGCGGACGATCGGGACGATCGAATGGCTGCCGTCCGGCCGCGATCTCGTGCTTTAAATGCGGCCATCGGATTCGTCGATCGAAAACAAAATCCCGCCGTTGACGCCGCCCCTTTCGCTTGGCCGTCGAGGGAAGCGGGCGGGACGATCAGGACGCGACCGAACGGCCGACCGGAGGGATCGAAATGGCGACTGTAAAGCGCCCGTCCCCGCCGTTTGTCCGTTTGTGCGGCCATGCGATCGCCCGTCCCGCTCGAGGCGCGAATGGCGTCGGCCGATCGGGCCGAAAGGCCGCGGGGCCGAAGCCGCAAGATCGTAATCAATTCGTTCGTTCTCGTCCGTTCTCTCCCGGCCGTCCTTTCGAGTAAAAGCTTTCTCGTTTTATTCCGCTCAATAACAAACCAAAAATCACACAAAACGAATAAGATTAATGACGTGCGACAATTGTTCTAAACAATCCGTTCTGCTTATCGTACACATCCATCCTCGCAACTACCAGTAATCGTGTTAATTCGAAAACAAATGGATTGCAATTGTGGTTGAGAAGCCGGCCCTCTCGCGTGCTCGTTCAGGACCGCGTCTTCGGCGTGCTCGACTGGTAGGGCGAAAGCATGTCACAGTAGCCTTGGGCACCACTGAAACGAGATAACAATAAACGGATGACTCATGCGAAAGGATGATTAAACGCACTCAACCCCCGCTTTCACCGAGCACGAGCACAACTCGGCCGCTTCCTTCTTCCACTTGGTCGACCGCATGCACTTCTTCAGGGTGAACTCCGTGTCGTACGAGTCGACTTTCGGCAGGCACCTGAAATGAGCGCGGTTAGTTCAACGGTTATTCATTGGGCGTTTTAATCAACCCCCTTTCCTGTTTAAAAGTTGTCCACTCACCCTTTGCGATCAAAGCAGAAACCCGAGGGGTCCTTGTTTTTGTCGAGCACGCACTCCTTGATGCAGGCCGCAACTTCCAACGCCTTCTCCAGCAGCTTCCGTCCGTGAGTGTCCAGCGTGCGGAGGAATGTTGCGCGCCTTGCCGTTTATCCGCTTCTCCGTGTTCGCGATCAACTGCCGAATGTCCGCGTTCGGGATCTGCGGGCCGTCTTCGTTGGGCACACAGCTGAAAGCAGTGGATTGAGAACACTTGTTGACGAATTGCTCTGCTTGTTCGCTGATCGTTTGTTTACTCCAAAAATCCGTTCTGCTTCTGTCCCACAATTGCGAAACGAGATCACGGGACCGAGCGACGACGCAAAGCGCCCGATCGCCGACTTCCGGCGGCCAAGCGGCGAGATCTGCGATCACGAGTTTTCCGTCGCTTTACGCTCCCGCAGCTTGCCGAACGGCATCTATGTTCGCGATCGCCTGCACGTTCTGCTTTTCCCCCTTCTGCTCACCTGTTGATGTTGGCTTCGAGGCAGCCGATGAATCCTTCGAGCACCTGTTCCTTGGCACTGAAGCAGGACTTCAACTGCTCGGAGTGGTTGGTGATCTGCAAGCAGCAATGCCCATCAACTTCCCGCTCATCGCTTCTCCTTACCGCCTTGACGATTCCCCAGCACTGGTCGAAGCAGGCGTACGTTTGGTCCTTCACTTCGTTGAGGCACTCCTTCTGCTCGGCACACGAGCACTGTCTTCTTGTGGTCCCGTCGCGCGACTGCTGCAAAATGTGCGTGCCCTGCCGAGAGAGCTGAAATCCACGAGGAGATTCGATTGCTGTTGATCCAAAAGCTCGGTGGAACTCACAGCCGAGGCGAACTTCTGCGCATCGCTGCTGTGGACGTAAAAGGCGCCGAGGAGGAGAAGGAAGGCCGTCAGTTGGGGATTCATGCTCTCCACTCGTCGCCCACACTGAAGTCGCGTAGACGGTTGGGGCGTTCGCCTAAAATAAACGACGGCTTCGAATCGACGCTCACAAACTACTCGCCGCCGCGACTTCGAATTTCCCACAAAAAGTCGGACAATGACGCGCGCACGAACGACAGAAAATCAAATTGAGGCGATTGACGCGTAAAAGACGACCAATTCGAGCGGGTCGTTGTAAAGTGAAGCGGGCTGAACGTCTCCCCCGTCTTCGGTCGTTCCCTTCACTCAGTTCAGCGACACACGAACAGTCGAGGCAAAACGGAAGGAACGGTTGTTTTGGGCGCGTGAACGACGTGAAGCGAAGCATTCGGGTGAACGAACAGACGGGTGTCCGAAGACCAACTCATAATCAGCGGGAAAGAACCTGCCGGGATGGTCGATTGAGCGAATCGAAGGAAAGTGGGAGACGATCGGAAATGAAGGAAAACAACCGCGAACTGCAGCCACCGCTTGTCGTTTCCCATCACTCTCGCCAGTCGGTCGTATTTTTGTTGACGAATTGGCGAGAAATGGCGGGAGTTCGAAAAAGGACAAAAAGCAGCGCCCACCCGCTCGCGCCTCCTCGCGATTTTTGCCCTTCGGAACGCGCAATACCGTGCACAAAAGTCGCAAGCAAGCGAAAGCGAGGGGACGGACGGAAGGCGGCCGGGGCGACGAGCCGACTGAGACGAACAATGTGCATCACCGTCATTCTTAACGCCTTACACAACCTGTTTTCGCTGCCGCTTCTTCGCTTCGCCCATTCCTCCCGGCGGTCATGCTCGGGCGAGCGAGCGGAGTTCAGAAGTCGAACAGTCGGCCTCACTCACCTGCGCGAAGGGGTCAACGGGAAACGAGCAAGACGCGAGGAGGAGTTCTCGAATGAGCGGCAAAGGAATGAGTACTTGTCACGTACCCGAAACACGCGCACCCAATCCTTCTAGAACGCGCCAGATATCTCGTCGCTTATGAACAGCCCCCCCCAGAAATAACAAGTTTGTTTTGACTGCGAGCCGCGTGTTCGCTCGGTTGGAACCGAAAGACCTTTGAGTCACTCATCGACAGGGCGTGCACCCTCAGCCCCCATCACGAACCCGCCGAACGCAACTCATCGCCCGCGATGGGCGTCGGGTGGGCGTTGCGCAATCCAATCGACCGTAGATACGTGCGAACCCCGCGAATTCGTGCCGTTTTTATCATCCGTTCGCATCGATTCGCAGACGATCGCGCTTGTTCGCGCGGGTACAAGACATGATCGCCGAGTTCAACGCACAAACTACGGAATTGCGCTGACCTTTAAAGTGGTGTGAGTGTTTTGTGTGTTCAATCAACTGCAGAATTCTGACACCGTTCTGTAGTCTTCTTACTGGTGTTCTGATGACATTTGTTTATGCATCTGATCGATGGCTGCTTCTTTGGTTGTCTCGAAGAAACAAAGAGTTTGTTTCGGTTGAGGATAGACGAGTAGACGGAAGACTAACTAGTTAAATTGACTCCTTTCTTTTTACGAAGAAACATCGTAAATCCGGCGACCGAAACGAGCGGATGAAGACGTCGAAGGAGGGCACTGAAAAAGCAAATAACAATGTTAAAACGGAAAATTGTGCCCTCCGCCAGCTCGCCGTCCGTCCACACGGGCCGCCCTCATCATGGCCCCATTCTGGACATACCTTTGGAAACCACTCACCAGCCGCCCGGCCCCGCACGCTTGTTCCGCACGTCCAAACGTTGCGGTCGTTCCCGTCCGCCCGCACGGGAGATTACCGGCCGGCCGAAGAAAAGAGGGGAGAAGGCGGACGAAGGGCGAGAAAATTCGGTAACTCCCATCCGAAAGGACGGACACCGAGTCGTGAACGAGCGCCCCTCGATGCCGCCCGCCAATATCCTGTGAGAACGAACTTACCTAACGGCGAAAACGGAAGACGTCTGTGCATTCACATTCCTTTCATCGTTCTTCGTTTTGTACTTTTCGCTCCGTTCCGTTCATTCGCGTTCTCTCTTTCGTCTAGCGCGCAAAAGGCAGGAATGCAACGAATGCTCTGATTCTTGACTTTCTCTCACTGGCTCCCTAATCGTGGGTTAATGCAGCAGTTCAGCAACGGTGAAAGAGTCCCACCGTTTCTTCCTCTAAGGGTCGCAGTAACAAGAGCCCTTGGTCATGTCCGCTCCTTCCAATCGTTGTATTCGTCGTTGTTTGCACGGGAGTGAAAATCGTGGGATTCGGGCATGAATGCGGGCGGAGCGGATGGCAGAAGCATCAAATGCGGGCCGTGTTTTCTCATATCGCGCGCCTGGAGTCGAATTTCCACGTCGACCGCCCACCGAACGATTTTTCTCTCCAATTCGAGTCGCCATCCCGCCCGCACATTCGTCGTCGTTCTGCGTCTCGACTTGTGTTTGTCCGCAACCTTTTGCTTACCGTAGAACAAAGAGGATCTTCGATTCTGCCAGCCTTTGCTTCCTCCTGGTTTTTGACTAAACATCCCAAGCTTAGGCGAAGAAAATACGCGTCACAAACGAGCAAGCAAGAAGTTCCGTTTTGTTGTTTGTTTCCTCAACTCTTTGCTTATGATTCAATTTCCAGCTCACGGTCCAGTGCGCATCGACGCGCTCACGGGACTTCCGATTGATTGTGCGCGGACAAACGACAAGCAGGAATGTTTGGGGTCAACCACACGTCTTTTTCCTTAAGCCGCTTTAATGCGCGACAAATCGCGCGACACCAGTGGGCTTTCACACTCAATACTTGCGCGCTGATTTCATTTGGGGGCATCCGCCGGCAAATCTAATTCCAATTTCGTGGAATCAAGGTCATCGCGTTGTTCCGGCGGTCGGCTCGAACCCGTGGGGGTTCGATATTTCGGTTGGAATCTCCGTTTCCGATGGCCGCCGACCGGAGGGCTTTGGGTTCGGGGTGGGGGGCGAGGATTTGCGGAATGGCCGGGAGTTCTCCTCGCCGCCGTCCAGTCGGCTCCGCCTTCTGTTAAACGAACAAAACCAAATTGTTCATTTTTGCTCTCGGAAATGCGAGCGGATTCTCCATGCGGCAAACGGATTTCTTCGTGTCGGCTCGCGACCCCGCAAAGACGTCCCTCTCGCCGCTCGACCGGCCGAATGAAGGGGATTCTCATAAACGATGCTCTTTTTTGTATTTCGGAAGGGGAAATTACGATTCGAAGTGCAACAATTTGGAGAGATGCGTGGGAGTGGTCGCCGGTCGATCTCTCCTTTCTATTCGGATTTACGTAGATCCCGTTCACTCAGTGAAGTGATTGCGTGTTTGTTTCTCTTGCTTTGTCTGATGCCCAGCTTCGTCTCTTACGCCCACTTCTTTGGACGACGTCTATTGCGTGCGGGAACGAGAGCAGGTGGAGGATTTGACGACTATCGTGTTTTCTGAACCTTTCTGTCCATTGCTGTGCTTTAATCTCTGTACGTTTGTCCATTCTCGCTGCAAGGGCTTCTAATCATTGGAAAAAGTAAACATTCGCTGTCTTCTCTCCTCCACACGCAATCATCTTCGTAATTTCGGGTAGGAAGCGTGCAGGAACTCGGGGGGTTCATTTCCAACTGCACGCGGGCTTCAATTGACTTCTGCAAGTGGGCGGGGGGTTTGCCAACACTTGCGAGGAGGGGCCACGACCCGCACTGGCGCGGCCGTCCATCCATCGCCGAGGTCCCGTTCCTCGGGGGACGTTTAACGTCATTTTCGGCGCAAATTCCTTCCCGTCGACGGGCCCGCACCGAAAGGAGGCGCAATTCGATGGGGCTTGTCGATCGTTTCTCTCCCGACGACAACCGACCGTCCGCCGTCGGCTTCCGGCCGGCCGGCCGACGGGCGGGTGGGGGTCAATAAAATCGGAACGCACATTCACACCCGTTTGATGTGAACGCGTTCCGAATGACTGGCGACATCATCATCCGTAGAATAAAACAAAAGAAGCAGAAACGAGGGTGCGGATCGTCGCCGAGTGAATTTCCGGCGGAACCGGCTGCCTGGACGGCTGGCTGGACGGCGACTGCGCAACAAGCTGCCCGGCTCGGTGGAATGCGCAGACAGGATGCAGGGGCACGCGAAGAAGGCGAGAGGGGGATGTCCAGGAATCCGCTCTTCCTCTTTGTCCGCTTATGTTTTGACGAGCCGTCCGGCCGCAAACCCGCCGGCCGTCCCCCGCTCGCCGTGAGGAAGACGACCGGCAAAACGGGCGGATGAGATTTTTGAGGAGGAGCAAAAAAGAAGACGAACAAAAAATTCGCGCGCAAACCACAAGCCCACGGAGACGCTAACGAAGATTTTGCTGCGGGCATCCGACGGGCTCGGCCTCGACTCCTCCTTACGTGTTGCATTCCGCCCGCTCCTTCACACGTTCGACCGCCCCGCCGCCCTTAAAATGCACAAGATGGCGGGAAGAAGAACAAAGAAGTCGCAAAGTCGGCCTAACGACGACCGGGTGCAGGTTTGAAGAGGATGCCGTCGGGGTTTTTGTACACCACCGCCCAGCCAACCTCTTCATTTTCGGGAATCGTTAACGATTCCCCGACTGCCAACTCAATGGACGGCCACCTTGACAGCAGTCGGCGGAGTTTCGGCGGGTAGAAGTGGGTTGCTTTTCTTTCGAATCACTTCTTTCTTCTTCTTTACGTTGACTATTAGTGAACTCTGGCTCCCGTTTGTTGTAGATGGCCGTTAGGTCGTTTCGAGTGATTCATGACCGTCGATAATTGCTCGTTCTGGTGACCGTGTTATTGCCTACGCGATTTCCATTCACTCAAACAAATGATCCCTGCGTGTGAGTCGTTTGTTTGGGTCAAGAAGTCCATGGGTTCTGCCTCCGCACCGCACTTTATGCCGGCGATTAACGACGGCGGGTCGGCATTGCGGAAGGAAATGGATTATATTCACGAGTTATTGTCTCCAGCCGTGGATTTTCCCGGATTAAGTACTCGCTTTCGTTTGCTGCCCGGTCGTTCACACCACCGGCATATCGCGAGTGCATGGCCAACCGGTGGACATCCACCCACTAATCGCTTGCACAACAATAGTGGCTGGACTCGGTTGATCGCGGTCTTCTGATTGAACCCAAACAGAGACGAGTAATCCCCTCTCCTCCCCTGCCCAACCCTCGTTCTTCGTTCGTAATCCGTGTGTTAGCCGCCCGAAATTATTAGCCAAGGGGCCCACTAAACAGGAAGCACTTTATGACTTCTTCTCCTGTTTCATGTCCCCCTCCAAATGGGCCCGAATAGGCGGGGATTGACGTCGAGGCGGGCGGGCGGAAGGCGGAAGCGCGCAATCCGCCACCTTCCCGCCCGCCCGACCGGCCGGCCGGTCTTCGGCGTCCAGATGATCACGTCGGCCGGTGGCCGCCGCGTGCGTGCGGTGGCGGAGATTTGCGAGCGGCGGGCGAACAAGCGGGTAAGGCGGAAGAAAAAACAATTGGTTTTGTTCGCCTCATCGCCGCTCGACCTCAAGCCGAAACGTCGGAGCGATAGTCGAAGGTCGTCAAATCGGGCGGCCGGCCATCGAGACGAGCCGGCTTATAAAAATCCGCACATTCCCCGTCCCACTCGGCCGGTGAGTGTCCGCTTTGTCTTCGGGCGTCCTCCTCGGCCACTCACCGGCGGCGCCGCTTGTCTACGCCTTTTTTGATCTTGTTCCTCAAAAATCCCCCCACCGCATCAATCACGAAAGGCTTGTCGTGCGGTGGACGGGCGGGCGTTTGACGGGCCCGTGAAAACGGGTATTGTTCGCATGATCCCTGATGATTGCGTAATTTCCGCGTTGAAATTTCGGCCTTCTTTTTGTTTTCGAAGTGCTCCTCGTTCACGTGATGAATGGGGCCGTGGATTTCGATCTGCGGTTCCCAAACAACACGTGATTGTTGATGACTTTCTGTTCGCTCATTATCTTCCGCCTTCTTGATGGATGTCCTGGCGGATGCTTCCGGTTACTCGTGTCTCCCCCAGGTCCATCTTGTTTGCATAATCGCCTACTGGAGCGCGTGTTGCCGTCTGCTGTCGGGTGTTCCCTTTGCGACATTCTTGCGCGGCTAGCCTTCCCACTTCCCACTAATTCCGGCTCTTCGTTTAGAGTTCCTCCTTTCCGTTAGGCAGTCTTCGCACTGGCCACGATTCCTGCTCGACGATCGGGGCACGTTCGGCCGGCCGCTCAGCGTTTTCCGACTTGAAATCGCGGCGGCGTTCGAGTCGAATGCGCGATCCACGATCTCGTCGCCGACCCAACTTGCGGCCATCGTTGATTCTCTCCGCTCGTCCTCCTGTTGGCCGCCACTCTCTCTTCCGCACAGCGAGTGCACGATCAACTTCCACCGGCCCCAGTGGACTGCCTCGACTTCATTGCATGAGCTGCGTGATGGTGCCCGGCGACACAACCCAGCTGGACCAGTTCCGCGTACGCCAAGGTCTCGTCGAGCCGTGGTGCGAGATGGAGTCCGTCGAGTGTGCGCCACAACAAGACACTTGCGTCACCGTTTCAATGCAGGTGCGTGTTTCTGTTTGATTGAATCCTTCCAATTCGCCCGCATGTGCAGGTATCTCCTCACCGTTTCTGGATGGGAGCGGGCTGCGATCAACGAGTGAACTACGACATTCCGTCCGATCGTGACGGCTGTGTCGACCTGCAAACGTTCACGCGCAGCATACAGCCGGACCACATCGAAGAGCGGAGGGCCTTCCAGCAAGTGTGCCTGTGCTCGAACGACAACTGCAATCACGCGTCCACAAGGCACTCTGAGTGTCGCTTTTTGGCTCCTGTTTGCAACTATCCTCACTTGGAGTTTGATGTGACTCGAATTCCTTCCTCATTTTTGTCCTGAGCTTCTTCACACGATTCCTTTCGTCGATCTCTGGGTTTCCGAACGTTCATGGTCCAATTCACAGCCCCGTTCTCTCATTCCCGTCCTGCTCAGTCGAATCCTCGTTGTTTCTCTCCGTGATTACGAAAGATTTTACTCCACTTCCTCGTCTTTCATCGCTCACCTTTGCTCCTCGTCCGATAATTTGTCTGCGGAGTTCAATCGAGTAGACAAGAAGGCGCACTCTTGTTGAAATCAGCTGCACACGCCCCGTTCTCCGCCCTTTCTCTCGTACTCTTGATCTTTAACCATTCGTCCATCGGGTTTGGCTTCAAATCATTTTACTGACCGAAACACGCGGGTTCTTCTTTTTAATTCACGTACCCTCTTTTGGAACAATGACAAAGTGATCCAGAAAATAAATCAGATGATTCCTTCCGCTTGAGGGCGGGAATGTTACACGACCTTCATCCCTTTCATCGCCTATCTCCTATCAATTACGACTCATGCCTGCCCAACGGGCTTCTAGCAGGAGTAACGCGTGCGGAGAACTAACAATTTATTAGAAACAAACAAACAATAACAAAAGTGCAACAAAATTCGGCCCGTCCTTTCAGTTGGGCGGATCGCTCGTCTAATCCAACAGCACGCCGTCCATCACTTCTTCCGTCGGCTTCTCTTCGGAATCTGAACGAGCAAGAAGGAATGAAGAGGGGACTGCTGGCCGCCGCCCGTACCTTCGAACACGACGGCTGCCTGCTGATCGCCGTAGCGAACGGGATTCTTGCGCTGCTCCGCCATCTGCATCATCCACGCGATCTTCCCGTCCAGCTCCATCAGCTTCTGCATTTGGTTGGCCCGTTTGCGCACGTAGTCGAGCAGATCGTTGAGTTCCACGTCCAACTCCTCCAGCTGCAAACAAAGGCACAAATAAAGAAGGCGGGAGCAGAAGACAAACCATCGACAGGTAGGCGGATTGATTCTGCAGGAGTTGGGTGGCGAATCCGACCCAATTGTTCGTCGATTGGATGTGCTTCGGGCTGGAAGCAATGAGTGAATGAAAGGGAACAGAAGGAATTAGAAGGCACCTGTTCTTCAACCGTTCTTCCCGCATAACAGCGGCGGTGATCCGAAGCAGAGGGATCACGTCGACGACGTTCAGCCGGCGGGCCACTCGCTTCGCCGTCGCCCCGCCGTCGGTCCAGATCGTCCGCATCAGGTTGTTGATTTCATTCCAATCATTCGCCTTGATGGCTTGCGACAGAAGGAGGTTGTACGTGCCTGAACGAACCGGAGGAATGAACCAAATGTTGGCGGCAACTCACGGATTTTATCGTCGGCTCCGGCATTCTTCGTGCTCGTCGGTGGGGCGACGGAAGAAACGGTGGACTGTTGGGTTTTGACGGGCGATGAGGAGCCGGTTTGCTCGTCGCTTTCCATCGACGGGGCAACGGCCATCGGCAACGAAGAGTGATTGAAACGGAGGAAATTCGAGCAGAAACAGGCGGCTTTTCCGCCAAAAAGTTGGGGGAACGCGTGAACGAGTCAACTGTTCTCCTGTTGCTGTCAAAGTCTTCTCCTCGATCAAAACCCTTGCGCATCCCCCATTGCTCGAGGTCATCGAGCGCCACGGATGTGAATAGTGATCATCGAACTCGCTTATTGTGCTGCGGAAGGCGTGTGTCCACTGAGGACCTCGCCTGGGAATAGTAATCATCGAGGAGGAAAACACGAAGACCTGCGTAAAATGCCTGTTTTGCAGGTTTAAATCACGCCCGCCGACCGTCTCAAGAATCAAAAATTGGTTGCTACCGTTCATTTAGAACGACGGCTCTCGATGGTCCCATTCAAGGGAAATCCTCAAGCAGGACATCAATAGCTCAACCACTGGCAGTAAATAAGGCAGCAAATCATAGAAGTTTGATTGTCTCTTGACGTCTAATTGCACTCAAAATGAAAGCGATTAACGAGAAAGAGACTCATGGCCAAGAAATCAAGGCCTCCGTTCCTCATTTCGATTTGTTTGTTCGATGGACGTCCTCGTCACTCATCGTCGTCGTCGTCATTTGGCTGCTGGACCGTTGGGTTTGCGGGCGAGCGCACGTCTTGCGCACCCGCCGAACAACCTCGCCGCTCACTCGTTTGTCCGGCGGGCCGATCGGGCGGCGAGAAGAACGATGAGAGCGCGCGGTCATTTTAGTACCCGCTTTTGCTTTTGGTCGACGCCCGGTGAGTCGGCGGTTTGTTGCTGCCTTAAAGGGCGACGGGAGGGCGTGTTGCACGTGGGGGCATAGCGGCGGGTAAACGGCGAGCGGGCGGGCGGGAGGGAGGGAACGAGAATTGCGTTTGCAGGCGACAAAATTGCTTGTTCCCGTTTGTTTATGCGGCGATTTGTTCGCGTGTGGCGGTACTTCTTTGGTGTTTGTTTACGTCGGCTATCGAATGACTTCCTCGCGGATCATCCGCACCGTCTTCTAATCGATGCAAAGCATCTGCTGCTCAGATCCACTCCTCTCGTGTTGCTCGCCGATGGGCAGTGGACGAACTCACGATCAACGGTTCGGAGGGCGCGACGGGGCGAGCGGAGCGGGCGGGTAATCTCGTCGTCGTCGAACGAAGCGGATTTTTGCCGTCGGAATGCGGCGAACGGCGTTTCTCCGCGGTCGAGCGTCGAATCAAAGCGGCAGCGATGTTTTCGGTCATCCGCGAACAAGATCGCCCGCTTAAGACGTTTCTCCGCTTACCCGTCCCCTTCTTCTCTGCATGTCGTTGGGGATCTGCCGGAGCAGAAGCAAAAGAAACGTCCGCAAGCGATCCCTAACGATCAACCGCCCGGCGTTCTAATTGTTGCGTGAATAATCGCCTCAAGGAAGCCGGCTACCGGACGATCACTCACTCGCTTCCTTCCGCTCGTCTTTCCGGTCATTAATCGAAGTTTTGATTTCCGACGAGGGGAAGCAGCGCAAACAACGAGGAACATTTGGGATTTGACACGTCGGTCGGTGGGCGATAAGATCGCAAAGAAAAGGGAGCGAATTTCCGTTTTTTCTTCACCCAAATCGGGATCCCGTCGCCGTCCTCCCTTCGGTTTATCTTCGCGTGTTCTTTTCGCCGCTTTTCGCGCCCATCCGGTCGAGCGACGGGCGGCGGTTTGGGTCGATTGGAGCGCGCCGATGTTGACGTTTGGGCGGGCGGCATTTCCGCCCACCTTTTCGCGGTCATCCCAATCATTTCCCGACTGTTTTTGTTGCGTTGACCAGCGATTCGGCACGCATCTTGACGAACGATAGAGATCTCAATCAAGCGAACATCTTCGCCTTGCACTTTCCTCGTCTATTCGGGGGTTCTGTATTCGAATTCGGGAGGCGGACGGGCCATTCATATTCGCCCTTATTTGTTGTCCAATTTCTGTCCGCCCGCCAGCCAGCCAGCCGGCTTCCGTCCGTCGGCTTACTCATTGGACGGGCCGGTCGATCGACGCCCGGCGGCCCGGCATTTGATGTCGACGGGGTGGCGGAGGCAAATCGGCGGGCCGCTGAGTAATCAACACGGCGCCCACCGAATGCCGACGTCTTGAGGCTGTCGGCGGGGAACGCGAAGCCGCCCGCTTCCTTCCGATGATTCTCATTTCTCCCTCCGCCGCCATCAAACAAAACTTCCGAAGCTCCACGGGCGTTTCTTTCTTTCGGATCTTGGCGACTTGAATACGATCGGTTTCTTTGGTGTCTGCAGCTCGTTTTGACCGCTCTTCTTTCTTGAACGTCTACATCACTCGAGATCATTCACAGAAGTGATCGTCTTTAGTCATCTTTTACTTGACCCTTTCGAACTTCAGCTTGAAAAGACAGCTTTCCGCCCCGCTTCGAGAGTGTTGGTTTTGGACGTGAATTACGCTTTTATAATTAGCCGCAGTTACGTGCACTCGCTCTCATCATCGTGTGGGTCCAGACTCCGCGGATGGGATGATAAGACCGCCCGAATGCACACGACTTTTTACCTTAACGGTTCTTCGCTGACTCACTCCCGCAGGGCGCTCGTTTCTTTCGCCTTTTTTTTGGATTTTTGAAAAGTGTTTGAAGGCGCGAATGAACGTAAAAGGCTGCTGGGGTTAAACGAGGTTGACTTTTTGCGAGCTCTTCCGTGCCGTGAATGCGTGCAGATGATGGCGGTCCCTCTTAATCGTTCGTTCTTGCAGGAAGATGGCGGAGAATCCAGAAGAAGACCGCCAGTTGTTGCACGATGGTGGTTGGAAGAAGATCCAGCAGAACACGTTCACTCGTTGGGTCAACCAACACCTGGCCGCCGTGGGCATGAGCATCGACAATCTGGTTCGTTCCTGTGCGTCCACTTCTTCGTTTAATTGTCCGGTGCAGGAAACGGACCTCGCCGACGGCATCAAGCTGATCAAACTGCTGGAAGTGCTGACCGGGAAGCCGATCACCCAGCGCTACAACAAGAAAGCCCAATTCCGCACACAGAAGCTGGACAACGTGCAGCAGGCGCTGAACTACTTGGAGAAGGAAGAAGGAATCACGTTGGTCACAATCGGCGAGTTGCTTCCCTTCTTCTGTCCATTAATCGACTGCTTGTTGTTTGCAGACAGCTTCCACATTGTGGACGGGAACTTGAAGCTGATCATGGGCTTGATCTGGACCCTCATTCTCCACTACTCGATTTCGCTGAGCCACACCGACTCCAGCGTCGCCCACTCGCAGCCCAAAGGCCAAACGCCCAAGCAGCGGCTAATGCAGTGGATCCACTCGCGACTGCCCGCCGGCGTGCCCGTCACGAACTTCACCAGCGACTGGAACGACGGCACCGCGTTGGGCGCCCTTGTGGACGCGTTGGCGCCGGGCGCGTGCGAGGACTGGCGAACGTGGCGGCCGGACGACGCGCTCGAGAACACGAAAAAGGCGATGCAGGCGGCCGAGCAGAGTTTGGGCATCGGACGAGTGAGTTCGCCTCTCGTTCCAGTGCTTCATCGACGGCTTGCAGTTGATAACTCCGGAAGAGTTGATAAATCCGAACGTGGACGAGAAGTCCGTAATGACTTTCTTGTCACAATTTCCTCCGCGCCAAAGCCCCGCCGAAGGGCCGCATTTCGAACGTGGAGCCGGAGCCGGTCGTCGGCCGCGAGACGCGCTTCCTCGTCGAAGTGGAGCGCGAGGGAATGGAGCCCGCCGTCCTGATCACGGGCCCCGACGGTGCCGAAATGCCGACCGCCGTGGAGCCGCTGGAGGGCGACAACACGAAATTCCAAGTGCTCTACGTGCCGGAGAAGGTCGGAAAGCACGAGGTTCGGACTCACACTCATCCCTTTCTTTCACTCTCTTGCATTGAAGATCGTCGTGCACGCCGTCCAAGAGCCCACTCGCGTGAAATTGGGGCAGTTCGCCGTTCGCGCCATCCCCGCCCCTTGTCCCGTCGACTTCAAGGAGCGCATGGAAGTGGGCGAGGAGCAACGCTTCCGTTTGGCCAACCTGACCGAAAAGAACCAAGCCGAGCTGATGGTTCTCGACCCGCAGGGGAATCGCGTCAAGGTGGAGCCCCACTCGCGTGGTGGGCGGCTCGATCACGTACGCGTTGACGCCCGACCTGATCGGCCTCCACTTCGGTGAACGTGTTCGTGGACAAGCGGCACATCAAAGGAAGCCCGTTCGCGATGCACGCCACGCCCACCGCCGCCGCCAAGGCGCTGGTTTGGGGTCGAGGATTGTGCGCGAAGGGGCCGCGGGTGGGCGATCAGCTGCCGATCAACGTGGACGGCATCGACAAGCCGGTGACCGTCGAAGTGAAGAACAAAGGTGAGCATTCAGGAGAACGGGGGTCACTAATCGCTTGTCCGTTTGCAGACGGCCTTCTTGTTTCGAGTCAACAGATCCTGGACACGCCCGAACGGAAGAGCTTCGTGTACGCACCGCTGGGCACGGGGCCGCACTCCGTCAGCGTCACGTCCAACGGTCAGCACTTGGGGCAGAGCCCGTACGAGGTGAGCGGGCAGCAGGAAGAATGGGCACAATTGCCGCTCTCGCTTTCAGGTGGACGTCGACCCGAAGTCCACGTGGGGCATCCGAGCGGTGGGGCCCGGACTGGAGGGCGGGATGTGCAATCAGCCGGCCGTCTTCTACGTGGACACAAAGGGCGATGCGAACATCCTCGGTCAGCATTTTCCTGAAGGTCAATCGATTGCTCGCTTCTCCGAATTGCAGAGTTCTCGACCGAAGGCCCCTCGCAGTCCGAAATCCAGTCGGTGGACAACGGCGACAACACCGCTCTGGTCGAGTACAAGGCAATGCTGAAAGAGAAAGACCGTTTCTCATTGTTTCCTTTTTGTTCAGCCGTCAAAGCCGGGCGTCTACAAGGTGAACGTGCTGAATCGGGGCGAGCACATCAAAGACTCGCCGTTCGTCATCATGATCGATCCGGAAAAGAAGCAGAAGTCGGGCGGGAGTTCGCGGATTCTGCCGGCGGATGAGGACGTCGACCCGCGAGTTGGAGAACGCTTCGATTTCTTCGTCGAATGTACGTGCATGAACGGAAAGCAGCGCTGATCGCTCGATTGCAGCTTCGAAGTCGCCCGAAGTGCGGATCTACGATCCCGACCTGCACGTGGTCGACAACGTGCGCCGAACGCCCGCCACGTCTGCCCACTCGACTTCGGGCGTCCCATCGCAGAAGGTCTCGTTCATTCCGCACAAGGCCGGCAAGTACGTGATCAGTGTGGCCGAAGACAAGATCGCCATCGACGACACTCCATTTTCGGTTCGTTCCTTTCCTCTTTTGATTCATTCCACTCATTCGGCTTCTTGCAGATTGAAGTGGCAAAACCGTTGGACTTGAGCAAACTGCACGTGTACGGGCCGGGCGTCGGAGCGAACGTCTACTCCACGCAAACCACGAGCTTTGCGGTCGACGCGCGGGACGTGGGCGGCAAGAAGATCGACGTGGAGGTGCTGGAGCCGAACGGGAATCCCGTGCCAGCCGAAATCACGCAGGAGCACAACCAACCGATCAGCGTTTCGTACACGCCCAAACGATCGGGACCGCACAAGGTACTCGCGCCCCTTTCGTTTTCCACTCAACCCGCTTGTGTTTGAGGCGAAAATCTACGTGGACGGCGAGTTGGCGTTCGACGTGAACGTGGACGTGAGCGAGTTCCCGGCTGCCCGACGAGGTCGATTCTTTCTCATTTTTTGCTGTTCATCCTTCTTGTTTGCAGGCTCTCGAGCGAGTGCTTCCGACAGCTCCGAACGCGCCTATCCGCCCAAACACATTGGCCAAGTAAGCGGAAGATCGAAAGCCCGTCAATTCATTGGTGTTCCAGACGGTCGCCGGCCAAGACGCCTCCCTTCACTTGAAGCTGCGGGACGTCGATCCGAAGCAACTGACCGCGCGGATGCAGGCGCCGGACGGCCGCGTGGAGTCCATTCCGTTGACGCACGCCGGCGGCGACCACTTCACGATCAACTTCCACCCGAAGCAGGACGGACTGCACGTGATCGACGTCTTTCATCGTGGGCAGCCGATCGAAGGTTAATCTTTTCTTTGACTTCTCCACCTCTCCTTTATGTTCGTGTTTCTAACCGCCGGTCTTCAATGTGCTGAAAAGAACGGGGATTTTCGATTGGATGGGCGGGTGTTTCGCATTCGTATTCCAACCAAACATACGTGTTCACTGTGTGCATTTGAATCGTTTGAATGTTGCAATGCTTGCGGGTTGTGACGACGCTTCGGTTTGCGGGCATAATTCCCACCAGTCGTTCTTGTGCTAACCGCCGGTTTTCGTTCGTGTTCGTATCGTTCGTTCGTTCCATTTGTTTCCTAATTGTTTGTGTTTGTGCCGATATTAACCCAGCAAAGCACTAATAAACGTCTTTCGTTGCCACTTCATGTGCTTCCGGTCGTCTGTTTGTGTTGTCGCTGTTCCAGCTGTGTGTCCAAAAGGAAGGAGAAATGAGAGTGGATGCGATCGTTCACGTGCCCTTCTGCTTTCAGGCTCTCCGTTCACCGTTCCCGTCAGCCTGTTGGGCCGCTCCAAGGCCCACCTGGTGCGGGCCGAGGGAGCGGGGCTGGAGTTCGGACAAGTGGGCAAGAAGCAGTCGTTCATGATTTTCGTCGGCGATGCGGGCGGCGGCGAGCTGCGCGCCTCGATCAACGGGCCGGCCAAGGCGGACATCACGCTCACCGACTACCGAGATGGCGTCTGCCGCGCGGAGTACTCGACCGACGAGCCGGGCCTGTACACGATCAGTCTGCTGCTGGACGACGCCCCGATCAGCCGATCGCCCTTCAAGGTCCACTCATTTCGTTCGTTCAATCCACGAACAAACATCATTACAGGTCTTCATTGCTCCCGAATCCAACGGCAACGGAGTGACGAGCTCGCCGGCCAGCAAGCGCCCGTACATTCCTGATGGACGGCGGCGATCCTCGTCGCAACAACGCGGCCAGCACCACAAAGAGGCCCACGGCTCGACTGCGTACGACGGGGACATCAGCCGGCAGCAGTCCCACGAGCAGAAGAGCGCATCAACAAACCCACCACCACTCGGAGTCGACCGAGAAATCGAACTCGTTCAGCTTCGACTCGACGCCCGACGAGCCGATTCAACTCCAAGAAACCAATTCGATTCACGAAGCCCACCAACAGGAGAACCTTCCGGTTTGTTTTTCACTTTATTGTTTGTTCATTCAACTGACGATTGCAGCCTCGACATCACGTCTCCACCCATCAGCACCACTCGTCCGTCGAGCATCAGCACCACAACAACAAGCCGAACGATCGACGAGAGAAGGTGCACAACGAGCAGGGGCGGGTGTCGTCCACGCACGAGTCCTCGAAGCGGACGATCGAACACGTGGACGAGGAGCAGCACGAAATCGACCGCCCGCTCCGGAAAGTACACGTACAGCACGCTGAGTGCGGACGACGTGCGGCGCGTGACGGTCGCCGGCTCCGGCCTCTACGAGTTCACGCCCGGGCACACGGCCACCTTCCGCGTGAACACCTCCAAAGCAGGTTAGTGCATCGAGCTTTACTGCCTTCAAACACCCTCTCAAATTCCTCTTGCGATCGTTTTCATTTTCTTCCCACTTGCAGGCAGCAGTCTGCTGTTCGTCGGCGTGGTCACTTCGAGGGGCCCGTCGGAGGAGGTGTCCGTCAAGCATCGCGGCAACGGCCAATACGACGTTGCGTACAAGATCCCCGAGCGAACGCGTGCCCTGGTGTTGATTAAGTACGGCGATCGGGAGGTCCTCGGCTCGCCGTTCACCGTTCGTCCGGCCAATCCTCAGTGATTCCACCGCTTTCTCCCTTCCGCCTTCCATTCCACACTTCTAATAATCTTCCGTTGTTTGCAATAGCTTACAATTAGATTCCTCTTCGAAATCATGGTGCCGACTCCACACTTCGAAACCGATGCTTGAATCCATGTGTTCTGCCATAAGAAATGCCTCAAAAGACATCCCGATTCACACAAACATTCAAGACTTTCTACTCGTTTGTCCCGCTTCTTCCTGCAATCTGCTTCCTGTTTCTTTTATTTCCATTGAAATAAATTTAAATCGATTAGCGGTCTCGAAACAATCGCCGTTTATTCTCAACACTAATTTCGAAGAGAAGGGCAGAACGGAGGTCAAACTTCTTTCGTTTCGCGTTCGATGAGACGTCGCGTCTCCTGATCGAATTCGATGACCACGTTGTAGAGGGCGAGGGACAGGTAGCTGGAATCGAGCACGTTCTCCCCTTCTGCCCAGCAACCACCCACCTGGCCGGTAGATCGCCGATGTTCAACGCGATCTGATGCAAAATGAAGACCCCGTCGGCGCCCAACGCTCGCATGAAGTTCTCCAAGGTACAGCGAGCCCTTGTGGACGGTCAGGTAGGAGCGGAGACGGCGTTGGGAGCGTTCGGGCATGCACATGGTCATCAACCACGACACGCAGTTGGCGCCGCTCACGACACAAACGAAGAACATCCAAAACCAAAGGAACAAGAGCAGCTTCTCGTAGTAAATGTTCAGCGTGAGGGCGCAGTTCACGGTTTGTTTCTGCAAGGAGATCAACGGGCGATCGGGTGGACACCCACCGGAGTGGCGGCGAGCATTCGGCGGGGGATGTCGCAGTGGGTGATGCGCGGGAAGTGGCCGGTTTCCTGCAATCATTGAGCGTTCAATCCTCTCAGTAGCCAAAAGAAGGAGAAGGACTACTCACCTGCCAACTGCGCCCTTGCAGCAGGTCCGCAATGACGGAAGGGCCGGAGAAGGAGTAGAGCGGCGAGTCGATGAGTTCGTTTAGCAGGTAGAACATCAGGAAGGCGTTGCACGTCTGGATGACCGTGTAGAAGACGTAGTAGGCGACCATTTGGCCGCGATGGTGCCGACGAGCCAACCGAATCCCGTCCCACACGTAGACGGCCGCCTGCTTCTCCAGCACGTCCATTCGGCCTGCAATCCTCGACGGTTCTTTTGGTCACTCATTCCAGAGGGTACCTTGGAAGTTGGATGCGCGCACTTGGTGCCAAATCGCATCCACATACTGAATGCAGCCGCTGAGGTCAAAACCTGCAAGAAGGAGATAGTTGAACTGAGGTTCTTTTACTGATTGCTCGCTTCAACTTTCTTTGACGAGACTTTGTAATTAAAAAATGATGAGATCGAAGTGCCGGCGGACTTTGATGAGTGCGTGGTACTCGAAAAAACAATCAAGCAGGCGAATCGGAAGTGTTTACACAAGAGGTTAATTCACGACTTCCGATCAAACAAGCCGGCGGTCAGCAAGCGGGCGCCGCTCGTCGGACAATGCGGCGAAAGAAAAGGCGAAGTGCTTGTCAAACACATCCATTCACTTCACGACTTTAAGCTCTCGAATACAAAAAAAGTGAATGAAGCACACGAGCAGAAGTCGCTCTCCTCTTTCGAACTCACCGGAGAAGCTAGACAAGCTCTTCCAAACGAATCGAGGCATGTAGAAGAAGAAGGCTTGCAGAGGCGAGGAAGTAGGGCACCTGCAATCGCCTTCGAACAATCCCCAAAGAGCTGAGCGAACCCATTGGTAGTAGTTGATGAAATTTCGCTGTCGATGCTCCTCGCTGTACTCCAACGGGAGCTTCATGTCCGAGTAGTAGGTGCCTTCTACGTAGCAGAATTGATTCACAAAGTCCGTCCAAATCTTTGGGAACTCCGCCGGCGTCCAACACGTGATTGGATCGCCCCAGAAGTGGGTGGAGAGCAGGAGGCCCGCACTGACCGCCAAAATCGCCACCGTGATACGACTGTTCAGGCGACCGGCCTAAACGATCGCTCGTTCGGCAACTTGAACCCACACTGATTGCACTCACCAAATCGCCCTTGGGTTGGGTGAAGACCTTGTTGATGAGGGCGCTCACGGAGCTGATCGCTCCCATGTGCGCCGACATCTCGACGGCTCGTGAGGATCAGCAGCGGATGAGTGACAAAAGGGAGCAATGAACAAGACTATTGACTACGAAGAAGAGCCTAATTGGATCTTGAGAGAAGGTCGATCAAGAAGTCATCTCGTGGATCGAATTCGAATCAAGAATGCCGGATTAGATCGCGCGGTCTAATCGACGGCCAATGGGCACTTTTGATCCGCCCCGACTGGAGGGGTGGAAGTTTGTGTAACGAGTGTGTGCGTGTGCTTCTTGCTTCCGATGGGGCCGCCCTGGACAAACGAGCTGATTTTCTTGTTCTCACTGGACTCAAGGATGCACCGCTTCTTTCTCGTGGCCTGTCTTGCGTGTGCTTCTTTTTGTTCGGTCTCTCGCTTTGCTCATTCTTTTGTCTGCTGATTGCCTGCATTCTCTTGCTCCCACTTGCTCCCTTTCTTCAAGTGGGCGGGATGGCCCCGAGCTGCTTAAGACACACGTCCGGCGGGCGGGCGGCTTGTAAAACAAGAGTCTTCGCGCACTCCCGACCCGAGGTTAAGCGGCGGCCGTCCGATCGGCGCCCGTCGGACTCCCGGCCGGTCGCTTGGCCGTCGCGCGTCCATCGCAAATTCTTCCGGCCGGCCGGTGGGCGGGCGGCGTGAAGATCGTGAGTCCGCGGCCGACGGATGCGCGGGGCGACTCCACAGGCGGAACCCCCGACCTCTCGCCGGGCGAACAACAAAACCTGCAGCTTAATCAGTACGGAGGCTTAGCTTAACTAAGCCGACCGACTGCTCTTCTTACACCGCGTCCCGACGTCCACACTCACTGAATTAACGGCCGGCGGTTTGTGAGCGACGGAGGCGGCCGGGAGTGCATTCGACTGTTGCGTTGAGTAAACACACGCTTTTATTTCCGCCCTGATGTAAATTCGATTTGCTGCGATTAGGCGGCCGGAGATCCGCCAGACCGACAGGCGGACGTGTCGGGTTTCGATTTGATATCAAAGCGATTCGGCGCCTCCGATCGGCCGGCGATCTTCCTGCGGGCTGGCAGGAGGCACAGTACTCGCGAGAGACCCAAAGCATGCGATCAGAGAACAAAGAAAGAATGCAACGACGTGTTCGGGACGGCAGAAAGGAAGAAGACGGCCGTTTGATGAATATTCACGATCATGAGAGAAGGGACGGCCGAATTCTCCGTAGTGGTGGGCGATTTGCAGCGTTCATCTCCACGGACTACGGGGCGAACACACTCACGAACGTCCGCTTGACCACCTCCCCACCGACCAGATTGAGCGCTCGATTCGAAACGAACATCACGACCCTCGCCGGTGGTCTTCGTTCTGCTCTCGCCGTTTCCTCGGATTCCCATGGAAATGCCGCCAGCCTCTGCCTCGTCCTCGCCCGACGGTCGTCCGGTTTGATCGCCATGACGATCCCTGCCGACCGTTCTCCCGCTTTCTTCTGCGGGTCTTATGAAATCCGAGCGAACGCCAAACGGCGTGTGGATTTCGGTTCAGGTGGCGGGTTCGTGTTGTTTTATTTAGTTCTGACTGCTTTGATTCGTTTTTCGGATCTACGTCTCATTAAAAGCTTGTTTGCAGCGCCCCCAATGTAGAATGACGATCGGCGCGTTCAACTGGTGGAAATGGGCGCTGCAGCTCGTCCTCGCGACTCTTCTTTCGGATCGTAAGTGAGCAATCCGTGTCCTTCAGTCCAATCTTCCTTGCAGTGGCCCTCGCACAAGCCCCAACCTGCACATGTCCCGGCCAACAAGTGAACGTCTCCGGCCATGCCTCGTGCTTCCAAGTGGTCCGCGATTCGGGCGGCTCGTGGACGGCGGCGGACAAAAAGTGCTCCAATTTGGGGGGCTTCATCGCGCACGTCGACAGTCCCGCCTTACTGGGCAACTTGACTTCTTACATTCAGCAGGTGAGAAGCACAGACGAGGGAGATGAAGAGTAACCGTTGAATTTCTCCAGAACTACCAGCAGCAGCTGATGACCGGCGGGCTAGTCGGCAACGCGGAATATCAGCTGATCGCCATGATGTGCCCGAACAACTCCTTTCTGGGCGTCCTGAATACAACGATAGCTGCAACAATCATCAATGGCGTTCGTTCTTCCACCGCAAACCCAACGATCAATTTGCGGTTTTCAGAACGCATCGGCCGCTACCGGCAGCTGCTTGTTTCTGCAGGAATACGGACTTCAAACTCCACTACGGAAACTGCAACGAGACGTCGGATGTCTTGTGTGAAATACGTGAGTACTCGTGACTGTTCGTCGACGATCAGTGATTTGTAGCCATGGACTCGGACGAGACCTGCGGAGTCATGATGCAGTGCGCGGCGAGCTCCACCAGCAGCCCGTGGAGCTCCCAACGACCGAACGCGTCCAATCCGCCGCCAGCCGCTGCCGGCAACGTGAATCCTCCGCCGCAGAATCAAAACGCCGCAAATCCTCCGAATTCGATCACCTCGCCTCCTCCGCCGCCCCGCTCGTCGTCCCGATCGCCGTTTGCCATCAACTCGGCGTCGTCTCAATCCGCAAAGTCCAGGTTCGTTTGCTGAAACCAAGAAGGCTTTGGGTTGGAAGTAGCAGACTTCCTCGCTCTGAAACGCTTCCAAAACGAAAGTGATCAGCCGAACGATCATCGTTTGCAGCTCCGTTTCCCCCGACTGGTGGCAGCAATCCTCCGCCTCCGCCTTCGAACTCGTCCGTCCAGCCCATGATGGCGGCGATGAACCAGCCGCTGGCGGGCAGTCCTCCGCCGAGCAACTCCACGGGCTCCAGTCGGCCGACCAGCTCGAACTCGAGCGGACAGCAGGCGCAAACGAGTGAGTTGAATCGCATCATTAAGAAACAAGGGATTCTTTGATCACAGCTTATCTTCTTTGCTTTCAGCGGCCTCCTTTCGGCCCGATGAACTCCACGGGCACGTGGCCGACCTACGCGCCCCTTCCGACCAACGGCACGACCTCCGACTCGTGCGGCAGCGGCTACACGAAGCTGGGCCGTTGGTGTTTGCCCTGGTGGGCGTGGCTGGTGTTCGGCCTGCTTCTTTTCGTGGCCATCTTCGCCTGCACGATGTGCTTCGTGTTCATGTGCATCGGCAATCGGTAGGTGTTGGAGCGGTTGCGGGAAGAAAGATCCACCCGCAAGCAGTAGAATAGTAGACTGATTGTTTGCAGTTCGCGTTAATCCGTTGGAAATTGAAGCTCTGTTTAGCAAAAAGAAAGTCTACGTGGTGGACAACACGCCGCAACGATTGAGCAGCCAGGAATTGAAACGAAACGACACTCAGTCCACGATCTCCAACAGTTCGTCCTCATTACGAGCGAACAAGGATTAATCGGATTCCCACTTCAGCTTCCCAACCGAACGTCTACGACGTGAAGGCCTACAACGACCGAGTGGGCACTCCGAACGACCTCATGGCCCCCGTCCCCCACCAAGCGATCTCTTCCCCGTCCATGCCGATGGCCAACGAGCGAATGGCCACGAGTGCCACCTCTCCGGTTTATGTTTGACTCTTCTCTCTCACTTCCTCCGATAATCCCACCCTTCTTCCACTTGTTCCGCACAAATACGCGAGTTCGCCAGTCGTAATTCATGTGTTTTACTTCTATTAAATTATGTACGTATTCGGTGGCATTAAGAAAAGAAAAGACGACCCCGTATTGGAATGATATACAGACGAACAGAACGGAGAAAATGAACGTGCATTTGATAAGAGGCAACAGTTGCGGGGGACGGGGGCGAAGGAACCAGGATTCTCTAGACGACTAAAGGCGATTGAGGCGGGCGGGGGGAAAGAGACACGGGCGGCTAAGATCGTTGAGTGTGCGCACGTTGCTAAGCGGCTGCGGGCGACAAGAATGGCGGATGGGAGCTGTTGAATGATCATGTTCGAAATACTGGCCGAAAGGAGGGGGAGATGGTGGGTGAGGAGGGGAATGGAGGCGAAATGACTCAAAGCGGGAAATATTTCTGACTGGACCTCCCGATATCTACGACGAGGCCAAAAGGACTACGTATTTTAAGGTAGGAAGGAGGCGTGAGGGAGTGAAGGCGTTGGAGGGAGGGAGAGGTGGACGGAACGGGCGTCCACTGGGGCGAGGTATGCAACTCCAGAACCAAAATGCGAGAGGAGCCGTGCGCACGGAAATACAAACGTGAAAGGGGAGATTGAGTTTGCGGGTGGGACGAGCGGGAATTAGCACTTGGATTCGGAGGAGCAACACGAGGGAGGGCGGGGGGATTTGTTTAGGACGAAGGGGCGATTTGCGGGACAACGAGGATCGCTTAAGGCGACGAGGGGAGCAACGCAAAGACAAACATGCGTATTGATCACCGATTTATGACCCTTGTTTTGCGTAAAAAAGTAACAAAAATGAGAGCAAAATAACGAACAATTGGAGACGAATGGCAAACAGTTTGCTGAGAGTGAGTGGGTGAGAGGAGTACAACAATCAACGAACGATAAAAAATCTACGAGGATAACTGGAGAAGGTGAGTGAAGTCGGTGGAGCCGAGCGGATAATTTAAGAGAGGAGAGCGGGCTGGTCGAAGAGGAAATACAAGGCTAAGACCACGAAAATAGTGACTCGTTTGCGCACGGAGAGAACAACGAAAACGCAGCGGAAGGCAGTCCGGGGGGATGAGGAGCGGGTGTTCCGATCAAAGGGGAAGTACTCGAATCAGACTACACGAAACGGAACAACGAAACGGAAGGAAGTTTTAGGCATAAAAGGCATTTCCGCGAAGAAATGCATTGCGACTTGTTGATGTGTAACGAGAGCAGAGATTGCGGGTGAGGGAACAGAGGGGAGAAGGCGGCCGGGGGAAGACACTACACACTCGAGAAACCTAACGGAAACAAAGGTACACGCAACGAACGAACGAACGGAAAGTGAGCGGAACGAACGCGCGTCGTGGGCAGAAGGCGGCGCCGCCGTCGATCGTCACTTCAAGCGCGGCAGTTTGGTGAGCAGTTGGCTCGTTTGATTCCGAAGACGTTCGCTCTCCAGATCGTCTGCAAACAAGCAAGCAATAAAAAAACACGACCAAAATGGAAACAAACCTTCTTCGTCGTCCGAAAACTGCGGCATGTCCGGCCGTCCGACCGCAGCGGCGGACATCGTGGGCGGAAGGCCGACAAACGAGGCGCGTCGCGCGTCCAACGGCGCCATCCCGAAGCTGCTCGTCTTCACGGGCGTCGAGAAGGCGGACGGTTGGGGCGGCGGCGCGGCCATCTTCGGAGTTTTTGCCGGACGGTGCGCGGCGGAAGGCGCGATCGCGTTCGAGGCGGGCGGCTGCTTCGGCGGCGTTTGGACTTCCGGCTTTTGGCCGCCGATTTTGATCTTCAAACGCGGCACCGTGAGCGCGGGCGGCGTCTGTTGCGGAAGAAGAAGCGGCGGCTGGTCGTCGGCCGACGTGGAGCGTTGACGCTTGTGTTTTTTGTGATGTTTGTGGCGTTTTTCCTTCCGCGTCGACTCGGCCCCTTCCGCGCGCTCGGCGCCGTTGCCGTTGGGTTTGAAGAGAAGCGGCGGGACGGTGGGCGAGGGCTCGGGCGGCGATCTTCTCGGCGCTCACTTCTAGCGCCCCGTTTTGGCGCTTCCGCAAACGAAGCGGGGCGACGGTCGGCGCGGACTGCGCGGGCGGAACGACAGGCGCGGCGATCGGCGGCGCTTTTGGAATAGGCGGACGGCGGACGCGGGGCCGGGGGCTCGGCGCCAATTCGAATCCGTAGTTTTGGCACTTGGGGCTGGAGGGCGGGCATCGGGGCGACGGCGGCGGGGGTCGGCGTGGGCGCGTCGTTTTTGTTGGATGCCCGATCACGCGACTCGTGCCGTCGTTTGCGTCGCTCGTCCTTTGATTTTCGCTCCTCTTCCTTTTCCTCGCGCTCCTTCTCCTTCCGCTCTTTTTCGCGCTTCTTCTCCTTCTTCAGGCGTTTCCGCTCGGCCTTCTCGTCGACGGCCGGCTTCGTGGACGGGACGGCGAACGGCGATGCGTCGCTCACGCTCGGCGCCTGTCGATCGGACGCGGACGGAGCGGCGTGCGGACGATTGGCGGTCGCCGCTTTCCACAAGTCGGCGGGGAACTTCGCCGTCACGCTCGGGGCTGTCTGCTTGGACGGCGGGGCGGCCGGTGCGGGCGGACGGTCGGCGTTCGCTTGCTGCGTGTCTCCGGCGCGCCGTTCGCGTTGTGCCGCTTGAAGCGCAGTTTCAACGGCACGTTCAAGCGACCCGCCGACGGGGGCTGCGAAGTCGAAGGCTGGAACAAAAGAAGAAATCAGAAAGAAGTAGAAAATGCAAGAACGAACCTCGGCCTCCGTCTTCACACTCGCCGGCTGCACGTGGAGCGCCGCCGGAGTGGCCGTCGACGAAATCCGCCGCTTCTTCGGCTCCACCTCTTCGCTTTTCGGCTGCAGACCGACGGGCGCCGGGAAGCGCGAGGAGACGGCGGGAGCAGCGGGCGGGAGGACGCGGTCGGCCGTCGTGCTCACGATGGGCGTCGGATTCAACAGCCGCTGCTTCAACGTGACCGGCCGGTTGGCGCTCGGCGGCCGGTCGATCGGCGGGGCGGGCGGCGCGAGTTGGGCGTTGGAGTGGGCGGCGAACGGGTTCAGCGAGCGCGGATCGTCGAAAGGCGCCGCCGGCTCCAACGGTTGAACGGGCGGCTTCTCCGGCGGTCCGGCCGCCAATCGAGCGGACAACGACGAGGGCGGCGGCTGTTGGGCGGCCGACGTCTTCCGCAGGTCGCTCTTCGCCTGGGCCATCGTGACCGACGAGCTCGAGCTCATCATCGCCTTCATCACCTCGGGCGCCACCTTCTGGTGCGCTGCCGACGCCGTGCTCTTGGCCACTTCGGCGAGCCGCTGGCTGAGGAGCTCCGCCTTCGCCTGGCCGACGGCCGCGTTCATCGCGTTCGTCGCCGGCGTCACGATCTGCGGGATGGGCGGCGGGCGAGCGGGGAGATCGCCGAAGGCCGCCGGCCGATGCGCGTTGATGGGCGGCGAGATGGGCGTCAAGCGGGGCATGTCGGCGGTCGACAAGCCTCCGAGCGGCGGCCGGTTGCCCAGGAGCAGTTCGGGCGGCGCGACCATCGTCCGTTGGAGCGGCGGCTGAGCGACGGGGAGATCACGAACGAGGTTGCTCAGCAGAGACGACCGATCGCTCGCTTCTCTCGACGGCCGAGCGTCCTCTTCGGGCGTGAACGGTCGAGGCAACGGCGGTCCGGCGAGGCCGGCCGGCAGCTTCGGAAGGGCGGCCGCTTGGGGCGGGAGAAACGGGTGGATCACGACGAGGAGGCGCGAATGCCGCTTGTTGTTGAGGCCACGCATTAGAAGCAGCGACGGGCGGGGCGGCCGAGAGGTTCGCAGGCGGAAGCACCGGAGCGCCGCGGAAGATCGACGGCATCACGTTTTCGAGATCCATCGGAAGGCCGTCGCCGCTGATAGTCGGCGGCTGCGACTTCAACGGCTGGGCGTTCAGCTGCGGCGGCCCCTTCGGCTCGTTGAAGGCGGCGACGGGCGGCGGAGGCGGGGGCGTCGGCTGCCGTTGGGCGGCGAGGTTAGCGGCGATCTCCGCTTGCAGGCGTTTGAGTCGTTTCGTGAGCTTCGCTGCGGAAACCGAGGTGGCGGACGCCTGGGCGGAGGCGTTGGGCGTGAGGTCGCCGTCCCGGAGCAGCGAATCCACGAGCTCCTTCTGTGCGGCGATCTCCTCCAAGTGGATTTCGATCTTGTCCACGCTCTCCTCGCCTTGGGCCGCCTTCTCGATCGCGCTCAGCTTCTGGCTGACGGCGTTCAGCTGCTCGCTCTGGGCCTCTCGTTTGACCCGCTCGGCTGCCTCGAACTCATCGTTCTCGTCGTCGCGCATCGGTTGGTCGGTCGGCTGCTCGTCCTCCTCCTCCTCTTCCTCGTCCTCCTCTTCGCTCTCCTCCCAGTCCGACGAGTCCAAGTAGCGACGGTTCTCGCGCTTCTTCTGCTTGTGTGGCCTGGAGCGGGGCGGCGACGGAGTGCGCGGGATTTCGCGCTCGTAGATGCGCTCGTCGAAGTCGTGGTACTCGAAATGGTGCGGCGGACGCGTTTCGTAGCCAGCGGGTGGAGGCGGTAGAGCGGCTTCTCGATCCTTGAGGTCCTGATACTCGACGCCCGATCGAATGATTTCCGACTCGCGGAAGGAAGGAATCTGAATGGAGAAGAATAAAAAGAAGAACAAAAACGGGCACACACCGTTGTCGTTCTTCGCCTCCACCTTGTCGGTGGCCAGTTGCCGTTTCTCGTACTCCGTGTCCAGGTAGAGCAGGAGGTTGAGCTCGTACTCGTGCTCCCGCTCGCCCATCGCCTCGTGGTAGTATAGGCGCCGCAGACGCCCCTCGATGTGCCGAACCTTGTCTTCCATGTAGACGGAATGGCGGAAGAGTTCTCGATCGACTGGAAAGCGAAGAATAAACGACGAAAGTCGAGCGAACAGCCCGCACCCTTTGCGATGTGCTCCTCGCTGTAGTTGGGCTCGTCGACCAGCGAGAAGGGCAGCAGACGATTCACGGCGTCGGCACGACTCTTGAACGCGCTGATGTAATCCGTTTTGTCCAGTCGGTCGCGCAAAATCCGAAAGAAGGCCGCCACTCTGCAAACGGAAAGAATAGAAAGGATTCAACCAAACAGAAGTTACTTGTTTCCTCCGTTCCTCCCGTTTCGCTTCTATCCGTTGGGCCAATTCCTGAGGAGTCGGCAGAATGAGCGGCGTGGGCATTCGGGGCGGCGGTTGGAGCGCCAAGGCGGAGGGATCGGTGGAAGTGGAGGCGACCGGCTCGTACTGCACGAGGAACTGCTGAGCGCCCGACGGCCCCGTCGTGTAGATGTTTTCTGAACGAGCGGGTTGAAGCGAATCTTCGCGAAACAATTCGAAACGAACCGCTCGGAGTCGCGTACTGGACAATGACCGGCTGGTTGCTCGAACCGGGCGTGCAGATGAGAATCTGCTGGCCGGGCGTCATCCCGCCGGCCACCGACTTCACGACGTTCGCATCCAAAGTGGCCGCCACGTTGGCGCCCTTCTTCGGCGGTCGTTTCCTCGCCGGCTTCTTCGGCGACGACATGCCGCCTTGCGGGGGTTCGGGCTGGATGGCCGCCTGCATCGGGATCTAAACGAAAGAGATCAGTTCCGCATCCCTCGCAACGAAACTCACTTGATTCTGAAGCTGCACTTTGTTCCCGTAGGCCATCTGCCCGTTCGGATCGAACTGGCCGGCCGCGTTGGGCGCCGCCGCGAAGTACTGCCCGTTGTACTCGAGGATGATGCTTTGGGAGTTGGAGCTGACCGGCAGTCCACCCGGCTGCATCATCGCCGGCTGTTGCATTTGAGGCTGCATCGGCATCGGGCCGCCCGCGCCCATCGGCTGCTCGATCTTCCCCTTGGGCGGCGGCTTCTTTCGATTCCTTGCGGGCGCAGTCTTCGGCTTCACGTCTCCGGCGCCCATGGACGTCGACGGCTGGACGAAAGCGTCCGTTTCGGACTTCTCCGCGTTCGCAATCAGCCGATCCAACTGGACGGACAGATTCATGAGTTGAGCGGAGACGTCAATCCCCTTTGCTCCCTGAAGTAGAAGAAAAATACAATAGATGGCACCCTTGCGTCCACTCACGTCCAGCATCACGTTTTGCACTTGTGAAGCCAGCTCCCCGAACAGCGTGCTATCCTCCGTGGATCCGAAGCGAATACTCATGCACTGCTTCAGCTGGGCCGTGATGTCGTCAAGGGTCGGGATCTTCTGCGGCGGAGCGGCACCCGGAGGTGGTCGGCGTTGTTTGGGCGCGGCCTTGGGCGGCGTGGCGAGTTGGGGCGGTGGCTGGACCATCATTTGCTGCTGCTGTGGCTGCTGCATCGGCGGCGTGAGGTTGGCGGCCGCCATTCGCTGCTGCTGGGCCTTCGTGGGCTTGCGGACACGCGGAGCGGGCGGCTGCTTGGTCGGCCGGTTGTTTTTCTTGGGCGAGGCGTCCGCTTCGATGATTTCGGGCTCCGGCCCGCCCATCTGACCGCTTTGACCGTACGGCATGCCCGGCCGTTGCATCGGCTGACCCATTTGGGACTGCGGGCGACCCATCCCGTCGCCGCCCTGATCGCCCACCGCCTGCACTACGCGCATCGGTCCGCCCATCGAATTCTGCTGATAGACCTGGGAACAGGCGGATCAATTCAGAACTTCCCGCCTTCCACTCACCTGCACGTAGTTGCCTTGAGCGTTGACGTAGGAGGGCTGACTGTCGGGCGCGCCGCTGCTCATGTATTGCGTGCTTGGCGGCCCGTTCAGGTACTCGGGCTGCGGTCTCTGCTGGAATCGTCCGTCCTGCCCCTGGCCCTGCTGCACGACCATCATGCGAGTCTGCTGCTGCTGTTGCATGGGCGGTTGTTGGGCCATCCGCATCGGCTGCTGCATGTTGCCGAACGACGGCCCTCGCTGTCCGGCATCCCGACCGCCCTCGTTGAACTGCGGGTGCATGGGCTGCGACTGGGACTGGAGTTGGGCGGGTCCTCGCTCCTGCTCGTAGTACTGCGGCTGGCCCATCGGATGGAATTGATTCGACTGCTGGAGCATCGGCTGCGACTGGTGGGGACGTGGCCGCATTCCACCCTGTGGCCTCGGCTGTTGTTGCTGCTGGGGCGGCTGCATCTCCCACTCGTTCGCCTGGTGACTCGACTGGAGCTGGTAGGACTGCTGCCCGCTGGCGGTGGATTGTTGCGGAGCGTACGAGTTGAACGAGTTCTCCACGGGCGCTTGCATCTGCTGGAGCTGAGATCGCTGCATTGGCGGCGGGCCCAGTTGACGTTGGACGGGCACTTGATGCGGCTGCTGGGCGTACTGCATTTGCATCGATCCGTCCATCATCATTTGCTGCTGAACGGGCGGGGCGATTAATATGTAATTCAGGGCTGTTCGCTCGTTACCTTCGAGGCGTCCGCATAATGCACGTTCTCGCCCGACTGCTGGTACATCGCTCCGTGGGCGGCGGCTCCGGTGGTCGGAGGCGGCGGCTGCTGCTGGGAGGGCGTCTGGTGTTGGGGCAAGTGGGCGGCCTGCTGGTACAAGACCTGCTGCCGGTGCTGAACCATTCCCTGCGACGCCTGCAGCTGTTGGACGGGCTGCTGGTGTTGGGGCATCGCGTGGTGGGCGGACGGCAGCGGCTGCATCGAGCAGCCCTCGTTGAGGGCCACGAACTCGACCGTCGCGCCGCCATCCTGCACTGGACTGGCCGCCTTGAGGACGGTTTCGACCGCGTCCTCGGAAAACCAATCCCTGCAATGCGAACGTGAGCTTCGGCGTCAGTCGGGGGCCTTTTACTACAGGAGATGCACGTGTCAATTACGGTATTTTGGGCGTGGATTGCGTCGAATTTCAATTTAAATTGAAGTTCTTTGTTGCCGCTTGATTGCGTGAATTTGATTAATCATCAATTAACGAAATTGTGCTTTCCGGCGGGATTCTCCGGGCGGTTTGTACTTCCTCTTTTGTCCGGAGACTCTCCTCTCGGCCCGCCCATTGGAAATTCAGCTGGAGAATGGCGGGGATCGGGAACGGAACGGGGCAACATCTCCGTCAGTCCGTCTAACCCAATAACGACGCCTTGGACACTGGCGGAACCGAGGGGCGAGGCGGTATCGTTGGAATTCTTTTGCATTCCGGGCCAAAGTGGGCGGACCCTCGACACACGCACGGCGGGCATCAGCGAGCATAAGCGGGCGGCGGGGCGGCGAGTCGTGGACAAACAAAAATTCCGCATTTGATTCACGATTCCCCGCCTCCTTCTCGAGCGGCGAAGCGACCTCAATGCGATTCCGTTTGGCTCCGCCTCCGTCGCATGTCGCTCGGAGCGGCGGGACGCCATGTGGTTTTGCGAAACTCCGCCGACCGAAACACGAAGAAGGGGGTGTGGCGTACGGTGCGGGAGGGGGGGCGGGGCCGGTCGGCGATTGAACAAACTGAATGGAGAGGGCGGGCGACGGTCCACCCCGCCCCGCCCAGCCGCCCATTTAAATAGGGGCGGTCCGTCGGCGGGCGTGTGCTCTCTCGCCCCCTCTGCGCGCACTATTTCCCCGTACTTTGGCGTCGCTCCCACGTGAAGTGCGTTTCCGAAATTCGCCCCGCCCAGCCGAAAAACCGCCCTCCCCCTCCTCCTACTGCTACAACATCGAGCAACAGCACGATTAACGAGAACCACCCGCCTTCCTCATCGTAGTCGAAGTCGTTTTCACGGTCCGGTCGGTCGTGTGGACCCGCTCCGCTCCGCCGACTCCGCCGGCTCCGCTCCAGAGCTCGCCCCGAGTGGTCCGGCCGCCCCTGCACCGCCCCGTGGACTGCGTGCTCTCTCGGCTTATTTTCTTCTGTTCCACGAACATCACTCGAGCTCGAGATCGAGAGGAACTCCAGAAGAGGAGTTGGGCTTGAGAACGATCGAAAACCGTGGGTTTTGAGCTTTCGGGCGCTTCTGCTTTGAATTTTGTACCCATCCGCCCGTTTGCCGTCCATTTTGTGCCTTCTGGGGGTGCAAGAGAAAGAAGAGAGGGGCACTTACTGGTTCAGTGCTTCGAGGTCTTCCATCGTGGGGGCTGTGGGACGGGGCCACTCAGACAGCGAGATGCGGGCCGTGCAACGTCGCTATCCTCATGGCGCCTCGGCGTTCGCTTGCGTCCGGCGGATTTGCGCGGATGCTCGCGGCACGTGGGGGATCGGCGAGGCGAGTGGTCGACTGACCGGCGGTCGGACGCTTGCTTCGACGTCAGACGGCGCTGACGGACGCAAACTCGAACGTGAACTCCGAACCTTCCTGCAAGAAGCGAGTAGAAATCAACGGAATTCGGGTGAGTCACGCAACACGATTGATTGCTCGCGTTCTCCAATCAAATATCGAACGGCGCGGAGTGATTGAACTCGATTGCAGGCACGAAGCAAGCGGATTGATTGAAGCGGCAGCGGCGGAGAAGGCGGAAGATCGACGCGGACAAGAGTGAGTGGAATTTTCTCATGTTTGATTCGTGTCGATTGAATTCGTTTAGATCGCTGCGCCGACCGCCCGCAATCAAACCAGCCGACCGCCGAGCCGCCCGCCCGGCCGGCCGGCAGCAGCGCATGACGTGATCGAGCGAGCGAGTGGTCGCGATTTCCGATTGATTTTGCTCGCGATTGCCCAGTTTCTCATGAGCGCACGGGGCGAAAGCGAGCGGCGGCTAAGCGATGCGTGTGGTCTCCCACTTGAATTGTGCGCTTTCCGATTTCTTCCACCTCCAAACGGGCCTAAACGGAGACCAAAACAACGGGAAAAATGGCCCAACTCACCGACCCCCGCTCCAACTCCTTACTCGTCCATTCGATCGATGGGTTCGTGGATTGGAGCCGCATGTTTCTTCCGGCCGTCGAGTGCATTAATCATCGCTTTGGACCGGAGCTGGAGGATCTAAACTCGCTGCTCGAACAGGATGGACCTCCTTCATCTTCGATTCAACAGCAAGCAGGAGAAGAGCGCCTTGTTTCGCGAGGAATCCTGAACGGAGACGAAAACAAGCGACTTTCCGTCGACTTCTCTCCGTTGCCCCAACGCTTTCGGTTTGTGCAAGCGGCAAAATTCGGGAATTCCGCGTGAATCTGCTCGCTTCTCTGCGAATTGTTTCCGTTTTCCCGTCCACGAATTCATCGCTGCTTTTCGAGGCGACCGCCAACGCGTCATTCCGATCGCGAAGCGCGTTGAGCGGCGGATTTCGATTGGGGGGCGCGTGGTTTCCGCACGATCCCCGCCGAGCAAAATCGAACGATCGGCGGCCAATTAGCGGCGAAATTCGGTGGGCGGCCCCGAGGATTTTTGGCAATTTTAATGCAAGTGGAAACGCGAAAAAAGCGGAAAGAAAAAAGCGAAAATTCTCCCGCCGTATGCTCGGACTCGCCTTCGTCGTGCGTCGTTCGTCAAAAACACACGCACAGTTGGTGGAGCGGGTTTCAAAATCAAAAAGTAAGTGTACACGGGCGGCGAACCGCGGCGGTCGATGCACGAGGCGCGGGGTGCGCGCACCATCACGGCAATTTGTCGCTCTCCGCCGCCGCCGCTGCCGCTGCTCGCTCGGGCTTCAACACACGCGAAGCAGAAGAAGAGGGGAGCGAAAAAGGTTCCCGAAGCTCGTTCTTCCCGACCGCAGCGAAGGAAGCGGCGGGGAAGAGTCGGCCGCTTGACTGCAGTTGCTCGTGGGTCGCTTGTTCTCCTTCCGCCGCCGCCGCCGCTTTCTTCCTCCTTGCCCGCGCTTTCTTCGTCTTCTACTTGCACTCGCCGCTGCCGCCCGCCGCTTTGCGAAGCGTGTGGCTGGCTTTCGAGCGGGCGTTGTGCGCGTGCGGGCGCCAATCGAGCGGACGGCGAAAAGCCGAAAAAGTGAGCAGTCCGCCGCAAAAAGCGAACTCGAAACGCGGGCAACTCGAGAGGGGCAGCCGGGCGCCCGCTTCTTCTTTCTTCGTCGCCCGCCCGTACGCACCACCGCCGCCTTCAAGTTGCCGGCCGAGCGCCGCGGCGTCGTGATTCCGTGGGGGTCGGCGGCCCCAAACGCAGAAACAACCAGTGGAATGACGCAAAAGGAATGCAACAATCACCCACACACACACGCAATCACACTTCATCTTCACACAACAACGACATCTGCCTTGATTCTTCCACTGGTTGAGGCTTGTAATCGATTGAGTGATGTGGAATAAACAGATCCTTGTTTTCTTGCCCGTTCGGCTGTTCAATCGACGGTTCTTCTGCTCGGATCCACGACTCACGGCCGCCGCATGGAACGGAGGGATGAGTGTGCGGGAATTCGTCGAACGCGAGCGAATTGATCAGCTGACCGACCGCCGAATGCACGGGACAGCCGGCGGGCGAGCAGCAAAGTTTTCGGCTCACCTCGCCGCCCGCCCGCCCGTCCGCCCGCTTCGTTCCGTTCGCCGGTCGAATTTGTTTTTGAGCACCTGCCCCGACCGACCGACTGAGCGGGGTGCGTCTTGTCGAGTGTTTGGTCCGCCGGTCGCCCGCTCGCCGGTGTTCGATTGGTTTCGGTGGGCGAACGAGCGAACGTTTGATGAAAATAGATGCTGATGGTCGAGGGGACGGCGGATGAATTCCGCCCGTTCGATCCTCGTCGCTCATCTCCATAGTGAACGGCGGCCTCGACTCGATTATCCGCCGGCAGCGCTTCGATTCGACGTTTCTAATCACTCGGCCGTCGAGCACACGCCCGTGTTATCGCTGGAGGGCCTCGCCGATTGTGCGGACCGGAATCTTTTCAATCGTAAACATCAAAGACGTCGAACAAAGAAGCGAATTGATGACTTCGCGTTCGGAGGCGAACGGAAAGAAGATCCCGATTCGAATGCGGAAGTATTGTGTTCGCCCTCACTCTTGCCATGGATCCGGTGGGTACGTGCAGAAATGACGCCTTTCGCTTCAATGGACAATCAAACGAGCCCAACGGCGAACTTTAATGTTCGAATGACTCAAGAAGAAAACAAGCGGAACGATTCCGACCTTTGGAAGGGCGGCCGGACGCCGCCGAGACGCGAAGAAATCGACGCCTTTCCGTCGGCTCCGACTGCCGACTGGCGACGGCCAAATGGAAGGACGCGAAATGGACGGGCGGCAAGCAGACGACGGGTTTATTTGCGGTCGAATACAAACGTGCACGTCAGTCATTAGGCCGTCCTCACTGAACGGAACAAACACTCGAGTTCTTGCTGTAATCCCGGCGGACGTCCACCGTTCCCTCGGCGTCACGAGTCGTGATCGTCGGTGTGACTTGCGGGAGGGCCTTGCGCGGGATGTCCGCTTCTTTGGGCGTGGGGTCGTCGAGCACGGCGACGGGCGCCTCGATGGCGTTGATCGCCAGCTCCACGTCCACTTTGGACAGCTGAATGCCGAGCACTTCGGCGGCGATCAGTCTGCAAAGAGCACGCCAATGAACGAACAGCCGAAAGAACTCACTTGAACGACAGATCGACGCTGTCGCCCGTCTTCGCGGACACGTAGTGCGAACTCATTCCGTACTGATCGGCGAAACGAGTGTGCTTGTCGATGCGAACCGTCCGCCGATGCTCCAAATCGGTCTTGTTTCCGATCAACGACAGGAAAGTGGGCTAAAGCAATGGAAGACGTGATTGGAATGAATACCTTCACTCACCTTCTCCTGCTGCTTGATTATCCGCTTCACGATGGTCACCCAATCAGTGATGCTTTCGAAACTGGTGGTGTTTGTGACGTCGTAAACGAACACCACGCAGTCCGTTCCGTAAACGTATTTGCTGAGCATGTTCGCCGAAATGCTCTGCCCTCCGACGTCCCAAATCTGAACAGAACGAACAACGATGCAACTACTCATGCATTCAACTCACTTGAAACAAAACATTGCACTGTTGAGGCAGGGAAATTCGACGAGAGAAGAAATCAACACCAAGAGTCTAAACAACCAAGCGGCCGTGTACAGTCGATGAATGAGTGGGCAATGGACTCACTTGAACGTAACGACCGCTGAAGTCCCGCTGGGCGAAGCGGGTGCACAGACTCGTTTTTCCGCACGTCCCGTCGCCCATAATCACGACTTTGATCGTCTTCTCCGGATCCTCCTCCTCCTCGTCGCCTTCGCCCGTCGTGTTCTCGCGTTGCAGCACGGCACTCATCTTCTGTGCGGTCAGACTGGTCGCGGCGGGCGGCTCGGGATCGGCGGCCGAGCGCGACGGGGACGCCCGTTCATTCTCCTCCTCCTCGTCGTCGCCCTCCGTCTCGACTGGCGCTCGTGTCGGCACTCCGGCGGCCTCCTCCTTCCGCCATTCTGCGCACCTTCGTTCGAGTCGCTAATTTGCCCGGGCGCCCTGTAATTACACAATAAAAACAAAGGTCGCCCGTGCAAATCGGAAGAGACGGGCGGATAAAAGCGGTGTCGCCTAATTATCGCCGCACAAGTCGCCGCAGGGGAACGTGAAATTTTTATGAGTGGACCCAATTTTGGACCATGAGATGAAGAACTGCCCGCTCGAGTTGCTATGACGACATCGAAGCGGAAGGCGGACGGGCGTATAAACGCGTTCTGCTTCGATGCTTCTTGCATCGTTTCGTTTAAGCGCTCCAATAATCTTTAGTCCTTGCTCTCGAACGTCCGTTGTTCATTTTGTTTCGATTAAAGATCGACGAATTGCCTTTTTCCAGTAATGCCTAACTCTTTACTCGTGTCCAGTTCAACAATTAACGCTTTAAGAAGAGACTCGTGAAAGGAGAGTCGACGCGAAAAACAACGGAGATCCCAGCAATGAACAAAACCCGTTGGATCAACAAGTAACTTTAACAACAAACAGGCCAACAAATGCATTCCTTTTACAAAGAACAACAATCACGACAAGCATCTTATTTTCAGACACCGTTCGAAGCCGCCTTGCTGCCGCCCGGCTGCTCGTCGTCGCTTTCGACCGCCGGCTCCATCGGCTGCGCGTTGACCCACTGGAAGTCGGCGTTCAGTTTGAGCCCTGAAAAAAGAGGTCCCATGTACTTAGTCGTGGAAGAGAAGAGGACTGCTTACATTTGCTTGGCGCCTTGAAGAGAAGGTCGGGCGGCTCGTAAGTGTCGGGAATTTCGAAGAAGAATTGTCCGCTGATGAACGAGAGCTTTGTGTCTAGCACGTTGCTTTTAAGCGTGATCTCGTTGTGGAAGACGAAGGCGCCCGCGGCGAACGGAAGGTCGCGGAAGCTGAAACGGGACGCACTCGACTCCATCTCCAACTCCCACCACACGGCCATCGCGTGGGCCTGCTTTTGGATGGCCGGCGGCAGAATGTTCAGCTGGACGTCCTTCTGCACAAAGCCGGAAACTGATTTCTCGTCCTAAAGAACAGATGAAGGGATCGGGTGATCATTTCTAAGACAGCGTACGCGGAAGTCAATCGCATGCAGCTCGATCGTCTCGGAGAGGACCTCGTGGGGCAGAGTGCGCAGCTCGACTCCCTCATCGTAGTTCGAGCTGAACAGATTCATGGGCGAGAGGTCGACCCCGGCGTACGTCTCCTTGGCCTTCGACTCGCGCACCAGAAAGCGCTGGTCGTGAATCTTCGGCGCGTTGATGAGCATTCCTTGCAGGACCATGCGGCAGGGAACAACGATCGGGCGGACGTCGTCGTCCGTGTAGAGATGCACGAGATTCACGACGTCTTGCAAACGGTCGTAATCCAGTTGTCCGCGCGCGTTGAACGGGAACGTCAGCACCAGATGGCAGTCGTGCATGGCTGAAAGCGAAAGGGATGAGGAGCCTCGGTGGAAGAAAAGACCGCTTACGCTCCTCTTCGTCGTCGGAGTGGAAGAAACTCTGCAGCGAGTAGCGATCCCAACGACGCACATTCCGCGGCTTCTTCAGCATCAAGCCCGTGGCGTCTAAGACCGTCGCGTTTTCGAGCAGGCCCTCCTCAGCCCAGCAGGTGAGACGATCTTCGTAGAAAGCACGCAGTTTTTTGTTGTTCATCGCCGCGAAAGGCGCGAAACGGTCGAGGCGCTCGACGTGGCTCGGGGGACGTCCGATGTTCGTCGGCTGAATGCGGATCACGTCCGCGACGGTCAATTCCGCCTCCAACACCTGGCCGGGTCGCATTTGGAGCGGCGGGTAGAACGGGAAGAGGGCTTGTTGCCAGCAGCTCTCCTCCTCCGGTCCACTGCTGATCGTGTGGCAGTCGTCCAGGTACAAACCGAAATACAAGCATTTAAGGAAGAAAAGTGAAGGATCTGCTTACTGAAACCAGCCGACCACCGCGACCGCACGACCCTCCGCGTTGGGCGTCAGTTTGATCGTCCGATCGAGCGCGCCCTGCCCGATGCTGCGAAGACACTCCAAGCTCGTGAAATCGACGGTCAGGACTTCTTGCGGCTCGCTGAGCAGACGGTAGCCGGCGGGATCGTTCTTCAGGTGCATCGCGTCGTAGGGCAGCTTGTCATGCTCGCGCGGCCCCTGCGTGTACGCTTCGGGGTGGAGGAACACGCGGTTGCTCTCGGTCTCCTCGAAGAAGTGCCCGTCGGCGATCGTCGAGGACTCGCAGATGGCGACGAAGAAGGCGGCCGAGCGCGGGATCACCAGGCAGCCGTCCGGCGCGGCGAGTCGTTCGTGCAGGTCGATGAGCGTCTCGACGATCTTCTCGCCGAAAATCGCGACGTCGATCAACTCGCTGAGGATCAGTTGGACGGGTCGCTTGTGGTGGAAGTCCTTCGAGTTGCAGAAGTGGCTGTGGACTTTCGCCTCGTTCTGCTTCACGACCCACTCGCACACTTGGGCCATGGCGGGATTCGACTCCACCGCGCTCACGATCCACTTCTCGCTGCTCTTCGCCCTGCAAAGTGGAAGAAGTTAGAAAAAAAAGGACTCAACGCCATCAACCGCTTCTCCAGCTCTTTGGCGGCGATCACGGAGAGGATGCCCGTTCCCGCTCCAACGTCGAGCACGTGGATCTTCGGGAGCTTCTTCTCGAGCAGCTCGCCGATGGCCGCGCGGATCGCTTCAGCGAACTTGAGGTTGCGGCCGCGATCGTTGAGCTGAAAACGCCAAGGTTTCTGTTCGTTCTGATTGCAAGGTCACTTGCCATCGGCCAGTGCCACTGGGCAACGAGACAAGTGCGGCAGTTGTCCATGTAGACGTTGGCCGCGATCTGTTCCCGGAGGCCACAGGCGAAATAGCGGCATTTGAGCAGCTCCATGAACCACGTGAAGCGTGTTACTAAAAGATGCAAAGAGGTTGATAAAAAGAAGCGGCTAAAGTAAACCCCTACCTTCTTTGTGGCCGCCGTAGGCGTTCGCATGGAAGAAACGGATGAGGAAGTCGTTCTTGAACAGAACGATCGCCTTGTGCGCGTACTCCTCGTTGCCGCAAAGGATGGGGTTCTCGTCGTAGTACCTATGAAGGCTTTCGAAGTACTCGCCACGGAATTCCATTCGGTCGGCCGGCTGCAGCAGAAACAGGAACTTCTGCCAGCTCTCGAGGGCGTCTTTGAAGCGACTGGACCTGCAAGCAGTCATCGAATGAGTACCGCATATCTGGAGAAGAAGAAAAACTTACTCGAAAGCTCCGCGAGCTGCTTTCAAACGCATCTCCATCGAGTCGTTTGATCCCTTCCGCCGCATCGCGCAGCTCTCGCTCGTATTCCGCCAGCTTCAGCGAGAAGTTCAGCGCCGGCTTCTCGCGAATCCGGTGGCTCATTTCGAAAGGACCCGTCCTGCAATGCGCAGAAATTAAAATAATGCAGTAAGACGCGTGCAAAGGAAAATATCTGTAATTAAAGGTAAAAAAGCGGGAAATTTGCGGTAAATCGCTACAATTGAACAAACGGAACACATGACAGCACCAGCATAGAGGCCGTGTCAAGAGTTACGCGATGCGTGAGGTCCGAAAATTCTGCACGCAAAGGTAGCGGGAAAATAATTGATACCTGTCGTGAATCAGTGCGATGAAGCCGCGAATAAACACTGCGGATCCAAACGAACGGCCATTTCGAGGCCACTTGATGCGGAACAACTCTACGCCAATTTGTCAGCCCTTAATTTCGCGGCCGGCCGTCTCATCATGCCGAAAAAGGAGCGCAGTTCGCTGGAAATGCGCATGCCGAACGAGGAGCAACGGGGCCGCCCGCAGCCGGGAAGGGTCTTCTGCGGCAAGGACGGCCGCATAGCCTCTGACATGCTTCTTCTCTTCAACAAACTAACTACTCGTTAAAAATCTTTACGAACGGCAAGTATTGGGTTTTTGGTGGTCGAAGAATTCATTTTCCTCTCCGCCCGTCCACTCGTCCATTTGCACTCGGCAATGCGTGAAGGAAAGATTAAACGTGAACGTGCGCGTGTGTTCGATTTTCGTTCGGCTCTCCGCTCCGTGAATTCGTTTGGTCAATGCGTTGAAATTCGTTCGCATTGCAGAGCCCACCGGGAGGTGATGGTCGTCGAGATTCGTCCACCGCCGATGCTCTAATCGACTTGGAATCCGTCTATTTATTTATTGGCCGTCGAAATGGAGTCCGCCGGCGGCGACAAGGCCACGACTCTCCTGCATCTGCGCAAGACGTACGCCGGCGTCTCCAAAGATGCGCAATTGGGGCCCCTCGACGAGGCGAACTTAGACAAACTGCTGCCGTTGTTCAACAAAGTACGCTCTTACTTGTTCTTCGTTCTGTTGGATTCGTCGGTTTCCAGTTGATGTCCATGTACACGCCGGACGAGTTGTGCGCCAACTTCAAGGAAGCGGCCGCCTTCTCGAACTCCATCGCCGAGTCGCTCGTCCACGAGATCCGCCGACGAGCGAACAACGAGGCGACGAACGAGGCGGCCAGCAGCGTCCACGCGTTCCTCCGCGCACACCCGCCGGATGCTCGTGGTTGGGTGCTGCTGAAGTCGCTGAACTTCCTCGTCAGCAGGTTTGCAGCCAATCGAATTCTCTTGTTTCCATTGCCCTTTCCTTCAGCAACCAACCGAAGATCTTGGAAGCGGTTTGTCGTGCCGCTCTGCCCTCCACGCTGGTCAAAGTCTTCTATCTGTTCTTCGACCTGCCGACCAACGAGGACGCGGCGGAACGCGAACATCGCGGGCGGCTCTACGATTCGGCCGTTACGGTTCGCTCGCTTCGTTAATCTTTTGTTTATTCTCGTGCTCGATTCCAGCTGATGGTCTCGCTGTGTTCTTTTGACTGCGTGGCCGCCGAGTTGATCCAAAAGGACGACTTCGTGCTGCTCTTCATTGGCGCCTCCTCCCCGTGCGCGCCCGAACATTCCATGTGGCGAGACGCGAACTTCACTTTCCTCTGCACAATCATCAACAAATCAATGAACTCGTCGGTCCTGAAGTACATCCATTCTAAGGGCTGCGTCGGCCACTACATGAAGCAACTGCGCAATCCCGAGCTCTCCGACGCCGAACTCTCCACTTTCCTCTCGAACATCGTCGATCTCCTGAAGCTTTCGGCCGAGTACACGCCGCTGCTGGTCGAGGACATGGTCAACGCCCACGGGTTCCAGTTCATCATCGAATTCTGCGAACGGTAGTCGATTCCCCTTTGAAGTTCCCGGTTTTTCATCCGTTTTGCTCACTTTAGCGCTTCCTTAGCTCATATCAAGCCGCTTCTGAGTGTTCTCGTCAGTTTGATCTCAGCCGGAAATCAAACCATTCCGCTTGCCAACCCGCAAACTCCGCTCTCCTTCTACCCCTTCCAACTGAACGCCGACTGTGCGCGCAGTTCGAAGACCATCCGCATTCCGGAGGCCTTCGAGGTGCTCGAGCGGTGTTTCTACGACGCGTCCGACGAGAAGTGCCTGCTCGTGCTGGACTGCGTGCACGAGGTGCTCAAAATGGAGACGATGAACTACTTTGTGCTGGAGAAACAATACCCGCTTTACCTTTTCGTCGAGCGGATGTCCGTCAAGTCGATCCCCGTGCAGGTGAGTTCTCTTCCGCATTTGAAGCAAAAAGACGGACGGTGGTGTTTAGAAGCGAGTGCTGAGCATCGTGGAGTTTGTCCTTCGCGAACTGAACTTCATCCCGTGCCGCGAACTCACCGTCATCAACAACCACTTGCGGCGGACGGTGAAGGAGAAGGACTTCGAGCAGATCGAGCTCTACCTGCACTTCCTGTTCGGCATCATGCCCATCAATTTGCACATCAAGGACGCCTATCGAGAGCTCCTCCATTTGGAGACCTTCCTGAACATCGTCCAGTCACACAGCGGAGGTCAGTAAAGATAGGAAAGGCGAATCGAACTTGTTCGTTTGAGACTTTGCCGACTTGAGTGAAGCGGAGAAGAACGTCGTCCAACGCTCGATGGATCTGCTGGTCGCGTCGACGAAGAACAACTCGATGAACGCGCAGTTCATCACTGAGAACCTCGAGATCCGCACCGTCAAGCAGATTCTCTCGTCCGACGACCCGCAAACCGCCGACTTCCGCTCGACGATGGAGATGCTGATCAAGAACCTGCTCTTTCTGGCCAAGAACGAGCAACTCTTCTCCTTCGCTGCTGCAGATCCTCTTCTCCGATCTGGGCAACATCGATGTGTGCACGAAGATCCTGCAGATGTTCGGCAGCATCCTGCTCGAGTCCCACAAAGTGCGCATCATGTTCCGACGGAGCGGCGGCTACATCTGCCTGATGACTCTCCTGCTTCAACTGGAGAACAGCCTGAACGTTGGGGCCGAACGTGTGCTGAGCGAACAACACAAACGAGTCCTCAGCCATGTAACCCTCATCTTCCGCGTCCTGACGTTGAGCATGCGCTACGAGCCAAGCAACGCGCGCTATTTCCTCAACGAAGTGAGTGCATTCAATTCACTCTTATTGTTTCGATTTGAGGTCAAACCCGCGATCATCGTCTCTATCCTGCGCACGATGGGCTGCTTCGGTCGACGTGAGAAGGTGGAGGTCGTGGCTCCGATTTGGAGCGAGATTTCCGTCGATCAAATCCGCCCGCAGCTCAAAATCTGCCACTCGATCTTCGAGAATCCCGAACTGTTCGTTGCCGTTTCGAATTCGTTTGCTCACTCATTCGCTCTGTGCAGGGACTTCGACTCGTGCGACGACCTGCCGCCTCGACTCTTCTGCTCGTTGTATTTGCTCCGCGTGATGTTCAACCTGGCGATGGACAATTTCGGAAAGTGAGGGAGCAACAGACGAGGGACGAGCATCAATTCTTCTTTCTGACTTGCAGACAGAACAGCGACATCCAGTGGGCGAAGGAGGAGTGGCTGAGCAGTGCGGAGAACGTGGAGATCATTCCAGTGGTGGCGTGGACCCGCTCCGTCCTCGTCCACCCCTCGCCCGTCCTCTGCATCCTCCAGCTGCTCGCTTCGGTCAGCTCGGTGGACAACGTGAACGAGGTGGCGGCGACCGTGCCCGACCGCTGGACGGCCATCGCCCAATTCTACGTGGCGCTCGTGCTGAAAGCGTTGCTGAGGTCGGAGCGCAATCAGCAAGGTGATGTGTGAGCACGACATGCCGCGGCTGGTGTTGGAAGTGGGCGAGGAGTTGTTCAAGATCGACAAACACCCACTCCTCTCGCCCTTCCACTACCTCTTCGAACGACTCGCCTGCCAATCGCTGCATCCACGCGAACTTCGCCGCTTCTTGCGTTTGGATCAACCGCTTTGTTGCACGAACCTGGACGACGAGGCCGAAGAAGGTGGCAAGTCGACGGCGGACGAGAACGACAGCGGAGGGTCGATCCCAACCCATCGGTTCGCTTTCTCTTTACTTTCTTCACTCATGTTTTCTTTGTTCAGAGTGAAAGCATTGGTCTCGATGCTCACGCCTCGCAACCACGCCCTCGTCCACCCGCCGCCGTTCGTCGACTTCGACTTGGCGGTCGAGGGTTTTGCGTGTTTGTTCGCCCCGTCGTTGGCCTCCAGTCAGACGGCTCAATCGAGCAACTCGACGAACGACCGTCTCTTCCCGCCCGTCAACGGACTCACGTACATGACGTGGTTCTACCTGGACGAATGCCCGCCCACGACCATTCCCAAACGGCCGCTCCGCGCAGCACGCACACGTGACGACCATACGCTTGCTGGCGATCGTCCGCAACTTCGACGAAATCCAAATGGACGCCCACGGCCGGACGGTGCGCGAGTCGACGAGCCTGGAGAACTACCTCACGTGCCTGTTCGTGCACTTGGACCTGGTCGGCAAGTGCGTGGTCGTGTGCACGAAGGAGCACTCGTTGGTCGACGAACTCCGCAACGACTACGCGCCGCCCGAGTTGTCCGAGAAGTGCGTCCGTTTTCCGCTCACCGACGCCCACCTGGGCATGCGCCAATGGAATCACCTGTGCATCGTGTTGAGCCGCTCGCTCCTCAAGCCCTCACAAGTCGACTTGTACATGAACGCCCGACTGATCGGCTCGCCAGAAACTCTCGTACATCCAGCCGAATGTGGGCGGTGCGCAGGCACAAATCATGGACGCCCACTCGGTCCACGCGTTGATCGGGACGCCGCCTTTCCTTCGGCGCGCGTCGAGCATTCGGTGGAGGATGTCGGGCACGTTCCTGGTCGAGGACGTCGTGAGCACCGACATCATCCGCGCCATCTACCGCCTCCATCCGCACTACGTCGGCAATTTCCAGGTAGATTCGCGCCGCTCATTACTGAAGAATGCAACTTTTTTCTTTCAGAACATCCCAGGCTCTGCGGGCGCTTTGATCGCAGAAGAGAAGATCCTGCTCTCGATCACCGCCAACTCGACCAGTGAATTGAATCTTCAAGCCCTGCGATCGATGATCCGGAAGACGGACTCCGAACTGGTCGCCACTCTGGTTCGTGATCTACACCTCATTCTCCTATTACTTCCTTGTCTTTTGCTTTCAGTTGGGCATCTCGATCAACGACAACAGCACCCCGCTGAAAGTGATGTGGAATTGTGCCGCTCACGCCATCGGGCCCGCTCGTTCGCTGGGCGCAATCATGATCGGCTATCTGGGTGAGCTTTCTGCTTGTTGATCTCACTCAACGGTTGTTTGTTTGAAGGAATGCGAACGTTTGCGCCGAGTCCCGTGAGCGCCCTTCTCGAATCCATCGGCGGCGCGGCCCCGCTGCTCGGCCTCGTCGCCATGTGCAGCGATTCACACGGCTTGTACGCCTCGCTGAAGGTGTTGGTTTCCGCGGTGCAGACGAACCGGGCGGTTGCCGAGTCGATCGAACGGAATCGCGGCTACCAAACGCTGGCCGTCCTGCTCGAGGAGAAGATGCACTTTTTCAACTCGCACATCCTCCACCTCGTCCTCGCATTGGCCGGGACGGTCGACTTGGCCAACGAGCTCACGATCATCCCCAACCAGCAGACCTTCGAGGACCTCCTTTGCGATCTCAATCTGTGGGCGGCCGCTCCAGGAGGAAGTGATGAAGCTGTTGCTCGAGCACTTCTACGAGCTGGTCATCGAGTGAGTGCTGTTCTCTTTGTTCCCCAATGAACGTTCGCTGTTTGCAGCAACAATTGCGATAATCTGGCCAAAGTGCGCGCCTCGTCGTTGCTCAACCGACTGCTCATCATGATCGTGGAGCGGCCGTCGGTGTTCGTCATCCGCAACGACATCCTTTTTCGTCTGGTCGGGGCGATCATCCAGCCGCCCTGCGACGTGGGCTCGTTTTTGCGCTTCGGTCAGGCGATCGCCGCCACTCTGCCCACCCAATCGCCGCAGTCGGCTGCCCCCAACGAGCGCCAGCAGAACCTCTCGTTCCACATTGCCGAGTTGGAGAAACTGTTGGTCAAACAGCTGGACGAGGCGGAGGCGGCCGGCGGCCAGCAGGACGGCGAGGGGATCGCCTCTTCGATCAACGCGAGCATGTACGCGGTGTACGTTCGCAATCGACTTCTGAACATCCTCTCCACAATGTTGGCCCATTCAAGCGGACAAGTGAACAACCAGTGAGCATCCCTTTGCTCTCCTTCCTCTTTCATTCATTTCTTTTTTGCAGATTGTGCGAGTGCGTGGTGAACAGCCTGGGCTTCGGCTGGCTTCTCGCGTTGTGCGGTCCCGGAGTGCACGCAGGGACGGTCTTCTTGTCGCTGCGAATCCTCCTCGCGGTCACCAAACACCCGACTTTGATGCAGCACTTCAAGGACGGCACTTCGAACGGCGGCTGGCTGCAGGAGGCGGATTCGGTGATCCGAAATCGAGCCGCCGTTCTGCTCGGCTTCAGCGTCTCCGCGCGCACCGGAGCGGTCGGCTCGCACGTCGACGTGAACCCCGAGTTGGCGAACTGCGCGGGATTCGGCGCATTGGAGCAGCTGATGGGCGCGCACGCCGACCAGCCGTTCGCTTACTTGGCGATGCTCGCGTTGCTGTTCAATCAAGCACAATGCGAATGTCCAGGTTCCCTTTCATCTATTGCTGGAGAGAATGCTCGACCGATTGTTTGCAGCCAATCGAAGAATTCAACGTCGACCTGATCTGGTCGCACGTGTTCTCGTTGAATGTGACGAGTTCCGTCTACGAGGCGATCGCAAAAGTGGACTACTGCCCGGAGGCCCTCATTCCGCTGTTCGCAATGCTTCGCGTCGGCCTCCACTACGGCGACGGAGAGGAGGGAGCAGTGGGGGAGAATCACTGGAGTCAAAACTACCCGCTGATGATCGTCCAGCTGGTCTCCTTTCTCTACCAAAACCTCGAGAACTTCATCAGCGTCTGCCATACCGACACGTTCGTGATCGTCCTCTTCACCGTCCTCGTCCCGCCCCGCCCCAACAACCCGCACGCCGCTCAGACGCCGTCCGCTTTGCGTAAGTCCAGAAAGAAGGCAGCACCCAAATGAAAGAAGGGAATTTCAGTCGGTGCAAATAACCGATGTGCTCGCAGCATCTTGGAACTCCTCTCGAACATTCTGCTCAACGACCTGTGCCTCCAACACGACGAGACGCACACCGAGTGGCTTTTCGATGGACTGGTCGAGGTTCTTGCACTCTAATCCTTCCAGCTACTCATTTCTTCGTTGTTTAGTTCCTTGACGGTGGCGGGGCGATGCACAGCTTTCAATCGTCGATCTTCACCGACCTTGTGAACATGTGCCTGGAGCGGTTCATGAGCTCGGACATGTTCTTCAGCAACTCCTCGCTGATGGTGCCCAAATCGGCGGAAGGCCAACTGAACCACTCGAGCGAGTGCACCGCTGTCAACGTCGTCCACTTCCTGTCGCGTGTGATCGACTCCGTTTGGTCGTGTCTGTACCGCGGGAATCCCGTCCGCATTCTCAAGTGCTTCCTGAAGCTGCTCGCCGAAGCGCACGTGCTGAACAAGGCGGCCGCCCAGTTGGCGTGCACGGAAGGCCACCTGACCGCCCTCTTCCGCATCGTTCCTCTACCTGCTCAGTCGACCGATCGACAACGTGGACAGTGAGTGTTTTACAATCGATCAAACACAGACGATTGCCATCTGTTGTTTGCAGCTCAAATGTCCGTCGTGGACACACTCGCCGAGATCATCCGCAATCAGCACCTCCTTCTGTCCGCCAACAGCAACAACCCGCTCTTCTACGGCGCCCTCGTCCACTTGATCTTCATGCTGAGCGAACCGCCGGACATCCAATCGCAAGCGACCAATCAGAATCTGCAGCGAGGATCCGCCCAAGTGGCCGTCTGCGCGCAGAGCGTTTGGGGGATCCTGTGGCAGCAAAAGAAGCCCCTGCTGGAGGAGATCTTCAAACGATCCATCGAACTGGACTTGTACTCCGCTCGGGCGGCCTGTGGAGAAGCGGCCAATCGCTACTGGCTCCAGTTCGTCGACATCCAAGCAGCCGGTTGGTTCAACGGTTTCTGTCGTCTCATCTATTCGAACGGATTGCAGGATCGACGTCCTCCGCCCAACCGAATCCCGCAGCCAGCCTCACGCAAAGCGCCCGGCAAGTGGGCGGCCAACTCCAGCAGCAAATCCAATCCCGGTTGAGCCGCGTCGCTCGCAGCGGACTGAAGCGACTGACGAGTCGGGCGGGTCTGGGCAACGGCAGCGGGTCTTTCGACAAAGTGTTCGTCCCCGCCCAGTTCCAATACGATCGGCTAAAGGTCGAGCCGGAGGTTAGCTCACTTTGGCTTCCTTCCAGACGGTCAATCACCCTCGTTCAGACATTCCACATGTGGATTCGCGTGCACGTGAGCCTGTTGAAGGAACTCCTACGCTCGCAGTCCCAACGCTACGTCGAATGGCACTCGCACGTGCGCAAGTGGTGCATGCAGGAGTGGCAGAACACAGAGGCCGAACTGACGCGCGAACGGGGCTTGTGGGGACCCGAACGGCGCTCTCGGCTGGACAAATTCCAACTGGACATCACCGAAGGCCCGTGCCGCGTGCGCAAGAAGATGCTGCCCGACCCGAAGTTCTACCATCGGTACCCCTACCGCCCGCACCTGGACACCGCCGAAGCGAAGCCGATGCGCGCCAAAGTGGCCATTTCGCGCGACAGCCGCGCCTACTACGAACGGAATCGAATTCGCCGGCATCACACGATGGACGAGCGGATCATCGACACGACCACCGCCGCCCCAACGGCCGCGATGGCCGCCTCGAGTGTGCAGCCGGCCAACGACGAGCAGTTCTTCGATCCGTCGGCCGAGTTGAATCTCTCGATGATCAAGCGGATGGTCCAAAAGAATCTCGTTATTCGCGATCAGGAGCGAGAGCACTCGCAGTCCACCAGCGAGCAGCTCGACGGCGAGACGGAGGCCGTCGAAGAGAAGATTTCAGAGAGCGTGGACGACGAGGCCGAAGAGATCGGCAGCCCGACTTCGTTCGCCGACGATCACGAGGGTTCGGTGGACAAAAGCGGTAACCGCGAGCTCCCTTTAAACCTTCTTACCGTTTTTTTCGTTTAGCGGAATCGACTGCCGACAGCTCGAATCAATCGAATGCCGAGGACAAACAAACGACGAGTTCGGACGCGAAAAGCGGCGAGGATGTGCGGCGATCTCCGTCGAAGCAAATGATGGGCAACGAGCCGGACAACCAGACACTCCTCCGACTGCTCGAGGACGGCGAACACTTGCACTCCATGTTCCGTTGTGCTCGGGTGCAGGGACTGGACACGGTCGAGGGCCTGCTGCTCTTCGGTCGGCATCACTTCTACGTGGTCGACGGGTTCACGCTGCTGAAGACGAAGGAGATCCGCGACCTGGACTTCTTGCCCGAGCAGTACCACGATCCGATCATTCCGTACATGGCGATGGGCTCTTCGAATCGGCCGAGCACTAGGGCCAACCGGCAATGCTCGAAGTTCGGCTACGAGGACATCCGCGAAGTGCACAAGCGGCGCTACCTGCTCCAACCGATCGCATTGGAGGTGTTCAGTGCGGACGGGAGGAACTACCTGCTCGCTTTCCCGCGGAAGATCCGCGATCGTGTGCATCAGAAGTATGTTCTGTATTTATTCTTCGCACACTTTATTCCAGAATTCTTCAGGATCGTCGCGATGAGCAAGAATTGCGCAACTGAGTCGATGAAGCTGATCAACGAGCAGCGCAAACTGATTTCGGCCGAGTCAGGCATCGGCGCGGGCATGTTCTTCGGGCAGTTCCTGCAAATCGGGCAGCAGACGATGGTCCAGCGATGGCAGCGCGGCGAGATCTCCAACTTCAACTACCTGATGTACTTGAACACGATGGCCGGCCGGACGTACAACGACCTCAGCCAGTACCCGATCTTCCCGTGGATCCTGAAGGACTACGACTCGGACGTGCTCGACCTCACCAACCCGGAGACCTTCCGCAATCTGAGCAAACCGATGGGCGCCCAAACACCCGAACGGTTGGCTCAATTCCTCAAGCGTTTCCACGAGTGGGACGATCCGACCGGCGACACGCCACCCTACATGTGAGTTCGACCCGAAGGAAGGCAGCTGTTAGCCGGTTGTTTGCAGGTACGGCACCCACTACTCCAGTGCAATGATCGTGCTCTCGTACCTGGTTCGATTGGAGCCCTTCACTCAGCAGTTTCTCAAGCTCCAAGGCGGCCATTTCGATCTGGCCGACCGGATGTTCCACTCGGTGCGCGACGCCTGGCTGTCAGCCAGCAAGAACAACATGGCCGACGTGAAGGAGTTGATCCCCGAGTTCTTCTACCTGCCCGAATTGTTCCAAAACGCGAACGCGTTCGATTTGGGCGCCAAGCAAAGCGGCGTCGTGCTGGACGACGTCGTCCTTCCGCAATGGGCGCACGGCGACTTCCACGAGTTCATTCGTTTGCATCGACAAGTGGGTTAAGATCGGGCAGCATGTGTTTGATTTGTGTGTTTGCAGGCACTGGAATGCGACTACGTCTCGGAACACTTGCACGAGTGGATCGATCTGATCTTCGGCTACAAACAAGACGGAGAGCCCGCTCGGGGCGCCTTCAACGTCTTCCATCACCTGTTCTACGAGGCGAACGTCGACTTCGACAACATCGCCGATCCGCTCACACGGAACGCGACCTTCGGCTTCATTAACAACTTCGGTCAAATTCCAACTCAACTCTTCAAGAAGCCGCATCCCCAGAAGAAGGTCTCTGCAATGGGCGCCGCTTCGGCCTCCAACGACCGGCAGCAGCAGACGGCGTTGTTGCAAACGGTGCCCGGCGTCACGTGCCCGAAACTCTTCTACCACGCGCTGGAGACGTTGCGCCCGTCGAAACGACCGGTCAAAGGTTCCTTGATGAGAAAAGAAGCGTGTTAATCGAATCGTTCAGAACTGCGAGCGGCGGTCGGCGACATCCGCGTTAACGACAAGAATCAAGTGATCGTGCTGGAGCAGAACAAGATCCTCATTCCACCGACCACTTTCGTTTCGTGGGGCTACTACGATCGGTCCGTCCGGCATGGGCCACGTGGGCAACGACAAGGTGACTCGAGCATTGCGTGTGCGCCCACTTGAACCTCTTTCTTGCAGTCGGTGTGCATTTTCGAGACGAACGACGTCTATCAGATCACGTGCATGGCGGCGACGGACAGTCGGCAGATCTTCGCCGGCCTCAGCACGGGCAGCATCCTCGTGTGGACGTTGGAGACGAACGGACGTCGCAGCGGGTCCACTCGATCCGGCGGCCATTCCGGAGCGCCCACGAGCACGCTGGCGGCCGCTGCGGCTGGCGCGACAAGCGTCTCCGTGGCGGGCGTGATCAGCGAGCACGGCGCGAGCGGAGGCGGCGGAACGGGTGCGAACGCCGCAGCCGGCGGGACTTCCGGCCGACAAACGCCGATGGTCCGCGCGAAGAAGGTCCTCGCCGCGCACACGGACGGAGTGACCGCCCTGGCCATCTGCGCGGCCCACAATTTCATCGTGAGCGCCTCTCGCGATCACACCGCCGTCGTTTGGCACTTGACTCAACTCACGTACATCCGCCAACTGCTCGGCCATTCGGCCGCTGTGTCGGCGGTTGCCGCGAATGAAGCGACGGTAGCATCATTTCTTCCATCCATTCGTTCAATACTTGCTTGTTGTAGGGCGACATCGCGACCGCCTCGGGCTCCTTCCTGTTCTTGTGGACGCTGAACGGTGATCAGCTCGCTCGAATCAACACTGCGGAGGCGGGATTGTTTTCGAACAGCTCGAGCCTCATCTTGTGCTTGACTTTCTCGACGGTAATTCCTGCGTTCAGTGAAGATTGACTTGATCGAGTGGGTGTTTAGTTAAACGGTTGGGACGCGAAGAACGTGATCATGTGCGGAACGAAAGACGGACTGGTCAAGTTCTACTCCGTCGACTACAAGAAGGGGGCGGCCGCTTCGGAGTCCACGAGCAGCACCACGAATCCGAAGACCGCCGCCACCGACCACAAGGCGCTCAAGGAGCACTTCCTGAAACGACAACGACGAATCCACTCGCATGGCGCTCGGCTATCGTCGCGCGACATCTCCGAAGATTCGCAGGTTCGTTTTGGTTCTTTTAATTGAAATAAACGTCTTATTTGAAGGCCTCTTCTCCCACTCACACGACTTCGAGTGCAGCCGACGACGAGCGAACGGGCGGTGAGCAAACGGCCCAGCAGTCGGACGAATCGAAAGCTGCGAGTTGGAATCGCTGCTGCAAACTGCGGCGCGTCCTCACCGAACACACGGCCTACAGCACGCACGACAACCAACGGCCGGCTCCGATCACGGCGATCTCGCCCTCGTGGGACCACCGGAACGTGTACGTGGGCGACGGCGGCCGGCCGCGTGTGGATGTGGAGCATGAACGAAGGCGGCAACTTCCACGAACTTCAGAACTCCGCAAGCAACTCCAGCGGTGGATGTAAGTGAAAGGCGGAGAAACACGGCGTACTCTTGCAAAATTTCCCTCCTCCCAATGAAAACTTTAGCCTTCGACCCAAAACGCGCGTCCATGAGCTTCGTGCCGAGCGAGGCCACGGAGCGCGAGGGTTGCGTCGACTTGTCGACGGCCGTTCGCCGGCTCCAGCACCACGAAAGCCGTCGCGGCGTCGAGCGGCGGCGTCGCGCAGTCGCGTTTCGATTGCAAAAACTGCGGCCAGTGGTGCTGCGAAAGGCAAGCGGAAAGCACACGCGTTTCGTGAATGTTCGCATCGTTTTGTCCCCGTTGTGGAAGCACGCAGTTGAAAGTGAAAGGGAATGTTGTGCATTGTAGGCTTGTTGCTCCACGCGCGAAAGAGCGTGAAAAAGATGGGGGTTAATGGAACTTGTGTTCATTGCGCTCCTAAACTCTTCTCCCTTCTGTCGCCTTTGTCGTGAGTGGATGTGATCACTTGCCGTCACGCAAACAAAAGCGAATATCGCTTTCCGTAAAAGCAGCAAAGTGGTGTTGTCCTGCAAACACTACACAACGACTCACCACCTCGTTTCTTTTTAGCTGCATCAGCGAAGAAGTGAACGCAAAGATTTCGATGCGTCGAATCCAAGTGTGCAAGGGCTGCTCGAACCAACTGGCGCAACGACGTGCACATCGGAACTCCACCCTTTGATCAACGGAAGTCTTCAAGAATTCATTCCATTTCCTCTAGTCTTCTCTCCCAAATCTCCAGTCAACAAAGTTTTATCCTTTCACTTCGTTTCCTTCCCGCATTCTCCCGTATTCGATCAATCGCTTGAATAGTCACCACAAACTTCTAGTCACCTGGCCGCATATTCCACTTTCAAAAAGTATTAATAGTTCTTCTGCTTGCATTTATCCTCCGTCACAATTCGCTTTATGCCCACTTTGCCTTCCCGGTCTTCTCTTTCTTGTTCTATTTATTTCTTGTCAAATTTGCTAGTAAATTATTTTATTCTACGCACTCCGGGAAGGTGTTTGTGTTGCAATCAGATGGTTCAACCACCAATCGGAGGGCAACACAACTCATGATCGGAAGTTTGATAAAAACGGAGAGCGAGAAGCCAATTGCGTCAAAGGAGTTCCGATTATGCAAATCGTGCGCGATAGCACACGACAATCGATGGACGGGAGTTGCGGACGGCAACAGACCGGCGACGAAGGGATGTCTGCTTTGCATTTTGATTGTGAGTGAACATTTTGCGTCATCAGGCCGGGCGACCTGATTGCGAGTCGACGACAATCAACGGCGGATAGGCGGAACATTCGTGCAACTCCCAGTGTTTCCCCAGTAAAAGGGAGACCACCGCTTCCGTTCGCTTCGACCGCCGAGCACAAAATCTTGGCGCAAAAGTGAAAACAGGGGGGTCGGCGGCCGGCGGCTCGTTTTCGATTGGGCAGCGTAATCGAGCGGCGGTTTCCAGTCGACGGACCGTGGAGGGCCGCGTGAAAACCGCGAAAGGAAAACGGGAGCATCAAACCGGGGGGCTCGTCGGGCGGCAACAGTTTTGAACGAGCGGTTTTATCTTTTGGTCTTTTCGTCGCCTTTTGCTCGGGCTTTTACCGCTTCCATTACACACCATCACCCACGCGATCAAAACCGCCGGCCAATAGCTGCATCTAGTGATTTTGTTTGATCCCTTCGTTAGCCATAAATTAGATCAATTGAGCTTGTTTACGTACCGTGTTTATCAAATTGCCTTGCGGGCATTTGATAAGACTTTGCATTGTTTCCCGCGGCTACTGCACGCGCACCTTTTCGAATTCGTGGCCCTGATTGTCTTCTTGCAACCCCAACCCTCAATCGGCAGACTTCTTTCTAGTGCGCGAAGATGACCGCCGAGGTCTGCTGAATCTCCTTTACGATCATCGTCGGCCAGAACTTCTGGCCACCCCCGCAGTCATCATTCCGCCCACAAGAGCCCCGCAAGGGATGAAGAAGGACCTGATCCTTGTGTTGACTATCGAGGCGGTGGTCATCGGCGTCGTGCTTGGGTTCATTATTCGACCCTTCAATCCGAGGTGACTCGAGAGCAGCAAGGTAGAACTGTGATGTTTGCAGCAACGATGCGATCAGTTTGATTGGATTTCCCGGCGAAATTTTCATGCAGATCGTTGAAATGATGATTCTGCCGCTGATCATTAGTTCCGTGATTTCTGGTCGGTTTCTTTGGTCCCCTTCTTCGATCAACCGCTTGCTCGCTTGCAGCGTTGGCTCAAATCCGGCCGGGGCATGCGGGGCGGATCGGGATGCTCACTGTCCTCTACTACATGACAACAACTTTCCTGTCCACGTTTGTAAGTGCTCACTCCTTTTATTCCCCTCAACTTTTACGCTTAGCTAGACAGGAATCATTTTGGTCTCTTCCATCCACCCCGGAGATCCGCACTTGACCAAAAGTCTGGGCGAGGGAACGCTCGACGACACTGCGCTCTCCACTCTTGACACGTTCTTGGATCAAATTCGGTATGCAGCTTCAGCAATGGGTGAATAGTCGAATGTGTGCGTCATTTTCAGCAATATGTTCCCCGAAAACATCGTCCAGGCCACCTTCCAGCAAGTGCAAACTGACTACGTGCCCGTGAAGCCGCGCGTTCGCATCAACAACTCGAGTTCGCTGGTCGTCATTTCGAACGGCACCCAACAGCAGCTGATGAAACGAGTGCTCACCTACACGAACGAAGTGAATGTGTTGGGTATGAACAGAAGAAAGGAGGAACGAGTGCCCACGCGTCTTTCAGGGTTGATCGTCTTCTGCACGGGCTTCGGCATGATTTTGAGTATTTTGGGCGAGCAGGCACGTTTGATGATCAATTTCTTTATTGTTCTGGACGCGGTGATCATGCGCTGGATCACGGCCTTGATGTGGTGAGAAATCAATAGGCATTTTCGTGCTACTCACCGCACGTTCAGGTGCTATCCAATCGGAATTCTTTCACTTGTTTGCAAGAACATCGTCGACATTGACAATTTAACGGAGACGGCGCAGGCCTTGGCGATGGTAACCGGATGAAGTGAGGGCAGTGAACATTCGATCGAGTTTAGTACGTGGTGACGGTCATTTGCGGCCTGATGATCCACTCGCTGCTCACTCTCCCGCTCCTCTACTACATGTTCACTAGAGGACAATCCGTTCAACTTCATGACCGGAATGCTGCAAGCGGTTGCCACAGCGTTCGGAACCGCATCGAGGTGAGGGATTTGAGTCATGCACTTCAGTTATTCGCATGCTTCAGCGGTGCAACACTCCCGGTCACGTTCCGTTCGCTGGAGGACAACTTGAAGATAGACAGACGGGTCACGCGTTTCGTTCTCCCGCTTGGCGCCACAATCACGATGGTTTGCTTGCTTTATGAAGCCTTGTGCTAAAAGAGGCGATTTAGGACGGGACCGCTCCTCTACGAAGCCGTGGCGGTAATCTTCATCGCCCAACTGAACAACGTGCAGTTGACTCTGCTGGAGTTACTAACAATTAGGCAAGGAAATTAATTGAAAGCAGACAATTGAACCATTGGACTTTTGATTCGTTTAGCTTCACAACCACGGTGGCTTCAATCGGTTCGGGATCGGTGCCGGCGGGTTTGGACACGATCATAATCGTGCTAACGACCGTCGGGCTTCCCGCCAAAGACCTTAGCCTGTTGTTGACCGTGGACTGGCTACTGTAAGTCGAACGGGAACGAGGGGATTAGTCCCAAGGGCACAGACAATAAGCTCGGCGCTTTCCAGTGATCGCATTCGAACGAGCGTGAACGTGCTGGGCGACGGCTTCGGCTGCGGAATCATCTACCACATGACTCAGAAGAAATTAGCGGAAGCCGACAACGACGATTTAATCCGCCAATTGAAATTGGACATCAGTTCGTTCTGCGTTCTCGCGTTCCGTTCCGAACACAAACAACGCGATTTAGAAGCCCTGAATGCGGGACTGCCGGAAGTCGTGACGCCCGGCCTCGTGGTGCCCCAACGGACGATCGTGAAGCAAAATCGGCGCTACGAGGCCGCTCACACCGCGCCGCCCACCTTCGACGCGTCCGGTTCGATCGCCCTCACCGGTCCCCAACAGCCGCCGTCCGTCGTTGACCTCGCGCTACTCCGACGAGCGCCGCTCGTTGCTGGACGGCAGCATGGAGTTTACGGTTTGAACACCCATGAGATTTCCCTTCGCCTCTTCGAACACTGCTGCTTCTTGTAATTCGAGCTTGTTGTGCCTGTTGTTTGAAATAAAGGTCTTTGATTCGAGTACAAACATCAACAACAAGGAAATGAAAGTGCAAGGGAATGAAGAGATCAAATGACGTCGATGAGACCGTTTTTGTAACCCGTGTAGATGCCCGGCGGGTGGGCGACGCCCGGACGGCGACCGGCTCTTTCGACAGGCCGACCGCGGAGTTGCCGATGATGTGCGGAGAGACGGCTTCTTGGTCGCCGAGCACCGGGAACTCGGACGAGGAGGGAGTGTCGGGCACGCGGTCGGTCAGGTGGTTCTGATCGGTGCCCTTGCCAAGAACCCAAAAGGTCTCCATCATGCCTGGAAGAACGAGTGGTTACTCGCAATAGCCTTGTCTAATTCGTGCCTTTTCCTTTGATCAGAATCTCGCCTCTTGACTCGGTCACGAATCCCGCATTCGCTTCCATCAGGTAGTGGTTGGCGGCCGAAGAAATGTGGATTTTGCCCGCTGCAAACAACCAAACGATGTGTGAGCATTAAAATTAGAGGCTTGACTCACGCTTCCCGTTCGATTCCATACGACTGGCCGTGTTCACCGTGTCGCCGAAGAGGCAGTAGCGGGGCATCGTTGTGCCGACGACTCCCGCAACACACGGCCCGGAATGAAAGCCCACACGAATGTTGATGCGATATTGTGGCAAGTGGTCGATGCGGAACGTCAGAAGACTCTTGATAAACTCCATGGCAAGGTTGGCGATCTCCACCACGTGCTTGTTACCGTTGCGTCGGGGAAGACCTAAAACAGTAAAATTCACAATCTCCTGCGCAAGATCGAAATTTTTCTTAACTGACGTCACGAAATAACCGTCCCCTATTGTTTCAACCTAAACGTTTAGTTGTTATTAAAATGTCCAAAATCCTTGAAAGAAACCTTGTAGGCGTCGCACTGATCGATTATCGAGTCGAAATTCGTGCACAGGTCGTTCAGCAGTTGCACAACCTAACGAGAGCAATCAGTTGGTGTCCACTCGAAGAAGAGAACTCACTTGAAGCGGCGAACACAAAGCGGCGAGGTTTGTAAATGAGCACACGTCGGAAAAAAAAACCGTAACAAGGTCGAAGCTCTCCGGCTCGACCGACTGCCCAAGTTTCAGCCGATCGGCCACCTGTTGGGGCAGCAGACGATAGAGCAGAATGTCCGACTTCTTCTGCTCTTCGCGCAACTCGCGAGTTCGCTGTTCCACTTCGTGCTCCAACGAAGAGGCGTATTGTTCCAACATCGCGAACACGTAATCCATCAGATTCTGTCGGCTAAAGAACAAATCGGTAAGCATTCGAGTGACTCCAATCGAAAGGAACAAACCCGTTCTTGAGCAGTTGCTTCAGCAGGTTCCGCACGTTCTCCATCGATGGCCGGTGGTCGGGGTTCTCGCCCCAGCAATCATTCACGAGATTGATCTGCAGCAAGCGATTACAGTCGATGTTTTCAGAGGGGTGCATTGCACTTACGATGTTATGGCTGATGTCATCTGGGGGGTGAAAGGACGGCCGGTAGGGATTCTCGCCGCCTCGTTTTAATCGGTAGATTATCTCTGCAACGAAAGGGAACGGTCAGAAGTCCACCCTTCAGCGATGTTCGAGGGCTTCTCCCCAGACGAGCCGCTTATTCGTCATGCAGAGTGCAAACGCCGAAGACAAAGAACTGCTTACCGTCCACCTCTTCCTCCGAGTTCGCCCCGTCCCACGCGCACTCCCGATTGAGCAGCTCGGAGCAGATAATCGCGAAACTGTAGACGTCGCCCGCCTGCGTGCCATGACGGTTGTCCGTTCGAATCAACTCGGGCGCCGTCCACAACAGGTCCTTCCGCCGGACCGGCTGCTTCTCGCGGATTGGGCCCAGCCCGAAGTTGCTGATCTTCACCTGCCATCGGTCGTTGATCAAGCAGCAGTCCGAAGAGAGGGCGCCGTGCACTTCGATGTACGAATTGTGGATTGCGAGAAGGCCAGGCTATTCGAGATGTCCCTCATCAAAGCGAACATCACAAATTGATCGCGAATGTAAGACTTCCTTTAGCAGCACATCCTGAAACAATGAAGCGTTAACAAGAGCTCATTCGTCTTTCGTTACCTGCAAAGAGCCTCGCTGACAATATTTCCAAAGCGAGTAGACGATGTCGGGGCCGTCCAGACACAAACCGAGGAAGCGGTTCGCGTTGTCGTGATCGAAGTTGCGCAGCTGCCGGATGAGGTTGATGTCCGACTTCTTGAGCTTGACGCGAGTCGGGTGCTTGTTCGCGTAGACGATATTCCGCTTGTAGGTGAAGAACGAGTGGTTGTCGGTCTCGGAGAAGCTTTCGAAGTCCGTCTTCGATCCGCCGCTGGTCGTGCTCTGCACGCTCCGCATGCTCTTCACGGTCTCGCGTTCGCTCTCGACTTTGGTCAGCGCCAAGAAGGGGACCTCCCACTCCAGTTTGGAGGCGTTCTGATACTTCATGCGTTCTCTGTAAACATTTGGGATTACTCGGCTACCTGGATTTAGAGCTTACCGAATGAAATAGGCGGCCATCAGGGCGCTGATCACAAGGAGAATCGTGACGCTGCCCGCAACGATGCCGACGATCGAGCCCGTGCTCAGCGGGCACTCCTTTCCGCTGTAGCCGCACTCGGGATGCCCCAACGGGCGATCGCCGCCCCGCAAAGCCCACATTTCGTCCTGCTCGTTGCTGTAGAGCGGAGTGAACGTCTGCAAGCATTCCATTCATTCTCTTCCACCAATCAGTCGCCACTCACCACGTTGTTGGTGCCGAGGACGGTGATCAAAGCGAAAGCAGGTGGGCGTGTTGTTCGCACTCAAGCCCGTGATCGAGAACATCGGCGAGCGGGTGCCATTCTTTGTCGGTGATCACCTGGCCGGTCATTCCTTCGAACTGCCGGATCATGCTGTTGGAGATGAGCGTTCCGTTGAGGATGTCGTTCACGTTCCCCGTCTTCATCGTCGTGTTCAAGGCGAGCGCGTAGAGGTACATCGCATCGTACAGCGAACGGGAGTAAACCGAGGTCTAAACAAGGCTTGATGGATCTTCCATTCGTTTGCTCGAACGAACCTCGTTGTAGCCGCCCATGCACGCGGCATCACAGTAGAAGGGATACTTCGTTGAAATGCGAGGCCATCTGCCGGTCGAACTCCTCGATCGTTTGCTTCGTCGTGGAGCCCATGCCGAACAGAAGCGACCGTTGGGCGACGACCAGCGCGTCGTCGTCCCTGCCATCCGAAAAGTTGCCCGTCGCTCGCCAGAACTGCGTGTAGAGAGAGGTTTCGTTTTCTGAACATCCCAATTGAACTGATCGTCTTCAAACGAATGAACGAACCCTTGACGAGAGTTCCTTGACTGTTCAACGAAATGAAGACGTAGACGTACTCGTCGGTGGCCATGTTCGAGTCGTAGGCCGCGAGCAGGAAGTCGCGCATGTTGTTGTTGTTGTCCAGGCACACAACAAGAACTGAACACAAGCAGAAGGTTGATGGCAATCGATTGGGTAACCAACCTCGAGCTGCTTGATTCACCGATTTGAGGACCGACATGAAGGCGGCCGTCGTGTTCCCGACTGCTCGCTTGTACGAAATGTAAACTTGCGCCGTCTCGTCTTCCAACGCGTCCTGCAAGTGGTTGGAATTGACTGAGGATTGAAAGACGGCACTCACTTCGATTCCTTGCTGAACGAAGTCGCACATCCTCGTCGCTCGATCGTAGGAATAAATGAGGGCAAAACTCGACCACTCGTATTTCTCCATCATGCTGCGGATTCCTCGCCCGATCTGGCCCGTGTTCACCGTCACGCTCATCACGGTCGGGAAGCGTTGCGTGCTCGAAAGCTCCGACGGGAAAGGCGGACCCCAAAGGATGAGCGGCACGTTGTTGTACGACGAGACGGCGGCAGCGACCGTTGCACCTGAACAGAGAACACGTTAATCCTCTTTCTTTCCCCGCCTTCTCACTCACTCGACGGACAAGCCGGTCCCAGGATGACGTTCACTTGGTCGACTTCAATCAAACGATTCGTGTAGCCAGCAGCGGAAGCGTCTTGACAGTTGTCCATGTACCAGTAGAAGGAGAAGTTGACGTTCGGAGTCAATAAGCTGGACGAGATCTTCTGCAGGGCCAACGTGATTGCGGGCGCGCTCTGCCCGAAACCCATCAACGAGCGGACGAAACGACTGTTGTTGGCGAACAGCAAGCCCACTCGAATTTGGATCTAAACGAATACCGCAGGTGTTTACTTGTTCTGATTGGAAAGCGCTACCTGTCCGTTGATTGAAGAAGGCGGGAGTGTTCTGCCCACTCTTGGAATCACAGTCGTTGTCGTGATGTGCGGGACTCCATTGGGAACGCCGAATGGATTGCTGGAGTTCGCTCCGAGCGGAGGAAGGACATTCGGTTGCAGGGGGTTTTGAGTTGTGAACGACGACGAGAAAGTTGTGTTTGTGACCGAAGGGAAAAGAAGTGGAATTGAGTTGAACTCCACTCGTCGTCGTAGCGAAGACGAGCGGTGAGGGAGTTGTGGCGTTGAGTGATTGTGCGAGAACCGACTAAAGACAAGACAGGATGAAAAGTGAAAGCAAAACTCGTACACTTACAGTGGAACAACAAAACAAAACGGAAAGAACCAGCGATCGGAACGATTTCTTCATCATTCCCGCTCGATCGAAGAAGAGAAGACTGTTGGGTAGACGAGAAGAAGGCCAACCGGTGCACCGCGAGCGAACGACGACCGCTCGTTGCTCTCGAACACCAATGGCCGGCAATCGGAGAACGGGCGGACGGCTCTCGAACTGTCGGATGAAACGAAGACCACCGAGTTGCTTTTTGTTCAAAAATCGCCCCCTCGAGCCGCCATCATGGCCGGAAAGGAGGAGAGAAGGCGGAGTGAGGCCCTGCAAGGCGGCCCTGTTTTTCTCGTGATTTCACCACTCGCTCCCTCCCGCCGACTGCCGGAGCGGATTACAGGGAAAATCGAAGGGAAGGAAACCCAACGGTGTGCCGAGAGCGCCTCTTCTTGCAGTGAACCTCAACAGATGTTTGACTTCGAACTCGCCCCGTCTACCAGTCGGGAATGTTCTGCCGAGTGAACCTGCGGGGCTGCCGGTCGGCCGTCGACCCGCTCCGGCGCGAAGCCCCGCCGTCCTCGCCCGCCGATGGCCACTAATCAACATTCGGGGCCGCGTGAACTACAGAGTTTCTCCGGCGATAAACAACTCGTGGCCTTGAGATCTTCGAGAAGTGAAGAGCTGCAGTTATTTCGGAGCTCACATCGATTGCAGTTCATCAAACAACCAGTTTTTCTTCCATGTCGAGGCGGTTCTTTTGTTCAAGTAGAGATCATTTGACAGTGTTCAAGAAGACTGTATGCTGCAGCTTATCCGTCTTGTACACGCCCGTGTGGGTGGAGGAAGCCGTAAGAAGTCGGCCGCAAATGGATGTGCACGATCCAAACAAAGCCCTTTATACCACCGTTGTATCTTTGGTCTGCACTCGCGCTTGGCAATCAACAGAAAACACGGAGTTGTTTGTCAAAACATTTGTGTCGTGTTCATCCTGACCGGTCAGTGCCAAACGTTCGCCGCTTTCCTATACGCCAATACGACGACCAATGGATTGATTCACACAAAAAGATTGCACTGTCGGCCATCAAGCTGGACAACCTGGGCACGAGCTGGAAGGAGTACCAGGCGACGAACGGCTCGCTGGACCTGGCCGCCACGTGATCGCCGACGGACGCGTGGGAAAGCGGATGTCCAAATTGCCAAAGTCTTCTTCTTTCGTCGGTAATCTCAGCGCGATCGATTCCTCTCGTCTTGTTACTTGTGATGTGTTATTTGGTCGAATAAATGGACAAAGCGGCTCGACAATCCCGGAAGACGTGGGAGAAAGGAAAGAAAACTCCAATCGACTTTTCGGAGAGCGGGCGGGCGGCGGACGCACACTTCCAGAGAATTCGACCGATCGCTGCGGGACCTCCGAGCAGAAACGAGCTGGGGGCTCGAGGCGCTGAACGCGCTCATTCTCTTCGGTCGTCCGCCCCGCTGGCGGTCGGCGGCAATGCCGCCTCTTCTAAACGGGTCCTCTTCGTCCGCACTTCTTGCGAACTCTGTGATTCCCCGCGGGATCATGACGAACGAGGCCCGCTACAAAATGAAGTCGACCGTTCGATCCGCCCGCTCACTGACCGCCGCCACGCACTGGACGACGGCGGCCAGCAGAAGAAATCAGGTTCGTCCCCGCCCTCCTTCTATTCTGATCACCCCCACCTCCTACTTCAGATGGCGCATGGGACGCCGAACAAACGCCTGCACCAAGAAACAGGCGACATTGGAGCGGCCCGTCGATGCGAGTAGGACGCGAAGAAGTCGGTGCGGAAAGTCCTCTCGTAATCCCACTCCTTCTTTCTCGCTCAGGGCGTCCGCTTTCCACTGGTCGCCGAACCCACCGCTGCATCACGGGCATCGGAAGGACCGCTCGTTGCGCGGGGAACGTCAACGTCAAGCTGCGTCGAAGGAGCCGCCTGCAGGTTCGTTCTTCCCCTCTGCTCCCACTCATCCCTTCTTCGTCCAAAGCAGCGACGAATGTGCTCGGAGGGCGCAAAGGCGGTCTGCCGCTTCTCCGGGATGAATGTGAGAAGCTGCAGCGGGAGTGCGCAAGACGACCGGAACAGCGGTCAAAAGAAAAGGTCGTTCCTCCTGCTCCGTTCTGTTCACATTCGCTCGTTTTCAGGTCTTCCGTTTGTTGCGTTCAGTTGGCGCAAAGACCTGCGAATCAGTACCGATTCTACGATCAAGGGCTGCCAACGGGAGCGAAGTGTAAGTCTACGTCGGAGTTTCTCCCACTCGCTGATCTCCAAGGTTTCAGCCACCTCCTGGACTGAACGATGGCGACTACACTGCGTCCCTCGGCCTGCGGAACAAACAGGATGACGGCCGCTCGAAGGGCGTGGTTCGTGTCCGTCATTGCTCCTGCTCTCATCCCCTGTTCAGATCACTGCCGAACGGACGCCGACCACACCGCTGCATCCGCCGGAGGTTTGTTCCGTTGGCCCTTTTCCCTTCATTCCCGTCCGAATTTCAGGGCACTGCCGCTTGCGTCCGCCATTTCCGCTAATCTCCGGCGGCTTTCTGCTGATTCGTGCGGAGTTGCAGGCCCGCATCCTGCAAGCAAAGGTTGTCCTTTTATCATAATTTTGTTCGCTGAATAAATTCGGTACTTCAACCCGGTCGCTTGCAAAAGAGCGTTGATGCGGAGATGTAGAAGGGACGGGTGGAGAAAAACGGTCAAGTGGAGGATAAACGACCGAGAATCAGGTGCCCGGAAGGAGGATGACAAACGAATCAAACCTTCTTTTGTCGAGTTCGCATTTGGTGCCAGTCCTTTGTTCACTCGCAGCTAACAAACGGTTCTTTTCATCTCTGCGGAAGGCACGAGCGAGAAGCAATCCACGAGTGGACGGGAAGGGGCTTTCGGCCGTCCTCTCTCGCCCCACGATCTCGCCAACCAATGCATCGGTCGGTCGGAACCAAGCGCCACCTCCGAACGTTGATCCAACAACCCCACGGGAAAGGCGCCCCGATCGCGGGAAATCGATAGCCGCAGACTGCCCACCCGCCCAATTCGGCGGCCGTCGACCGTCGATCCCGCTCTCCTTTTTTCTACCTGCTCTCTTGTTCCGCCCAGAAGATGGAAGAAGTGGACGTGGAGCGGTGGCCGCGGGTCGAACCGAACGAGCGGCCGATCTCTCTGCGGCCGCTGCACGCCCTCCCGTCGGACTGGGGCGCCGACTGCCGCCAATTCGTGGACAAGCGGCTGTTCTTCCTGCCCGGCGAGCACGAGCGGCTGGACGACCTCCTGCGGCAGATGGACGACGGGCGGCGGCGGGCGTTCGCCTCGCGGTCGGGCGGGCACTCCGGGGCGGTCGTCCGGCTGATGCGCAAGTGAGTGGACTGCCCGCTGGATCGTCCCCGCACATTCACTGTTTGCAGCTACTTCAACGCCTTCTCGGCCCTCAGCGCCCGCCTGCCGATCAACGAGGCGAACTGCCGCCTCGACTTCGCGTGGGACTTCTCCGCCCTCGCCCGTCAAGTGGAGCTGCAGATCGGTACGAACAACCCGCTACTTTCTTTCATTTTCCTCTCCGTTCAGCTCGACACAACGCGGAGTTCGAGCGGGCGTGCGTCTTGTACACGATCGCCGCCTACCAGTCGCTGCAGGCGGCGAAGATCCGAGTGGCGGACGTCCGGTCGCTGCGGCGTCGCGCCCTGCTGCTCAAGGAGGCCGCCGAGCTGCTCCAGTCGGCGAAGGGCGTGATGGAGGCGGCGGGACACGTGGACTGGCCGCCCTGCTTCAACGCCCACGTCCTTGACGCGCTCAGCTGGACGATGGGCGCCGAGGCGTTCGGCTGCCTGTTCGAGCGGAACTGGAAGACGGGTGAGTGCGGGCGGTGGGCGGTTTCCATCCTCTTCGTTCAGACGACTCGACGACGGAGAAGCGACTGACGGCCGCGAGCCAGGCGTACGTCGCCTACCGCATGGCCGGAGTGAAGCTGCGAGAGGCCTAGGCGAACGGCGTGATCGAGAAGGCGGGTCGCCCGTCCTCCCACTCCACTCGACCGCCTTCTTCAGGAGCTGCTCGTGCAAACGGCGGCCAAACATCGCTACTTCCTCGCCCGCCACTTCCTCGAGGCGCTCCAGACGACCGCCGCCTCGGACGCCAACTTTCAGTCGATCCTCTGCTTCGGCGGGGGGTGCGTGCGGCTCGCAAAGAAGGCGGACGAGTTGGTGCCCGGCGCCTTCTCCGACTTCCACGGCCACGTACAGCGGCAGTTGGCGCACCTCAAGCGGTCCTTCGAGAAGCAGGTGGGCACTCGGTGAGCACTTCCGCCTTCACCTCCCCGTCTCGCAGTTCAAACCGCCGCCGGAGGGCGCGCGGCGGGAGCAGATCGCCGCCGAGCCCGCGCCGGCGCACGTGGACGTCGCGGCGGCCGCCCTCCCGCTCGACGGGGACGCCGGCGACCCGTTCGAGTTCGTGGGCGACTGGCGGACGCGCGCGGCCATCCGCCCCCTCCGTGCGGCCGTCGAGGCAGACCTCCGGCTGCAGGTCGGCCGGCTGGAGAAGACCGTCTACGCCCTCTACAGGTCCGTCATCCCCACCTTCCCTCCACAACGAGTGCTTGCAGCGACGTGGCCATCTACGCGCTGTTCGCCGAGGATCTCCGCGAGAAGACGCACGTGCCGCCCTCCCTCGAGCGGCTCCGCGAGCGGCTGGTGCGGAACGGCGGCCCCGCGGCTTTTGCGGACCGCGCGAAGAGATTCGAAGAGGAGCACACGACGACGAAGCAGGCCGTCGACTACGTGAGTTCCTTCCCAGCATTTAAACGGACTCCGCTTCCGATCCTTCCAGTTCGTTCACAAGCTGGAGGAAGCGGCGGCAGCCGGCGGACGTCCCGCACCGCCGATCGTCCAAAAGAAGCTCCGAAAGATGCGGAAGATGGTGCAGGAGACGGGCAAGTGGAACGGCGAGCTCCGTGCGCGTGTCCAAGCGGTGATGGGCGGACTGGAGGTGCTCGGGCGGAGCAAGGAGGTTCGTTTCGCCCCACTCAATCCACCTCCCCGCTTCCAGGAGCTCGCCGCCGTCATTCCGGAGTGGCAGGAGGACGTGCGGGCGGCCCTCTCGGAGGGCGACGTCCACGAGCTGCGCGACCAGGTGGTGGCCGCCAATCGGGTGATCGACAAAGCGGACCGACTGATTGACGGCTCAAAGGAGGTGCGTTCGTGCAAGACACACGCCTCATTCTTCCGTTCGCTCCTGTAGGTCTTCCGGACGGACGAGCGGGCGGAGTTCCCGACCTTCGACGAGTGGGAGGCGGCCGTCCAGCGGCAACACGCGGCGGCGGCGGTCTCCACGACGGCCGTCAAGCAGCAGCTGGCGGCGGCCGCCGAAGTCCGCCCGCAGTTCGCCGCGACGGTCGAGCGACTAGCGGCCGCGGGCTTCCGGCTGGACGTCTCCGACCGGCACGCGCAGCTCGCCGGCCTCGCCCACGCCTTTGTCGGCGCCTCCCAGCTGCAGCGGGCGTTGGACGAGGGCTTCCGCGTGAGTTTCGCCTTCCGCCCGTCCATCCACTTCTTTCTGCAGGTCCTCGAGCAGATCGCCGCGTCCATCCGCTCGATCAACCCGGTCGTGTTCGTCGAAGCCGAGGAGGCCGAGGAGGTCGTCCGCTCGCACGGATAACCGAATGACCCGATGCTCGAGTTAAAGCCGAAATTCTTTGTTGTTGTGTTGTTGACCCCGTTTGGGTTGTCTGTTGGTTGTTGCGCGATAAATTTTGATGTTTTCTGTCGGTCGGGTGCCCCTTCACAACAGACGGCTATCTGAAGCGCCGTGTTGGAGGGGCCGGCAAAAAGGAGAATAGACGACGGACGGGCGATTCGCATAGTCGCGGGCGAGTTCGAAGGCTCGACGAGCAGCGAGAGGAACGGCTCCCGCGAGCACTCGGGCGGGATGCACTCACCAATCGCTTGATGTCTGGAAGCAAGTGATCGGCGAGAGGATGCCGTGCCGTCGTGCATGAAACGACGAAGAAAGCGAAGGGGTCGACGAACTTGCCGCCCGCCCCCCTGCGATTCGCCCGCTTGATGGCTGGAATCCGACCCGTCCGGCCGCTCCCTCTCCTCCGAGCAGCTCGACGACTGACTTCATTCACGAGTAGACGACTGTATTCATGCGAACATGTGAGAAACGGGAATTCGATCGAAGACCTCGACCGGATCTCGAAAGTGGAGAATGGAAACGGCGATTTTAAACGGGGCAAAGCAAATTTGGGCACGTGCATCTCGTTCGAGACGACCTCGTTCTTCCAGCAAATCTCTTGTGTTCGCGGTTGACGGAGGTGCGAGGGGCGAGGCGGAGGAAGAGCGGGAACAGTCGGCCCTCTCTGCCGGGTGTCTCCCTCGAGCCGGACGGGCGGCGGCGTCCCGGGCGGATTGCGTTCGCCGTCCGGCCGCCCTCTGCCGCCCGCATTTCTCCGGTCTCCCGCCCGCTCCTCGTCCGCGCTCTCCCTCCTTTCGCCGCTGATTTTCGTCCGATTTCAGCTCCGTTCACGTCTCGCCTCTTGCGTCATCATGGGCCCGCTGACCAAGAAGACCGTCGCCGTCCCCGACTCGGTGCCCTTCCAGTCGACCGGCCCGGACTCGAAGACGACCGACAGCAACCCGCAGGACTCCGCGCAGCCCTCCAGCGCCACCGCCCGCCTGGCCACCGGCGGCCGTCCGCCCTCCCAGCCGAAGCCGAAGGGGAAGAAGGCGGGCGGCAAGAAGGGCGTGAAGAAGGGCGGCCGGCGCAACAAGAAAAAGACGTACGACTCGTTCTCGTGAGTTCCCTCCTCTCTCCCGTCCCCTCATCCCTCCGCTTCCAGGATCTACATCCACCGCACGCTGAAGGCCGTCCACCCGGACCTCGGCATCAGCTCCCAGGCGATGAGCACGATGGATTCGTGAGTTCCCCCTTCTCTCGTCCACTCACTCCTCCCTCCCTCCCTTCCAGCTTCATCCGCGACATCTTCGAGCGCCTCGCCGTGGAGTGCAAGCGCCTGTCCACAAAGGAGAAGAAGCCGACGCTCCATTCGACGGACGTGCTCGCGGCCGTCCGCCTCGTGCTGCCCGGCGAGTTGGCGAAACACGCGGTCGCCGAGGGCACGAAGGCCCTCCAGAAGTACATGCTGAGCGCGGGCCTGTGAGCGGACCGACGAGCACCCTCCAACCACGAGTCTCCCCAATCATCGATGTTCCCTCCTTAAGTTCTCTCGCAATAATGGTCTCCACTTAGTTCCCTTCGTTCTCTCGCAATTCATTTCTTTTGTTCCACGTTGTTTCTCCTGCCTCCCCCAATTGTTTCGTTTGTGCGCAATGCTGTTGATTAAAGAGACCACGAACACGAATCGTCGGCGTTCTTTTCGGACGGACGGGGGGCGAAAGAGAGGAGCGGGGGAGGAGCGGATGGGCGTTCCTCTCCCAATCGGGGTCGGGACAAGGCGGCTGGTGATTCGAGCGTTCTTCTGCGGAGGATCGAGCAAAGACAGAAGTGAGAGGATCGAAGAGATTCCCTCTCTGCTTTCCGAATTGCCGCTTTTTGACGAGTGAGTGGGTGCTGTCGTTATTCGCGTTGCTGCTGGTCTGCGGACAGAACGTGGATGTGTGTGGACGACGAGGACCCGCTCTTCAACGCCTTCTCCCCGCCCTGTCTGCCCGCTTTCGTTCCCTTCGAGTTCTGCCGCCCACTCGCGAAGCGGCCGGTGTGAGTGGGTGGAAAGGACAGCAAATCGGAATCTTCGGTTTATGCATCACGAGAACACCAACAAAATAAAAAGAAATTCACTCTCGAATCCCGCAATCACTTCTGCTTCTTGGGCGCGCGGGAGCGGAGGAAGTGCGGCGAACGGGGGGGCGGGCGCTTCTTGGCGCGACGTCCGTCCGCCGGCTCCTCGCCGCTCGCTTCTTGCGCGTCGCCCGACGGCTGCTCGTTGCCTGAAATCACTCGTTGATCGCGAGAATTCCCGTCCGCACTCACCGGCGGCCGACGTCGAGGGCGGAGGGCTGGCGGGCGGTTCGACGGGCGCGGCCTCGCCCTCGTCCGCTTCTTCGGCCGCCTTGGGCGCGTCCACCTCCTCGCCGGCTTTCGATTTGGCGTCCGACGAGTCGGTCGCTGAAAGAGGGGACAGTCGGTCAGGCGGAAGGAAGGACTCACCGCTCTCGCCCACCTGCCCCAGCGAGAAGCCGGAGTCGTTGCACTCGGAGGCGTGCAGCGGGCTGTAGACGTCGCTCGCTGCAAGGGAGGTTCGCGTTGTTCTCCGTCGAGGACTCACCCTCGCCGTCCTGCGACAACGACGACTCGAGGTCGCGCTCCTCGTCCACGGGCGACTCGCAGCGAGCAGCCTGTTCGCTCATCGCACTTTTTCGGAAATGAGGAGTGGGAAGCAAACGAGCGCCTCCTCTCGGTCCGCAGCGACTGCATAGGGGATTTGCACGAGGAGAACGCGCCCCCATTCCTTGCACCCAGAAGCTACCGGTCGGCCGTTCGACACGAAGATGGCCGACGGCGGCGAGGAGGCCACGCCGTCGCCCGTCCTTCGCGTGGGCGAGCGGCGGCACTTCCGCGAGCGCCGAGTTCCCCAACAGCACGTGAGTCCGCCGCCCGCCGCTCCCGTTCAGCAACGAGCGCGAGTACACGGAGCGGTCGGCTGGCTGCTGATCCTCGTGCAGCTGCCGCAAGGTGGACCACGAGACGGTCGAGGTGTGACGAACGGCAGCAAGAGGGCGGCGGAACAAATAGACACTTCTTCTCTGCATTCACTCCTCTATTGAGTGTTTTGAGTAACGATAAACTCTTTCGCTCGTGTTCGAGGTCTTGCTGCTCGGCCGCGAGGAACGACGCGCGAGTTCGCCGCCCGCTCGCTTGCGGGAGAAGAGGCGGTCAGGTCGATGGAGGACGTGCAGCGGATGGCCTTCTTCTTCTGCTTTGGGCATGACGGGTACGACCTCCGGGCCGAAGAGTGGCCGAGGACGGTCGCTCGTCAACACGGCCGTGTGAGGGCCCTCCGTCGGGTCCTTCCTCCATTCACTCCTCTCGCTGCTTGCAACGCGAACGAGAAATAGATAGCAAACTGCCTCGTCTTGTTTATCGTCGGCCATTGGAGTGCAGGGGGATCAACAACGATTGGAAACTGCGGGATCTCTTTAGGCTGCTCGTCGTCTTCCAGCTCGTGAGGATGTTCTCCGATTTCTCGCGCGCCTGCTCGAAGTCGTCCAACGCAGTGCGAACACAGAAGCCTGTTGGAAGCGAAAGAGGAGTTCGAACGAGGAGTGGAAACTCACATGACTTCTGCCCTTCCATTGGTGCTTCCTGACCGCCTTGCGATGGTAGCGAGGCCGCTGGTCGGGATGTCGAGAGCGTCGTCCGCTCGCTGCAAGTCGGGAGGTCAGTCGGTCGACAGCCGGCGGAGGAAACTCGCCTTTTGGGCATCCCGAGAATCCGCAGAGACGAAAAGCGAGAATCAGCACCGACTCTGCCGGACGAGCGGACGGACTTCTTGGTTGAGAGCGCTCATCGCGTTCGCATTTCGTCTTCCTCCTTCGTCGCGAGAAGCCAGTAGAGTGAGGGTCCCGCACGAAACGCTCACCTTCTTCGCAAGATCCAGCGGACAGAAGGCGGGTCGACTGCCGCCCAGCTGCAAGCAGGAGAACAACGATGAGCAGCGGGCGGTCGGGACTTCTCGACTCACGAGCGGCGGACTGAACGGCGGGAAATGAGTGTCCTCGCCTCCTCCTCCGAACTCACCTCCAACAATCGCCCGTCCGTCGGCCTCCTCGTCCCTAGCTTCCTTTCGCTGCCCCACGGTCGATCGACGAAGCAGCGGCAGGTCCTTGGCTTCTCCGAGGAAGTGTTCTTAACGATCTTCGGATACGTTCCGCGCACAAGGCGACGCCGAGCAGCTGCAGGAACACGAAGAGGGATGAGTCGAAAGGAGGAAGGAACGAACCAGCAGCCGTCGACTCCCGCTTCTTCGTCGGTCTCCCGTCTGCTGCGAGTGGGATCGCTCGCCAAGGACTCACCATTCGAACGGGAAACGAGAATCCGAAGAGACGAAGGGTGCGGAAGAGCGCATGGCTCCGAAGAAGCCGAAGGGAGCGCGTGGTGGTTGTCTTCCTCTTCCTCCGCACTCACCTTCAGAACAGACCGTTTCACGTGTCGGTTTGACGGACGGCGAGCAATTGAACGGCCGTCTCGCAACTGAAAGAACAGAGCGATCATTAGGCAAACGAAGAAGAAGAAGCTGACCGTTGGACGTCGAGTCGGTCGCAGCGGACAACGCGGCAACTTGTGCGTCCCCTCGGTCGTCGTTTGCAGACCGCCTTCTTTCCGTTGGTTGCGAGACCTGAAGCACGTAGGGGCCGTGAATAACCCCGCAATTCCCCTCCGCCGTCACCCTTCTTATGGTCTAACAGCAGGTCGAGCGGGAAGAGGACAAGTGGACCTCCTCGACGATGACCGTCGGCCGACCCAACTCTCATCGCTCATCCGTCGAACTCACCTTTCTGTCGACAAAACGAGAATCCGAAGAGACGAAATGCGCGAGTGGACGGCGAGCTCCCAGTCCGGCAGCAGACCGACCGCCCGGGCGGCGGCGAGGAACACGAGTGCGGAATGAGCCGACCTCGGGGGCCTGCTGCTTGCGGATTGCGCCTTTCGACATCAAGCAGCATTTTCTTAATCAATGGTCGTCTAAAACAGATAGCGCAACTGCTGGTTCACTCCAAAACTGAAGGAGCGAGCGGTAGTCTGAAGGAGCGAGCAGACGGCGTGCAACATCGAGTGCAGGAGCACTGATTGTTGATTCGCCATTATGTTCAGCCGTCTCTTGACCGCATTGATTCCATACGCTTCTGTTTTCTGTCTCATCGATCGCCTCCGCTAACTGACTGCAGGCGGCAGAAGAAGACAGTCGTAATCATTCGGTTGCTGCAGGGCGGCTTTCTTGTCCAGCAGGACGTTCTCGACTTCGATCGCGTCCGTTCGCTGGCCGGAGGACCTCGCCGAACGGGCGGAAAGTGGTGCTCGATATTTCCAATTGTTCTCCTCCTCGATCAAGGCGCCCGTTCATCTCCAGCGACTCGCCCACCAATTTGTCGAGAAACCGGCCGGCCGCCTGTGAGGAGGGCGTGCGAACGGAGGGAAAAACGTGTGGCTTCCCGCCCGCTCGCGTCCAGCCAGACGGGCGGTTCGCCTGCTTGCGGTGATTTCGGTTGGCGCGTGCGTTGCGGCCGACCGCCTTCCTTCCGCCAAGTGAGAGCATTCCGCTGATTCCTTCCCGCTTTCCGAATCTCTTCCGTGCGTTGCTGCCACCTTTGATCGACATCTGTTCTGAATTGCGGCTTTCTTTGTTTCCACGGACGCCGTCTTGGGGACGGCCGTCTACTCTCTGGAGTGATGGCCCATTGGCGATTGAACGCCTCCAATCGCTGCGGGTTGAAGTGGGGGCAATGGGGACGAATTCATATTCTGCATTCCCCCGACTGTCCTTCGCCAGAACCGTCGGCGGCTCGCAGTTGACCAGTCGTGTCGTCTTCCTTTCCTTCCTCTTGTATTCTCCACTGACTGCCGGATTTTATCGACCCGAGCAGCCCGAGTGCCGACTGTCCTCGTTGTTGCTCGTCGATCGACTCCTGCCTCGTCGAATCCCAACGCTCCAAGTCTCAACTTTTTTCCGTTTTCTTTTCTCGCCTATCATTTTATTGCTCGTGCGGGTCCGATAGAGAAGATTCTCGATCCTACTCATCCTTTTTGCTTTCAGGCAGTCGCAATGGATTGGATCCTCAAGTTGGTTGCTGTTTTTGAGAACTGAATGGGCGGATTGGAAGTGGAATAAGCGGGCAGTGGAGAGAAACGTCGAGCAGAAATGATTGCGGGCAAGCATCAAAGCCTTCGGCGCCGCCTTGCCCGAAGTGATCAGAAAGTAGGCAACGGTGAAAGTTCTTTCTTCTTGCCGAAGGACCGAAGAGTCCAGGCTTCCGCCCACCCGCACTACGCGTCCACCCGCTTCCTGAATGCAGGTGGAGGGTCGAATGGCAGCGGATGTTCCCGCCATTCCCCACGAAGCGCCGGTGATCGAAGGGAGGCACGCGCCGTCGTTACTTTCTGATCGCGAAATAAAGCGGCCGGCAGCACGTTTCTTCTCGCAGTGGAGGAAGCGGTGCCCCGCAGCTCGAGCAAACGAGCCGAGAATCGTGGCCTCTACTCGAGGGCAGGATGCTCGGCTCGCAAGAGACGGCGTTCACGAGCAGCTCGTGCGGGCAAACGGCGAACACGTAACCTCACTTCGTTCGAGTGGTGAGACGGAATAAAACGCTCCTCAACTCCCCTCATCTCCATAGTCAAGAAGCAAGTAATCGCCCCAATCCGGCAAAAACTAAAGCATGCCATCCACTAAAAAGCAGCTCAACGGAATACTCCCCAAAAGACGACGGGGCCGATTGCGCGTGGAATTGAACCCCTCACTTCCAACCAACGTTGGCGAATTCATCCTCAGTTGAAATGAAATACGTGCGGAATAAAACAGTAGCATCAAATCAATTGGTGCAGGAAGCGGAAAGTAACAACTGGTCTTCTGCGTAGGAAGGAAACCACACGCCGCAACAACTTTGCTAAAGAAAGGAAAAACACATTGCTGCGATTCGTGAAATCACTAGAAAGCGATCGTCTAAACAGAAGTGATTTCGTGACCTATTCTTTTGGACAGATTGAAAGTAAATAACCAACCTCTAGCACGAAACAATCAAGTCGATCAAAAAACAGAACGACCGGAATAAAGAACTTAATGATCGCTGTTTGTTTGCACTAACGGAATAATCTGTTGAGCACCCTCTATCAGACGAACAAGAATTGAAACAATCGAGCGACAACCATCGAGTTCCCGATTGGGGAGTGGACGGCAATTGCTCCGTTCTTTCGGAGCGGCGGCAGTGTCTTGGGCGTCCACTTGTTCGATTGTTCTGATTGCCCCTCTCTTGCAGCATTTCTCTCTTGTACCTTGCCGACCCCTCGATTTCCCGCTTTCCACAAGCAGGCGGCCGAATCGGACGGACGAGACGGGCGGCGCGGTGTGCGTCCTTCTCCGCCCGTCCGCCGCCGCCCGTTCGGCCCGCCCCGCCAAGCGGCGTATAAAAGCGGCCGCCCGCCCGCCGCCCCCATCAGTCGACTCCAGTCGTCACTCAGCGCTCGTTCTCCGCTTTCCCCCACCCACCGACCGATCGAAGATGTCCGGCCGCGGCAAAGGAGGAAAGGGCCTCGGAAAGGGAGGCGCCAAGCGGCATCGCAAGGTCCTCCGCGACAACATCCAGGGTGAGTTCTCCCTCCTTTCTTTCCGCTCATCCTCCTCCCCGCAGGCATCACCAAGCCGGCCATTCGCCGTCTCGCCCGTCGCGGCGGCGTGAAGCGCATCAGCGGCCTGATCTACGAGGAGACCCGCTCCGTCCTCAAGGTCTTCCTCGAGAACGTCATCCGCGACGCCGTGAGTCCCCCTCCCCCACCCAACAACTGTTCATCCTTCCCTCCCGCCGTTCAGGTGACCTACTGCGAGCACGCGAAGCGCAAGACCGTCACCGCCATGGACGTGGTGTACGCCCTCAAGCGCCAAGGCCGCACGCTCTACGGCTTCGGCGGCTGAGCGCCCCGCCCGCTCGCCCGTGCAGAACGACCGCTGAAACTGGCCCGTCCAACTAGTCCCCTCTGATCCCAAACGGCCCTCATTTAGGGCCACAAGTCGGCGGAGGAGTGGTGGAAGGCGTGTGTAAAAGGAATAAACTGATTGCTGCTGCTGTTCGTTGGGAGAGGAGTGGGTGATCGTCGGAAAGAAGAGGAGATCGACGAATGATTCGGGCGGAATCCGAACGAAAGAAACGAGCGAATGGGTTGTTCGAGGGCATTGGACGTGTTCGTGTGACCTTCGTGAAGTGGAGAATGGTTTCTGTGAACACAGCTAATCGCTGTGGCTGGGGATCCTCCTCCACGTCCGCATTATTGCTGTTCGCCTTGCAGTTGGACGGGCGTCCACGTGTTCGCCGCCCGACTCGCCCTTGCCGGTCGGTCGGCCGCCTTCCCGCCGCTTTCCGTTCGAATTCGGGCGCGCGGCGTTGTTTTCGCCGCCGACCGCCTCGTCCGCTCGATCGTCTGGGCGGCCGGCCTGCACGCGACCTCCCTTCGGCTCGCTGTCCGCCACTCGGGCGCCCGTCGGCCCCGCCCTCCCCGCAGTCCGGCGAGCGAATAAAAGGGCGCCCGCCACCCGCTTTCCGCACCGAACTCTCCGCAGTTCCCCCTCGCTTCAACTCCTCGCTTTCCCCGCTCCCACTCGTCCAGCGATCATGTCCGGCCGCGGCAAAGGAGGCAAGGCGAAGACCGGCGGCAAGGCCAAGTCGCGCTCCTCGCGCGCGGGACTCCAGTTCCCGGTGGGCCGTCTGCACCGCCTCCTCCGCAAGGGACACTACGCGGAGCGCGTCGGCGCCGGCGCCCCCGTCTACATCGCCGCCGTCCTCGAGTGAGCGATTGATTGTCCCTCCCCTTCGACTGATTCCTTTCGTTCGTTGCAGGTACCTGGCCGCCGAAGTGCTGGAGCTGGCCGGCAACGCGGCCCGCGACAACAAGAAGACGCGCATCAACCCCCGCCATCTGCAGCTGGCCGGTGAGTCCCCCTCCCCTCCATTCTGTTGATAATCCCCTCGCTTTCAGTGCGCAACGACGAGGAGCTGAACAAGCTGCTCGCCGGCGTCACGATCGCCCAGGGCGGCGTGTTGCCCAACATCAACACCGTCCTCCTGCCCAAGAAGACCTCCGAGCACGCCTAAGCGCCCGACGGACCGGAAGCGACCGCTGATGCTCCCCCACCCAACTTCTGATCCCAAACGGCCCTCTGTTAGGGCCACAAATCCGCTGATCTCGTGTGTGATTGAATAAACTGATTGATGCTTGGAGCCGTGTGTGTTTGTTGCCGAAGAAAGTCTCGGAAGTCGCGAAAGGACGAGAAAGAATTTTTCGTCGAAGAAACGGAGAGATGCTCTCCGATTTGCGGTCGTGCTGACGGGGGAATAGTCGCCTGTTTTCTGCCCCGAAATTTGCTGATCGGCCAAAAGCAGGCGGAGGAGCGGATGGAACCGAAATCTGAAGGACGAGCGGCGATCAAACGAGCCCGATGATCGAAACGAATTGCCGCTTGAAGTCCGCCGGACTGCAAACATCGTTCCACGATCGTCTCGTTCAGTTCGTTTCGTTGCAATGCCCGGCTTGTTTGCAGTTGTTAAAAGATTCCGGTCGTTGTCTTCGATTTCTGCTGCTTTCCCGCCTGTTTCGCGCGCCCGAAATCGCCGCGTGGGCGTCCACTCGCCCCCTGCCGCTTCATCGCAACGGGAAGGGCGCACACCCACGCCGCCCCCTTCGGTCGAGCGTATAAAAGCGGGCGATCGGGGCGGCGGTCTCCTCACCCGTCGTTCACTCGACCCACCGCTCTCTCCCGCTCCATCGCCCGTCGAACAGCAGCCATGGCCCGCACGAAGCAGACCGCTCGCAAGTCCACCGGCGGCAAGGCGCCCCGCAAGCAGCTCGCCACGAAGGCCGCCCGCAAGTCGGCGCCCGCCACCGGCGGCGTCAAGAAGCCGCATCGCTACCGCCCCGGTGAGTCTCCCTCCGATCCACTCGCTTAATTCATTTCCTTGTCGTTTGCAGGCACCGTGGCGTTGCGCGAGATCCGCCGCTACCAGAAGTCCACGGAGCTGCTCATCCGCAAGCTGCCCTTCCAGCGGCTGGTGCGCGAGATCGCGCAGGACTTCAAGACGGACCTCCGCTTCCAGTCCTCCGCCGTGCTCGCCCTCCAGGAGGCGGCCGAGGCGTACCTGGTCGGCCTCTTCGAGGACACCAACCTCTGCGCCATCCACGCCAAGCGAGTGACCATCATGCCCAAGGTTCGTCCAGTCGCTCACTTCTCTCCTCATCCTCGATGTTCAGGACATCCAACTCGCCCGCCGCATCCGAGGCGAGCGCGCCTAAACGCCCGCCGGACCGCGGACTCGTGCAGCCGCTGAGAGCGTGAACCCCCCAATCAACTTCTGATCCCAAACGGCCCTCTGTTAGGGCCACAATCTGCGGAGTGATGAGAGGAGTGCGTGAATGAATAAACTGGTTGCTGACTGGGGTTGTTCGGTTGCTGATTGGGGAGAACGGGTGAGGAATGCGGGAGTCTTCGGATCGGCTGTTTGTTGGAAAAAGATGTGATTCGCGCGTTGCCGATCGGATTGCACCCGAATCTTGCTTGTTTCCTCCCCCGCATGTGTGTGCACTCGCTCTTCGACTGTTGCTCCGCTTTGCTCGGCTTTCGGTTCGGTTCGCGGCAGGCGGGCGGGCAGACGGGCGGAGGGACGCGGCGGTCGGCGTTTTTGGCGGGAAGGCCGACTGGACGCCGCGTTCCCCCGACCCCGCAGACCGGCCTGCTTGCCCGCTTTCCCGCCGCTTGCTCGGTGGACGCCGACGCCCAGCCGCCTGCCTGCCGCGGCTCTCCGCCCGCCGTCTGTTCCGCCCACCCGGCCGCCACCTCCCGCTCGCGAATAAAAGGCGGCCGCTTCTCCCCGCTCCTCACCAGTCGAAAGACCCCCGCTTTCTGCTCTCTCGCTCCTCATTCACCCGACCGACCGTCCAAATGGCGCCCAAGCCCGCCGGATCCAAGGGAAAGAAGGCCGTGAAGGCCGTGAAGAAGACCGGCGGCGACAAGAAGCGCCGGCGTGGCCGCAAGGAGTCCTACGCGTGAGTCCCCCTTCCGCCTTTCCGTTGATCATCCCTCCGTTCAGGGTCTACATCTACCGCGTGCTCAAGCAGGTGCATCCGGACACGGGCATCTCCTCCAAGGCCATGTCCATCATGAACTCGTTCGTGAACGACGTCTTCGAGCGCATCGCCGGCGAGGCCTCCCGCTTGGCGACGGTGAGTTCCCCTTCCCATCAATCAATTCACTCCTCTCCCACTTGCAGTACAACAAGAAGTCGACGATCTCGTCCCGCGAGGTGCAGACCTCCGTGCGGCTGATCCTGCCCGGCGAGTTGGCCAAGCACGCCGTCTCCGAGGGCACCAAGGCCGTCACCAAGTACACGGCCGCCAAGTGAGCGCCCGTCGACCGGCTTGAGAGCGTGAACCCCCCAACCAACCTCTGATCCCAAACGGCCCTCTGTTAGGGCCACAAATCCGTTGATCTCATGCGTGTGTGATTGAATAAACTCCTTTGTTTGATTGGAAGTGTTGCTGGAGCTCGTCGGAAGGTGGTGAAAGACGAGTGTGGGCGGCAGGTGGAGGGGCAGAAAGCGGCAGAAATCAGTCGCTCTTGGGGCCTCCATTTTGTCGAATGATGTCTTTGAAGTTTACGAGAGCGTAAGGTTTCTGTCGTTGTTCTAAAAGAGAAAGTGCCCAGCTCAAAAGCAGTCCAACTTTTGCCGAGTCTCCCGAAATATCGAGCGAAAAGTGTCCGTTTGGATTTTTCTATCGGCAGCTCCTCGGTCTTCTAGACGAATTAGGTGCGTTAGGGCCGTCAAAGAAGCGATTAGCTCCGCCATAGGCTGCGGCAACGACAACTCGTTCGACTGAAGCTTAGCCACAGGAACAAGCGATTGGGCCTGCTGCCGCCTTCCGTCCACCTCGTTTACCAACGCCCGAAAACGCGGCTGATATTTTGGGACCTCACGCATCGACTAGCCGAGCGAACATTTTTTGCAATTTTGGAGGAGTTCTCAACCCAAAATCGCTTAATTCATCGTTGCAGGAAAAAAAGACAACGAGAAATGGATATTCTTAACTGCCTTCAATCTGAAGACACTCACAAAGCGGAACCGACGAAATGATTCTCCTGAATCGAAGGCACACGCGGTTTATTCGAGACAAGCGAAACATGACCAGAAATGAACGAGAGTACAGGAAATAAGAGAAATAAGCTCCGATATAAATGCAGGGATATTCTTTCCTAATGAAACACGCTAATCGAATGGCCTGTGGAGGAGAAGAGGGAATGCCCGAACTGCCGACCGCTCAGTTCGTCTTCTTTTTGGTCGGCTGAGGTCGATCCGGGAAGGAGGACGTTGCTGTAAACGAGCGATCCCACGAAAACCAGTGCAGCACCCGTCCAGTGGTAGATTGTGAACACGTTGCCCGAAGTAGACGATGGAGACCAGCAGGGAGAAGAATTTCCGCAGAGTGACCAGCAGCGTGACGCTCAGCGAGTCCATTTCGGAGCCCGCTTTGTAGACGAAACTGATGCAAACCCATCTGAAAAACGAACAATGCGATTACAGAACGAAGCAATCGAATGTGCACTCACTGGGCGGCAGCAGAGGCAAAAAGGTACACCCACAGGTCGGGGATGCCCGTGTTCACGCCCGCCACCTCGAATGCGGGCGATTGGGAGAAGTTGGCCGCGTTTCGCACGATGTCGTCGCCCATCAGCGCGAACACCGGAAGGGCCAAGGAAGTGCTGAATTCGAGGAGTGATTCAAACAGAAAGAACCCGTTGGAACTCACCGTGTAAAACATGGCTTCTCGCGGGTGTTTCCCGTGCTTCGCGTACAGCCGCTCCTGGAGGATGCTGAGCGCAGAGGAGGCGATCAGGGCGACGATCAGCATTCCGATGCCGACACTCCACTCGTGGAAGTGCTTCTCCGCCTCCTCCAACGAAATCGACTCCGCACCGCCCTGAAAGAAGCGAGTTTCCGGAAGGTTGACCGATCGAATAGCACGCACCTTTTCTGCTCGTGCCGTCGCGAGCGTGCAGATGATGATGCCGATCGTGACCCCAAGCACCGAAAGATACTTCTTGGTCGTGAACTGGCGCCCGAGAATCAGTCGGTTCATGAGCAGACTGGTCAGCAGCGAGCCCTGCAAACATCCGAGAATGAAAGAAGATCGAAGCAAGCTGCAACGAACCGAACGGAAGATGATGTGCAGCGGGACGGGCACGTGGTAGTTGAGGGCTTGATTGTTGATCACATTGACGAAGCAGAACATCGCAACAGTCGGGAGGTAGGCACTGAAACGAACTCTTGTTGTCGATGCTCCTAATTGCGGTCATCAATTTCGGTGGTTGCACTTTGAAAGTGCAGGGCATTCGTTGCCGTTCGCGCTGCGCACCCACCTGATGGGAATCTTGTTCGGAACCCGAAAGAACTTGGTCGTGAAGAAGAGCCCTTCGACGGCGACAAACAGGAAGTTCGCAAAGGTCATCAGGTTCATCGAAGAGGGCTGTCGTCTGCAAACGAGCAATCAATCGCGAGAACAAAGCAAAGGGAACTCACTTGGCGAGCGCCTCGACCACGACCATGCAGCCCATGCATCCCGTAATCGTCCCGACGATTGCGGACGCCGCTCCCGACATTTCGAGCTGCAACGAACGGGAATGAGTGAACGGATCGGATTAACCGCAATAACACGAGGCAAAATAAACACGCATTCCGGGCATAACTCGCGGCGGAGTTCGCGGACGAGCCGCGTGCCGTCACAATGATCGATGGGCGAGCGGAGTGACCGACGGGAAGAAAGGAGCACGAGGTCATCCGCCCGCCGCCCGCCGCAATCCCTCCGCTCGCCGGCCGGCAAGCCGCCGATCGCACGAGCGGGCATTCCGATCGGAAGGAAGGAACGACTGAAATGGACGGAAATCGGAAGGCGAGGAGGCGGGCGTTAAATACACCTCTTCGGTCCTCCATACAAACATCACATATCATCGCGCGCCGCCCTCTTGCGCTCCGATCAACCCAACTGTTCCCTTTTGATCATCGCGTAAGGTGGGCATCAGCCGGTCGGCCGCCCGCCCTCACGATCGAAAGCAACTTTCGCCCGAAAGGCGACGAGTGAACGAACGAACGCCCGCCGAAAAAAGCGGCTCGTCTTCGGCGACGCGCCGAATAGTCTGTGCATCGGCGGGTTGTGCGGCGGCGGCGGGGGAGGGGACCCGTAAAAACTACACGCTCCACCGCCTCCTGGACGGCGATCACAAAGCACGTCCCGCGAACTTCCGTTTGTTCCGATCGACGAGATGCAGACGATACTTGGCGGTTGTTAGGCGGAGACAAGAGTGAAGAATCCTGCACAGTCGGGAGCACCAACAACATCGATTTATTTCATCACTTAAACGCGCTACACCTCGCACACATCAGCGGACAACAGAAAGAAGGGAGGAAAGAAAGGTGAGGGAGGAAAGGGCGGACGGACTTCAGAATCCCTTCTTGTCGCGTTGTTTTCCACGGCGAATGTTCCGCTCCTTGCTGGTCGCATTGAACACGTTCTTCTGAAACGAAAGCGGATGAGAGAGGATGCTGGGAAGCGAAAGTGCAAACAAACCTGCTCGGTTTTGGCCGCTTTGGAGTTCTTGTTCAGCGCGTCCTCCTCCTCCAGCGTTTTGCCCAAATCGAACAGCTCGCGGAGCACCTCGTTGCGCGTCAAGTGCGTGTTCAGGTCGCCCTTGAGCATGTGGCAGAGCAGATCGTAGAGCAGTTTGGAATGGCAGCCCTCCACGTCCAACGTCTCGCGTTTGTTGAAGCGCACCTTCGAAGAGGGGACGCCCTCGTTGAAGATGGCGTCGATGATTTGCCGAAATGTGAACTTCTGGAGTCGTTTGTCGCGTTTGGCGTGGTACTTGACCGAGTCGCCGGCCATCCCTTCGAGCTGCGCCTTCAGCTGCGGGTGGTTGGCGAAGCGGAACTCCTCGTCCACGTTGTCGACCGCGAGCTCGTGCAAGACGGCCAGCGCCTCGCCCACGGACACGCGGGCGTCGATGGAGTTCGAGCCCAGGTACCAGCACAGGCGGGCCTGCGAGTCGTTGATCGCCTCCTCGATCTGGTCGGCTTCGCACTGAAAACGAGGAGGAAACAAATGGAAAAGGGGATCGAAAGACACTTACGCGCTCCAACAGCAGCGCCCAAGCGAGCAGCGAGGCGGAGAACAAGTGAGTTTGGGCCATCGAGAGCTTCATCGTGGACCAGGCCTGCCGCAAGTGGTGCAGACACTCCTGCCGCTTGGTCGGGCGGTAGATCCCGAAGTAGGCGCACAGGCCCAACACCTCGGCGCACGTGGCGCGCAGCTCCTCCGGCTGGCTCTCGTCCGAGAAGAAGGCGCACATCGAGTTCAGGGCGGGATCGATGACGTCCTCGACGTCCAGCCCCAACTGGAGAGTCACGACGCCGACCAGCTTCAGCGCGCGCGTCACCTCGTCGTGCGTGCGGCGAATTCCCTTCTCGGCGATCTCGCACAGCGCCGCCTTGTGCGTTTGGGCCAAATCGGGCACGTACGCGTGACGGAAGAGGCGGATGATTTGGTCCATGGCGCGGAAGCGAGTGGTGTTCCTGAAGACGAGCGGGAGTAAACGAAAGAATAACGAACGGGACACTCACGTCTTGTCCATCGCATTTTCGATGATTTCAACGAACGAATCGACGGCCGTCGCGTCGTCCGTGAACTCCTCATCGTCCACTGCAACAAATGAATGGGAAGAGCAAGGAATGAGGGACTCACAGACGGAATTCTGGTACTCGCCGGCCACCGACGAGTAGACCGACTCCAAGGTCGCTTCCGTCGCCCTCACGCGGCTCTGCAATCGGCGGAGTGGAGTCGAATCAATCGGAAGACAGTCACTTACTCGACGCGGACGTTCCGCCGGCCACAACGCCCTTGTCCTTGTTGCGATTGCCCTTCTTGCCGCCCATGGCTGCTGCAGTCGACCCGTTGGAGGCTGGGGGCGAGTGGATGGATGGAAGTGGGGACCCGTCGAGTTCGCAGACGGCCGCATGCACAAACAATTCGCGTGTTTTGCTGCGGATTTTCCAACGAAGAAAATCTGAACGAAAACAAGTGAGATCGACGGGAATCCGGAAGACGAGGAAGGGACGGAAAATCGAACGAACACGCGAAACGAAAACAAACTTCATTCCCGTCGAACTGATGGACGGCGAACAGGAACGAATTTCGCAAAACTCTCCCCCATCAGTCGGGGCGGGCCCCAAAGAACGACCGGCGAGCAGCCAAAAACGAGTCCGCGCCCACCCCAACACCAGAGACCTGCCGAGCGGAATCGTTCCGCCGCGACTCCCGTCAGGCCGCCGCCCGGCTGGCATTTCGCTGCAGCGAAGGAAGCGGCGGGGCGGACGGGAGGAGCGAGCGGGCGGGCGGGCGGGGGTGGAAAGCGAGTGGAAGGCAGTGAGTGTCATGTGAACGAGGGGGCTTGTCATGTGGACGACTTTCAGTCGTTGTTTTGGCTCGTTCGATCGCCTTAAATGCGCACAATCGAGTGTAAACCAATCAGTTTTGTTTGGATTGTTCGACATCTCGCTTCGTTTGCACCCATCTGGTTCGCAGAAACCCGCATTAAACCCCCTCCAAAGGGAAGCATTTCGGTTTCTTATCGATCCGCACGGAGCAAAAGTTTTTGGCGCGAGAACGTGATCACGAGGGCGGTTTGTCGTTCGAAACATCCGATTGAATCCGCTCGCTTCTTCCGTTTGCTGTCGTTTGGTCGTGAATGCGGGCTGTTCGTGGATGCCCGTTGGATCGATCGGTGACTTGTTGTTCGCTTTCAGTTCGCATCACCCCCTCCCGAAACATGGCGACTGCCTGCTATGTTCCGTCGTTCAAGGAGCGCAAGAGCTTGGGTAAGTGGCTTTTCTTTCTACCGTGGCTCATTTCCTCCGTCGACTTCAGCCGAACGAACCCGAATGGCCGACGACATCCGCCGCCAGCAGCCGGACAAGGTGCCGATCATCATCGAGCGCTACGACGGCGAGCGCGCCCTGCCACTCCTGGAGAAGTGCAAGTACCTGGTGCCGGGCCACGTGACGGTGGCCGAACTGATGCTCATCATCCGCTCTCGCCTCCACCTGCATCCCGAACAGTCGCTCTTCGTGCTGGTCAACGAGAAGTCGCTGGTTTCGAACTCGATGACCGTCTCGGAGGTGTACAGTCAGGAGAAGGAGCAGGACGGCTTCCTCTACATGGTCTACGCGAGTCAGCCGGCCTTCGGATGATCCCGTCGACGGCACGAAATTCAATTGAAGTTCTGATTTCTCTCCCCGTTCTTCCCACTTCTTCCCGCACAAAACGACCACCTTCTTCTGATTGTCGCTTAATGTACATACGATCGTAGCCAAGTGTTTCGACTTGGGCACCTAGAATCCTTTCGTCTCCGTCGATCAGGTCCGTTCGTTCGTCCCCTTCCATGAGTGTTCTCATTTCCTCCTCTTTTGTTCTCCGCTCTCCTCCATCGCATCTTTCTCGCGCCTTCTCTTCTCCTACGAATTCCGTGTGCTGACGTGTTCCATTAAGAAAGTGGCCTAATTGTCGGTTCGTGATCAACAGGAATTGTACAAACAATTGTGAATAAATTTTTTGACCTCCAAACGCCTTTCCTCGGTTGCATTCGGAAGGAATCGGTGGGAAGAAGAAGCGATGCAACACTGGTGATTCATGTGTGATTGGCAACAGAAACGAACGGTTGTCCTCAAACCTGAAGGCCGATCCTCGAAGTCAACGAGGAAGTCGAACGGAAAGTCGAGGATGCCGATGCGGTCGGGCGGATTTGTCTCGACGAGAAAAATCGATAGCCCGAACTGCGCGACGGCTGAAGGGTCGTCTCTGCGCGTAGTCCCTTCACTCTTCGCCTTCGCGTGCGTCATGCGTTGCTGCCCACACTACGTGATTTCCACCGCGTTCCCTGGAATGGATTAATTCCATCTTCCGCATCCATTCGCGCCGCATTTCCGTGCGGTTTTGACTCGAATTCGTGGCCAAACGAACGTGTTCGTGTTTTTGTTCAGTTGGACCCCGAAATCCGAACATTTTGGGTCGAATTTCCGCTCGATTTTCGTGTCCGACCTCCTTCCTGCCGCTCCATCCAACCGTTGAAGATTCTGCTCGATTTTAGGAGAGCATTGGAATTTCGACGCCCGTTTCCTGCCACCTTCGGCTCGTGATGCTCGTGATCCCCGTTCGGCCCTGACATCCTCGGCGTGCCCTCGTAGTTCCAACAGCGATTGCGAAATCGTCGAACCACCCACCGAACTGTAAGTTCCCGCTTCTCAATTCGCTTTCGATTTGTTGCATGCTCGATGTTTCAGGAAGTCAATGGAGAAGCGGTACGCCCAATGGTATCGCAACTTCAAGCCGCCGCCCGAGTCGCGGATCTTCCGGCCGACGGAGGCCGAGTTCGCCGACCCGATCGCCTACGTCGAGTCGATCAAGGCGGAGGCCGAGAAGTACGGCGTGGTCAAGGTGGTGCCGCCGCCCAGCTTCCGCCCGCCGTACGCGATCAACGATGACGAGTTCCGCTTCAAGACGCGCGTCCAACCGCTGTACGGCGTCGATGCGCTTGTGTCGCGATCGGATCTTCTTCGTGCACGAGCTGAAGGCCTTTTGGAAGAACGCCGGCCGCGACTTCAAGTGGAGCTACATCGGCAACACGTACATCGACTTCGTGAGCCTGCGGGACGTGAGTTCAACCCAGAATCCATCCTTTACTTATCCTTTTCCATTCGGCAGATGGTGCGCGAAGCGGGCGGAGTGGAGGAGGTCTCGAATCAGCGCAAATGGGCCGACTTCACCGCCGCCCTGGGCTTCGACCGGAGCGAGGCCCGGAAGATCAAGGAGCAGTACACGAAGTGGATCGAGCCGTTCGAGGAGCACTGGCTGAACGTGCGTTCTTCCACTCATTCAGTTCCTTTCTGATTTCCTCCGCCGATTTCAGCGAGACAAACCGCACGTCGAAGCGCCGACCGCGCCCGCCCCGACGGTCTCCAACGGGCAGAAGAAGCCGGCCAGCCGGATGATGGCCGGCGTGACGAAGCGCGTCCTCCCGCCGCGGAGTGCTGCCAGTGAGTGTTCGGTCGAGATTTTCACCTTTCAATTTCCGCCTTGCAGACAAGAGCCCGATCAAGGAGAACGCGTGCGGCAAGTGCTCGAAGATCATCAACCGAGATCCGCACGTCGCCTGCACCGAGTGCCATCAGGAGTTCCACAAGGCCTGCCTCAGCCGGATGCTCAACAACCGCTCGTCGCGCGCCTGGAAATGCGTCCGCTGCCTGGCCAGCGACGTCCAGGACACGGACTTCTTCTTCAGCGACAAGGAGGACGCGTGCACGCTGCGCGAGTTCCACCAGATGGCCAGCAACTTCAAGGCGAAGCACTTCAAAACGGACAAGTACACGGTTTGTGCTTCTCCGCCTTCGCTCTCCTTTCATTCGTTTCGTTCAGGAGATCCCCGTCGCCAAAGTGTTGAGCGCGAGTACTGGAAGAACGTGGGCGACTTCGACAGCGAGCTGAAGGTCGAGTACGGGGCCGACCTCCTGTCGTCGGAGATCTCCAGCGGCTTTCCGTCGGAGTCGCGGCCGATCGCCGGCGTCTCGCCCGATGTCCAGCAGCGCTACGCCCGCCATCCCTGGAATCTCAACAACCTGCCTGTCGTCTCGCGTTCGGTCCTCGGCCACGTCGGAACGGAGATCTCCGGTCAGTTCACTTACGATCATTGATTTCAAGTAGTGAATCCCTCTTTCAGGCATGATGATTCCGTGGGTGTACGTGGGAATGTGCTTCAGCACCTTCTGCTGGCACGTGGAGGACCACTGGACGTACAGCATGAACTACATGCACCGGTGAGTGTTTCCAAGGCCTTCCTTCCTCATTTCTTCTTCTCGTTGCTTTCAGCGGCGAGACCAAAGTGTGGTACGGGTTCGGCGAGGAGTACGCGGAGCAATTCGACCAGCTGATGAAGAAGCACATGCCGGGCCTGTTCGAGCGCACTCCCGACCTCCTGCACCACATGACCACGATGATGAACCCGATGTTCCTGCTGGAGCACGGCATCCCCGTCTACACGGTGCGGCAGAACGCGGGCGAGTTCGTGATCACGCTGCCGCGCGCCTACCACGCCGGCTTCAACTCGGGCTTCAACATCGCGGAAGCCGTGAATTTCGCGCCGCCGGATTGGGTTCGTCTTTCGCTTCGAACTCGCCCTCCACTTTTCTGCTTGTTTTCAGCTCTCGGTCGGCCGCACGTGCGTGGAGACGTACACGCTGGACCAGCGGCGGTGCGTGTTCGCCCACGACGAGCTGGTGATGCGGATCGCCCAAACGAGCAAGCGGCTCGACTACAAGACCTGCCGGGCGGTGATCGACGAGCTGCGCAAGCTGCACGACCAGGAGAACGCCTTCCGGACGGCGCTGGCCGATGCGGGCGTCTCCAGCTCCGTTTCGTGCAACTTCGAAGAGCTCGAGGACGACCAACGCGTCGTGTGCGATCTGCCAAACGACGCTCTTCATCACGGCCTTCCAGTGCCGCTGCCCCGACCGTCGGCTCGCGTGCTCCCGCCACTGGCAGCAGTTGTGCACGAAGTGCGAGATGAAGGACTGCCAGATCCCGTGAGTTCCATTCGCTTCTTTCATTCCATCCTGCTGTTCCCTTTCTTCAGGTACCGCTACTCCATGAAGCAAATCAGGGAGTTCATCACTCGGCTGTCCAAGCGAATCGAGCAGACGGAGCCGTGGAAGGCGGCGGTCGTCGATTTGCTGGGCAACGGGGAGAAAATTCGTGAGTTTCGCCCCCTTTTTTCGGACTTTAATCGCCCTTCGTCTTCTCGTTCAGCCGTGAACGCGGCGAAGCTGCTGCTCGACGACTTCAACAACAAGAGCCTCCTCGAGTGCGACGAGCAGATCCAACTGCAGCAGTACTACAACGACTTCCGCGCGATCTCCCAGAAGGCGCAGGGATTCTTCCGTTCGGCCGTTCGATTGCGGTGAGTCTTCCGCTCATTCTTTCTGTTTATTCCGTCGGCATTAGGGACGACACTCGCTGCCAGCGGGCGGACGACCGGCTTTCGATCGAGCGACCTCGACAACGTGATCGAGGCGCTGAACCAGTGCCGCGTCGGCGAGGCCGCCCTTCAGGACAGCCTCGAGGTTTGATCCCCTCCACTTCCCTCGCCTTCACTCTCTTCTTGTTGTTCAGAAACGGAAGAAACAACTGCAGGAGTACAGCGAGAAGGTGGAGAAGGCGACGAAGGAGGTGGACGACTCGACCGTCCTCGCCGCCACCGCCCTGCTCGAGCAGCTGAAGACCGAAGGGGAGGCGTTCAACATCAAACTGCCGGAAGTGGAGCGTTTGCGGCTGGTGAGTGTTCTCGCGATGGATCCCTCCGTCATTCTCCCGCTCGTTCAGCTCATCGAATTCGCCTCGTGGCGCGAGTTGGCCCGCGAGATGATCGACAAGTGCACCACGTCCGCCAACAACGCCAAGCAGATCAAGAAGGAGCCCAAGCGGGAGTTCGCGTTCGAAGTGGGCGTGTTCGAGGACGCCACTCGCGTGAAGTTCGCCGACCTCCGCAATCTGATCCTCGAGGGCAATCGGCTGATCGCCGTGCTGGGCAGCGAGGCCAAAACGCTGGAGCAGTTGACCAAAATGGCGCAAGTCGCCGAAAGTCGGCACATTCAGGTGAGTCGTGAGGAAGGAATCGGCAACGAAATGAAGCAATTCCCTGCTTGCAGATCAACGGATTCCTCGCCAAGTCGAGGAGCATCGACTTCTTCGACCTGGTCGCCTTCAACCACACCGTCCTCGACATGGACTGGCTCTCGTCGCCGATCCTCGACCTCTACCGGCTGGAGTTCAGCACGTGCCGCGACGCCTACCTGCACTACCAGCAGCTGGAGGTGCAGCACGACTACTTCTACCACTCGCTCGACCAGGCGATCAACGCCTTCGAGCGGACCCGCCTGCTGCAGGACGGACACCAGCACAAGGAGCTGCTCAACAAGCGGAAGGTCCTGCACGCGTTCATGACGTGCGCGCGACGGATCTACCAGCCGCGGCAGACCTTCTTCACGATGTTCGAGGTGAGCGACGGGGTCCTTCTCGGTGTTCACTCATCCTCTCTCCGTTCAGATCCTTGCCGGGCGTGACGACCTGCCGTCGTTGATCGAAGGCGGTCCGACCGCCCTCTCCTGCCGCTCCCAAGACATGATCGGCCTGGACAACTGGAAGGACCTGAAGCGATTCGAGACCGAGGACGACATGTCCAAGCACCTGCACCAGCTGTTCGAAGAGCAGAAGCGACTTCTTCCCGTCCTCCGCAACAAGAACCGGCAGCGGACCGTCCAGGAGACCTGCATCGGGGCGCCGCACTGCCACCAGTCGTTCTCGCGCAAGAAACGCTCGGTGCAGCCCGTTCCCGTCAACTCGGACTACGTCACGTGTTACGTGTGCCAGGCGAAGGATCACGGTAATCATTCGAGTCACTTCCGATTGCATTGACTTCCCGGAAATTTCAGTCGAGTGCGCGCCCTGGAATCCCGTCCTGGAGCGCTACCCGCCCAGCCTCTACCTCTGCGTCCGCTGCTGCCGTTCGTTGCGTCCGAAAGTGCGCGACGTTCGCGAAATGATCGCCGCGAGCCCGCCGCAGACGCCGCGAGAGCACGCTGCTGGAGATCAGCGCCAACAAGCAGTTCCACCTGCTCGCCCGCCTGCGGAAGTTGGCGGAGAGCGGAAAGGAGGACTACGGGTTCGTTCGGCCGTTTCTCTCTCCGCTCACTCTCTTCCTTCGATCTTCTTGCAGCGACGTGAACCCGCTGCAGATGGCGCTCCTGTTCGAGATCCAAGACGACGAGATCATGAGCATCCTGTTCGAGAAGTACTGGAACCCGCCGACCAACTCCGACGGCGGAAGAGAGGCGCGCGCGGATCCAGGAACGCGGCCTCCCGTTCCCGCTCCGAGTCAACGGCGTCGACGAGCCCTCGCCCACCAAGAAGCGCCGCTCGATGCGCACGTCCAACGGCGGCGCCAAGCGGCAGCGTCTGCAGACCTCCGACGACGACGACGTCGCGTGCGGCGCCGCCAACTGCCTCCTGCCGCAGGGTTCGTTTCGTTTCGACCTTCGATTCGATCCCCTCCTTCTTGCAGCCGCCTCGAAGGTTCGCTGGGTGATGTGCGAAGGCGGGTGCTCCCGCTGGCTGCACTGGGTGTGCGTGGGTCCTGAACGTGAAGTCCGCCCGGCCTCGTCGAGCAGTACCGCTGCCCCGACTGCGCGCCGCCGACGGCCGAGAACGAGACGGAGGTCGTCGTGCTGGACGACTGAAAGCGTGCCGCTCAACTCTTCTCTCTTGTTGTTAAGGACCTGCCGGTAGTTTTCAATGTCGTGTGATTTGTTTGTACATCTCCGCTGCTGCTCCAATGCTTTCCTCCCAATCTCCACACCAATCTCTTCCCCTATTCTTTCAATTGTACGTTCAACTGCTTTACCTTTCTCCCTCATCTAATTGCACCATCTATTGAATGTTTCGCAATGTTTTGTCGATCTCTCGGAGTCGTTCGTGCGCACTTTCCACTTTTGTTCGTTGAATATTGTTGGCTGTTGTTTCGGGATACGCAGAGTCTGCTCGAACACACTTCTTTCTTTCTCTTCACTCCACTCGCATTTGCACCACGGTTGTGTCGGCCATTCGAATTGTGACGATTCCATTGATTTCCTCTGCTCACAGTCCACTAGTCTTCCGTTGCGTCGAGGACGAGCATTCCCTACAATCTTTCGTCTAGTTTCGTGGTCTTCCTCCTCCTTCCGAATAGTCAATCGTTGTGTTTCCCTTTGCCAAAATTTCGTCTAATTGCATGGTTGTGTCGAGAAGCTGATTCTTTTGTTCTGTTGGCGAACGTGAAGCGAGTACACGGACCGACTGTTCAGTGGATGTCGATTTATGTCTGGTATTTGAAGCTCCGTTCTCAATAAACGAATATTCACGAGTTCGACCTCGGATTGCGCGGTTCTCGAACAGAAGAAAGACGAGCTGAACTGCGATCGTTGTGGTAGAGTCTTCTGACCGCTCGGCTGCACCAATCGAAGCGAACCGATAGAACAGAAGGTACACAGAAGGGATAAGGGATGAGAACCTCGGCGTTGATCGACGAGTTTCACGCAGTTGGTGCAGAACACAAATGTTTGTCTCGACTTCCTTTCCTCTGCATAGAGACCTTCAAGGATTGTGCTCGCGCGCGGCTCGTGGTCGTTGGATTCGCGGATGTTTTTCCACGGACGCGGGAGCCGACGGGAGCGGAGCGGAAGCGACAAACGCGGACGGCCCCTCCCGATCGGCCGGGGCTCTCGAAAACGTCGCGCGTTTTCGACCCCCCAACAAGTGGACATCGCCGACCGGAACTTCGCGCCCCGCGGCCGGCCGCGACAACGCGCGACGTAACACGCGCGGCGGCGGGGGTTTGCATGTGTTGTAAGTCGAGGAGCGGCCCGCTCCAACGCGCCCCCCGCCGACCCCCCTCGAGACGTTTGGACGCGCGCACACGCGTGGCCGCCGGTTTCAGGCGCGCGAATTGAAATTTTTGTACGACGCCCCGCTTCCTGCGCGTCGTCGCGCACGATTTGCGGAAAGCAGACGCGGGAATGACCGGGCGAGGGGCGAGAAGTGCGCAATTCGAGCGGTCCTCTTGATTGGGCCCTCGATCAACGAGCTCCTCATCACTTCTCTTCGTCCTCCTCCTCCTCTCCGTCGACGAGCTCACCCCCGCCCGCCGGCCCGCCCATCAGTCCGGCCGACCGGCTAATCCGCCCGGCTCCCTCCTAATCCACGACGATCGAGAGCTGCGAAAACGTGCGTCGTCGTCATCGAACGGAGCGGCTCGCCGGTCGGTCGTCCAATCGTGCACGTGTTTTTTGATTGCTCGTCTTTCTGCCCGGCGGTTCAAAAGTCGAGCGGACGATTCGAATGGCCGCTCGCGCGATCCGTTCGATGTGACGACTCGCTTGAAGCCGTCGGCGCGCGGGTTGATCGTGTTCTTCTCGCTCGTCCCGCGGCCTCGCTCCCGCCGGCTTGTCGTTCGCGTTCGATCGGCTTGTGTGGCCGCGATTTTCGCACTTCTTTCGCGCTCGATCGACCGCTGGCCACAGCGAAAAAACTCCTCCCCCTCCCTGTGCTCGCGAGTCGCCGCTCGCGTCTTCAACACACGAGTCTAAAATTAGCACAAGAGATTGCGCGGGTGGCCACAAAGTGGAAATTCGTCCCGCCCCGCTTTTTTATTCTCCTGGTCGGTGGGTGCGCGAGCGAGCGAGTGATGGACGATTGGGAGGCCATTGGGTCGAGAATTGCGGTCGATTTGTTTCAGCTCCTTCGCTTCCACCCCCGCCTCCGCCAGCCGGACGACTCCAGAGATCGACGATCGGCCGAGCGCGGGATGACGGAGTGATGAGCTGCGATCAGACGGCCACTTCCGCGATTCTCCGCTGACCTCCGCCGATCCGCCGGTTGCTGCTACGGTTTGTTCCGCTTCCGCTCCGCCAGCTCGCCGGCCGTCTCCATCGCCCACTCGACTCACTTCTGCTCGGAACGAAGCGGTGGGCCGAACGCGAGGCAACGAGCGAAGGAAAATGCGCCTCAACGATGGCGTTCGATCTGAAGTCCGGCGGCTATCTCCTGGTGTTCGATTATTCCTGATCTTCACGTGTCTCTCTTCCGCGCTTCTAAGCGCGGAGAGCCGAACAAGGTGAGTGCCCGTTTGACTTCTTTTCATCCGCGTTTAGATCACTCCGACGTCTTCCTCATGCCGCACGATTTTGATCTTGCCGAGAGCGAGAACGGTGAGTGCTCCTTTTTGTTCTCCATCGTTCTGCCTTCATTTTTAGTCCACAAACCAACACCCGAAGAGCTGGACGCAATTCAGAACAGCGAGCTGTTCGAGGGCGACATTCTGGGCATCGCGGCCGAGGACGAGTTCAACAGCAAACGGATGCACGACGACGTGGACGAGGAGCGAATATTCGGGCGTCCGTACTACAGTTCGCTGAACGTGGACACGTACGCGGACAAGCTGTGGCGCAACGGGCGGATACCCTACCTGTTGGAAGAGGGGATGAGTTCTTCGTGAGTGCTCTCTCGTTTATTTGGCCCGTTCACTCGCCCATCTCCCTTCAGTCAACGAGCAGCCATTGCGCAGGCATTCCTTGAGTACAAGGACAAGACGTGCATCAACTTCAGCCCAAAAGAAGCCGACGATTACGACTACATTTACATCAAACGAAATGTGGCTTCGGGGTGAGTTCTCTTCAGGCTTCTGGGCTCTTCCACTCGTGTACTGTTCAGGTGTTCTTCGTACGTTGGACGAGCGGGCGGCAATCAGACGGTCTCGCTGGAAGTGGTCAAGTGCTTCTCGAAGGGCATCATCGCCCACGAGTTGATGCACGCAATCGGTTCGTTGTTTCTCTCTTCTCTTCCCTTCAACGTTTGTTCCTTGAGGCTTCTTCCACGAGCATTCGCGGACCGATCGCGACGATTACGTGCTGATCGACGAGAAGAACGTTCGGCCGGGTGAGTGCCAGATTTGCCTCCCTTGTTCATTGAAGTTCTTGTCGTTCAGGGATGTTGAGGAACTTCGAGAAGTACCCACGGAAAGTGATCGATCCACTTGGAATGCCCTACGATTACGTGAGTCCTTTCTTAAAGTTCTTCATTGAAAAGACGCGTGAACAATGCAGGAATCAATCATGCACTACCACAAGCTCGCCTTCTCGCGCAACGGCCGGCCCACAATCATGCCGCGAAACGACACGGCGGAGATCGGGCAACGGTGAGTGTCCGGCCATCCACCGCTTTTGTTTGCGCTCAACCGAGCGAGCGGATGTCCGCATTCAACGATGACTCATCCCGCCCCCGTTTGCAGCTACAAGCTGAGCGATGTGGACGCGCTGAAGATCAACAAGCTCTACAAGTGCGACAAGCCGGGCGAGCCGGCGGAGCGGGAGAAACCGAACACTCCGCCGCCCTGAACCAGTTCACCGCCGCCCCCGCCACGCCGCCCCACCCCGCTGACCACGCTGCGGAGTCGGTGGAGCACCTCCGAAGAGATGAGTGCGGAATTCAAACGTCGCACTTCCTCCAACCGGTGAGCCTTGCGAAATTCGAGCGTCGAGCACACGGCGTCGGTTGATTTCAGCGGAACTTCCGGTTTGGTCACCGCCTCGCCGCAGCCGCCCACCGTGATGTTCACACGAGTGACGAGTGATCGCTGGAAGTATCCTGACCGATCGCTACACGTCCACCACCACCGCCCGGCCACGCACGAGTCGGCTGCCCGAAAAGAGCTCCTCGGTGGAGAGCACTCGGAATCCGTTGGGCGGAAGTTCGAAGAAGATCGACCGCGAGAACAAAGGCAATCGATTGGGATCCCCACCTCATTCAATCATTTGTTTGCTTTCAGAATGCAAGAACCTGAACGCTCACTGCGACATGTGGGAACGGCTGGGCCATTGCGAGCACTCGGCCAAGTACATGCGGCACTACTGCCGTCGTTCGTGCGGTCTGTGCACGCGGGAGAGCGGAAGTGAGGATCGCGGGAAACGTGAGTGTGATCACCGGTCAACGGGCAGAAGACTCCTCCCCTTCTTGTTGCAGGTCCGCCGGTTGTTCCGTCGAGCGGCAGCGGATCGTCGGGCTTGTCGCGGGGCGTCTGCGTGGACAAGAACCTCTTCTGCGGCTACTGGGCGCGCATCGGCGAGTGCCGGAGTGAATCCAAATTCATGAAGATCTTCTGCAAACGGTCCTGTGGTTTGTGTTACGCGTGAAGCGGGCACGTGTCCTCTCGTTCTTCGTCCATCTCCACCCACTCAATCGATCTGAACACCTCCGCCATTTCCGCCCACCCACCGACCAAACGGCCCCCCGTCTTCCTGCAAACCACCCGCTCGTACGCACGTCTTCCTTCTCTATCCAACCACTTCCTTCCGCTTCCAACTGTGCTCTTCCGTCTACCTGTGATGTTCGTCTAGGCCTTCACCGCTCTTTCGTGTACATCCCTGCTTGTTCGTCCTCCTCGTCGGGTATTGTTGATCGTGTGCGCGAATCGTTGCTGATATAAACGCTGCCTTTTATTCAACGAAAAGAGAGTGATCAAACAACAAGTCGGCGCTCATCGACCGTCCCGTCCGAACGATTCGGATTCCCCCACGGGAACGAGGACGCACACAAGAATCCGGCGAGATATCCGAGGACAAACCGGCATGAACGGAAATCAAGAGGAGGTTGTGCGGGGAGACGTACAATATGCAGAAAGTGGAAGAACGACGAGTACTCCCGCCCCCAACAAGACCCCCGATTGACGTCTTTGGAGCGGCGAGCAACAAAAAGAAGGGGATGATCGCAACTGAATGCGATCCAATTGCTTGCTTGAGCGAACGACGAGCGGAAACGAACGAACGAAGAAGAAAGGCCGACAGATTGGACCACGAATAGTCGCGTCGGTCACGTGTTTATCCGCATCAGCTGCTCCCTAATGAAATCTCCCTAATGTCCACAAAACACATTTGCGCGCCAACAACAGCGGGGACACAACAACAAGAAGGAAGGAGGAGAGGGACGAGTTTAGAGGAAAGACTGGCCAATTTGACCCTTTCGTTTGACACAACAACCAAGTGGTGGCGGACTAAATTCGCAAATAACTCGTATGCAAAACGATGAGAGAGGGGAGAGAAAGAGGAAGAGGAGAGGATCTGCTTAGCACGAGGTGTCCATCTGCTCGCTCTCCGAGTTCTTTGAGATGCGGCGCGAGGACCGCGTGGGCGTGGCGGGCGTGGGCTGCGGCTCGCGGCGTCGGTAGACGAGGATGTAGGCCTCGCGGGAGGTGAGCGGGTCGGGCAGGTCGCCGCACGGGCTCGCACTCGAGTCGTTGAAGTCGCACCATCGGTTGGTCCTGAAAAGGAGAACAGTGCAGAGGATGAAAGTGAATTCGAGGGACTCACGTCTTGCACATGGCCTTGGCCGTGTAGTGGCCCGAGCCGAGGCCGCCCATGTGGTTGCTGATGGCGATCAGGTCGTAGGTGACGCGCTCGTGGTTCGGATTCGCGAGCTTGTCCGTCGGCGAGAAGTTCCTGCAAATTCCCCGTCCATCACCCACCGGTATCGTTCGCTTGTCGTCACTCACTTGACGGGGATCACGATCTCCGTGTCGATTTTGTCCCGATTGTAGCGCGTGTAGAGGAAGCGCTTCAGGTGGACGATCAGGATGCGCGGCAGCTTCCACACGTCCAGCTTCTTGAAGGCGCACCGGTGCTCCTTGCAGTTGGGGCAGTACCACGCCTCGTTCTCCTCCAGCTGCTCCCGACTGGTGAACATCTCGATGCACTCCTCCAGCGCGTAGTGCCGCTTCACCGGAGCTTGGATCCCGATCTCTTCGGATTGAACGCCCTGCAACGAACGGCGGTCATCCGATCGACTCGATCCGAACGAACGTCGATGTGGTTGAGGCGGGAGGAAGTGCTCGCTCTCCGTCCAGTTGATCGTCACGTTGATGTTGCCGGTGGGCTCGTGGATCACGCTCTGAAATCGGAAGAATGCAATGAGGAGAGATGGAAGAAGAACGAACCGGATCGCGCGTCAACGACTGGTTCAGGCCGCCACCTTCGGGCAGAACGAGATGTCCTTGATCGCTTCGGTCATCGGCTGGAAGTCGCCCTGCCGGACGGCGGCGTCCAGCTTCGAGCCCTCCTTCCACATCGTCTTGCTCATCACGGGCCCGACCGCCTCGATGATCTTGTCGGCGGAGAGCGGCGTCTCGTAGGGCAGGACGAGCGGATGACTCAACGCCTTCGGGTAGCTGGACGTCGTGAAGTTGTTCTCCACGAGCATCAGCGGTCCGGGCCCGACCAGGTGGGCGATCAGGAGCCGCGGCGAGCCGTAGTGCGCGTACGTCGTGATCTGCTGCGGCATCGTGTTGTCGTCCTCGAGGATGTGCTTGAGGCCGAACGCCGTCGCGAGGACCATCCGCTGCGAGTCGGCGATCTTCAGGTGTTGCTTCAGGACCGCCGATCACCGCTTTCACCAGCGTCTTGTTCGTGTGGACGAACGTGAACTGAAACGAAAGGAAATGAATGGAATCCCCGACGAAAGAAGCGAACGAACCTTGAGCCACGACTCCGAGTTGTGGAAAGAGGATGGTCGACTGCACTTGCCGCTCTTTGGTCGGGAACGGGCACGGAGAGGAAGCAGAACGGGTCGAACTTGATGCTCGTCTTGCTGCACACGTTGCACGTCACCGTCGACTTCAGCTGGCCGTGCATGAGGTCGACGATGATGGAGTCGTTCCGCTTCTTGTAGCCCTCCCACGCCTCTTTGGCCACCTGCAAGCACGAGCGGGGAATGAAACGAAAGCAGCGGGGAAAGACGCACGATGTGATCCGGACGGCCGTCGCTCTCCTTCTCCTCCACGTACGGCTTCTCGTAGATCCGATTGAGGTCCTCGTGCAGCCCGTCCAGCAAGAAGGCCATCAGCTCTTGGGCGTCCTGCTGATTGTAGCCGTTGAAGCGCGGAGCGTACATCCCGATCGTGCACTGCAAGCGGGAAGGAATGAATGAACGGAAGCGAATCAAAGGAACCACCTTGAAGGTGTAGGGCTTGATGGAGGGCGCGTTCCCGGACCACATCTCCTTGATCATGTCCGTGTACGCCTTGGCCAGCCTGCCCGCCCGTCCCCAGCACGTTCGCGCTGTTGATCTCGGCGAAGACCTTGGGCGAGAGGAAGTACTCGGTCAGTTCGGGCACGTTGCTCAGGCACTGCAGGGCCGAGTTCATGAAGCACGTGTTCCCGAGGTTCTGCAGTCCGCACATGCCGGCGGTGTAGCGCTCGCTCGAACTAAACGGCGAGGAATGAAGAGGGAAAGCAAGGAGAGGAAGCCCACCTCAATCCCATGTACGGCCGCCGGGTGTTCCCGTTGATCTCGTCGATGTTCTTCGAGGCGCTTCGCGTCAGCTTCGAGCCGTCGTCCACGTAGAAGACGGTGTCCATGTGGAGGATGGTGTCCAGCGAGGCGGAGAGCTTCTCGCTGATCGGCTCGAACTCGTTGGTGCCCTTGTCCACGAGGATCTGGGCGTTCTTCCTCTGGTCGGGCGTCAACTCGAGCAGGTCGAACGCCTTCTCCTTCAGCTCGTCGAACGTGTTCTCGTAGCTGACCTTCAGCGTGCGCACGTCCTCCTTGCGCGTGTACTTGGCGATCTGCAGGCGGAACCACGAGAATAATCAACGGAACGAGTGGGCGGAACTCACCTTCAACCGGAGCGGGTAAACCTCGACGAAGGGCTCCTTCTTCAGGACCGTGCCCACGACCACCTTGCGCGGGATCACGTCGCGCTGCTCGTCGGCGACGCCGAACCGCTCGCGCAGCTTCGTGAAGACGGGCTCGGGGATGAGCGTGTAGTGAATGGACTCGGTCATCTTCTCCTTCAGCTCGTAGATCGTCTGCTTGCCCTCCGGTTCCGGACTAAAGCGGAAGAGAAATCCATGAGCGGCAAGCGGGAAGGAGGAACTCACAGTCGAGGAGGCTCTCGTTGTTGATCGGCTGCATGCTGAAGCCCTCGGAACCGCCCTGGTCGTGCTTCTGATTGAAGAGATTCCACCACTGCTGCGAGACCATGTACCTGCAATTCGAACGGAATAAACGAAGGAACGAAGCGGAAGGAGGGACTCACCAGGTCTGCCCGACCTCCACGCTCTGGCCCTTCACCTCCTGAATGATTTGCGCCGCCTCCTTGGCCGTGACGTGCCGTTTCGGGTCAAAAACCATCGTCGTTGTGGAGCGTCCGCGTCTCCAGCTGAAATTCGACGGAAATTGAAGGTGTTTGGGAAGAATTGAGGCGATAATCAAGCGCGTAATCACGATCGATTGGCCGAACTGCCGAACAGCAAGCGAAGAGGAATGAAAACAAGTGGAGTCGTCGATCGAAAGCAACAAACACGTCGCTTAGCCGGCCGGCAGCAAAACGAGTTCGTGAGTCAGCTTGCCGCGACGGACGGCCGCACGAATTAGCCGGCTGAGTGGACGAAGCGGACGGGCGATCGAGCGGAAATACTCGAGTGATTTCTCCTTCCGTTCACACGAGAATCTTCTCGAAATGCGGCGGAAATCGGAGCAAAACATCCGCCGCAAATGTTTGTCATCAAAATGCGGAAAACAACGCCGTCTGCCCGTCTGCAGGCCGGCGGAAAGCCGGAGGAAGGCGGGAATTTGCTCGGATTCTCGTCGAGAACGAACGACCGATTTTTCCGTTCAATCCTCGACATCCTCCGCCAATCGAAACGCTCGTAATCAACGGAAATAATCGCAGCAATTTGCGAAGAAAAAGGAGTCAGTGCGAAGGACGGGGTCGCCATGGGACCCGCCAGCCGCTCCTGAGCGCCCCGCCCGTCCGCTTGGCGTTCCGCCCGCCAGTACCGTACGGACCGAAAGGAGCGCCGAATACGACGGGGGATTTCGACGAGCAATCCAAGCGATTCGTGGATCTTGCAAGACGGAAGCACCGAACTAAAGAATGTTGATGCGTGACTGACCACAAAACTTTGGCTGATCGCCAAGCGGTCAATTTCACGCCCAATTCGTTGCTTCCTGCCGACCTGTGATGCGTCCAGCCTTCTCTTTCTCGTTGAAAGGGGATCAATCTGTTTGGCCAACAAAAGCGAATCAGTCGAGATTGTTTGGCGTATCGACCACAAACACCCAATCAATCGCCGTCCACCGGTCTTCTTGTCTTGGATCGACCACAAAAGGGTCAATCAAACAACGACCTGCTTCTTTCAAGTTACCTCTTGTTGCAGAACACCTCGGGCGTCTACTCATCGTTGCTCTTGTTCATTCAAATGCAGACTGTTGGCGAGGAAACAACTTCGAATGTCACTAGTCGAAAACGAATGTACAAATCGTGAGGGGGAAACAACCAAGGATTGCTTCGAAAGGCACTCGGGCATCGTGGAGATAAATGCGAGACGAACAAATGCGAAGAGAATCCGGGAGGAGAACGAGGAGGAGGCAGTGGAAGGTCGACGACAACAGCAGGAGGAAGACGGGTGGTTTCGTTTAATGCGGGGATGTTCGTTGAGGAAAGGAAGAAAGGAAAGATCAACACGAATGCAGTCAATCGTTTAACACAAATGGCAGTAGTAGTTGAAAGAAATGACCAAAATGGTGGCCGCAAACACGGAGACGGGCACAATCACGATCAGCATCGTCAGGAGGGATGAGCGCGTGGAGAGGGGAGCTGAAACGAAGCGAGGAGCATGAGCAAGGCAGTCTTCTCGTGCACTCACCTCGATGCCGAACGCCGTGCTCGTCGATGTATTCACCCGGTGGACCGTCGACGCGCTGGAACACGCGCGTGTCCTCGTCAGTGAGCATTTGGTGTGAGGCCGAGCGGATGCCGCCGCCGCCGAACTCGTCGCCCCGCCGCCCCAACGGCATCTGCGAGTCGTGGGCGGGCGAGTGCGGCGGGAAGGGGACGGCCGCCTGGTCGGCGTTCTGCGTGCTCTCGCGGAGGTAAGAGAACGTGTTGCAGAAGGGTTTGTCGCCTTCAAAACGAACACAATCGAATTGATCCCGCTCATTTGTGAGGACTTACAGGCACACAAATCGACCCAATTGTCCACATTCCGCTGACAACCCAACGGTTCCTCTCCGCATGTCCGAATCACCGTCAAGTCGGGCCTTCGAAGTCCGACCTAAACAGAGGAGAATGAATGGATGAATGAGTCCTCTTCCAGCTGCTTACCAGACAGACGGACGACTCGCAGACCCCGTAGGCGGGAACGCAATGATCGTCCGTGCAGTAGCAGCGAATGGCCTCGCACGGCCGCAGGGTTGCAAGTAGAAGAAGGAGAAGACATTTGAGGGCAACGGAAGAGAACAATGAGGAGGAATGCCGATGAGAAGAGGGTCCAGTTGAGCGTTTCAAATCCGAATGGCAAGAAGACGGAGCGAGCGGAAACGTTGGCAGAATCGTCATTGCAACTGCTGGCTATCCGATGGTCGAGGGTGACCTAAAGAAGAGTGGAATAGAAAAGAGTTAAGAAGAAAGAGCTCACGTGTTGAAATCGACGAAGCGATTCGGGAGTGACGACACGCCCGACTTCCGCGGGCATTCGACCCAACGGCCCAACGGTTGAGCGGCGACGGCTTCGGGTCGACGGCCGCGTTCTTTTCGTTGTTCACTCAACACAACCGGCCGCACGTTCATCACCGTCCACGATCCGACCGGCGAACGTCGAACCACGGCCGGGCGAAATCTTGAGGCGGCGGCGGATCACGAAGAGATGCGAAGCAGATGGTCATCCGTTCGCTTCGCTTCGCGTTGAGCAAAAGGCGGCAGTCGAGATGGAATGCGTGGAGGGCCCTGGAGAAGAGGAAATTAATCGAAGGAACGAGCTCAAACGGACACGCAACACGAGACTCCCGCCTTCTCCGATCCAAAACAAACACATTCGAGCTGTCTTAAACGAGGAGGAGCAGGTGGACTCGCAGGCCGGAATGAGTAATGAGTTTGTTCATTAGAGACAAGAGAGAATAAGAAGAAGGCAGGTAGGCGGGCGGGAGGGGCGGGAGAGCGCAGGCGACATCCCAAATCCCATTGATCATGACGGGCGGCAACCGGCGCCCATTCGGAACACATGTTTTATGAGCAGTCGGGCCACAAGCCGCGTGCACGTCTGTTTTTAATCGAGCGCCTAATGATCGCCCGCCCCGACGGAACAATCCGGCCAAGCGAATCACTTGTCGTGTGATTAAAAAGGAATAAAAGACGGGCGGGTGGGTCGTAATAAACTTCGAAGTAATCAAACCGCAATCAAGGATGGGCGAAAGCGTAATGCGGCTTCTAGCAGCTCATAAATCCAATGATTGGCAGCAGAACGGACCAATAGGAAGCTTCAAAAGGGAGGTAAAAATAAACTCTTCAATTGTGCGGAAGACGAATGAACACGATGCGCGAGTAAATGAGTTCGTTTTCTCATCAAAGCGGACAAGCAGACGGCGGTGCAACGTGCTCCTCGTCGGCCCTCCGGCCGGCCGCAAGACAAATCGACCGTTGCGGCGGAACATGCGCATTTACATTCTAATGTGCTCCCCGAAGACAACCCGAGGGCACGATGGTGTTGCGTGCAGTGAGTCGACGGGTGTTCGTCTCAACGGAGAGCCAGGAGAAGAAGAAGAGGTTATTGAAGGCGGGCTGGGCGGGGATGTCCGTCCAGATGGACACGCGTCGTCGCCGCCCGAAGAAAGTCGGCGGAGAAGAAGTCGGTGGACGAAAAGTTTGTAAAGTTTTTGTAGTTCATCCCCGCTCGGTCCAATTTCTCGCCGCCCCGTCCAGCTCCTTCGGCTTCGGCGGCTGCTGCCTTCTTGTTCGTCGCCTGTTTTTTGCCCCGCCGGTCGGCTCACTCACATCCACCGGCTGCTTCTAAAAATAATCCGACGGGTACGGCGAGGAGGAGGACGCGCGCGCGCGGTCGTTGGGCACGCGTCACTTACATGCCGTCGACGGACGTGTGTTACGGTCTCGCGCACACGGCAACCTCTCGTCCAATTTTCGCGTCCTCTCGCGCAACGAAACGTTTGAAAAGAAAGAGGGGACGGCGAGGAAGAGTAACGTAAGAATTTCTTTTACTTTCTTCCCTCTTTCCACTCGCTCCGGACGGCCATCTCATCAAGCGGCGGCCTGGACGGACGGGCGGGATAGAGATGCGCGTCCGTGTGTTCGACGGAAAGAAACAACGAACATTTCTAATTCATGCGACCTCCGACGGCCCGCCACGACCCACAAATGAGCCCACCGAAACGCCCGTTTAACATCAGGAATTGCCGGAGAGAGAAGCGAACTGAGTAAAGGGCAACAGCAAAGGCCAGCAGTTCTTTGGCTTAAGATTAAAAGACGGCTAATGAGTTGAAAGTTATGAACGAAACGCAAAGAAGTCTGAGGAGCGGGCGTAGACGGCGGCCAAAAAGAGCGCAAATCGGTGGGAACGAGGCGCGTGAACAGAAGTACTCAGCGGAACACACGCGAAGACGCGAGCAGTACGGTGCCAACAAACACCGAAACAGCAGCAGAAGGAGGAGCCGAATGGGCGGTCATTCCAGCACTCCACTTCCTGCGGATTCTGAAGAGAAGTCAAAAAATGTGTGAAAATCGTCGCGGATTTCTGCCGCCTCTCCCGTAGAGAACGACCGAAAACCGGTGGGCCCCACTTGTTGCGGCGGCCGGTTTACAGTCGGCGGGCAAAAAAGGAAGTGCAGGGCGGTGAACAAGCGAGAACAGTAACGCTCGAGGGCACGTACAACGGGACGACCGGGGCCCGGCCAGCCGGACAACAATGAGGCCAACTAAGACGGAAACAAAACGAAGAGAGCCGCCAACGCCTTCGGGGCGGCTAAACGCCCTGCAAAGACAATGAATAACTGAAAATGGGTTGTCTTTTGCACTCCCGCCCGCCCGTCCCTCTCCGTCTGTCGCCCTCCTCACTCCGCTTCGAACTGTTGAGGACGTCCATTAGATCAATGCCGGTGGCCGAATCGAATAAAGCGGAATGATCGAACAGAACGACGATCACATTCCCGCGGCAGCGAACAGTTGATCCAATCCGATCAACGACCTCCCGTTCGATTGGAGTTCACGGAAGCACGGGAAAAGCCGGACGGCCACAACGAGGGAGGCGAACGGGCGGCCCAACTTCTTTCCGCCGCCCCGAAGGATAAAAGAATTGAGGAAAAAGTTGTGGAAAGGAGGGGGAATGAGCGGAAACCGGGCCGGACGGGGCGGAAAAAGTGGCGCCTGTAGTTTCGAGTTTTTCGTCGGTTCCGTTTCAAATAAACGCTCGTGGACGGCGGGCAGGACGGACGGCCATGAGACGAATGGCGGGAAGACGGGCGGCCGGAGGACGAGCACGGCGGGACGACAAGAAGCCACGTGAAGGAGTGAGTGGTCGGAAGAAACAAAAAGCAAAAGAAGAGCGAAATCGAACGGAATAAACAAACAAACTAATCAAAAGTGCCCTGGATCGACCGTAAATCAAGGCAGCCGGGGAGAGTGGCTACAAACACGCGGCTCTCGCGTGTGGCCGCAGCGAGCGCGCAGTAATTTGTGGGCCGGACGGAGCGAATGCAAGACTCATTTCCTCCTCCTTTTCCCTCCTCACCCACTTCCACACGGCACAACACTCGCTTCGGCGAAACGTCGAGGTGGACGGGGGGAAATAAAGTGGTTTTTGTGGTCCGCTCGTTTGGTTTGTTTTTTTCCTCGCCCGGCCATTCGGCGACGGCCCCGCGACGCCGAGGGCAGGAATCAACAACTCCGCGCCGCCGTCTTCGCGTCCACCGGCACGTCAACTCGGCGCGGACGTCGTTGTGCGGTGAGCACGTGGAACTTGGGGGGCGAATGGCCATACGGATGGCGGCTCCGTCCGAATGGAAGCCACTTGATGAAGACCGCTTTCAAGGGCGCCCCGACAAGTTCTCGGGATTGACCCGCCCGGCATCGGGGCCGCCGTATTCACGACCATCGACCCGACGGTTGACGGCAGCCGAAAGAAAGATGATTTATTTCATTCGGCCGCCCGCCAGGCCATATTGACCGCATTCTTCCGTTTGGAATAATCCCCTCCCTTCCCTCCCCACTTCTGTCCACCAATTGGAAGAAGTGCCAATCCCCCGGACCCACTCTTCCACCTTCCCTGCAGTGCCCCATTTGGAGGCAATGATTTGGAAGCGAATAAACGAAGAAGGCGGCCGGCGGTCATAAACCACCGCCCGTTTCCGTCAATCCCACGAATTTTTATTGTCGCCCCGCCTTTTGTCAATCTTCGGCGACCACACAGCCGGCCGGCGGAGGAATGAAATCTTGACGTTCTTCCGCCCCACTTGCCGACCACACACGCCCGGGCCCCGCCGATTGTCGAACGTAAAACAATACAATCAACGGACTCTCGGCAGGCGCAATCCACGAATCTCCGGCCGAGAACTCGCCGCGTCGCCCCGCCCTGCACGGGGGATTTCATTCGATTTCTCGTGGAAAAACCCGCGCCCGCCCCGACTTGAATTCGTTTGGGCAGGCGGCCAAAAACACACACGACAACCGGTAATAAAATAAAGTTACATGCCGGCGGGGAAGGGCGCGAAGTGAGGCGGGGCCGAGTGGACGGTCGGCGGTCGGCGGGTATCAACGCGCGCGCGCAGAGTGGAGATGATGGATGAGGGCGAACAAGTCGGATGATAAGAAGAGTCCTCTCGCTTCTCTCCGCTCTCGCCGGCACGGTGATGAATCCGGAACTTGTCCACGGCCGGCGGCGTGAAGACGAAAAGCGAACAAAATTGTTTTAGAGGCGCGCGGACAATTTCGGGCGGACCCGGAAAGCCGGAGCGCATTCGGCGGAGGAACTTCGGTCGACCGCCTCCCTCGTCGCCTCCCCGTAGTCGCCGCATTCGAGCCAACAACTCGCGCGATTCAATTAGGAAGGTAGGAGTGGTGAGTGGCATGGAGTAGAGGACTCGAAAAGAAACATCCGCCACCTACACGTGAGCCGTCGCGGTAAACAGCCGGGGCGACCGTTGGCCTCGAAAGGTGAGCGCCGGGCGATTTTAATGACTTCCAACCGTTGGCTGCGGTCTGCAGGAATACAAACAACCGCGTGGACTTCATTAAATTCTACCGTACGCATGAGAACAAACAATACGAAAGAGAATGCCCGAGGCGAACTTCGAACCGCCGTGCACGTTCCGCGAGAGCAGACAAAGCACAACGGAAGGACTCTGCTTGACAAACAAATGAAGGGAAGAACGAAGTAAAAATCTTGAAGTACGAGTTGGGTGATTGCTGTACACTAATCACTTCAAAGCTTGCAGTTCATCTGCACCCAGAAACGTGACGACAGAAGTACAGTAAAAGGAGAAAACGAACGAAAGTCGCGAGAATCGAAAGTAATGACGCGTTTCGAGTGAAATCCAACCGCCAACCCACTCGCCTTTTCCGCCCGCCCTCTTTATAACAACGGATTTACGGACGCCCGCCGTCCATCCATCGGGGGGTGCCCGCTCAGACCGAAATTCGATCTTTGCCGTCCGCCTCTCCGCCGTCGCCGCGGGGGGCCCTCTTTAGGCGAACCGCCGGGCAGTAATGCGGGCGGTGGACAAAACGACGCAGCACTTCGTTTTTTAAACGACAATTCTTTACGTTCGTTCGGCACACGTTCGCCGCAAAACGTGCGAAATCACAAGCAGAACGTAAAGAAAAGAAGCACACCTGTTGATCAACAGTCGGCAGTGTCCCAGCACGTGAAAGACCGACTGAATGATTCGAAGTTGTAGGTTGATCCTTCTTCGTAGCCAAACTCGTCTTGACTGCTCAAGAGCCCGAGGCACAAGTGACCAGTTGGGCAGTGGGCAATCGAGTTAAGGAAGGCCAAACACCCGCCGGCGCCTACTCGTTTATAAATGGACTTCCCGATTGCCGCGCCCGCTTATGCACAATTGTTTTAGGGCGGGCCGGCCGAGGAGTGGACGATGGCCGGCGAGTGAATGGGCGGCAGGGGGCAAACCGGTTGAATGGCGGCGTTGCGGCCACCACAAACCTGTTATGCGCATTCCACGTTTCCACGCCTCGTGGCCGCCGAGAGGCCGCGAGGAGGGCGGCGGTGGAGAACTTAAGAACCTTGCGGAAAGATAACCCAACCAACTTGTGGGCTATCGGATGGTCAATCCGCCCGCGCCCGCTTCCGCTCGCCTCACGCCCGCCCCGGCCGTCGGCCCACTTCGGGAAGCCGACCGGTCGCCCTAAAGTGGCCGCCGTCCAGCTCGCCGCCCGAATCCAAATGCGGGAAAGCCGGCGAGTGGGGGAAAAAGTCAAGTTGCTTCTCGACGGCGCCAACCGCTTCGGTCGGATTGCTCCCAGCGGGATCGACCCGCCGCCCGTCGTCGTCGGAATTTTAATCGCCGCCCAATCCCCCCGTCCGGCCACTGGTGATCCGAAGGCGTGAGGTGAACGCGACTGACAAGCACCCCGTTCGATGACAAGTGAACGTGCGGATGAAGAAGAAAGGCTACAGTAAGTGAGAGAAGAAACGAATTTGGCCTCCGAGCGAGAAGGAGTTCGGCTAATTTGCGCTCCACTTCATCAACGAGCGGCTTCGCGGGCGCGGATTGCCGGAAGTCGGTTCACGACTCGTGCCCACGCGACTAAAAGCGGAACTCGGCACCGCAAATCCCATTTGGAGGGCGAGGAAGCCGGCGCGGATTGCCCGCTCGTTCGTTCGGCAGGGCGATCGGCAACTCGCCGCGGACTGGGCGGATAGTTCGTGACTTCTTTCCATTCATCATTTTCGTTCGTTTCGTGGAGCCCGCACGGCAGCCCGAAAGCGGGATGAGAAACCCGGAATCCGGGCCGCACGTCGTCCCGATTTCATGACTCGACGCCCAACAGTCAGGGGAATTTCCGGGGCGGACCTGCCGGCCGGGACAACGCCCCGACGACCGGCGGCGACTTGCGGAGATTTCTTTCTACTTTCATTTTTTAGTCCGAAGGCACTTTGACTCGTTCCGCTCCAACGACTCCCTTGTTGGCCGACGGCGGATCGTCCGCCGTGACGTGCGTTGGAGTGGTTCGGGGCGGACAAAAAACACTTCGGCCAACGGTTCGTGGTCCCCAGCCATCAGCCCTTTGAACTGGTTTCGAAATCCGGCGGATACGAAATGCAACAACCTCTTGAGATAAGTCAACGTCATTCGAGCGGAATCGAAAGGAAGGGCAGAACGAAAGGAGTGAGGAAACAGTTGGAAAGAAAAGGAGTGACAAAGGAGATGTTCCAGGCGTCTTATTGAAAGCGAAGGAATCAATGGAACGTTCGCCAATGACGGCGATTCCTTCGTCTCATCTAGCCGACCAACCCAAGAGCCGACTGCAAATGGAGGGATCGCGCACTCACTTTCCGCGCGCCCGATCCCCCAACTTCGGGCCGCCGGCTTGTCCAATTGGCGGATTAGGCGGCCGCCGTCCACTTCTCGCTGCTCGTTTTCTTTGCGGCCCCCAAGGCGGCAGCAATCAATTTGGAGCATCCGGGCGGCCATTCGCGCCGGCTTTTGCAAAAGAACTGCGCGAATGGCGGATATCGGACAACGTTCATCATTCGGCGGGTGGAAAGAAGGAATAATTTATTGTTCAAGTGCAAACAAAACGACCCATTGGTGAGATCACAACATCCCCGCAAATCCGAGAACAGAATTCGATGACTTCCGTTCGTCACGAGCAGAAGGCGGACGCCAACTTGCGGAGCTGGAGGGCGGCGTACTGGAGAGACTCTCTGGGCGATCGCCAGAACGTTCCACAGCTGCAAGCAGAGAATTTAACAACGGACGATGGGAAGAACGAACCAGGTAGAAGACGGTGAAGTAGACGAGAACCGTCGGCAGCAGGAGGACGGTCATGAGGAAGAGGACGGTGACCATGAACATCTCCCGGCTGTCCAAGTGCACGGAGTCCACTCGCTGCTTCAGCGGATTCCACTTCTTCGACCGGAACGCTCGCCAGAACGTCTGCAGGGCGATCCACGTGAGCGAGAGGAGCCTGAAAGCAAACGGATGAAGAGGGACCGACCCTTTAACTGGAGCTTTGTTATCTCTAATTGTTTCCCTCAGTTTTCTTATTTTTATCGATTGAGATTTATGCTTTTATTCAAGGGCAGAATCAACGCGATCGTCGGACTCGGAACAGGAGCCCAACGAATCCAATGAAGTAGAAGACGAGAATGCAGCCGGCCATGACCGAAATGTCGAGCGCGAAGTTGGAGCGCGAGAAGGAGAAACGCTGGAAAGATGTCGTCCGCTCCGCAGGCAGGTGTCCGAATCCGCGCTGGTGGACGAGTTCGTGTGGGCGATGCACTGATCGGGCGATCGGTTCTCCACGCCGACCCACTGGTTGATCGAAAGCGCTTCGAAGCCGTAGCTGAAAGCCGCTTGTTCGTCTCTTCACAACAGCCGTTTTCCCCTTCCACTCACCGGAACCAACTCAAATACTGGAAGAAGCTGATGTACGAGGGCAGCTCGCCGATGTTCGCGTACAGGCCGCCCGTCAACGAGAGGATGCTCAGCAGCGGACCCGCAACCGAGACGGCGAACGCGTACGAAGGGGGCACAAGACGAGAGCATCACGCCGAATGCCGCCGCCGATTGTTCCGCCAAAATGCCGACGCCTGCAACGAAGAGTAAGAATTGAGAAGATGAACATTCGAGCATCACTCGAACCTAAAGCGATGAGGAAGCGGTAGAAGGTGGGCGTGAGTCCGATCATCCAGTAGGCGATGCAGTTCATGGCCAGCCCGTCCAGAGTGAAGAGCGGCAGGTAGGAGAGGGCACGTGCGAGGTAGTAGCTCAGCAAATAGTAGAGACTGTCGTGATACTCGCGCACAAGCAGCGGGTATTCGGCGGGCAGGAAGGAGAGGATGCCGAAGAGGGTGCTGTAGGTGAGCTCGGAGACCAAATAGTAGATGGCGCCGTTCAGATTCGAGATCCCGACCCAGTTGAGGGGAGTTTGGAAGTAGAGGAGGCCCACGAACACGCCCATGAAGATCTTCTGGACGAGCTTGGCGCGCGCAGGGCTGGATTCCGGTAGTTGTCGAGGAGGGAGCGCTTGAGGAGCGTCCAGACTTGGAGGAAGAACGGCGCCATCTTCCGCTTGATTTTGCTCGGCGGCTTGTCGATGGACGCCGATCGCGTGCGCTCGACGATTTCGACCAGCCGGCGGCCCTCCCTGGAGTCCTCGAATTTGCGGCAGATCTCGTCGATTCGCTGGCGACTCGCTTCCTCGTTCTTCGCTTCCACGGAGAGCGTCTCGATGATCATGTCGGCTGGATTGTAGTTCTTCGGGCAGGGGTAGCCGAACGACTCGAAAGCTTGAATCGAGTTCAGCGGAGTGCCGAAATACGCCAGCCGTCCATTTGCGACGAACATCACCTGCACATCAACGAGGAATGAAGGAAGCGATCGGAACGTCGACAATGCGAACCTTGTCGAACTTTCGGAAGATCGCCGAAGACGGCTGATGAATCGTGCAGATGATCGTGTGCCCGGATTGGGCCAACGCGCGCATCACGTTCACCACGGACTCCGCCTTTGCCGAGTCGATGCCGGTGGTGGGCTCGTCGCAGAAGAGAAGCGGCGGGTTGTCCAGCAGCTCGCTGGCGAGCATCAACCGTTTGGTCTCGCCGCCGGAGATCCCCTTGCGGCCGCCCGTCTTCCCGATTCGCGTGTTTCGGCACTTCCGCAGCCCGAGTTCCTGGATCACCTGCAAACGAGTGGGATAGACGGAGAAGAACGAATGGCGGGTGACCTCATCGACTCGCTGCCGTCGTTGCTCCGCGCTCATGCCGACTAGCCGGAGGTCTGCTTGGACGTTCAGGTGCTCGGCGACCGTCAGCGTGGACACGAACAGCTCCTCCTGCTCCACGTAGCCGCTGATCTCCGAAATTTGCCCGCTGATCGTGCACCCGTTCACCAAAATGCTCCCGCTCACGTCCAGTCCCTTGAGAGCAGCAAATGAAAGAACGGAGAAATCGAGAGATTACCTTCAAGTTCCTCGAGAGAAGGCGAGTTCAAAAGGGTCGTCTTTCCGGCTCCCGACGAGCCCATCAGAGCGACGAGTTCGCCCGGCTCGGCCTGCCCGCTGATGCCCGAAAGGATCACGCGGCCGGACTTCCGATGAACCACTCGAATGTCGCGCCATGACATCTGGACGGGATCGCATTTGGCAGACGACTAAACGGAGGAAGAGGGCAGGGGAACCCGGAAGTGAACGAGTGCACTCACTCTGGACCGCTCCGTAGTGCTCTCGTTGTTTGGGCGACGAACTGGCCGTGAGGCCCGACTTCTCGCCGCTCATCCCTCACGCGTAGATCCCGCAAGACGTAGACAACAATCGAGGCAGAAGAAAATGCACGAGAAATCGTGTGAAAAGCAGAAATCGCCCGCCAATTGGAACAGTTGCGGACAAAACGGAACGCGGAGTAATCTTATCAACGCCGCCGCACTACAAGACGGACGATCGTTGATCGGAAAAGGGAGGAAGAGGTCAAGCCGGCCTCTGATTTGTAGGTTGTTGATGTTTTGCAGTAAGTTTTCGTCTATTGTGATTTGGATCTTTCGAGGTTTGTGCAACGAAACGACCACCTACCTCACCATGTACACGTAGAAGCAGAAGAAGTGCAGGCTGAAAGCAGCGGTAAGCGAATGCTCGAAGAGGAGATTCACTCACGTGGTGAGCAGAATCAAGTCCGCACAGGCGGCCAAGAAGACCGAGCCGCCCGCAAAGGCCGTCAGGCAGAGGAGTTGGCCCAAATGCGAGACGTAGATCACGTCCATGTACACTGGAATTTCCTCTGATCATTGCCGCTTCCTCTCTTCTGCACCCACCTTGCCACAGTTGAATGTGGCCGCGGAAGAAGGCGGCGAGCACTCCGTTTAGTTGATTGTTGAGCTTGAGGCCGGCCGGATTGTTCAGAATCCACTCGATGATCTGAACACGACCAAACATCAACAACAAGACGGGATGGGAACTCACGTAGTCGAGCGTCTCAACGGTCTTGTGCGTGAACACGGGAATGTACGAGAGGACGTCGAATTCGAGGGACAAATTCAGCAGAGCGATGCCCAGCACGCAGTCGATCAGCATGTAGCTCCAACTGCAAGCAACGGTCGATCGTGAATGAAAGCAACCACTGCATTTTGAGGCACGTACCGATGGCTGTGGTTGTACTTGAAGCAAAGCTCCCGAACGGCCGCCGACTGGAGAAGCCACCCGGACAGCGGCGACATCCCTCGCTCTGCGATCGATTGAAACACGCACAGTTAAGGAGAGATCGTTTGATTAGTAGTAGAAGGAACAAGAACCGTCTTCTGGGTAGGCTTTCATTATTGCAGAGTGGCCGAAGGAGCAGGGATGTCGAGAAGATTTGTTTATTTCGATTAGCACATGAGTGGGAACAATAGAAGTCACATGAATCTACGAGGAGAAAACAATCAGCTAGCAACGTTTCTAAGTCGTAAGTGCTTCCCGCTGGTCGGCGTTCGCGTCCTCACAGCTTGCCGGCAGCTTCGAGCTTCGCCTTCAGCGAGGCGGGCATGGTGGGCGGCGGCGGGCGGGGGATGTTGAGCGCGACCTTCACCGAGTCGTAGATGAACCACTGGAGAGCGGTCAGCGTTCCGATCATGATGATACGCGGCACCAGGCCGCCCCAGACGCCTGCAAACGAGCGAGTAAAAACACGAAAGAATAGCGGGAAGAACTCACCGAGAGGTCCCAACTTGCGGAGGATGTCTCCGGCCGATGCGCCGGCGTCCTGGTTCAGCTTGGAGACGATCGTGTCGGCCGGGTGCGAGACGATCGCGCAGAAGACGCCCGCGATGTAGCCGGCGACGAACGTCACCACCAGCTGCTCGGCCTTCGTGCACTGCTCGCGCGGCTTCGGCACCACGTGCTTGTAGAGCAGCTCGACCGTTCGCTCGAAGCACGCGAACTTCATCATCGTGTACGGGATCTGGCGCATCCACAGCGGCGGGAGGCCCTTGTAGAAGCCGCCCAGGCCCTCCGTCTTGTAGATGAACGGCGCACAGCCGCGCAGCGTGGGCGGCGCGCCGGGCGACGTCTGAATGCGCACCTTCGTCGCTTCCATCGGCGCGAGCATGATGTCCGCGAAGAACTCGGCCGAAGCGGAGGCCGCCAAGTACAACGAGGTACGCCATTGGTACGAGAGTTCCTGAAAGGGCGCGGGAATAAACGAAAGGAATGCAAAGAAAGAACTCACCTCGCCGAGCATGTCCGAGTAGATGATCTTGAACATCTCGTAGAAGCCGAATTTGCCCAGCCCCTGCAGCGAGTAGCCGATGGCCGTCGGGGCCCAGCCCTTGCCCAGCGCGCGGAAGCCCTCCTCCTTCAGCGTCGTGCGGAAGCCGCCCACGATGCCCTTGTACTTTTCAGGGTTCACCTGCAAACGAGCACGAGATGGAAATCAATGGAGAAAAGGAGGAAACAAACCTGAATTCGGCACTTGATCAGGTCGAGCGGGACGATGGCCGTGTGCGTGATGCCGCAGGAGAGGATGCCGCCGAGGCCGCACAGCGCGTAGTACTTGCCGGAACCGAACTCCACCGCATCGCCGCCGGCGGCTAAAGCATTCGATGCAACGGTGACGGCCAGATGGGTGACCACATTGCTCAAGATGTGCACATGATCGTCGGAGGACCAGAGGAAGGAGGAGACCCCGTCGTACAACGTTCCCAAACAAGAGAAATACAAGTAGCACCAGGTGGCGAGGACGACGAAAACACCCGAATAGGAGAAATAACCCGCTGGCTTCCCGAAAGGCGTCACAATGATCGGCTGCTTTTCCCACGTCTCCGATGTCATGATGGCGATCGGTTGGTGGCGGGCGGGGGCATACTACTCGAGAGAAAGAGAGAAGGGAGGTGAGGAGACCGGTGGCTGGGGAGAGTACTCGTGCAGGAAGAAACCCTGCAAATGTCCGCAATTTTGTCGGGTCGAAATAAATTCCGCGATTTCGGCGAGCGAACACAATCGACGGAAATTCGCGCGTTTGCGAACAAAATTCAACAATTTGCGGACAATGGCGGAGAACAAAGAGGCGGCCGGCTGTAATGCGAGGCGATGCACCCGCCGACCCTCCGCACCCGCTCGCCCGCATGCCAACCGCTTAGCCACGTCACGTCCGCCGGATTGGAGCCGAAAAAAGTGGGGAGAACGGGCGCAAACGAGCGGTGGGCGTCGAGTCGGGGGAACGTTAACTGATTTCCGTGTTTGCCCCGATGAAACCCTCGGATAGGAGGCGAGTGGGAGCAGAAATAAAAAGCGGACAACATCTTGAGCAATGCGAGCAACAAAGCGGCGACAAACAAACCCGTGGCGCAGAGTGCCTGCCGCGGGAGGCCGAACGGATTGGCCGAAGCGGACTGCGAGAGTTCTTCGACGATTCCCATTGCTCGCGCGCGAGGTGCAGTGGACGGGCCGTCCGGACGGGGCGAAAGGCTGAAATAGAGGCAGAAATCAAACGATCGAAGCGATCGAAGCGATGGAAGCGAGCACGAACGGCGGGAAGAAAGCGGCCGGCGAAAACAAACGAGCGAAAACATTCGCAAAGATCACCCCAGCGAGCCGAACGAACTGTTCGCTTTCTGCTGCGCGAAGTGAACGCACGAGGTCAAAGTACGAGGCGGGAGGCAGCGGAAAGCAGAGGTGAGCGACGAGAAACTTGACAGTCCAAACAACAAACAAAAGAAACTTCCCGTTGTTCATTCGAGACTGTCCATTAGGGTTTAATCCAACAATCAAAACTGAAGGGTGGCCTAATAGGCGTGAAATGAGCGAAGTGGAACGAGCGGACGGAGATCGGCGGGACGACCCGCAAGCGTGATCCAAGCGGTCGGATCGGCGCCCAACCGACGTCTTTCGGGCCGCCCGATTGGCCCCCGAACGAAACGAGAGGGCGGCAGACGGCGAGGCCGCAGAAAATTGTGCGTGCGGACGTTCGGGAACGACGGCCGGGCGAGGCGAAGAACGACGCCGTCCGGCCGTTCCGCCGCCGCCGCGACCAACTGCGCTGCCGGCCGGCAGACGGGCGAAAACGATCGAATTCGACGGAGGGATCTTCGTTCCGCTCCTTCTTCCTCATTCTTTCGATTCGACCACGAATTCATCAGAGATCAATGGCGGGCTGCTTCGTTTATTCCCAATCCAAACCAAAACAAAGGGGATATTCGTGGACGAACAAGCACAAAGGAAACGAAGGAGAAATGTGGCCGTGGGATCGAACGAACATCGTGGAAATGAGGCGGACGAGCGGGCGGCGTTTATTTCTTTCCGGACTTCTTGATTCCCGAACCGCCTGCAAACAGGAGCATTGATTCGAGCAGATAGGAACAAAGAAGCACTCACCCATCGGTCCCTTCTTGGAGGCCTCGGCGGCGGCCGCCTTCAGCTTCTTCTGCTCCTCCATTTGCCGCTTCTTGAACTCGACGTCTTCCTGCAATTCGACGGCGTGTAAGTGAGAAGACGAAGAGTGGGGAGAGAATTGGCCGAAATTTGGACTCACATCGGTCTCGATCTTGTCGCCCTTCTTCGCCTGCTTCAGGGGCTTCAGTTTTCCGCCTTGACGTCCGGACATCGTGGACTCGTGGACTGGGAGCGGAGTTGTGAACTGAAAGCGAGAATTCTCAGGTTACTCGATCGAAGCCGGAATGTGGAAGGGAATGAACGACGCGATCAGCAAACTACTCGACTACCTCTCTCGCTTCTACTTCCACCTCTTCGATCACTACTTTCCTCTACCCGCTGATGAGGGTGGTGGGAAAGCGGTACGGGATTGAATTCATGAACCTCGGCTATTCGCCCACTTCGGAAGAAGAACACGAGGGATTGTTTGGAAGAATCGCAATTGAGGATCCCGCATTGAAAGCTCACTATCTACTCTACGAAAAAACCCTCTCGCTGTGCCCGCTCTATCCCCGATTGAACGCGGAGCTTTTGGACGTCGGTTGTGGACTGGGAGGCGGCGTTCGATTGATGAAGAGGTGGGAGTGCAAAATTCACGTAAATAATCGAGACCCCTTCCGTTCAGGACGCATCCCGAATTGATCAGGGCAGTTGGAGTGGACAAGTGCGTGCGGCCAAACGGGAACGATCACTTGATTCAGGTACGGAACGGGAAAGGAGCGTGAGTGACGAAAGACGCGAATCACCTGACCGCCGACTGCCTTTTTTGCGGGAACAACTCGGGGTGATTCGCTTTTGGCCAAGTTTTCGTCAAGGTTTCGCCAAAATTCTTGCGTTAACAGTCGTACCACAAACGAAAACCCTGTAATGAAGGACGGAAACCCCAAATCACGAGCCAAAAGCCCCGAATTTCTGCCTCCTGCTGCTCGTGAAAAGGACGCGCCGATTGGGCGGTTTGGCCTTTCGTCTCACTTCGCCCCGTTCGTCTTGTGTTCGCCTTACAGTAGCGATCATTAGTGGGCATTAATTTGACTGGAATCTGTTTTGAAGGGCGACGCGGAAGCACTTCCATTCGACTCGAGTTCCTTCGACTTGATCACGAACGTGGAGAGCAGCCACTTGTACGCGAATCCCCAACGATTCTTCCACGAAGCCCACCGAGTGTTGCGGGCTGGAGGCCACTTGTGTTGGGCGGATCTCCGAGAGGACGAAAAGGTGACTGCGATTTGGAGCTGAAGGAATATACACAGGCGGTTTGAGGTGGCCGAACCGTTCGCTCAAGCCGAACGAGCGGGCTTTCGCCTTGTGAAGTACGAGCGAGTGAACGACCAAATCGTGGCCGGACTGCGCATCACGGCCGCCCACTACGACGCCCAATTGGCGAAAGTGAGTGGGCAGAAGAACGCGGAAGTGGTTGCCCGACTTCCAGACGCCCTTCTTCATTCGAATGTTCACGAGCAGCCTTCGGACCACGTACTGCGCGCCGGGCACCCGCACCTTCGACAACTTCGTCCGCAACCGAAAGCACTACTACGTTGCTTGCTGGCAGAAGGAATAAATGAACAGTTTATTCGATTCGTTGAACAACGACGATTACAATGGAGGAAATCCCTATTGCCACCAACAACCCGTGGACCAAAAGAAGAATACTTGGGGGGAGTAAAGTGAACGAGGGCACAGATGAGTGCAGAGTGTGGGGGGAAGGAAGGAGGAAGGCTTCGATTAACGAGAACGCGTGCGATGACGGGCCGAGTCCTCGCACTTGTCGTGGATCACCTGAACGATGCGGTCGAAGGCGCCCAGGTAGAAGATCATGACGCCGCGGAAGAGGCCGGCCAGTAGGAACTGCAGGTAGGCGGCGTAGCCGATGGGTTCGGGCGAGGCGCCCGCCGTCAGCACGCCGAGCATCCAGCCCTCGAATCCTGAAGAGCGGACGAAACGAGTGGATTGAAGTGAACGGACGGAACAAACCGATGGTCGTGCGGAAGCCGCCGCGCTCGATCGTGTCCACCGTCGCGCGCGCCACGTGGTCGGCGGAGAAGATGCCGGAGGTGCCGCTGATCTCGCGAATCTGCTCGGGCATCTCCTTCTGCTCCACGGCGAAGCCCTCGGTGTCCGTGTTCGGCGGGTACACGACCGAGACGCCGATGCCGAACGGCTGCAGCTCCATGTGCAGGACGTCGGCGAGCGCGCGGACGGCGAACTTGGACGGCGAGTAGGCGCTGTAGCCCCAGATGGCGCACTGGCCCGCGGCCGAGCTCACGAAGCAGATGTGGCCGCGACGACGCGCCTTCATCCCCTTCGATCACCGCACGAGTGACCAGGGCCTGCAATTCACGAGCGACGGTAAACAATCGAAGGAAAGAAGGGAACTCACTCCGCTGACGTAGTTGATTTGCATCTGCTGGGTGAAGCTTTCGATGGGGATCTCGTCGAAGGCGCCCTGCACGACGAAGCCGGCGTTGTTCACCAGAACGTCGATCGATCCCACGCGATCCTCCGCCGTCTGCATCAGGTCGGCGATCTGAAAGAAGGAAATAAAGAATGAGGAGTGAGTGTTCGGAGGAACGCACCTTCTCGTACTCCCAAGTGACGTCCATCTCGTAGGTCTCCACCCGCTGGCCCTCTTTGGCGATCGTGTCCAGGTACTCCTTGGCCGCCGCCAACGCACTCACGCTGCGGGCGGCGATCGAGACGCTGTTGGCGCCACGACGGAGGAATTCGGCCGCCAACTCGCGTCCGATTCCCTTGGAGCCGCCTGAAACGAGGGGATTTGGATGAGAAGACGAGGAGGCGGGTGGCTGACCGGTGATGAACACGTTCTTCCCGCGAATGTTCATCCGGTGGCGCTTCGGCGTGGACCACCAGAAGACGGCGGTGAAGATGGCCGAGCAGATGGCGAAGATGACGAACAAGCCGCCCAGAATGTAGATCCACATCGTTCGCGTGTGTGTTGTGTTCTCAAGCGATCAACTCAACACGAGAGATCTGAAAGCAAATCGATTGGATTGGGCGGGCGGGTGGGAGGAACTCACTTCTTTCATACGAATGGCCAAATTGGAGCCCAGGTAGTGGCCGAACACACTCAACGCCGCCCACAGACGGTCGAGATGCGGCGCCTCGAAGATGACCGCACCCGTTTGGCTGCCCACCGCGAACTCCTTGTCCACCTCGAACTGCGGGGCCGCTTCGCCGAGCACTTGACGGACGGCCGACTGGCAGAGAGCCTCGAATTCGCGCTGATTGGCGCACTTGGACTCGACTCGCTCGAATTCACTGAAAATTCGAAGATGAACGGTGAACGGGGCGGAGGAGGAGGGCGGCGGAAACTCGGGCGACGAGCGAATCATCCCCGGTGGGAGAGAAAAAAGGAGGACGTACATTTCCACTTTCAGTCGTCGCAAATCTGCGTTTGATGGGAAGAGCATGAAAACTCTAGTGCATCACCCCGCACTGCCCGCTTTGCTCGTCCTCTTTCGCAGGCCACGCAAACACAAGAAACAATGTCCGCTTGTTCGCGGAAGGGAACACGCCGAACGAAGCGGTGGGCGAGCGGAGTGTTCCGACTGCAAGCCGCATCGATTCGTGGATTTCGGGGGCGAGTTTCGTGCGTTTCCTGCTCGCCCACTGCAGGTCGTTTGCATGGATTATCTGCGAAGTTCCGATCAGATTCCACCCCCGCTGTTGCTTCGTGGAAGTCCTTCGATCACGAGGGAATCAAATGCTCGTCTCTCATTTCGATTGAGAGTGACGAGTAAAAAGGAATCAAGATCTCCGTAATGCGATTACCGAGTGCAACTGTCTTTCTTGTTCCTGGAACCTGCGAATCAATTCCACAAAGAAGCAATGAGTAGTTCGTGTGGGGATCAACGACTAACTGAAGCAAGATAAGAAGGAAGCAAGGAGAGGAATGTGTGATTGACCTCGTGATCTTCAATCTTATCACTCGGCGAATGTTTCCTCTTTTGTTCGTGCCCAATTAATCGGGCGGACGGCCGGCCGCGTTCACATTTCGTGCCCGCCGAGCGACAAACGAGCGGGGCGGCGGCGAGGGCGATCGATCGGCGGTCGAGAGGGCGGCCGATCAGAGCGCACACAGACGCCCGTTGAACTCTGCCGCCGATTCGGCCGTCCACTCCGCCTTTCGTCTCGTTTTGCACGTTGTTTTGGTCTCGCTGCTCATCAGGGCCGGCCGGCCGACCGAAATGAATTCCCGTGGACGGAGTCGGGCGAGCTGATAGCAGCAGCAGCGGCGGGAGCGGGCGGGAAACCGAAGTGAGTGAGTGAGCCGAACACTCGACGGATGCCTTTTCGCCTTCTTTTTCTCTCGTTTCGTTTGAGACCGGCCGGCGGGCGGGAATGTCCGAAACACGTTCGAGCTCCTTTCGAGCACGGCCCGCTTCCGCCCCGCCCGCCCGTTTCGGTGCGCATCTCGCCCGGCGGCCACCAGAACGGGCGGGATTTTCGATTCGTGCTCGCGGGCACCAGCGGCCGCCGAAAAGCCGCGAAATTCAATCAAACCGAAAAGAAGGCAGAAGAAGAGCGCGGAGTTCTTTTTACTCTTGAGATTTGCGAACGTTCCCCCGACTCCCCAGCCCGCTCCTTCTTTTTACAGCCGGCGAGGGTGGTGATTATTTTGGGGCAACTCATGACTTCTTTTACACTTCCGCTCGCTCGCCGTCCTCCCGCCCGCCGGTTGACCGATCGGCTGGAGTCGATTTTTGCTCCCGCTCACGCGTCTTTTTTGCCGCTGGAGTTGCATCTTTTACGCAGTTTGTTCGAGGCTTTTGTTGATTGTGGACGAGTTGTACGTGGTCCCTTTCCTCCTTCTAACTCGTCAATTCCTGACTCGCTTTCTTCTCTCAGTTTGATCCTCGAGGTCGAAATGCTCCGCCGAAATCTGCCGACCGCCAACCTCCTGCGGTTCACGAGTTCGATCGCCACCCAGGAGCCGAAGGGGCCGTCCGTGAAGACGAGCGTGCCCGGGCCGCGATCGCAGGAGCTCCACTCGCAGTTGAAGAAGGTCCACGTACGTGAGAGAAGAACAAGGAAGGTCTCATTCATCCTTCTCTGTTGATTGCAGCAAGCCCCGTCCGTGAAGTTCTTCGTGGACTACGAGAAGTCGTTCGGCAACTACCTGATCGATGCGGACGGGAACGAGTTCCTCGATCCGTTCATGCAGATCTCCTCCATCCCGCTCGGCTACAACCACCCCGAGCTGGTCGAACTGCACAAGGATCCTCGTTGGATTGTACGCCCTCCTGCTCGAAAGGAGAACGCTGAGTGTTTCTTCTGCTTCAGACCTCGATGATCAGCCGCCCGGCGTTGGGCAACTACCCCCGTGTTGACTTCGCCGAACTCGTCCAGAATGCCCTCATTTCCGTGAGTTCTCAGATTTCGATGCAAACCAATGGTCTCTTGTGTCTTCAGGTCGCTCCCAAAGGCCTGCGGCACGTGCAGACGATGCTGTGCGGGACGAGCGCCAACGAGAACGCGATCAAGCAGGCGTTCATCAAGTACCAGACGGTCAAACGAGGCGGCCAGTCCCCCACCGCCGACGATCTCTCCTCGTGCATGAAGCAGAAGCTGCCCGGCACGCCGAACCTGTGCGTTCTCGGCTTCGAGGGCTCCTTCCACGGCCGCTCGTTGGCCATGCTCAGCGTTACGCGGTGAGCGACTATTCGGGCGATACAAGGTCAGACGAATTGAGGGGATTTCAGCTCGAAGCCCATCCACAAAGTCGACATTCCCGCCTTCCAGTGGCCGATCGCCCGCTTCCCCCGCTACAAGTACCCGCTGAACGAGAACGAGGAGTACAACCGGAAGCAGGACGAGGAGTGTTTGGACGACGTCCGGCAGCACATCGAGAGCCGCAAGAAGCAGGAGAACGACGTGGCCGCCGTGTTGGTCGAGCCCATCCAATCGGAGGGCGGCGACTTCCACGGCTCCCCCGACTTCTTCAAGGGACTCCAGAAGATCTGCAAGGAGAACGGAGTGACGTTCATCGTCGATGAGGTGAGTGTTCTTCTCTTCGATCACTCACTTCCTCCCGCTCACTAGGTCCAAACGGGCGGCGGAGCGAGTGGCCACTTCTGGGCGCACGAGAAGTGGGACCTGCCCGAGGCGCCGGACATCGTCACGTTCTCGAAGAAACTCCTGCTCGGCGGCTACTACTACAAAGACGAGTGGGCGGTCAACGAGGTGAGGCAGAAAGCACTTGGGCATTCGAATGACCCCTTCTTTCAGCCCTACCGCATCTTCAACACGTGGATGGGCGAGCCGACGAAACTCGTCGTGCTGGAGAAGGTGATCGAAATCATCAAGCGGGACAAGCTGGTCGACAAGACGCGGGATGTCGGCGATCTGCTGCTCGCGAAACTGGAGAACGTGGCCTTCGAGTTCCCGAAATTGGTGAGCAGTCGCTTCTTCCCCCTTCCATTCGATCCCTCTTTTTGTTCAGGTGGCGAATGCTCGCGGTCAGGGCACGCTGTGCGCCTTCGACATGCCGAACTCGGAGAAGCGGGACAAGTTCCTCGCCGAGGCCCTCAAGCACGGCCTCCACATCGGCGGCTGCGGCGACGTGGCGGTCCGCTTCCGGCCGGCGCTCGTCTTCCAGCGGAAACACGTGGAGACGGCGGTCGACATCATCAACAAGACGCTCAAGTCGATGCAGTGAGCGGACATTTCTATCAGTTGTCTGTCTGCCCGTTCTACAGGTTCTCTCGGCCGTTTTTTGCGGAGAATAAACACTAAAGACTATCCATCTTTTCGCTACCGCTCGAATATTCAACATTTATTCAATCAACAATGGGGAGCGAAAACGAATTGGCAACGTGAACAAAGGTTTTCGCGCGGGCACAATCGATTGATCGGATAGAAACTGCTTTCGATTAAATAGGAGGCACACGACGAGGCAACGGAGTACTCGTAGCGGGTGGACGGGCGCGTGGATCATCGGCCCTCCTGGTCCTTGATCGAATCGGAGACCGACCAGATGCGGATGGTGGAGTCCGTGAAGCCGGCGAACAGCGTGTTGCCGTCCGGCGACCACGCCAACGAGGTGCACTGCGGAACGACGCCGCCGCTGACCTCCACCTTCAGCTCGTCCATGCCCGTCTTGTTCTCCAGGTCCCAGATCTTGATGGACGAGCCCGAGGCGGCGCACAGCCAGTAGCGGTTGGGCGAGAAGGCGAGCGCGTTGATGACGCCGGTGCCGGGCAGCAGGTACAGGTGCTTGTTCTCGTTCAGGTCCCACAGGTTGGCGATTCCGTCCTGCAAACAGGCGACGATCAACAGAAAGAAGCAAGGAGTGAAACGAACCTTTCCGCCGGACGCGCAGAGCGAACCGTCGGGCGAAATGGTCACCGTGTTGATGTAGCCTGCAATCGACGGTCGTGAACAAAAGAGACGAGGAAAAAGTGAACAAACCGCTGTGTCCGACATGGTTGGTCTTCAGGCGGCAGTTGGACAAGTTCCAGACTTTGACGACCTTGTCCCAGCCCGCCGACACGATCGACGGATTGCTGGCGGACGAGGAGAAGCGGACGGCCGACACCCAATGCGAGTGGCACTCGTCCTTCTCCTGCAAGCGAAAGGAAGATGTCAATCATGCAACAATCGAGGGAAGACTCACAGCCAACGTCAATTTGCACTGGGCCAGCGTGTTCCACAGTTTGATCTGAAACCGACGGAAGTGAGCAGAAGAACGGCCACTCGTCGACTGACCGTGTTGTCGCGCGAGCCGGACACGATCTGCCGGTTGTCGGCCGAGAAGGCGACCGAAAGGACGTCCTTCGTGTGGGAGATGAACTGACGGGAGGTCTTGCCGCTGGAAACAACGCGAATCAAATGAAGGCCGAAAAAAGGAGGAACTCACGTGTTCAGATCCCAGAGTCGGAGCGTCTTGTCCCACGAGCCGGAGAGCGCGTACTGGCCGTCCACCGACAGGACGACGTCCGAAACGAAGTGCCCGTGGCCGACCAGCGCCTTGTGGGCGCGTCCGCCCGAAATGTCGCCGTTGTGGCCGACGTTCAGGTCCCAAATCATCACGTTCTTGTCTGAACGGAGGAAAGAAAGGAATGAACGGAGGAAGGAAGGCACTCACCGCGCGACGACGAGATCAGGATGTTCGGATTGACGGGACTGGTGGCCAACTGCGTGACCCAACCATTGTGCCCCTCGAGCTTGCCGCGCAGCACCAGACACGACTTCTTGTTGCTCTCGTCGCCCATTTCGTTTGATCTCGCTTGCCGATGTCCAAGTCTCGAGCTGGAAAGGTCGAGGATGAAAGGATGGAGAGTGGAAGAATTTCGCGGAAACTGCGCGTCAAATGCGAGAGAGTGGATGGAAGAAAGTGGCAGGAAGGTTGGAGTTCGAAGAAAAAATTACAAGGAAGATAATCGAAGACGATCGCGGATTATGACGCTCGTTTTCAATCGAATCCCAGCGATAAACGGCGGCGGAACAACGAAGAGCAGCCCGTCGGGGGTTAGGGCCTGCTCGATCAATCCGCACGGGACCCGCCGCTCCGCTCAAACCGTCCATTTCGGCTGCTCGCTCGCCCGCCCGCACACACAATGCCAACACCCAACCAGCACTGCTCGGAATGCATGCGTGCCCACGTTGAGCGAAACGGAACGGCTTTTCGTCGATGTTTTGATTGGCGACGAGGGGGAGCGAACGGGAGCGTGATTTTCCGCCGCGCTTATCACCCGCCCGCCCCCGGCTCCGTTCGCAACCTTGGCGGCCGTTCGAGCCACCGCCGATGACGTCGATGATTGATTTTATTTCCGTTTCGAATCGAATTCTTCCTCCTCGCGGCGATCGGTGATCGACCGAGAATCCGAGACGCGACTCGCGGCGATTTTTTCCGCTCGTTTGGCCGCCCGCCAACGGCCAGCCGGCCGGCGTTCGTTCGTGACTCAATTCGGCGACCGCTTTGTCGACAAAACAAACCTCGTTTCCCGCCCAATTTCAGTTCGCCGACCGCCGTTCGTCGTCGTCGCTGATTCATGCCGTTTGGTGCGGGCGAATTGGGCGGGAACCCCTCGGCACACTCCTCTTGATGGAGCGCCCATCCGCCGCCTGAACGCCGCCCCCCCGATGACCAATCCACGGGTGGTGGACGCGCTCCGGCGGCCGTCCCGCGAGCGCAGCGAAGAGGTGGACGAGCCGAACGGAAGTGGGCGGGGAATGATTCGTTTCGTTGCTTGTAGGACATCAAGAATATTTTCCACTACTTGCGGCAGCTGGACGTCTTCGGCATCGTGGCGGACGGCCCGCTGAGCACGATCTGCCAAACGGCGCGGCTGGAGCGGCACCCCAAAGATCATGTGTTGTTTCGGTACGTTCACGAGCATTCCTTCGTGGTTGATGGAAGCCGCCCGTTGCTTGTAGTCGCGGCCAATCGGCCACCTGTTGGTACATCCTGATCAGCGGGTCGGTGCTCATGAACAACCAGGTGTACCTGCCGAGTGGATGGTGAGTGCGGGTGGAATCTTCGATCAAAATGGGCAAATCGACCGACCAATCGAGAGGAAGAATCGTCGAACTCACTTTCGCTTTCGCGCTCGCCTCTTCCGCTTGTTGTCGTTGAAGCGAGGGCGATCACCAACAAGCGTCTAATCGCATTACCCAACCGACCGACCAACCGATCGAGCAGCCGAGCAGCCCGACGGTGCACGCTTCCGACTCGCCCGTCCAGCTGCTCGATCGCCGCCGCCGCCTCCTTTCGGTCGGCTTCTTTGCCTTTCGCCCCGCTCCTCCGCCGCCGCCTCCGTTCGCGCCGATCGATGCGCACGCGTCCACGTTCACGACGTCGCGGACGACGACGACGATCAACGCGGATCAACCGCAAAACACCCGTGCGAGCAGCGCGGCGCGCATCATCCGCGCGCTTCGGCGTACGCCGACGATCCGCGCGCTTCTCGGACGGGCTCCGCGCGTCTTCTGCCCGCGTTCGTCGGCTTCGCGCGCGCGGGCGGGCTTCTCCTTCCTCCAATTGATTCGCGCTTTTCTTCTGCTCATCCTTCCTGGAAGAATCGCCCTCGCCGCCCCCCCCACCGACCGGCGGCTTGTTGACACACACGCGCAGAGAGCCCTCGCCCGCCGCGCCAAGCGTTCTGGAGAAAATTTCGCGTAAATCGAAAAACGAATGCGACGGCGGATGCTGGAATCACACCGAGGAATGGCTCGCCGGACGGAAAACGACCCGACGCGGACCGCACGCGATCTCCTCGCGCCGCGTTCCGCCGCCGGCCGCTTATTTCCGCTTTCACCTTCGCGTTTCTCTCGGATGTCCGACTTTCGGGGCCGTCGACTTTCTATTTGTGGCCGTTCCGCTGCTCCGATTTCCGTCTGCTTTCTTTGAGCGGCCGCCGTGAAAGGTGATGCCGCGCCGTTCGCGCCAACGGCTTCTCTCCGCGTTTCGCGCCGAAAGCACGCGATTTCGCGGACGGTCTTCTTCGGTGCGGGTGCTCGTCGTTTTTATTCGTCTTGACCATTTTCGGTGGGCGGCCGGCGGGTGTTGATTTTTGATGACCGACGACGAGCAATCGGCGCAGATTTCGCGAATTCTTCGTTTCTGATCGCGTGGAACGCGCGGGCTCCTCGGCGGCGGCTCGTTTCTTCGCCGTTTCGTCGACTTCATCGTCAATTTGACTTGTAAATTAGCGCAGGACGGGGCCGGCGGCGGCGGGCGGGCGGGACGACGAGGAGCGCGCGCGGCGGCGGTGGGTCGAATGAAACCGCCTCGAGGGCGCGTTCCTCATCATTCCGTTCGTTTGTTGTGTTTCGCGGAGTTCATTTGTTTTTTCATTGCGACCGCTCGTCGAGCGGGAGCGCGGGGGGCCGTTCGCATCGTTCGGGGGCGGGCGGCGGTTGATTCGGCCGGGGGCTGCTCGCTCGCAAAAATCGTTCGAAAAGTGACCTCCATCGCCCGAATGAGACCAGTGGGCCATCGTTTGGATTTTGCAGCTTCGGCAAGCGGAACGGAATGAATTTGCGGCGAAGTAGCGACTGTTTGGTGATCCAACCGTCGGACATGATCGTGGTAAGTGGGGAGTGTTTATTCGTGTGTCCACCCTCACCCACTCACTCACCATCCCGCCCTCGCACTGCCCACTCCCGTTTGCCCTCTGGTGATTGCTCTAATTTCCCGTCCCGCGACTCACTCAGCCTTTTTCCCCGTTGATTCGCGTGGATTTCCCGCCTGGAGATGATTGTTTCACGCTCTCTCGCCGTCTTCAGATCGACTACACGGACGTGCAGCGCATCCCCGTCCACTATCAATCGCAGACGTCGCACGGGCACTCGAACTCGTCGTCCGCCTCGAACACCCTCACGCGCTCCTCCGTTCAACACCACCCCGTGCAGATCCAACAGCCGCAGCAGGCGAACTTCCTCCAGTCGCAGCTCAACTTCTACGCCCAGGAGCAGTTCTCCCAGCGATCCTCACACGTGAGTCCTCCCGCATTTGGTGTTTGATCCGAACGGATTGTTTAGTTTCCCGCCCAAACGTACAAACCGCCGCCGCCCGCCACCCACTTCCCGCACCAATCGGCGCACATCGTGAATGTGGTGGAGAACGGCGGCTACGCGGACGTGGGCGAACGCGTGAGGTCCTACACGACGAACATCGTGGCCGGTGGTGCGGCGCCGTCCTCGTCCCGCTGCACGGCCACGACTACTCGGATGCCACCCTGACGGCGCCGTGGAAGAACGCCCACCTGCACGCGAACAACAACGCGCCCTCCGCGAACAAGCGCGTGCCCTCGCCGGCGCCCCGCTCCGCTTCGATCTCCATCAGCCACTCGCCTCAACGACGCGGCGATTTGGAGAACGAGGCGCGAAGGAAGCCGGTGGTGAGTGCCTTCGATTGTTTGGACGAACGTTCGGTCTGCTCGATGCCAAGCGGAAACACGATGCTTTTCGTTGAAAAAAGGCCGCTTTCTGTTTCGTGTGGTCGCCGATCGCCGAAGCAAAAAGACGCGCCCGCTTTGCGCCCCGCCAACCGCCCGCCTCGCCGATCGCACATTTCCGGCCATTACGCGGATGACATTTGCTGAACGGAAGGACGGGCGGAATGCACGGCGGAAGGGCGACCTTTTGTGTCCGCTTCCACCGAAACGTCGCGATTTCTTCGGATTTCCGCCTCCTTTTCGAGCAATCCGCCTTCCGCAAACACGCGATCTCGAAATTGAACGAAATAAGCGGAAGTCAATTAGCCGACCACCCAATCTTTGAAGCAAGAGTGCCCTTTCACACACGCGACGATTGCAGGACATGGACGTGTGGGCGCCGAACCGGGAACACCTCCCGAGCGTGCCCCAGCACTCGTACGCGCCCCGTCCACTTCCGGTCGCCAAACTGACCGCTTCCACGACGTCGGTCATCGGGCCCGGTTGGTTCTTCCGCAGTTCGCCTGCAAACAATTGATCCCCGCTCGTTTAGGCGGCCAACCTCCCGTCGAACGACTTCAACCTCAAAAGGAACAGCCTGCACGAGGCCCACCTCGCCCAACTGTCGCTGTTGGATTCGTTCGATTCGGGCATCCAAGTGAATCGCTCGTCCGGCGGCCAACCCTTCGATTCGACCAGCTCGGCCTCGAACGTCTCCTCGTCGACCGGGACTTCCGTTCCGCCGCCCGCCCCCGCCGCCAACCCGAAGTTCCCCTACCCGGGCGTGAGTCACGACGATGGCGATCACTTTTTGGCCCCGAGCGCTCATCGGATCAACAAAATGCGCGTGCAGTTGAATCGAAAGGTTCGCGAGCTTTCCTTTGATTTCCATCACTTTCCCTTCGTTCAGAACTCGGACGGTTCGACGTCGTCGGGCGTGAAAATTCGGTCGGCTTCCGGCAACGCGACTTCCGCCATGATCTCCGCGACCTCCCGCCGCCTGCGGGGTCGCTCAACGGCCTCGTCATCGACGACGGACGGGGACGAGTTCGCGGGCCTGCCCGAGACCGCAGTGGACAGCGACGACGACGACGAAGAGTCGATCCCCTCGCACGACTATTCGTTCGTCGAGCTGAAGGACAACGTGCGCGAGTGTTTGGAGAAGGAGCCCTCGCAGCGAACCTCCGACGACATCCACGTCCTCATGGAGTTCATGCAGCAAATGCCCGCACTCGCCAGCCTCCCGCTCTCCATCAAACGACAACTGTGCCTGAAGATGGTCTTCGCGGTGGTGCCCGAGGCGGGGACGGTCATCCTCCACCACGGCGAGAAGATCGACTCCTGGTCGGTGATCGTGAACGGCGCCGTCGAACACGTGCGGCAAGGCGAGCGGATCACCGAGTACCGGCTGGGCGACGCCTTCGGCGCGGAGCCCGTCCCCCGGCATCAGTTCATGGACGGCGAGATGCGCACGCTGGTGGACGACTGCGAGTTCGTTCTTGTTGAACACGAAGCGTACTGCTCCATTATGTCGACGCTGAATCAGCACATCGAGAAGGAGAACGATCAGCTGACGGGCGAAGTGGTGCGAGAGGCCGAGAGAAGGTTCGTCTTTGTTCATTCCCTCTTTTCGTTCAATTCCGCCGTTCTCAGGATGATCGGCAGTCAGGTGGCTCTGGTCGTGATCAAAGCGAAGCCCGACCGGCTGGTGCAACACCTTGTGGAGGAGGGCGACTCGTCGATTGACGAGAACTTCGTGCCCGACTTCCTCCTCATGTACCGCGTGTTCATCTTCGACCCCACTGAAGTGATGCACAAGATCATCGAGTGGTTCGCGGACGGCCGGTATCGGGAGAAAGTGACGCGCATCGTCCTCCTTTGGGTCAACAACCACTTCAACGATTTTGAGTCGAACAAGGAGATGCTGCGGTTGTTGGATCACTTCGAATCGGTGCGTTCTTCCTTTCATCTTCCTCTTTTATTCGTTCGATGCAGTGCCTGGAGAAGTCGGCCATGTACACGCCGCAATCCCTGCTAAACATCACCTGCAGCATCAAGTCGCGGCCCCGCCAAGTCACTTTGACTCGTTCGAATCGCGAGCAGGAGTTGGCGTTCAGCGTGATCGGCGGCAACGTCCACCAGCCGAACGCTCCGGCCACTGACGGCGTTTTCGTTGCGTCCGTGGAGCCGGGATCGCCGGCCGAGAAGAACGGGGTGAAGCGAGGCGATGAGGTGCGTTCAACGCTCACTCCAGTCGTTCATCCGCTCGTTGCAGATCCTTGAGGTGAACGGCCAACCGTTCCGCTCGATTCCGCTGAACAAAGCGCTCGATGTGCTAAGGGAGAGCACCCACCTTTCGTTGACGCTAAAGTCGAACATGATGGGCTTCAAGGAGATCCTCATGAAGCACGAGACTGCGAGCGGTACGTCCATCTTTCTTTTGTTCCTTTTATTTGCTGCCGCGTGTTCAGGATCGGGAACGATGGGGCGCTATCAGAAGAAGTCGCCGTTGATCATGCACGGCCGGAGGTCGACGTTGAATCCCGCCCTGGAGAACGGCGTCTCTTCGACGACTCCTAAAGAAGCGCCCCCGGCCTCCAATTCGCCGGCCACCAGCTCGCACAGCCACGGCGGCGGGGGGAAGACGGTGTTCGGCAAGCTGAAGACGATGTTCAAGAACAACGGCAGCAGCGGTCACGACTTCGATGCAGCCAACGATTCGACCGACGAGGCAAGAACAGAACCACCGCCCTTCGAGCGAGTCGATCAAATCCCGACATCGCCGGCCACCTGATCAATCCTACGGCCACCCTCCCGCACACCAGCCGAAATCCGCACGGGATCCCCGAGCAGGCAGTGAAGGTCTACCGCAGCGACCAGACCTTCCGCTACCTGGCCATCTCGCCCCAGACGACGGCCAAGCACATCGTAGAGAACGCGCTGAATGTAAGCGACAAATGACCTTCCCGATCTTCAACTTTTCGCTTGTTCCAGGAGTTCGGAATGACCGACTCGGTGCAGGACTGGGCGCTGTGCGAGTGCATCTGCTCGGTGGTGAACAACGGCGAGTCGAAGGCCGAGAAGAAGATCGTGATCAAACAGCGCCGCCTGCCCGACGACATGCACAACCTGGCCGAACGGATCGGATTGTCCAGCCGGCTCTACTTGAAGAACAACCTCAAATCCGAGACGTTAATTCCCGACGAGTTGGCGTCCGACGTGCTCAAGGAGGCAAGATCAACCTCTACACGCTCAATGCCCAGTTCGTTGCGATCCAGCTGACTCTCCAGGTTTGTTTCGAATCTTCATTGTTCGATTGAATGCTCGCTTGATTCCCAGGACTTCGACGTGTTCTCGTCGATTGAACCCACGGAGTACGTGGACAACCTCTTCCAGCTGGAGAGTCGCTACGGTTGGCCCACGTTGACGCACTTCGAAGAGCTCTTCAACCGCGAAATGTGGTGGGTCGTCACCGAGGTGTGCCTGGAGCGGTCGGTGGCCAAGAGGGTCAAAATCATCAAAAAGTTCATCAAAATCGCTAGACACTGTCGAGATCTCCGAAACTTCAACTCAATGTTCGCGATCGTGAGCGGCCTGGAGAAGCCGTCCGTCCGGCGCCTCACGCACACGTGGGAGAGGATCCCCGGGTTTGTTCTCCTTCCTTCTTGCTCCTCGGTTTAATCGATGGAATGCAGGAAGTACCTCAAAATGTTCAACGACATCCAGCAGTTCATGGACCCGTCGAGGAACATGTCCAAGTACCGGCAGCACCTGAAGTCCGTCTCCGCCCACCCGCCCGTCATCCCGATCTACCCCGTCCTTCGCAAAGATCTCACCTTCTCCCACGAGGCCAAGCCCACGTACTGCGACTCGCTGATCAACTTCGAGAAGCTGCGCATGATCGCGCGCATCATCGGCTCGGTGACGTTGTTGTGCAGCGTCAAGTACGACCTGGACTTCATGAGCAATCAGGTTCGTTCCATTTCGTCGAAGATTTCTTTCATTCGCTCGTTTGCAGGCGGTGATCGGCGAGATGTCCGCAACGGGGACCGTGCGGAAGCTCGCCACCTCGTCGGGCACCGTCAAGTCGCTGGGGAACATGTCGAGGAAGAAGCTCTACGAGCAGACGCTGATGAAACGCAAAGTGAAGAACTACCTGACGGAGATGCCGATCATCGACAACGAGAACGAGCTCGATCAGCTGTCGTTGAGCTGCGAACCGAATCCGCTGGTGAATTCGATCACGGCGTTCGGCTACAACCAGACGACCGGCGCCTCTCGTCGCCGACCGCCCTCCCCGTCGCCCTCGTCGCTCTCCTCCCACTCGAATCAGTCGGCCGAGCAGAAGCAGAAGTTTCCTGCAGCAACAGCCGAAATTCGGTTCGTTCTTCCTCTTCCCGACATTCTTTTATTTCTGTCTTCGTCTTTAGGCGTCGACTCGCCGCAAGCCATCCAGAAGATGCTCGGCCTCGTGCAGCACTCCAAAGTGAAGACCCAAGCGAACGCGTCGCCGCGTCTTCCGTCCGCGCACGGCAACTCGGGCAGCTTCGGGAGCCCCATGCAGAGTCCGCAGTTGAGCGGCGGGCCCGCACACACGAAGAAGACGCCCGCCCCCACCCGGCCGATCGCCGCCTTCGCCTCCGCGGCCGCCGCATCGACGAAGCCGTCGGCCGGCGATCTGCCGCCCACGGGATGAAAATCCGCGAGATTTCCGCCTCCACCTCTCGATTTCCTTTCGTTCAAACCGCCCACCAATTTCGAGGACCTCACGCATCGTTTAAGCAAGCCGCCCGTTGGACCGCAATCGATGCGGGCGGAATTCCGTCCGCTCTCCTCGTCGCCGTCCACTGGTTGTTGTTGTTTTTGCTCGTTTGGTTAAGTTTTGCCATAATAATGTTTATTTGTGTGGATAAATACGCGATGTACGGAGTAATTTATGCCGTTTGTACCGCCCCCCCGGCCGTTCGATTGCCCGCCGTCCGGTGCATTCGGACGGCCGCCCTCTGCTCACCGCCCTCCCGTCCAGCAACGTGTTTGTTTTGGTCGGTTGCGGACGGGAATTTTCGTTGCCATTCGCCCATTTTCGATTCGACGATCCGCTCGTTTACGTGTCGCTTTTCTTTCTTCCTCGTTTAATGGTCGCTGCTGATAAGTAGGTGGTAAATGTGCCTCACACGTGCCTTAAACACCCCGCCTTCTTCCTCCCCATTACGTGCGCAAATAATTCGGGATTAATTATTTCGATTCAAACTCACCCCCGCAAAGCTCCAATCCCTCTCAGTTTGTTGCTTTAGCCCCCGACCATCTGCTTCTCTTCCCTTGATCGGCATTTCGCAATTGACTTCAGCCCCAGTGTTTTCCACCAAATCGAATGCATGGAAATTGATTTGTTTCGCCCGTCTGTCTGCAGGCTTCTTTTCGCATTTCACTCCCCTCTTCTGCTCGTACAAAACCTCAACCAGTGGCCATCCAGAATGCGGCGGCGAGTCTTCGGATCGCCTCGCAGTTCGACGGTCGCTAATCGTTTTTCCTCGCTCCTCGTTTGCCGCCCGTTCAAAAGTTATGACTCTCGCTCGTCTTTGTACAGTTGGCCCGTTCGACTTACCGCTTTCCGTCCTGCCGCCGCCCGTCCCACTTTTCGTTTCACATTTCTATTTTCCGATTGAGTTCGCAGCGAACAAAACTACGAGAAAATAAAAGAATTCATTCGTCGATTCGATTAGCCGCTTCCGTTTCCGGGTTGTTTGCGAGAAGCTCCGCGCTGTCGCTCGTATTTATGTGTGTGCGCTAGAGCGGAGAAGAAAGGAATGATTCGAGGAATGAACGGTCGATTGCAGGCCGATCCGAAGCAACGATGAGCGTCTCCCGCCCGCTGCTCCAGAAGCTGCGACCCGCCAGCACGGCCCTCTTGGTGTGCGATCTGCAGGGTCGCTTCCGGTTCGTTCTTCCCTTCTTACTTCTCTCTTCTATTTCGATTGTCCCGCTTTGCAGTGATGCGATCATCCACTTCCCGGAGATCGTCAAAGTGGCCAAGCGGATGATCGACGGCGCGAAGCTCATGGACATGCAGGTGCTGGCCAGCGAGCAGTACCCAAAAGGTTTCCATCCGAGTGCTGTAGGTACGCGAGTTGACGACTGTCCTTCGCTTCAGGGCTTGGCAAATTGGTTCCAGAGTTGGGCATTCACGAGACGAAGGTGCCGGTCTTCGAGAAGCTCCACTTCTCCATGTGCATCCCCGACCTCTGCAAGGAGCTCAAGCCGGAGATCAAGTCCATCCTGATCTGCGGCATCGAGGCGCACGTGTGCGTCTACCAGAGCGTTCTCGACTTCTTGGACAAGGGCGAGTGATCGCCGGCCACTTCTTCCACTAACCCACGGCTTTCTTCAGGCTACGCCGTTCAAGTCGTCGTGGATGCGACCAGCTCGCGTGCGGCTCCCGATCGCTTCTTCGGCTTCAAGTGAGTTCCCTGCTTCTCTTTGCTCATTCATCGCTTGTTTTAGACAAATGGAACGTGCGGGCGCCGTGCTGACGACCAGCGAGTGCGCCCTCATGGGCCTTCTGGGCGGCTCCGAGCACCCGAAGTTCCGCGACATCCAGAAGATCATCATGGAGAGCGCTCCCGACACGGGCCTCCTCAGCTACGTGTCGCACGCCTGAACGAGTGAACTCACTCCCGTCCGATCTTCCTTGCAATCGAATGAATGCGGTCTTCTTGTGTTCGTTGCGGCCAATAAAAACTGTAGAATGCAGACGATCGTGATCTCGTGGGTTGTTGTGGAAAGAACGAGCGAAAGCCGTCCGTTGATCGAAACGAAGCGAAAGGAACAAGCGGCCGAAAGATCACCCCGCCTCGCTTCTCGCCGTCGCCGTTTGCCGGCCGCTCGGCGTGTCGCCCCGCGCGGATTCCTCCCGACTTGTTTGTGTCCTCGGCATCGACCGCCGCCGCCGCCACACGTCCGTCCACGCGGCCCACTCGGCCCGCGCGCCCGTCCGGCAGTTGGCGCGGGTGGGCGCGGCCGGCTGCCAAATCGGGCGGGGCGGGCGATTCGCTCGCGCGCATCGGTCGACATCTGCGCGCTTTCCGGGAGGCCGCGATCGGCGCGCATTAATTCGATTCTCGCCCGGCGTTTCTTCGAAATTGATGATGGTGACTCGTGCCTTTGTGTGTGCGAAACGCCCCGCCTTTGTTTCGTTCCGTTCGATCGCCGCATGACTTCGAAGAGGGGGGATCGCGTAATCTTGCCGCTCGGATCTCCGCGTTCCCACCGACCGCTCGCTCGGCCGCGCGTGTTGTTTTGAATGCGGTGGGTGACGTGATCAGCGCGCCGATCGTTTCGCTTATTCATTCCGATTTCCCGCACTCTTTCTTCTCGTTCAGAACGACGAGCGATGGCCGATCGACCGCCGTTGCAGAGAGCGGCGAGTCCCGTTGCGCACGAAGACGGCCGCCCTTCTCGACTTGCTGCCCCGGCGCTACGAGGACGAGCCCGACCAGATCCCTTCCTCCATTCGCGTGGGCTTCTACGACGTGGGCTGCTATCTGTTCGGTGCGTTCACCTACGCCCTGGACATGGGCCTCGACATTGCGGTCGGCTTTGGGCACTATCAGAGCGGACGGGTTCGTTTCATCACCTCCGTCGATCAATCCGATTGATGAGTTTGCAGATGCTGGCCGCCCTCTTCTGACCGCCATCTTTGTGATCGTCCCCTCGTTCGTGATGAACATCATCTCCTTCCTGTGGTGGCTGGACGACCGGCTGGCGGCCGAGCGGTCGGTCGACGTGCCCGACGTGAACGAGGAGCTCATCTTCAAGGAGCGGCTACGGAAGATCCCCCGAATGGGCGCCAACAAGAAGCGCTACGAGATCGAAGTGACCGAAACGGACGTCGCCTCTTCGTCCAACACCCGCGAGCTTCTCGTGTGGTCGGCGGCCACCATTCTGCAAGTGAGTGCCGCAATTCTTTCTCGTTGTACTCATCGCTCATCTTCCTGCAGGTCGGGCCGTTGCTGTGGTACGGGAAAGCCCTCCAGTACGCCTACTTATGCCTCCAAGTGCAACGCTTCTCGCGACGAGAGCGAGTCGCCCACCAACGAGTGTACGTGCAGATGATCGAGGCCGATCGGGATGCTTCCGTCCTGCGGTTCTTCGAGGCTCTCCTGGAGTCCCTCCCGCAGCTCATGATCCAAGGCTACTTCCTCGTGCACGACTTCTGCGAGCACTTGAAGACGGGCGGGGAGTTCGATTGGAGACGTGAGTTGGCAAGAACAATCGATCCTCTCTCACCTCTGTTGTGTGTTCCTTAGTGCGAACATTCTCGATGCTCGTCTCTCTCTTGTGCATTGCGTTCTCGTTCGTCGGACACCATCGAGCACTTCGCGTGTGCATGCCGGAGAAAAAGAACCTCGGCATGACCGAGTGCCACTTGATTGTGAGTCCTCTCTTCCAACCATTCGACTCGGTTGATTGATGGCGGTGATTTCAGCTAGGCGTGGAGATTCCTCACGCTCTTCGGCCGGTTCACGTACCTTGTCTTCATCGTCTACTTCCACGCCCGACTGGCCGCCTACCTGGGCTCCTTCCACCTGTTCGTCTCCCTCCTGCACATCACCTTCCTCCAACGAATCCAAACCGGCAGTGGATTCGACTTCCTTGGACAAGCTGATGATCGCCATCAACGTTTTCGTCCACCCTCTTCTTCGCGCCCTTAAATATGAGCGACGGGCAGACTCGGCTTGAGGTACGCGATCGGCTACGGGCTGGAGATCGTCGAGGGGATCGTGAGTTTCTCCTTCCTTTCTTTCCTTCCGATTACAGGCCGCTTTCTTTCAGTTCATCTTCTTCGTCGTGAACTTCGAGGAAGGGAATGGCGTCCTATCCGTTCAACGCCTACATCTCCGTGATTGCGGCCGTCGTTTACGTGTGCGGCCTCGTAATCATGACCATCTACTTCGTCTGCTTCCACCCAACCCTCCACATCCACGACGAGATCGGAGGCGGAGCGACGACGGAGCAGCATGAAGAAGCCGTCCGATCCCTGATTGTTCCCATTGATTGAACTCCTTTAATTAGTGTGCTTCCCCTAGTTCTCGTTCATTCCTTCGGGTGTTTCACATCTCTTTCCGCAGATGCTCATTCCACGGCCAAATTGCTCCTTTCTTCGTTCTGCTACGAGTAAACCGCGTTCCCCTTTCCTCTAGTTGGTCGCATACACTAATGTTATCGCCGTTCAACCGCCCAGTCGGTTTGCCCTTGGAAAGCAGCCACAAATGAAACCCGATGCCTGTTATCGTCTCCCGCAGTGTGCAACCGGCGTGTCGCCAGTCGCTGCCCGCAAATGAGTGCCGGTTTGCATGAACGAACGTCAGCATTCGCGCGTATGCAAAACCCTTCGAGCCCGCTCGAGCCATCCAAACGGCATTTGCTTCTCAACGGTCTTCCCTCCCGCCCGGCTCGCTCGTCTCCGCACGCAATGGATCAAGAGCGCCCGTTCGAGGAGCAGCAGCAGGAGGCGGAGGACGTGCCGCTGCTTCGTCGCGACCCCGAGTTCGACGAAGAGCCTCTGAGCTGGAGCAAGGCGCCGAGCGCGGAAGCCGCCGGTCGTCCTGACCGTGGCGGAGCTGCGGAAGGTTTCGCCCAAGCTGGCCGCCTGCCTGCAGGTGAGTTTTCCCCTCCGTTCCGCTCACTCCCTCCGGTTTGCAGTGCGCCCACGCTCAGATCTTCGTGGGAGCAGTTGGAGGAGGAGCTCCGCGCCGGGACGCTCGCCCACCTGCCCACCTACCCGCCCGTGGACGCGGAGCGCGAGGCCGCTCGTCTGCTCTCGTTCTACGTGAGTCCTCCCCGCCCGTCTTCTCACTTCTCGCCCATCGGCAGAAAGCGAACGCGACGCGCTCCGCCTTTCACGTCATCGACGAGCGCATCCAGCGCTCGGAGCAACACGTGAGTCGCCCGCCCCCGCCGGCTCACCTCTTTCGGTTCAGTACGCGCAGATCAACGAGCGTCCTGGACGCCGCCGAGCGCATCGTGATGGCGGCGTTCGCGGAGCGCTTCGAGCAGCTGCACGAGAAGGTTCGTCTTTTCCTTCGTTCCGTTGATCCTCGCCTCGTTTCAGTACGCGCCGCTCTTGGCCGACGCGCGCGCCGCGGGTGTCCAGTTCGAGGCGCCCTCGCTGGACATGGCCGCCGAAGAGGAGCCGGAGGTCAACGGCGAACCGATCGCCTCTACGAGCTACGCGACCGTTTCGTCGTCGTGTGCCCGGAACTTCGTTCGTGCTCGGTCGGATCGAGCGTCCCGTCGTCGCGCCACCACCTCCACGAGCTCCAGCTCCCCATCGATGCACACCATCGCGGCCGGCGTCATCAGCGAGACGGACGAGTGAACAGTGGCAAGAGATCTTTTGTACATGCAGTAGAGAAAATAAACACATCGATTCTTTCTTTCTCGGCCTTTGCCATTTTTAAGGCCGGACAGTCACAAGCAGAACGAACAGAGTGGGCTGCAAAAGGCGATGTGAACCAACAAGCCATCAACTGAAGTCTCTAATTTATTTCGCACTGATATTCCGAATACTCGTAATTGACGGGACGGTTCAAGAGAGTGTGGTGGCGGCTCGCTTCAGGTCAATCGGGGCTGATGGCCGGCCGGCTCGGCGGCGAACAGGTCGACCGGCTTGCGGTCGTCCCAGAAGGTCGGCGCTTGCAGGAGGATGACGCCCGTGCCCACGAAGCACACCACCGAGAAGATGATCAGGAACAACCGGTCGAGCACCATGGCCACGTACTTCCAGTCCTCATCCACCTGAACGAACGAGTAGGAAGTGAAATGAATGGACGGAGCTCGCCTTGTCGTCTCGATCCTTCTTCTTGAGCAACTCCGCAATGAAACAAATGTTCTCGAAGGACTTGAGGACCGGCGGCGAGTTGTAGAGCTCCTGGATTCGACTTTCGGCCGCGTTCTCCCGCGGACGCCCGTTTCGCATCGCGAAGTCGCGAGAAACCCGATGCTCGTGGTAGTTGATCACGATCTTCTCGCCTGCAATCCACGAGTTCACCCAGAAATGAATGGAAGACGTGCCTTTGTTGTGCTTCCCCTGATCCACCTGCCGAAGCGAGTCGCCGGCCTCGTTGATCGGCCGCCGCATGAACAAAGGCGGGGCAGCCACTTGAGGAAGATCGTCTTTGTGCCCTCGCCCATCGTGTGAGTGGTCGGCTTTCGGAAGTGGAGTTGAAGGGCTGAAAGCCGAGGATAAGAACGGGCGGACGAAATGAGAGGGAAAGCCCACAAACAACCGTAACGAAAACACTCGTCGTGACCATGATCATCGTGAACATCAGGTATTTGCCCACGAACGGCAGGCTGATGCTGTTCGCGGGGATGATTTCGATCTGAACGAGCGGAAGTGAGTGAAAAGGACGAAACGAGGAACCTACCAGAAGCAAGAAGAACATGGTCAAGGCGACCAGAATGTTGATGCACAGCGAGACCTTCTCGCCGGACTCGGACGGAAGGTAGAAGACGAGAATCGTAAGGAAAGAAATGCCGACACACGGGAAGACCAGATTGACCGTATAGAACAGAGGTTTTCGACGCAGCGAGAGGTAAAACTGCAACATCTTCTCTCATTAATGGCCAAAAGAAGAGGGCTTACGTTCACGTAAACAAAAGCTCCTTGATCAGGACAACAACTTTGCTGAAAGTAGCGGACTAATGGGATTCTTCCATTGAGAGCCCTCACATAAGTCTTTGCACTCCGACGCGCCTCCCGTGACATGATGTCCCACTCGACGGACGGGTAGTAATCGCTGAGATCTGAACGAACAAACAGAATGCTTACTCCCGAGTCGAATGGAATGAGCTCACCGATTCCGTCCACAATGACGGTGACGTTTTCGAGCTCGCCGCGGTCATTCCGAACCTCCTCCGTGTACGAATCGACGTCCAGGAGTTGAATGTTGAGCATTGATTCGGGGTACGTCCAGGAGCCGAACTTCAGCTCGCACTGCTGCGTGTCGGCCGGGAACCTGAACGAAGGCGATAGGCAAAGGGAAATAGAACGATGGCAGATGTTTTTCCCCGAATTCTCCGTCCACTTTTGACCCCCACTAGTCGTCGTGGGTGGTCCGTTAATTGAACAGAAGAAAAGGAGTCGTTTGGTTCCTGCTCACCAGAGGATGTCAATTTGACAGAGCGACTTGAAGATGGCCGGCGGCTCCCAAGTGACTTCGCCCGTGTAATGAAGAGTGGCCTTCGTCGAAATGGTGATGTTGTAGTTGCTGTCCGCACTGCAAACAGAAAGCAAATAACTAGCAGAAGCAGGGAAGAAAGCAACCTTTGGTAGAGGACAATGTCTGGCACCCAAATCATCTCGTACGGGCACGTACAGATTGCTCACACCGCCGTAGTTCTTCGGATCCCATTTCAGCTTGTTGTCCGTCCACACCTGCTTCAGCCACACGCTGCAGGTCATGATTTGGTCGAGCTCGTGCTAAACGAACGGAAGAAGAAATTAACCTGAACGAGAGCAGCGATCACTCACGACATCGATGATCTGCGAGAGGCGCAGCTTCAGCTTGATGGTCACCGGTTCGTTGGGGCTGGGCGACGGGCGGCGATGTCGGTTGTAGTTGACCATCAGATCGTCGTACAGCCGCTTCGCATCTTCGTTTCCTTCGCCAATGTCGATGATCGAGGCGGATGAGCAGGAGGAGGAGCGGAAGGGCCCATTTTTCGATCATGACGCTCAGCTCGCAGCGAACATGCCGAAAGCACACGTGCGCGCTCTGAAATCGGCGAACACAATCCGCAAGAAGAATCTCCCGCCCGCACACGCCGACGTCATCGCGCTCTTCGGTCCGGCCGCCGTAAACACGCGGCGGATGACAAATGATCGAGCGGAAATGTTGCCGAGAGTCCCGGGAGAGGAACGAATTCGGCCGACCGAAGATACCGACCGCAAAACAAAAAAGAGGGTGGAAGGAGGAACAAAGGGGATGTTCGAGGGCATTTCCCGCATTGAAATCGGAAACGGATCAAAGAAATCGATCATCCGCCGAGTTCGCAGTGCGTTCCTCGTGCAGGTTCTCCGCCGCGGACACGAGACGCGTTCAATTACCAGCCGAAATAAGTGAATCGCGGCGCCATAAAACTCGTGTTTATGCTCAAGCGATTGCTCGGTGCGGACGTCCAGCTGCTGGCCGGCCGCAGGCGAGAGAAGACGGCCGGCTGGAGGCCGGGCACGGGGCGGGCGTTAAACGAGCAAAACGGGCGGCAAACGTGGGGACGAAAGCGTTGAAAGCTGCTTGAGATCTCCGCATTTAGCCGCCGCAGACCTTGACGGCCGCCGCCGCCGCTCGTGCGGCAACTGTCGCGGCCGCCGCCGCCCAAACGGCCGCAGGGGCGTGAAGTCCAGTCGGCTGGGCGGGCGGGCGGGAGGAACCGCGAAACGCGTCCAGTCCGACCGGAATGCCCGCCGCCGACCAACGACGGGCGCATCATTGCCGCTCGCTCGGCTGCCGGGACGGATGTTGCGGTCGCCGGAGGAGGAGAGGAAGGAGGAGGCGGCGGCGGACCGACAAAAAACAAAAGCCGCAAGGATGCGCTCAAGTGGAACGAGCAGGCGGGCGAGCGAGCCGAAGATGGTCGGGAACGATTACTCGGACCGTCTTCTGGCCATTGTTTCTCTTCCACCCTTTTGGGTCTCCCAGGGCGACTATTCCGATCAAACGGGGATTAAGTTGTCACTTTGATTCCTCCTTCGTGCAACTCCGCTCTAATCCGCCTGCATTTCGATCTCCTTTTGGTTCTGCCGCTGTTCTTCGAGTGCTTCTGCACTTCAGTTCGCTCCCGATCACTGTTCGTTGCTTCTTCTTCGTGACTGATGGAATCAACCGTTTATTCCAGCGTCATTGTCGAAAGCCAAAGACCAGAACCTCAAACGACTCGATGCGAAGTAGGAACGAAAAAAGAAGCCTACCGTCCCGCCTGCAACGGCGACTCTTGGCTTGGCTTTTTGCAGCTACAAATCGGATTCGACGACTCGATTGGGCGCCGGCGAATCTTGTTGTGTGGGAGGCGAGGCAAACAAATGCAAAGAACAAAAGAATCAAGAACAAGATAGCAGTAAGCAGACAACGAAGTAGCGGTAAACGAGGTGAACGAAACACACGATAAACGACAGCAATATCGAGAGCCCGATTTTTATTCTTCATCCGGGTCACACGGATCTGCGTCAAAGATGGGAGTTTCGGCCGGGTTAAAGCTCATCGAATAACGACACCAACTCAATTTCATTGCCAAAGGCGACTGAGCCCACGGACAGCTAAAAATCACCAATTAGTCTGGAAATCTCCTTCAGATTGCTTACATGTCCTTGTTTGACGAGTAGACGGCCTCAAAACGCATTCTCGTAAAGTGGTATCCGATGAAGGCCTGCACGTATCGTTCCGTACCGCATCTCTGAACGTAAGTGCAGTAAAGAGGCAACAGGTCCATTGATAGCCTAAAAATATGATTATACTCGTTCTGAAACGTCTCGAACTCACTCGCACTTCTCGCTTGAGGACAAGCCACCAGTTTGAGCCTTGTTCGACGATTCGGTCACGTTGTTGATGAACTCTTGGAAGAGTCCGTTCGCGCATCCGACTGCCCGGTCGCTCTCTAGTTGCATCGCACGATTGAAATGAGCGGCGGCTCGGAGTTCGAGATAGGGGACCGTGTTAAAACACTCCGCCTTAAGCCACCACCAGCAGATGAACGAACATGTATTTGATTTTGCAGCTTGTTACTCACAAGTCCGTGCTGTTTCCCGCGTCGTGCTTCAAGCATTCAGAGAACTCAAGACGACTGCAATTCATCCATTCGGACGCCTACAGCAAATAAACGTACGCGCGATCAAGGGTTTTGTAGAACAAGAAGCTTGACGAGCAGTTTGAACACTCGTGTTCTTCCAACCTCCTGTTATTCTCGCTCAAATTAAGCTACTGTTCAGGCCACGTACCCCTTGATTTGTGGAAAGATTGCGCAGACGACTGAGAAGCCGAAAAGAACGCTTAGAAGCATCATTCGGATCGGGGCCAATGTCAAGTAAACTCCGACCAAGTGCCACGTGGCCCATCCACTCGCTGCCAGTTGCGAGCCGCCCCGGATGGACGAACCGCCCACACTGCCCGCTCCTCTCGGCGGCCAGTGGTCACTCTCCAGAGGTCGACAATCTTGCCGCTCCCTCAAAAGTGAGTCCTTCCTTTCAATCACTCGTTCTTTCTGTTCACAAATGCCGTCGTCGATTCAATGAAATGTTTATTCCGTCGCGTGATCCAGAGCCAAAGAACTGCATGCAAAAAAAGAACAAAGGAAACAATTGCTCGTTCCGTCTGCAAAGGTGACTCGATTGTTGCGGCTACAAAACGGATGAGGGAACGCGCGCACGGCTCTCGTTGTGTGGGGAGGCGAAAAGAATCGAACGGAAGCACGAAAGAACGTTTGGTTTGATCCACGAAAACGACGAAGAAAGGGATGAGAACTGAACGGCAAACGAAGAGCATACTCGTTGATCGGAGGGGTTTGTTTGGCAAAAAAAGAAACGAATGGCCTCCTGCTTGTTCACGAATTCCGAGTCGCTTGTGATCACGCCTTCCGTCGGTGAAATCCGCAACGATCACAGTCGACGTGCCAAGAGATACAAAAGAAAAGGAGTTAAACGAACTAGAAAGAATTGACTACCGGAAAGAGGACGACTAAACAAAGAAGACGAATCGAATAGAATGATGTGAACGGGCGATTGCAAAAGAGAAGTCTGTACATTACCTGTGGACGGGGAAACGAAATAGGCAGAATTAAAGCGTTCGGTCGGGAGAAGCAGTGCGAATGTAAGCGGAATGTTCTCGTTTACGATCTTTCGAGCGGGTGGGTGAATACGGGGCGGGAATCGAGCGGAACGGAAGCTCCGCACGGTTCATTGCGTAAATCTCCGGAGCGGAGCAATAGGGCGACTAGAAATCCCAGGCCAAACACACCGGACCGAACGGAAAGAATGGAACAAGATGAGGACCGGTGTTTAAAAGAAGCACATCAATAGAACAACGAACCCCGGGCATTCACTCCCCGACCACTCATTGCGGAGACATCTCCGATGTCTTCTGAATGGTCACGTTTATTCCCAAGTTGCCGTTCTCCGCGAACAACTGCGCACTCTTCGCGTCGAAGGCCAGGCAGTCCGATTGCGAGATGGCGACGTTCACGCCCTCGTGGATCGAACGCGGGGTCGCCTCCCAGCACAAACGGCGGCGCCCATTCGACAGCTCTAGCCTGAATACGAGCGAATGAACGAAAAGAATGAATGGAAGAATGAACTCACTTGTACACGAAGCCCTCGGCCTCGTTCTTGGTGCCGATCAGCTGGACGACGGCGTAGAACTGCTGGATGGACTGGCCGGACGAGTCCTGCTTGTCCTGCTTCTCCAGCACGAGCATGAAGAAGTTGTTGAAGCACTGCTGCATCATGACCCAATCGACGGCGCCCGGCAGGTTGATGTCCGTCGCCAGGAACACGATGTCTTCGCCTGAAAGCAACGGAATTCAAATGAACGACCGCTTTCTCCCCGCTCACCCTGCAAGGTGGTGATCGACTTGTGGACCTTCATCAGGTGGGTCATCACGTCCGTTAACGCCCCCGTACCACTTGCACGAAGCTCCCGGGCATGGGCAGGAGTAGGGCCTGAACGAGTGGATTGAACGGGATGATCACGACGAAGTCTCGAACTCACCGGAAATCGCAGTGCTCCTCGTGCTCCACCTTGGTCAGGTGGGTGAAGACCTCCGCACAGCCGGTGAACTTGCACGGGAACATCAGCGTGTTTGCGATCTTCTCCATCGCCAGATTGCGGATGTTGGCTGCAAGTGGGAAGCGAGCGGAATGAATGACTCACGATCAGTGGGTGGACTTACGAACGGGACCCCTGCACGCGGGACAGACGTGGACCTTCGGGCGGCAATTCCCGCACAGCAAGTGGCCGCTTTGGCACTGCAGGTACGGGGGCAGCATGTACTCCATGCACACGGGACACTCGAAGGCGGCCAGGAGTTCGGCGTGCGACGAGCTGGGCGAACTCAACCCGTTCGTTCCCGGGCTGCTGCACGAACGTCGCCGGCACGGGGTTCTGCTGCTGTGGGGCGCCACGGTGCTCGCCGGCACGCAGTTCATCATCAACGCTGAAAGAAACGGAAGATGATGCAAGAGGGGATCAAAACAGGGAATGTTTGTGGTGGCCGGGCGGGATCTCGCCCCCTTTCCCTCGATTCGAATCAACAACCCGCTGCTGGGACCAAAAACCAACTCAACGGGGCGATGAGTCGAACGAGAGGGGTTGACATTTCGCTTGGAGTCGGCGCAAGAATTAATTTACGCGCTGATTCAGCAAAAAAGAAGCGAAGGTCGTGGGAATCGACGCGACGAAAGCGCTCGATGAGCGATCCCTTCTGTCTGTTTGTTTGGCACGTAGTGGAATGTCGGAGAAAGCACCTGCATTCCGTCCCCTCCATCCCGAATGGCCGCAACTTACTGGCCGCCTGGACGCGTTGAGGAGTGACGGTGCCCGCATTGCAGGCCGCCGGCGTCGTCGAAGTGACGACGTTCGTGGCCGAGCCGCGAGGCGAGTGCGCGATGTTCTTCATGCCCGTCGTGGTGCCCCGAACTGAAAGGGAAGACGGTGAACTGGAGGCATTCTTGAACGAAAATCGACGAACAGCGGAGTCGCGACACGCAGAAGAAAACGATGGAGTAATCGGTGGGAGAGAAGGCGAAAGGCGCGAATTTCTTCTCGGCCGCTGCATCAGGCCGACCGCTTGGCCATGAAGTGAACAGAACGGTGGAAAACACATACTAATTCGGCGACGGATTGCAGCAAATAAAGAGAAATCAAAGCAAAGTCTTGAATGGCCAGAGGTTGCTGTCCATCGATGCACACGATCTCAAACAAAACCGTGAATTCCACGAGTCTGGAAGAGAACAAATCGAATCAAGGAAACGAACTGATTTCCATCGTCACGTAGAGGTTGTTCAATCAGAAATCATGATTCACGGCCTGCAGACACGAAAGACAAACGGAAACAAGACCCAGTAGACGGAAACAAAATCCAGTGGCCGGCAGCAACTTTCTTTTGATCAAATCGAAGCCGATCGGCGCGTAAAATTCGAGACTTTGCGATTCGAAGGTCGTGCAAAATCCCGCCGCGGTTCACGACGAAGAAGATGCAAAAAACGTCGGGAATTTGCCCTGCGGGAAACGTGCAAAACGCGTGACGTTGCGGGCGTCTTCTTCTCCTTCGCTTCCTCGCCGCCCTTGCTCCAGCCCACACGCGTTGGTCGTCGGGACGTCGGGCGGCGGTGCAGCGGGGCGAATTCCGCAAAAAGCGAAGAGCAATCCACTGGCGGCGACGTCCGCCGCTCTCTTTCTGTGCGTCACGCGGCGCCACGCACGCGTCCATCTGCTCGCAATGAGCACTCGAATCAGTCGCTCGCTTCGTTCGCCCGCACACGAGCCCCTCTCGCTCCGCAACGTCCATTGCCCGTTGAAGGGCTGACGGGCGAGCGCTCTCTCGCTGGACCCTCTCGCCCGCCCGCATCCGCCGGCCGGCCGGTGGTCGCCTGCAGGCAGTGCGTTTTGCTCTCGGATTGTTCGAACATTCGAAACCGGGCTAGCTTCTTGACCGGCGGGCGATTGGATTCATGAGATCCGAGCGGACGGACGGAACGAATGAGCCGCCGGTTCGGATCGGACGAGAAGAAAGCAGACGGAAACGAACAAGGAGGGAGGTGAGCGCCCAGATTGAGCTCCTTCCATGCCTCCTCTTCGATCCCATTAATGCACGAAACGCGTGGATTGGATTCTGGAAGCGGCGAACGCTCGCGATCGGATCCGCCGCTCACGGCGAATTCCAGACGTTTTTTTCGCGTAAAACACGACGAGAAGCGAACGCCTTGATTCGGACGATTTTTTCGGTTCCCACTTCTCCGAAACGCTCGATTATTACGCGACGGAGTGTTGTAACAAGTTGTAAGGTGTAAAGAAATCGACTTTAATGAGTGGAGGCGTACGAAATTCCCACCTAACTGTAGATCGGAAGAAGAGCAATCAGCAGTTGAAATGACGCATTCCTCACACATCACAAGAGGCATTACTGGGCAGCTACAGATAACTAATGACCAGCTGGAACTCATTCTCGCACACACTGCTATCTCATTCGTGAAGCAAACGATCCGCTCATCAAAGAATCGTTTAGAAGTCATCCACTCCCCAATTTCCGTGCTGTTGAACGGAGGCCGCCTCGAAAGGTCCCTGGCGATTCCTCCGCCGTTGATGCCGCCGCCGCCGGACGACAATCGAAAATGAGTCACTCGAAATTACTCCGCGAACAAAAGAGCCCCCCCAAACTGGGCGCCATTCAAAGCGGCGTGTACTTGACTCCGGCGTCCTTCTGAATGCGCCCAAAACACTTGAAATCCGCCGTCAACAAGCGGGCGATCGGCGAGTGGAAACGGGCGGAATCGAAAAGAAATGACTCGAACTCGCATTGTTGTTCTTTCGATTCACAAGTCGAGGATCGAGGGTGAGCTGTGGATTAGTCATTCCTTCATTTACCTCTGTGTCGTCTTCTCAACGGCTGCTCGTGTGGTTTCAACGGGCAGCTAATCGATCACTTCAGTTCGCTAATTAGGTGGCTCGTTTGCGGCGCACTTTCGCAATTCGGCATCACTTGCGGCCACTCGAAACGCGTCGAGAACAATGCGGCGAAAAGAAGAACGAGCGGGAAGACGGCGTGACGGCCGGCGGGCCGCAGCGGTTTGCATTGCCGGGGCGATAAAAATGGCCACAACGCCTCTTCTTCTTCCCGACTGCTTGGCTTCGGCTTGCTGCCGGCCGTCTCCTCCCGACTTAAAAACGGCCGTGCACGGGGCGTCAACGTTGGGGGCACCACTTTCGTTTCACTTTTGCTCTCCACGACCCCACGATTTTTGGCCGGCTCGTTCGAGCGTGTTCGCAAGGGATGTTCGTGTTAGTTTGTGCTTGACTGATCGCGGCAGATACTCCTGGTTGCCGATCTTTTTGACACCTCTTCGCTTCGGCATTCCTTGAGGCTACGCGAGAGAGGGATCTTATCGACCGCAATCTCCTTTATCGCCTTAATCAAGCGCCGAAGGTGTGGCCGCGGTCCCGCGGGGCTCGAACGATTAGCGGGGGCTCTTTGCACCTGTCGACCTTCGGCTTTGCTCTTTTCGTCCATCGGCCCTCCCCTCCGCCCTCAATTATCCCCGCTTTTCACGACGACGACAGATGGATGGCGGTCTGTTGGGCGAAGGAAGCCCGACTTGGCGGCGAGGGCGGAGAAGTGGACATAAACCCGATTTCAGTTCGCATGAAGAATAACGAAATCTGTTCTCCACTCTCGCCGTCCACACTGGGCGCCCTCCGCTTCTGCCGCTCCGTTGCGGCATTTGCCGGCGTTTTCTTCGACTTCTTGAGGCGCTGCACTTCGTTTGTTTTCGATCGTTCGGCGGTTCGAACGTTCTAACAGCCGATTACACTCGCGTATTTCTGCTGTGCTTTCTTCTTCTATCTATTGATGTGATCGCGTTATCTCAGGAGAGTCATAGCTTCTTCTTTCTCTCCTTGAGTATCGCTTTGTGAAATCGAACGGTCGCGTTGTGAAATCGGGGGTCGAGTGGAGGGAGGGCGCGACAGAAATAGACGGCGATTGACTCAGATGACACCAAAGACGTCATGCCTTGGCCTTTTCACGCGTCTCCGATGAGTCATCCCGTTCAAAAGTCAAGGAGATTTGCGTATGGGCGGGAGTTGAAAGACGGACGGCGGCGGCCACCTGCTGTTTGATTTCAGCGCATCGGAGCGGATGCCGAGCAGCGGGCCACCGGGCGGGCGGGAGGCGGTCGCTCCGCCCTTCCCGCCTCACCTCAAGGTTGAATTCTGCTTTGAAGTTCGCGACTCAAAAGAAGTCGAGAGGTTCACGGGGAAAAACGAGGCCGCATTTTGTTTTTTTCTTGTTGTTCGACGCGTTTTTGTAGCCGAGCGACTGATTGTTATCACCCACCGCTCCACAGGCAGCCGGCTGCTCGGCGGGACGTGGACGACCGACGGGCGAGAGCGCGAATTCCGCTCGTCGTTTGTTGTTGCTTCGAATTTCTTCTTTGCTTCCGCTGATTCAATGACTCACATTTCCGTTTTGTTTTGATTCGCCTTCCGTCACGTCCGTTCGAGGGCGGCTCGCGGCTCGAACGGGAGCATCGGATCGTATTTGCGGTGCGGCCGCAAACAAACTCGAACTGCCGATCGGTCGGTCGGCGGCGTCGGTCGCCGGGCGGAGGTTCTCGATTGCACTTGGCCGTTCGGGCGGTCGGCCGGTGGCTCCCGCCGATCGGCCGCCTTCTTTCTGCCTGCCCGCCCCGTTTGATCGCTTCTTTACATTCGTCCACGTCGAGATGCCGGCTTTTCGAAACGCCGTCCCGAGCTGTGACTCATTCGCGCACATCACTCGACCGTTCGCGATCACATCTGGACGTTCGCTTTCGTCTTGCTTTCGAAAACACTCCTTTCTTCTCCGTTTCTTCTTGCTCTGTTCGTGTGTGCGCGCAATGGAAACAGCGGGACATTCCCCCCTCGCTCGTCCCGTCGCCGCCCTCATCAACGGCGATCGGCCGGCCGGCCGTCTGCCGCATTCGAAAGCCATTGGCAGGAAGGGCGGGCGGAATGCGCGAAACGAGGCGGCGTGTTTTGCTTTGCGGATTCCCATCACGTCCCGGGCGCGGCGGCCTTTCGTTCGGCTTTCACACCGCCGGGCACCGTTTTGATCGCCGTCTGCTTTCGGCTGCCCCGACTGCGAGAGGGCAACAATCGAAGTGGTGGCTGTAATATTCGTTTACCTCTCCCGCTTCAATCGCTCAATTGTTCTGCGCGTTTATGCTCGCGTTCATAATCTCACTTTAATTGTTCGATTTCAGCCCATCTCCTGTTGTATCAAAATGGTTCCTCCTCCGGACGTCGAGAAGCACGTGGACGTCGACTACATCCTCGAAGACTACGCGTGGCGCATGTTCAAGGACATGCTCGGGATCAAGAAGGCGGGTGTCGACGCCTTCAAGCACTTGGATCGCGAAGAAGCCGAGTTCATTGTCGTGAGTTTCTTTCTTTGAGACCTTTGGGCTGAACAGCAAAACAATGCCCACCGTCGTTTGTTGACTTTTTTGGCGGCCTCTCCGGGGGCTAATTCCAGCGAACGACCTTCTCATGGCAGTGAATTACCGCAGCTCAACGCCAACTTGTTTTCTTTTGTGACCTTGTGCTTACCTTTTTTGATTCTCGAACAAACCGGAATGCACTTACTACAATCCATCCATCTTCTGTCCGACCATGAGTAATCAACACGAATTTTAGAACCGAAAACGCCTCATCCTCGTGCACGGAGATCCCGAGTACAAGTCGATGCAGCTGACCGGCGCCAAGCCCAACACGATCTTCAAGTCCGTCTTCACGAACAAAACCTCGCAGCCGCAGGCCTACTCGCTGAAGACCGAGCGAACTACCGAGTCCGTTTGCGGCGTCGTGCGCGAGCAGGGCTTCATGTTCGGAGCGGAGGCCGAGCTCACTTTGAAGACGCCCTGTGAGTTCCCTCTCCTTTTTCTTTCATCCATTCAATTGACTGCTTGCAGGTGAGATCGCCGAGCTGAAGACAGGCTTCAAGCACGAGGTCCACTTCAACAACCTGACGGAGAACGTGAAGACCGAAGTGCTCACGTGGGGCGTCGACTCGAACATCATGGTGCCGGCCGGCTCGCAGACCGAGGCGGGGATCGTGATCGAAGAGATGAGTTACTCGGGCTCCTACCGTCTCGTTTCCACGCTGACCGGCGTCGTCATGATCTCCATTCGACGAGCAAAGGTGAGCGAAAACCGGTGGAGACTTCAATGAAACGAGTTCGATTGCAGGACGGCGCTCTCGTGTTGCCCGTGACCGCTAACATTGCGACCATCTTCCAAGACTCCGCCGCCAAGTTCCCAAAGAAGATGCAGGGCGTCGCGATCGAGAACAATCAAGTGAAACTCGTCTCGAAGGGCAGCTGCCACTTCCAGTTCGCGATGAAACAGTACATCGAGCTGAACGAAGTGACGACGCCGCGAGACCTGAGCCAAGAGTACGCCCGTTTGAACACGCGTTGATCGGATTCTCGTTGTGCACGCGGCCATTCCTCGTTCGCCTCACTCACTCGACTTCACGCCTCCATTCGTCGTCCTCCTTTCAACTCTTGTATTCCCCCACCGATCTCAACGCTCGCCGTTGATTTACCGCATGTTCGTCAACTTCATTGGAATTGTTTCCCCACCGATCGGAGTCCACAGTGGTCGTCCGTTCAGCCGTCTTTACATTTCAAGTGGTCTTCCTTCCGTTCGCTTCTTTTAGTTCCACGTTGTTTGCTTTTGCTCCTTTTCGAAACAAATGATGCTGCCTTCTTGAAATAATAAACTGATTGATCATTTGTCTCCTTTCTTCTTGGGTCTTGTGCAACGGGAAAGGGGTGTGTTTGAACAAGAGTGGAAAAAAGAGTTAGAATCTGTTCTTCCGTCGATGAGGATAGCGGGCGAGGGCATGTCCTTTGAAGCTGTCAGTCCGTTTGATTGCCGGAGAGTGAGCGCAGGCTTAGCGGTGCCAGTATCTTCGATTGGAAGGCGTTTGGATCGCTCGTTTTTTCGGCTTTTTAAAGAGAGGGGAACGAACGTGAGCGTTGCTCCAGTAGGAGCGGCGAGTGATCGAGGTCTTCCGATCGTGTAAGCGAAAAGCCTTCCTTTTCTTTGCTGCATGTCGGTGGGTCGCAAGGGATGCAAATCTGCTCTTCCGCTGCAGAGCGAAAGGAAATGCTCATTCGTTTCGCTCTTCACTTCCAATTTTCAAGACCGCCTGAACCGCTCGGTCGCCTCTTCCAACGCCATGAACGAGCAGGCCGACTTCACCATCGAGCAGACCAACCAGCTGGACGTGGCGTTTGACGAAAGCTGGGGTGGTGAGTGGTCGAATAGCAGAGTGCTTCAACCTCGTTTTCAGGAAGCGGCGGCGAGGAGCTGACGGAAGCCACTCAAGCCTGCTCGCCGACATTGGGGCCGCGCATGTCTCCCTCGCTCGACATCTCCATGAGCAGTGAGTTCTTTCTTTCGTCCCACCGACTGTCTTCTTCTTCAGACTCCGATTCGGCTCCCAACTCGGGCGAGAACACGAACACCGGCGAGGAGGAGCGCGCGAAGAACACGCCCAAGCCCGTGGAGGGCGCCAAAGGAGGCGAGACGAACGACGCTCCGATCGATCCTCTGCCTTCGACGTCGGCCGTCGGTGAGTGCGGGCGAAGGATTCTCGCTGATCGTCGAGTGCTTTCAGCCACGAACGTCGCGCCGCAGCAAGCGGAGAAGAAGGCGGCCGAGGAGCCGCAGGGCGCCGGAGGTCGGAAGCCGAAGCGGCAGAAACTCGTAGTCCGCCTCTCGCCCGTTGTGCTCCGCCCGCGCCCCAAGAAGAAGTGAGCAAAAGAGACGAGTCATCGGTCGTTTGATTCGTGGAATAAAGAAAGTTGTGATCGCCTGTCCTTTCTTCTTTTCTGACTCGAACAATCACAGAAGACTTTGTTCTCGATGGAAATGGTGGTCAGTTTGCGGCGTGGGCTCCTCGGATGACGAGTACGAAGGAAAGAAGCGATGAACCGAGCAGTGTTTCTCGGATCCCCTTCGCACGACAAGGTGAACGGAGAACACCAGCCGCTTCGTGTGTGGTCGGGAGGACGGCGAAACTCGGCGGAATCGAAGGCGGGCAGGGAGGCCGTAAAGAACTCGTCGAAATGATGGATCTCTCACTACGCCCCGTTCTGTCCGCGGCACGACAGCAAAGGTGCATGCGCGACAGTCTCCATTCATTCTTCTGCAGCTCCTTCTGAAACAACTGTTAGGAGAGAGTAGAAGTGTTCCTTTTACTCCGGTCGCTTTGGACTTTCGCCTGTCCATCCGGGAGGGAACGCTCGATTCATATGCCGCCTTGTGCCGACCGCCCTGGGAGAGGAATGCCCACTTGCGGACGCACGCTCACCGCCCCTTCCCGCTCCAGCATTCGACCTTCGCTCACCACTCCCTCTCTTATCCGCTTTGTCAATTCTTTCTGTGATTAATCACACCTGTCGCACGCTAATTGGAGAGATGCTACGAGAAATTGATGGATTTTGAAGCATTCATCTTCTTTCTGCCCCAGAGCGCTCTTCCAAATGTTTCTTCCGCATTCTTTTGGGATTGTTCGCCCCAGCCGGCTTGACGGCTCTACTGCGGGCACTTTTGACCGCTCAATCGTTTGCACGTGCTTTCGGACATCCCGAAAAGGACAACTGAAGGCCTCTTGAAGTGTTTCGGTGCCCGCATTGTTGTCAAACATTTGCGGGCATTTGTTTGGATCCCAAAAGAAGCCAAGGGATTTCGAAACTTCCGCCTTCTCTTCGTTCTTCCCGATTGTTTCATGTCATGTCACGACCTTTCAATCCGTCCCACTTCTTTTGTTTTGATTCCCGCCCCTGCCCGCCGCGATTTGGCGCCGTGCCCGAATGTCCGCCCCGGGATTGGATTCGTTCTTTCTGCTCCAACGGCGTCCCAATGGAGATGGGCGGGTCTTTTCGCTTTGCTCCGTCCTCTTTCACTGCTCTCGACCTTTGGCTTTTAATATGCGCCTGCAGGAAAGCGATTAGTCGCGTCATGAATGAAGACGAATGGTGTTCGGCAGGTTGCTTCGAGTCACATGCGGACATTCCGCTTGCCGTTCATCCGCTCACTCACTAACAACTAATGACATCGTTTATGTTTCGATCGTGGGCCCATCAGAGAACGTTTGCCTTGTGGATTATCTCACGCCTTATAAGCGGACGTTTAGTAGAAGTATTTGAATGGGCAGTCGGGAATCGCCGTTCAGTTTGGTGGGTAGAAATGCTTGGATGTATCTTCACCCCAACTCCAGCCGCGATTCGAACTTGCGGCGTCTACCGTACTCCGAGGCTCTTTTCAGCAATTTATTCAGATGAATTCGCGATTCCTCGTCCAATGGGCAACAAATGGCCGAAAAGTGGACAAAAGACGTGGGCCGAAGCAACTTCTTTTGTTTCCGAGTGGTCATTCTGGCCGGGCTCTTGTGCTGCCCGCATTAATGAATTGAAGGAAGAAAAGACGCCTTGAAGTGGACGTTTGTTTTCCAGTGTTTCTTTAGCCGCTCATCCTTCATTTGCGGTCAGTGCAAAGCGGCGGATGCTACAAGAATCTACGAGGCCTTATTTGATCGTTGCGACCATTCCGTTTACTCCCTGATTTCCCCGTTGTTCGTGGACAAATGAGATCTCCAGTCCTTCTCGTTTAAGCGGGTGTTTTCTCGAGTTTCGAAAGTGTCCACTCGGCGCAAACTTCCGGTCGGTTAACGGCCCAAATCGTGACAAGCCGACCGTTTTCTTCCTGTTGCGCCCACGAAACTTCGGCGACGGCAGAAACCGAAAGGCCGTCAAACCACTCGGCAAAATGAAATCCATCAAGACGGGGCGGGCAGGCGGCGGGGAGGGCGTGTCACAACGACGGCGCGCATTGTTTCCGGCGTGGGCATCAATTCCGTCCGGAACTGTTCGCTCGCTCACTTCGGCCGTTCCCGCAGCGGGCCATTGCTCGCGGTGCGGCTCTACCGAAATTAACTTCGCCCGTTTGCGGGGGCTCGTAATCCGCGGTTTGTGCTCTCCGAACACTCCTCGTCCACATTGCCCGTTCGTCTCATCGCTTGTCGCCGCTTTCGGCTGCAAGAATCCTCCGGTGCAGGGCCGCGAGATAATTGCGGATGAAGCGTTTTCTCTTTCGGGCGGTTCGTCGGGTGCGAAACGAGTGCTCGTCCAGCGGCCATTGGATTGCAGCACGAGCATCAATGCACTCGAGCGTTCTTTGCTGGGCGAATGCTCAGACATGGCCGTTCTATTTCGGGCGGTTAATTTCGATTCTGCGGTCGGCAACACCCGCAACTCCCTCCCGCCGTTCGCCGGGGTCTGGACGGCGAGTGGCCGCTTTTCGTAGAATGAAACCATTCGCTCGGGTTAATTAAAACGTCCAATCGAATCATCGGGGATTCGGGCTGAAGTTGACGAACAGGCGAGTGGATTCCTGCGAGAAGAGTGCGGGAGATTCCGGAGAAATCGTTTGACTCTTCTTCCTCGCCCGACGATCGACGGCGATTTCTTTTCGATTGCGCGAGGAATGAAAGCCGCAAACGATGCCAAGGTTACCCCCTCGGGAGTCCAGTCGATGTGTTCGCAACAAGGCTGTACGAATTAGAGGAGTCGTTCGTTTGGTTCATCTGCTTTTCTTCGAAGTCGGTCTTGACGTTTTGTTGCTGGGTAGAAGGATGTATCATCTCTGTTGCACGGGTAAAGAGTCCGCGCACTCGTAGCAAATGCGTTGTGCATTGCTCCATGAAGAAGTCGCTCTGCAGTCTTCTATTGTATGCTCTTTTTGCAGTCAAAACGTTGAAGTCGATGCGTTTTGACGTGTTGCCGCGTGAATGAACCCACTTCCTGGATTTCGCACGCAAACGATCGCTTGTGTTGGCGAGAAGGCGGCAGGGAAGCCGCTCGATCGGGTGTTTTTGGCTGCCGAGGCGGCAAGTCGGCAGTTGAGGCAAGTGGCGGGCGGATTTCCAGCGCGCGCGCCTGTTTACAATTAGGCCGACGACCCGAAGGAACATAAATCCATCAACGAGGGCCGGCCGAGCGGATATGTTCGCGCGACCGACAGGCCAACAGATGCGCGCGCGGAGCGAGAGCTCGTCCACAAATCCTCGTTCGGAAAGGATCACTTCAGGTCTGCTGTTGTCATTGAGCGGCATTCTCTGTAAATGTGATCACCGTTTGCGTTCGCAAGAACTCCGGCTGGTAGCGGAAATCCGGCCGGAGGTTTGCTCTAAGTTGAGCTCGCTTGTGATCATTGTCGTCTTCTAATCCCACTTGTGCACAAGTTGCGTGTTTGATTACACGATGGCGGCCTCGCGTCCTTAAAGCATCTACCTAATCGTCTATTCCCGCTTTTAAGCCTTCTATCCATTTGCCCATCTCGTTCGGAGATGCGAGAGTTGCGGTGTCCAGGTGTTTTCGTACCATGCCACCTTCGGCCTTCTCGAATGCCGAGATAGCAGGATCGTTCGCTCTAATCGATTTCCGCCCTTTTCTAACTGAATTGCGGGAATGCGCATACATTAGCGCAAGAATTCAATCAAAAGCACAGATGTCTTTGTTGGGCAATCGTTTCGTTCGTTCGTCTGCAATAAACGACACTTCTCGTTCGTCTTTCTGTTTGGCCAATTTGTGAGCTCATTTACTCCGCCCAGCGCCTAAAAGGGCCGTCGGCAATCGAGTGCAAATTGGAGGGCAAGCGGCGGGCATAATGAGGGCGTTCGGTTGGCCGCACCTCCTTTTTGACGAAAAACGAAGAGATCCGCCGACAAGGCGGGTGGTCAAGGGGATGCCGGGCGGGATTATTTGCAGTTGGGGCCACGAGCTCCCCGTTCGGCAATGAGGGGATCCTGTGTGCGTGTCATTTGATCGATGCATTCCGGGATCTCGTCGTCGTCGTCGAAGACGCGCACTCGGCGTCCCGCAGCGTGCTCTCGATCCGCGGATTTGCGTCCCGCACACGCGATGCGAGCGGGCGGCAAGCCGAAAGGACGCGCGGTCCATTTGCGCACTTGAGTGCGCCCAAAAGGTGTGGCTTCCGGTTGGCCGCTCGGCATCGAAGCGGGCGGCCGGCGACGAACAAGCGTTCAGTTTGCCAAGCCGGCGGATTTTGGTCCACTTCAAGCTCTCGACGCTGAGCTCGTGTTTAGTTTCTTCTGTAGATCTGCGGCGGCATCATCAAACGAATTCTTTTCGTGTTTATTCCCGGAATGTGGGCGAAAAGATCCCGTTCGATTTCGATCGGCCCCCGCTCGTTCGGCATCTGCTTTCGTCTCGCCGTCGATCATCGGTTTATTGCGGCCATCCGCATTCCGATCGCGCGTCCACGAGCGGTGCGCGCAGCGGGCAAACGGGGCCGATCGTTTGGCGCTCGTTACTCGCGACAATCTCCGAGGAATGACGTTTGTTTATTTTCCTTCGGCAACTGCTGCTCATCGCCGGCCGTCCGCTGACCGCGAGCTCGTTACTCTCGCGGCCATTCGGGGGCACGCAGCCGAGTTGTTCGACCCCGCGCGCTGCAATCGGAACCTCAAAAGAGCCGAGCGGCGGAAATCGGAGTGGCCGCCGGCGAACCCAAACATCTCGCCGACTGACCGCTTCGTCCCCTGCGCTAATTGCATTAGCTGACGGTGCTGCGATTAATTGCGGCGGCCACACGCCGAAGAAATCCGATCGGGGGTCGATTCCGAGCAAAGTTGCACCCTCCCGGTGCGTGAAACGTCCGCAACAGAGTGCACGCGACAGAAAGTTCGAACGAAACGGATTGGCAGAATGTTCGATGTTCTTTGCACTTGCAAGCAAGAAGGCGAATTGTTTCTACTGACGTATGTTTGGTGTCGACTCGCAAGCCGGACGGCAATCCAATTTCGATCGACCCGAAATCCTCGTTTTCGACACATCCGGTCGGATTTCGTCGAACCTGCCGCGCTCGCCGGGCCTCTTTCGGGTGTCCTCGTGATTTGCGGCCCGATCCGGGGCGGCGCGAGTGCGCGTCCACCGGCCGGCCCTGCTCGCGATTTTTCGGTGCCGCCCACTCGTCCACTCGCAGTTTTCCGCTCCGCTCGCTCGCTCGCCGCCCTCAACGCCCGGCCGGTCATTTCGGGCGAGCGAGAGGGGGCGGCGTCTGCTTCCGTTGTGGACGCGCGAGGGGCTTTGTTTTAGGCGAAAACGGCAGGCCGGACTCGCTCTCCCGTCCACTCGCACGAGCCGCCCACGTCCGCCCGCCCGCTCGCATCGGGGGGCCGCGCGTTCTTGCGAGTTGCGCTGTCGAGCCAGACGGTAGTCGAGGACGCGCCCGTGGAGTCGTCTTCGCTGATTGCTGCTCGCGTGTTCGGACGGCGCGGATTCACGAGTTGCCCGCGGATTAATCGAGATTGCCGCCGGCGTTCTCTCGACGCCCCACGACTCCAGCGGCGATCCACCGGCAATCGTGGCGCGCGGCGGGATGTTCGCGGATTCGACGCGTTCATTCGTACAGTTTTCTTCGCTTCGTGTCAATGAACTCATCACGTGCTCTGTACTCCTGCGCCTCCTCATTTCTGCCTTCTTCCAGTGACCCCCACTCCTCGTCGCCAGCACACCACTCGTCCTCGCGAGCGAACACCCACCGCCCGTCCACGATGACCACCGAAGAGACGAAGATCGAACTCGGCGGCGAGCAGACGCCCCTGAAGCTGGACACCGACGCGCCGGCCGTGAGCGACGTCCAAACGGAGGTCGTCGTGCAGCCGCTGACCGCCGAAATCACGCAAGCCGAAAAGAAGAAATGGTGGCAGCGGAAGGTGAGTGCGAGCGGGCGGGCGAGCGGGTTTCCCATGAGCTGTCGCTTGAATTCAATCCAAAAGTGGTCATTCCTCATTGTTGCAATGGACAGATCTGCGGGAAGATCGTTGAGTCCTTGGGGAGTCGCCCGCTGTGTCCGACGAGCGAGTTGCGGACTTCGATCCGTTGGGACCGCCGGCGGCCGGCTTTCCGCTCGAAGAAATTCGGCAAGCAGAAGGCCGTCGGTTATGCTCGAACGCGTCGTGGAGTTTGCGAAACGGACACTCCAGGCGACAAAAGTGGACAGATTTGTTCGGGATTGTGCAATCCACTCGTTTCGATCCAACTGACGAATTCTTCCGTCGATTTCGAATTCAAATCAAGCCGTGAATAAGCGATGAAGAGCTCGGATAGAGGAGTGTTCTCGGATGTTGCCAAGGGAACAAATCTCCTGCATCTTCCGATTGGTTGACCACTCCGGGCCACGATTTCCAACGGCGCTGCGGCCACTCGAACGCTCAAAAGTGCAGCAATTAGCGCCTTCCATGCACTAATGGATTTGCGGAAGTGAACAGAGGGTTGTGTAAACAAACAAACATTCTGATAAAACAAGAACTCCTGATTAACGGCTGGTGATTGCAGGGCCCGAAGAAGGCGGAGGACGGCTCGGAGAAGCCGGCGCCCGCCGATAAGGAGGCCGGAGCCGAGGACAACAACGTGCCGCCGGCCAAGAAGTCGCACTGGTGGCAGGGGAAGCCGTGCAAGGCGGCGTGCGGCGAGGGCACGACCTTCGGCGTGGACTACACGCGCCGCGACGAGCAGGGCCTGCAGACGGCCCTCGACCTGAGCTTCGCCGAGGTGTTCGCCGAAGCCGATGCGCTGCACTCGCTGAACGGCGTGTGGCGCGTGACCCACTCGATCTTCACGGGAGTCCGCAACTTCTTCTACAAGGTAAGCGGTCGAGTGATCAGGCAGCAATCCTTGCTTCTTCTTCCAGGTGTTCACGATCATCCTGTGCGTTCCGGCCGCCTTCCTGTTCGGCCTGCTGTTCGCGTTGGTGTCCGCCTTGGGCGTGTTCGTGATCATCCCGGCCGGCCGCCTGCTCTCGATCCCCGCCGGCTGGTTGTTCAAGGTGAGTGGGCGAACAACCTTCCGCTCATTCCTCACTCTCCGCCTTGCAGCTGTGGAGCACCGTCGTGTTGAACGTGCTGGAGCCGGTGGCCGCCGGAATCGCCACCCTCTTCTCGCGCATCAAGATCTACCGCACGGGACTCCACAACGACCCCACCGCGCAGATCGGCGCCTAAGCAGGGAACCGAAGAAAGTGCAATCATTCGGCTGTTCGTCCGCTCCCGTCCGTTTACCTTGGGACGAATACGAAGAGTATTCCGCGTCCACTCATCCGATTTCCCTCGTGTTCCTTCTGCTTTCCTCTAACTACCGCATTTTCACAACGATCGACCGCTTTAATCTCCGTTTATCTAACCAGGTATCTAATTCTCTACCGCAAACTAAACGAAAAGAAGCCTCCTGTTCTTCTGCCGCCTCAAACGTCACAAATTCCTCCGCCCCGGCCCACTCCCCAATTTGCCTCATGATTCGATTCCATTGGCTGATTGATTGAATAAATTGACCGTGTTGATTGCTCCTGCAAGTAATCGGGAGTAAGAAGAAGTAACGAGCACGGCAAGCAGAAGGCAGTCTTCAATGTTCTTGAGGGGATTGTTGAGGAGCGTTCTGCTTGGCCTTCCGTTCGCCGAATAAACGGAGAGCTTCTGAACCGACCGCTTACAACGCTCGGCATCATTCATCGCTTGATTCTTCTGCCTGCCGACTGCTCGTTCCGATGGCCACGTGCGGGGATGATCACCCGCAATTCGTGCGCGTTCCTTACACGCTGGAGCCCTACGTTCGGCGGAATTTCTTCCCGCTCGGCTCGATCAACATCCACGATCCGAACGCGAGGCTGCCGCCCGTCGAGGAGTTGCGTCGAATCCTGGAGGACTTCAATGTGGACGACCCGCAGCAAGAGGATCTCGTCCAGCACCCGCCTCGAGTCGCGGTTCGTTTCTTTCGCTCACTTGCTCGTTGATTTTTGTTCGTTTTCAGCCCCAAAAGAAGCCGCCGATGTCGACCAAAGTGGAGATCCTGAGGCGTGCTCGCTGCAACACGACGAACACCGACTGGTCGGTGGGCTTCGCGGAGCGACTGGAGGAGTTCCACCTGAAGCACTCGGAGGAACCCAAGAAGGCGCCCGCGAAGGAGGAACATTTCGATTACAAGTGAGTTGTTCGTCCGAGCTTCTTCTGATTCCCATGGATCTTTGTAGCGATTGTGACGACGAGGATCTTCTGGACGAAGACGACGCGAAGCCGATGCCGAAAGCGACAAATGCGCCCGCCCAGCCGTACGCAAATGTAGGCCTTCTTCTATTTGTTCGACCGCCTCTGATTTCTTTGTGTTTGCAGCAGCCGTCGAGCAGCGGATTCTCGAATGGTTTCGATCAACAACGCGGCTACCACAACGAGCGTTCGATTTCCGGGTAAATCCACGAGGCTTCTGTCTTTCAACTCCTCTGTTCCTGCTTTCAGACCGTCCACTTTTCAACCGCGGGCTGCCCCGAATCCGCCCGGCAGGAGCCGCGGGAACAAGGCCATGATCAAGCAGATGGAACAAAAGAAAGCCGCCGAAAGGAGATAAGCGAGACCGATCGTCATTCATTCAATTACGAGTGATCTTCTGTTTGCATCCACTTGCCAATTGTTTTGCGAGTATTTTCCGTTTGTTGTTGTCTTTCTTGCCTGCCCTTTACAGCGAGATCCCGTCGAGTTAATAAAGAACGATTATTCGCCTTTAATCAGCACTCGAACACAGTCGCTTGAACAATCGTCCACCCGCCACCTGCTTGTGTCGAGTTCAAGCGAATTCAACTCCGAGAAGCTCCCCGGCTCCAAACTCGGCTCTTTCGTCTTCTGCTCGTCGAATGAGCGGGAGTGTTTGGTGCGCAACGGGCGTCTAATCGCCGCGGCTTCCGATTTCCTTCCTGTTCATTCAGGCCGGCCGGCGGCGCTCGATTTCGACGCGGGCGGCGGCGCGTTGGAGGCGGGAATTCACATCGATTCACCCACCCACCCGCTCGCTAACTGCTCGCTCGTCCTCATCGACTTCGCGCTGCAAAGAGTGGCCGGGAGATGTTGGGATTGCGGCGGAATTCGGTTAACTTCGCCGGGCCTTGTTTTTGAGACGCCGCCCCACAAGTCGACGATTTTTCGCACTTGTTTCCAATCGAATTTCCGTTGGGTTCGACGAGGCGCTCTTGTTTTTGCCCTATGGCAGTCTTCGCTTCTTCTCCTGAATTAAAGTGAACTGAAAGAAGAACACGTGGACTGTAAGTGACCCGTGAGATGTTCGTTTGGGATTGAACTCCTCTTCGCTCAAACTTTGGCCCTCTTCCTTGGCTGTGCGGTTTTTGTTCTAACCGCAACCTCTGTCTTGAATTCGGCAATTCCGTTCTGTCTGATGGAACAATTGAACTCGATGAGGAGATGAGCGAATGAAGGAGGTCGAACACTCGTTAGTTCGTGCATTCCCGCCTCCAACTGCCACCCTTTACGGACGGACATCTTCGCGAAGAAGACAATAAGCGGAACAACAGCAACGGACATACAAAAAGTTCTTCCACTCGGCCGTCCCCCCACTTCTGCCCCTTGTTCATCTCTTTCTTCTCCTCCACTCCTTCCGCTTTCTGTCGGTTTACAGGTCAGTAGGCGTGTGAACTGCGGGTGTTTGGACGCGTTCGTAAAAACACGTCTGTTCTGCGTCTTCTTTTTTTCGGTCGTTGACGTCTTTGTGCCCACATTTGCTCTTCTCATAAGACATGGGGGTTTGTCCACAAGATACTGTAGCAGATCCCGATGCGTTGATTCTTTCGCGTTCCTTTTGATTCACGAACGACAGATGGCTTCAGGTTTCGTCTGAAAGCTCTTTCCGTTCGTTGGCTAACGGCCATTCAGTGGGACGATCGAAGACGGCGGATTTTGGAGGTCGGCGGACGTCGCGAAGAAATGAGTTCGAAGTGAGTTTTTCGGCATAACCAAACGAGTTTTTGGTCGCACATCCGAGTGCATTCGGCGACACGGCGGCGTGTTTCGAGGACTCGGGCCACAACAAACGGAAATTATGCAAATGAACGGCGGCAGGAAGCAGGAAGCGACCCGATTTGCGCTCCTCAAACTCAGCACTCACTCACTCACGTCCTCCGAGTGGAGGAGATGTTTGTGGACGAGTCAAAAGTTGGGATTCGCTTGACCTTTCGCCTTGGAGTGGCTTTTGCTCAATTGGAGGGGGATGATGTCAGTATCGATTCACGTATTGGGTCGTCAACTAATTTTCGCTTCACGGAATGCCAAGACTCCGTGGTTGGCGCTCGGCGAGCGAATTCGAGCGGGTCCACGAATGAGAGCGCTGTGCGCACTTTTGCACGCGTTATGCCGCACAAACACGCGCAACAGCTCGATTTCGGACGCGACCGATCGGTCGAAACGCCCCATTTTGGCATTCCGTGAAGCGAAAATTAGTTGACGACCCAATATTTTGTTTGTTTTTATTTTGCCGGCATTCAAACGTTGCCCGAATTCCACCACCATCGGCGTCCCGCGCTTATCTTCGCCAATAATCGACCGTCCGGTTGGCGGACGGTCGATTCGCAGTGAGACGTCCGCGGAATTGGCGGCGCGTGAGGCTTCAACGGCGGGCGGTTTTCGCCCGGACCATCAATTGTGACAGTTTTAACTCCGCCCGCCCTTTCGGGCTATTATTTATCCGCTCGTTGCGTTCCGCTAAGCCGCCGTCCATCCGTCGCCGCCGCATCGACGGCCGACTGTTTTTTACGGACACTCGTTGTCTGCGGTGAAGGGGCGGCGAAGTGAACAAAAACAAACAAATCGGAAGGATGAGGAACCGAATTGATGATTGCGGCCTTTAATTTACGGCCCGCTCCTCCCGCACCGACCTCTCGCTTCTTCATTCGGATTGATGATTTCCGTGGATCGGCAGTCGAGAGGCTCGCCGTCGCCAGCGCACCGTAGTCATTTGCCTGCCGCTTGAGCGAAGGGCGGGCAGATGGAGCGGCGGGGCGGGAACGGGAGCGCATCAAATGGCGAAAATCTGTTCGTTTCCCCCGAGGCCCGCCGGCGATTCCGGTGGTCGGGCGGGCGAACTGTCAGAAGAATTTAAAACAAAATCAAAACGACGCCGTCCGTCCGCTCGGTTTAGCGGCCGGCCGGACGATCAGCGGGCGTTGATGAGCGAGTGGACGTCCACTTCGCTGCGGCTTCTCCGCCGTTTTTTGCCCTCTGCATTGCGGGAAATTTCCTTCGGGCCACGTTCATTGTTTCGATTCACGACGAGAGCAAAAGACCACCACGAGGTTTAATTGCCGGGGAAAACAGTTGAAGTCTCCGTCCCCTTTTCCGGCAGTCACTCCTCGCCGAGAACAACGACCATTCACATTCTGATCAACTCGTTCGTTTAGGATTTCGATGCGGCCGTTCGACACGTCCGAATTTCGATTGGTGGCCGCATCGATTGGACGACACAGCGACTGAAGGATGCGAGGACTCGTGCTCGTCGGCGTCTTGCTTGCTTCTTTCCTGCCCGCACACACGAGAGATCAGTTCAATCAATGCGAACCGCACAAACTGGTGGAGTTGGGCCGACGGAACGGCGATCAGTTCTACGTTTTTGCTTTGATTCAAGTGCGTAGTCCTCCGTTTGCGTTTTGCATTGCTTCTTGCTTCAGGATTGCCAGCTGATCTTTGCACGGGCAGATCAATTGAATCAATTGGCCTACCTGCCGGACGTCCGTTCTCAACTCACCTACTGCCTTCCGCATTTGGCCCAACTCCACTGGCGCACCCTCAAACTCAACGGGAACATCGGTATCCAGCTGCTCTTCAAGAGACACAACAATCAGATCTGCACACTGGCCGTTGAGTTCCCGCGACCGAATGCGCTCGTCGGGGAGGCGGTGTTCAGGTGAGTGGATTGCGCTGAACCCACCCGCTTGTTACGCCCCTCGATTCGGTCCATCAGACGTGATTTTAGCTACTCGTTGTTGAACTCGCTCAGCTACGCGGTCTGCTCGTACATGCCGAACGCGAACTTCTCTATGGAGCCCGGTGAGTTCTTTCATTCGTTCGAGACGAGCCGTCGGTTTAGAGCTGTCGTTCATGGATTCCACCTACTCCGACGTCATCTACTTTATTGATCCCAAGTCGGCGGGCTCGTTCTGGACCATTCGGCAGTTCAAGTTCGATCCGAACGGCTACCTGAAGGCGCTGGAGACGTTCGTGGTGAAGAATTTTGCTGAAGGTTGGTTCTTTCGTTTCGAAGTGAACAAACGTCATCTCTCCTTCAGAAACGGGCTTCATGAATCGACAAGCGGGCGAGCACTTGATTTCGCTGGACGCTCAACGGAAGGCGTTGTACAGCGTGCACAAACGAGACAAGGACGTTTCCACCACGTGTGCGCACGAGCTCCTCTTCAAGTTGGTTTCGTTTTGCCATCCGAAATCAATCGATCTTCTTTCCGGCCCCACAAAGCGCGCATCCACCGCCAGCGACCACTTCGGGGCGATTCGGACGGCCGCAACTACCGAATAAACTCGTTGGGCGCCGACGAGAACGTTACGATCATCTCGGAAGCGCAGCGAATCGTGAGCAGCAAAGAAGGAGCGCCGAGAGCAAACCGTTCGCTTTCTTCCAGAATCTAAACGGCTTCCGCTCGCGTGTCTACATTTCCGATCGCCACGCAAACTACTCGGCCGAGTGCGTGCTCGAGCTCCCGTACATCGCGAAGTTCGGGATCGTTTCGGAGCGGTCGCTGAAACAAATGAACGCCAAACGGTTGCCGACATTCGGTAAGCGGGCTCTTCGGTTCGTCTACTCTCACTCGTGTTTTAGATGCGGCAACACGCGAACGGACGACCCACAAACATCACTCGTGGTCCCGAACGACGAAGCCGAAGCTCACTTCCGTGCGAACGACCACGACGAGAAATCCGCCGACCACCAGCTCGACCACTCCGCCGCCCCCGATGGAGGACCACTTCGAAGAGGAACGCCCGCTCTTCACGGAAGTAGAAATGGGCAACGAGATCTCCGATTCGCCGCTCGAAGGTCCAACCGCCACTCCCGAGTTGACCGACGAACAGCCGACGGACGAAACGGAGCAACAGGAGGCCGAGGAATCGACGGAAACAACTCCAAGCGACGAAGAGGAAGCGCAGGAGTCCACCAACGAGCAGCTGCAAGACGAGGAAGCGGGGGCGAATTTCGGGTGTTGCCCACGATCCACTTCTTTTTGCCTTCTTTTCGCTTTGTTGGCCTGTTTGCTGTCTTTCATCTAACCGACTGCCTTGTTAGGTGCTTCGAAAGGCCTTCTGTTCGGAATAAACCGATGAAAAGAACGCGATGGCTCCACGACCTTCTTTCTTTCCCCTGTGTACTCAAAAGAACGTTGCTCCAACTCACAAGCACGCAGTTTATCAAGAAAAATAAGCCGACACTAATCGCAGTCAACGAACATCAGATGCTTGATTGCCTCCTTTCGCCTAGTTCGCACCGGCGCCCGTTTTTCCAAGGCGGCGTTCCGCACGAGTCGCACTGCAAAGGATGCGGGCATCAGACGGCGGTGCACGAGAGAACTCACCAGTTGGACAAAAGAGCGGCGCCCCACGGCCGTTCCGTACTTCAAGGCGCTTCTGAAAAGCGAAGGGATCGGACTGCGAGAAGAGGAAAGGACACGAACTCACTTCTTGAAGGAGCGCGTTGTGAGGCCCCACACAACGCGTGGAGCCGACGCCCGCCAGATCGCCGAAGACAGACGGAAAAGCCGAAGCTTCCGCGCGGGCGGCCGCCAACAAACGAATCTGAAAGGAAGAACGTCAGGCGGGAAGTGGACAGCAGGAGACTCGCCTCAAATCAAACGGTTGGCCGCCAATAGAAGCAGAGCTCTTGGTTGTGGAAGTCGAAGTAGATCTCAAGAGCCGTTTGGGGCAGCCGGGCGGAGCGGGCGGCGAGCAGCCGATCGGCGGCCGGAAAGAGCGAGTGAGTGGGCGGAAGGGAAGGGGCAAGTGGAATAGTCGCTAGTTTCCACGTCGCCCAATCATTCCCTTCAAGACCCCCGGGCAGACGGAAGGTCGGAGCTCGGGGCGCCGAACGCATTCATTCTTTCCGGTCGCCCGCCGCCCGCCAACTCCCCTCCCATCAAACAGGAAACGATTGCAGACGGAAATTTCGAAGATGCGGGCGAGCCCTTCCCACCGCCGAACGACTGTCTGCACGACACCTCGAGCGATCTCACGGACGAAGAGAAGCAGGAAGCTCCCGCCCCACGTGGAGGCCGCCGATGAGCCCCTGCGCGACTCCACGCCGCCGGCCACCGACTTCGTTCCGACGGCCGTCGAGCAGCAGCAGCAGCCGGAGAAGGCGGCCGAGGACTCGCCCACCGCCCCGAACTTCGACGAGCCCGACGAAACCTGGGAACCGGTGAGTCGAATCATCTTCGACCTTTCTCTACCCGCTCGATTCAGCGCATGAAGCGAATGCGCATGATGGCGGACATCCCCAACGTCGACGCGCAAACGGAGCGCCTCCTGGCCGAGGCGCAGAAGCTGAAGGCCGAGGCGGAGCTCGCGCGCCTTAAAGCCCTGGAAACGTTCGTTCGTCTGCAAGCCGAGCAAGTGCCGCCCGCCTGTCTGCACGAGTCGAACGACGAGCTCAACATGATCGACTGAGGCCATCGATCGGATCATTCCATCTGCTGGACATCCATCCTTGTTCCCTCTCTTATTGCCTTCTGTTTATGTGCTTCATCCACTCCTCGCCCCTTCGATTGCCTATCAGCCGAAATCTTTAATCCTGATGGCGGTTGTTTGTGGTCCTCTTCGATCATAAATTGCTTTTAACGAACCCCACAGACGCGACGAGGTCGCCACCGTTTTGCTTCGTCGGCATTGCTCGTTGCTCGCAACAGAACGAAGCCAACAAAGTCCTGTGGATCAAGCGAGTTGCCTGGTGGAGGAAGGAGGCCGTCATTCCATTCAGTCTCTGGTCAACAACACGCTTGTTGACGCCGAATGCACGAAATTTGCATGGCGGGCTCGAAATCGAAGGACTCGGATTGTTTTCTTTCGCCCACTTTTCGCGTTTGCTGTCTCCTCGGTTCAGTCGCTCGACCGCCTTTCGCTCCACCCGCTCCGATGGCCAACGGATTCCCGCACGCGGGCGACGAGTGGGCCGAGTCGCTCTTCCAAGTGGACCCGAGCGTCCCCGCCCCGCAGGTGTGGGCCCGTCCGCTCAGCGACATGTCGCAGTACGTGAATCCGCTGGTGTTCGGGTGGGTTTTCCGAACGGCCGTCCCCTCTTGATCTCCGCCGTTTTCAGCGACCTGCAGCGCCTGCCGAACGGCATCCCGCGCCAGTCGCCCGAATACCGCAGCCGCAACTTCAAGACCGTCATTTGCCGTCTGTGGCTGACCACCGGCCGTTGCCACTACGGCGGCCGCTGCACGTTCGCCCATGGAGAACACGAACTGCGCCCGTTCCCGTAAGTCCTTCCTCTTCTCATCCTTCCGTTCGATGCCCCTGCTCCTTTCAGCTTCGATCACTCGACGCTCCGCCACCCGAAATACAAGTCCAAGGCCTGCAACAACTACAAAAACACCGGCATCTGTTCGTACGGCTCGTCATGTGTGTTCATCCACAAGTCGCGCGCCGAGGACATCTCCGCGCTGGCCGCTCAACGCGCTCAGTTCAAGGCCAATCACGACGCACGTCATTCCTCCTGCCTCCTTTTCTAACCGTTCCTCCGCCGTTCAGATGCTGGCCGAGTACGAGGGCTGGATGGGCGGCGTCCCGATGCTTTCGGGCGTGCACGAGATGAACCCCACCGGCGACTTGTCGGCGGTCGCCGGGTCGTCGGTCCGCACCGAGCGCTCGGCGCACCGCCAGCACTTCAAGGAGCGCACGTCCACCTGGGTGCAGCAGGAGTGGTGAGTGCCGACTCGCGTCTAGAACCGAGTCAACGGGCTGCTTTCAGCTCCAAGATGCGCGACATCTGGAACCCGCACGACTTCTGAGGCGATGCGCGAACACACGAGCCGTTGGGCGTTCTTTCTGTCTGTCTGTTGTAAATAGTCGGTGGGGATGGTTCACGGAATAAAAAACGTAGAAACCGAAATGTTTGTTAAGAAGTCTAACAAGTGTGTCTGAACTTTCGGCCATTTTTCTTACTTCAAACCACTCGTTAGTCGCCCAAGGAGACGGACAAACCGGTGTGTACTTTGGTTAATTAATCGTACATTAGAAGTCTCGAACGGGCAAGGGGCTATGGCTTCTTGGGGTAGTTATTAGACAGGCAAGATTTGATTAAATACTGGAACTCGTTCAACGTCAAACATTTTGGGGCGTTTTGATCCAAACGTTGCGAATACGCTTGCAGACAGACCGTCTTATTGCGAGATCTACGTCGTTTGCACCATCTTTCAACGTCGTCGTCTGTGTACAAATCGAATCTTTCCAGTCGCTTTGATTTGTGGAACAAACGGCTCGTCAAACCCGATTGAACTTTTGAGTTCGCAGTGCGGCGTCTCGCGGGCGACCCCCCGTCTGGCCGCCGCTCATGAGCGCCGCCCCGCGTGTTCGTCTGGGTTTGCAGACGGGCGACAAGCGTTCCGAACCGCTCGTCCAGACCGCAATTCGACCCCAACAAACGAGACGGGGCGATGGGGACATCCGCAGAGATCAAGGAGCGTGTTCTTCGGTCAGTCCATTCGGAATGCTGGACGCGCTGCACAGCGACGTCCTCTTGGAGCTCCTCAGTTGGTGCGGGCCGGCCGACGTGCAGGCGGTCGCCCAAACATGCCGCCGATTGGGGGCATTCGTCCACTCCTTCCGCGCCCACCTGCCGCGCTACACGACCGCCTGCTCGATCACGCTGCTCGACGGGCGGCGAATGAGAGTGCGACTGCGGCAGTCGTCACCCACTCGCTTCGCTCCCGCCGCTGCAAAGAAAGTGGTCTTGTACGTGTCTTGCGGCAAGCAATAGACGGATCTTCTCTGTTGCAACATGTCCCGCCTGCATTCTCAAGACGGCCTTCGGCTGGACTCCCTGACCGCCTGCTGTAGGATCACGAGCCTGTCGCTGTACGGAACGGGGCCGCTCGTCGCTCAAGTGGCCGACTGGTTCGTCCGTTGGCTCCTCGCCTAACTGCACACCAGAGTGGGGAAGCTGGAGTTCGTTTCGTTGCGCAACTTGGACCTGCGGGACGTCGGCGAGAGAACGTGGCGGTCGCTCCTCAACTTGTGCTCTTCGCGCAGCCGCTTTTCCGTGAGCCCTGACTACTTGAAAGGGAGACAACGGCCGTTCGTTGCAGTGTGTGAACTGCCCGTTCGCCCGCCTCTCGCGGCTCTACGAGCTGTACGACCGACTGCCCCGGCTGGAGTACCTGAACGAGAGCTACTCGACAATCGACGAGGAGGACGTGGAAGAGGCGGAAATCAGCCGAACGAACCGGCTGCTTGTCGAGTGGATTGCCGAAGACGACATTCAGGCAGTCGACTTGGGTTCTCTGCGGGATGCGGACGGCGGCTTCCTCTTCGACTTGATCAGTGTTCGTTTACACGCTCGCTTTTTGTTCACTCCTTCTCGTTTGCAGCAGTGGGTCCACTCAAAGACGCCCAACGAGTTCTCTCATTTGTGCCTCCGAAAGACGGGAGAAAACCTCCGCTCGCGACTGTTGGCCCACGAGAACGCGGAGGAAGTCGCCGGAATGATCGCGTATCGGAATCACTTCCATCACGACCTGTGCCTCCTCGTCGACGTGCAGCAGGTGAGTGGCCGCCTTTCTCGAAGGTGTTAATAGTTAGCGTTTTTTTCTTCAGCGACTGTTCGTCAACCTGTGTGTTCGAGACGCGAGAGATCAGCACCGACTGTAATCCTTGAGAATAAGCGTGCATTCATTTGGCTTGTGGTCGTTTCGCTCGATTGTTGACGGGAAGGGTATGTGAACAGTCGAGCGGTGGACTGCAGTCACAAAGCGAAATGATCGACCTCCTCGAAATCGATGCCGGAAATCGGGTGGGCGCCGCACACTTCCAGAGAATTCGGCCGATCGGTGCGCGATCCACGGGCAGAAGTGAAGGGGGACTCGAGGCGCCGAAAGCGCTCATCTCTCTCCGACCGCTCGGCGGTCATCTGTGCTGCGTGCTCGCGTCTTTTCTTGCCGCAGCTTCTCTGCCACGAGAAGTCCACGTCGTTCTACGAACTTCTTTTCATTCCGCGCACTCCACATTTGTACTCACTTTCCCCGCATTCCAGGGCGATGGCCTCCGATCCAAAGGAGCCCAATCTGCCCGGGCCCCTCGTCCGTCAACCGCCCCGTCTGCGGGCCAAAGGACGCCGTTGTGTACACAAATTCGCGGTTCACACGAACGGCAAGGCAAGCTTTCTCCCCGATCCCGACAACGAACCCTATGCCGTTACAGCAGCTCCTCTTTGCGAGCCAGCCGTTCCTCGACTCCTTCTTCGAGGCGGAAAACTTCGGGCCAGTCAAGATCGCAGTCCATGGACACGACACGATCGTGCTCACCAGGAACATGTCCTTCTGCATCTCGGGAGTGGCGAAGACGTTCGGAGGCGTCGAGGCGCTTCTCCGTCTGGCCCGCAATCTGACCGCGATCAAGATCCAGTGGACGGTCAACGCAAGCGTGATGAACGTGCCCTTCATGCGCAACTGGATGCGAGTGGCGTCCGTCTTGCACGGTAAACCACTTTCTCTCGCTCTTTCATTTCTTCGCTCTGTCTTCAGATCGTCCCTTGCTGACGTCGATCAAGCTGAACTACTTCGTGCACGAACAGCCTGGGCGAAAGCCGCTGTACACGCACTTCCTGATCGACTCGCTGCCGGACAAGCTGACGAGCCTCAACACCTACGGCGACTTCCGCCTCGCAACTCTGCTCGTGAACCGACAGTCGCCTCTCGAGTCGGTCTTCTTCGGCACGTGGGGAGGCGAGCAGAAGCGTGAGTGAAGGATCGCGAGAAGAAAGTGACTCACAGCCCTCCTTTCAGACTGCGCGGACGTGTTCCGCTTGAAGAGCGCGAAGATCACCTTCGGACCGTGGAATGAGCACGTGGGCTGGCGTCACGTGCCGCACGACTACGGACGTCTCCACCCGAACGAGCACCTGAAGGAGCTGCACATGAAGATGCACATCGTCGGAAGCAGCAACCAGAGGGCCCTATCCCACTTCCGCTCGATCAACGACGACCTCAAGTTGATCTGCGACAAGTACGTCGCGGTTCGCATCGTAAGTGATCGAAGTCAACAACCATCGACTGTCTGCTTTTCAGAAGGCCCGCCAATGGTCCAAAGTGGAGCAAATCGTGGACCACGCCGAGCGATGCGTGACGGAGCTCCGAAAAGCCGGCTTCGGGCGGAACAACGACGCCAAGTTGCAGTTCATGATTGACGACTCGGTTTGTTCCGTCCACTCATATCCAGTAATCTCTTCTGTCCTTCTAGCGATGCTGGTCAGGGATCACTCGGGAGGCTGTGGCTCATAAGTTCGCATGGACGGCCGCCGAGGAGCTCTCGTGGCGCTGGCAGCACCCGATCCCCACGTACTCCACCGTGAGCCACGGAGTCCGCGTTCTGTTCGGGCTCTCCAATCCTGAGCAGTGGTGAATGCTGCAGTTCTGTTGCCTGTTCTGGATTGTTGTTCGGTTGTTGAATGTTGGTGCTAATGGAATAAACAGAGATTTCTCCTGTGCTCGATTGGTTTGCTCCGTGAAGAAAAAAAGCGACTTTCCTGCTCGGCGTATGTTGAACTACTCGTAAGTCTTCCGCCGTCCGGCCGCCCGATGGCCGAGAAGTCGCGGAAGTTCCCCGATTGCATCAACGAGGAGTCGATCCTCGACCTCCGCACCACGGCCTCGTCGACTTCAACGCGAGCAGCACGCTCGGTTTCCCCCAGCAATCGCACGCGAAGCGGCTCGGCCATGGCCGCTCGTCGTCGAGCAACCCCCCGTAGCAGCTCGTTATGTTGGCCGACGAAACGGGAATAGACAGTTGAATTAATCAAGTTTATTCCTTCGGCAGCTCGATACAAATAGAGGGGGATGATCAGGAGTGCTCGTTCTTTCGATGAGTGAGGCTGCTGGAGAGGCGATGGGCGGAAGACGGCAGTTTGTCGACGGAGAACTCATCGAGGGCGTTCGTCCGCTTGCTGGGCTTCCCGAAGAGGAGGAACGAGTGCAGCTCGTCCCTCTCCGCCTTCCGCACCTCCGCCTCGAGGCCGCCGGCGACGGGTAGGACGGCGGCCGCGAAGCCGTCGGCGAACTTCAGCTGGCAGAGGCTGGACGGCTGGAGGCGGATTTTGGGCTTCGGCAGCTCGTAGTCTAAAATGAGAGGAAAGGTGAAAGAACGGAGTGGAAGAGAGCGTACCCGGTCCCTCGCAGCCCAACTCGCGCAGCTTCTCGTCAATGGCCTTCAGCCGCTGCTGCGTGTACTTTTCGATGCGACGATTGGCGGTCTTCTCGGCGATGTCCAGATTCGCGAGGTAGCTGCGATTCACGTAGTCCAGCTTCGAGCGGTACGCCTCTTCCGCTGCCTAAACAAAGGAATGAGTGGAAGCAGACAGCCGGAGGAAACGGACAACTTTCCGGCGGTCGTACTTCTCTTTTACCGCTTGGACGGCATTCAGGAACTCCTCCGACGTCCCGTCCAGAATCCCGCCCTGCCGGAAGGTGATCTAAAGGAAGAGCAAGGAGTAATCGATGAGCAGAAGAAGAAACTGACCGTTTGGAGCAACGCCGCCTTCACGTCGTCCTTGAGCAGCTCCAACTCTCGCTCGTACATTTTGGCCGACCGCCATCCCTTCCGGAGAGTCGAACGGCGCTCTTCGGCGGTCAGTCGGCGGGCGCCGCCAAGTTGCTGCGAAATCTCGAACAGCGAGCTGCCGGCGACGGCTGCAAGTCGACGAATATGCGGGAGTATACAAAGAGAACACCTCACTCGTGTCGGCTAGACTCCCCGAACTCAGCTGGTAGTCGCCTTCTTTCTGCCGATCCCCGATGGCCCTTCGGTAGTCCTTGAATTGTTTCTGCAACGCCTCTCCGTCCAACTGCGCCGGCGACAGCTCGGCGATCCGCGCCTCCCAGTGGGCGTTCGAGCACCGCCGGACACAACGATCGCACGAACGGACGTCCTCCTTCGTGATCGAGTGACGAGCCGACGTCGACTGCAGACAAATCGGAATCAATCGAAGAAGCGAGGAAGAAAGAATTACCGGAATGCCGTCAGCGTTGTGCGGTGTCGTTGCCATCCGGAGCGAGTCCTCGGACAAGACGGACGAATCGAAGTAGTTGAACAACAAGCCCTTCTTATTCACTACCAGCTTGCAGCAATAATCCACTTGCAAGTCCAGACCCTCGAGTTTCACGAACAAGCGGAAAGCGGCTTTCTTTTCCAGGCGGCAGTTGGCCAACAGCCAAACGACGAGCATTCCACTCGAAACCTTCCGCTCGTGCTCGGCTGCTTGTTGAAGAGGATGGTGATACTTGCAGAAGAGGCTGCTGTCTTTGGACTTCGGAAATCTCCAGTCACCAACTGAAGGCAGGTGGATAAAGGCGCCGGCTTCTCCGTAACGACGGGAACCGCGTGTTCTCTTCAGCAGACGAGCGAACTTGTTTTGCCGGTCCTTCCGATTCGATAAATCGAAACGGCGACTGAACACACACGAGAAAGGCTTCGAATCGATGGTACGTTAGTTTATTGCGGCCGATGGGTAGACGAATGTACATGATTGAGTACTACCCACTCATTAAAGCGAAGAACTAGATCAGCGGGCAGCCGGCAGGGATTATGCTCAGAGAAGGGAGCGACGCTTGCCGCAGAATTGATAACACGGAAATCGGGAATGAGGATCACGAGTGAGAAACGGGCTTCTGTCGCGTCAACCCCGCGGCAAGGGCCTCGTCGCCGCCCAGTCGATCGGCTGGACGTCCGGCCGGGCGCCGGCGTTGATCGCGCGCCGCATCTGCAGCGGCACTGGGAGCTTCATTTCGACGAGCAGCTGAAAAAAGTGGGCGATGAGTGGGCGGAGATCAACGGCGGCCACTCACGTCGCACAACCACGGCGCCGTGTCGCCGTCGGTTTCCGCGCAGAAGATCGTGAACGCGGTGGCTTGGCGGCCGGTCAGCGCGCAGCGGGACAGACGATTGAGGAACTCGTGCTTGTCCTGCGTGAACAGCGGGGATGATCGGAGACGAGCGAGAAGAAACGAACCTTCGGCATGTCGAAGTTCACGACGCACGTGCACATGGGGAAGTTGAGGCCGCGCGCGCCGATTCGCGTCGTTACCATCACGTTCGTCACGTGGTCTCGCGTTCGGTTCAGCACGCGCAGGTTTTGCTCGGCGTCGTTGTCCGAGTGCATCTCGTACGCGAGCACCTTGCCTGCGGGCGCCGTCGCGTAGACCATGTACGTGACGAGCGGCACGTGCTCGTGCAGCGCGAACACGACCGTCTGGCCGAGGGTGCGGAACGAGCGGAGCATTCCCTTGAACACCGCCGCTTTGTGGGCGTCACGTTCCTGAAAGACGGGAGTGGTCGCAAAGCATTGCTGGGAGGGAACTCACGATGAAGACGAAGTGGTGCTTCACGAAACTCGGCCACAGGTTCGGCACTCCGATGGTCATTTGGACGAAGGAGCTCGGCTGCTGCAGGAAGAGGCGGTCGTTGAAGCGTTGGCCCGGCCGGAAGGTCGCCGAGCAGAAGATGGAGCGGATCTTCTGATCGGGGAAGCGCGTCAACTGAAGTACGCCAATGGAATGAGGAGTTGAGAGGAAGAACTCACGTGTTTTCGCAGCTCGCCCACGATGCAGTGCGCGTCGTCCTCCTCCGGGTCGCCGTACACGTGAAAGAGCTCGTCCGCCTCGTCGTACACGATGTAGCGGAGGTTGTGCAGCGAGATGATGCCCTCATTGAGCAGGTGCTTCACGCGACCCGCCGTCCCGACGAGCAGGTCGACCGAACCAAGATCCCGCTCGGTGGTGCGTTGCTCGACGCCTCCGAGGCCGTGCGCGACCTTCACCGTCGATCCTGCAAGCAACACGGAAGTTCGCCGTCTTCCTCGACCACCAAAACTCACCGTGAAGCACCCTGTCGATCTCGTAGAAGAGTTGGTAGCCGAAGGTTTTTGTGGGCGACAGGGCGATGGCGATCGGCGCGTTCTTCACCGCCGAGACGCCATTCGGCGCTTCCTTCTTGGACTGGGCGATTTTCAGGGCGATGGGCAGCGTGTAGCCGAAGGTTTTGCCCGTGCGGGCGGTCGCGTGCACGATCACGTCCTTGGTGCTCGCGTAGATGTGCTGCAGCATCCACTTCTGCGTGACGGTCGGGCGGACGATGCACAGCTGCTGCAGGTTGCGGAAGATCGACTCGTCCAGCGGCAGCTGTTCGAAGCCCGAGATTCTAAAAACGAGCAATCAATAGAGGATGGTGGAAAGAGGGAACGTACTGCAAGACCTCCAGCCACGAATCCGCGTATTCGCAGACGACGGTCACGCGCTCGTCGTCGAAGATCTCGGGCTCTTCTGGCAGAGTGGCGAGCGCCAGCGGGAAGTCCGTCCGCAGCTTCTTGATGTGCCCGCGGTTGCCTGGTCAAGGAGGGGATGAATGAAGTGTGGACGAAAGAAGGGAACTCACGACGATGTCCCGACGCCCTCGGCTTGTCCCGCCTGGGCGGAGTGGCCATCGTCGGTGACGTGAGGTTCGCGTCCTGCAAGCGGGCCATGAAATCAAATGGATGAAGTGGACTCGAACGGCTGAAAGACACGCGAAACGCGCTTTTTCTATCACCACCCGATGCTCCTCGATTCGAACCAAGGAGATCCTATTCTTTTGTGCGAAAACCTGTGAGAGACCACAGGAGAACGATTGGACGCAACGAGCACAAGAAAGTACGGGATAAAAACGTTGAGGTAGAACGAAAAGCCGTCGGTTTCGGCGAGGGGCGGGCGGCTGCAGCGATCGGCCGAAAGAAGAGCTTGGCGGATCGGCGGCACGCCGCGGGAATTCGGACACTGCGGCCGGCTGTGCGGGCAAACATCTTGTTCATTGATTTCCGCGTTCGCCGATCACAACGATCGATTTTCTGTCAAACTCGAGGGATGTTCTCCACTCAGCAGAATCTGGGGAATTTCGGGGTCGAGGAAGAGGAAACGGAACGAAAATTCGGAACGAATGTGTTTAGAGCACCCAGTGGAAATCTTCAGTCCGTACAAGGGATGTTAATTTGAGCGATCCCTTCACAAGAAATCCTCACCTCTTCTTCTTCTTGCCCAGCGCCGGTCAACCCCACACTCTTCTTTCGCTTCGATTTCACAAGAGAACTCAAAGAAGGCGTGCGGACGAACGGAAAATCTTTCATTAAACTCAACAAAAATCGCACTACAACACTGCCGGTTGGCCGATGAACACACGCTAGATAAAGAGTAACAACGACAACGTGGTGGCGATAGTCGGAGCAAAAAGGAGGGGCGAAAGAAGGCGCGATCAACAATCAGTCAGGAAGGAGGAGTCCAGTGGAAGACGAGAAGGAGGGAGACGGACGTGCGGAGGCGGCAATGGAACGAACGCACGCGCTCATTGGCGACGGGAGCCGGGCGGGATGTACTTGGGGCCCGAGGAGGCGGAGGGCGGCGGTCCGCGACGTTGCTGCGACTGCGGCGGTCCCTGACTGCGCCAGTTGGCGGGCTCTTCGCGCTGCGGACGGCGGGGCGGCGGCGCACGGTTGACCATCTCCCAGCCCTCGCCTTCGGGCTGCGGCTCGTCCGTGGGCGGCGCGGGCACGTCCTCCGGCTGGGCGGCCGGCGAGCGGTTCGCCTGCGGGTCGGGCGGCGGCGGCGACGGCCGGGAGGTGGGCGCCGAGACGGCGGGCGACTTGGCGACGGGAGCGGCGGGCGGATCGTCGCGACGGCGCCACGACATCGGCGCCTCCGCCTGCTGCGGCTGGGCGGGCGGCTGGGGCGGAGCGCGCGCCTGGATCTCCTCGCCGCGCGCGTTGTAGTGGCCCGTGCCCGTGGAGTTCTGCTGCTGCTCGGCCAGCTGGGAGCGGAGTTCATTCCGATCCACGGGCCGGCCGGTCAGGAAGCTCGGCAGGTAGGGCTGCTGGCCGGTGGGCGCGGGGCGAGGAGCGGCAGCCGGCGGCGGCGCACGCTGGGGCTCCGGATAGGCGGCGGGCGGCTGCCGCTGCTGCTGCGGCGGGTTGGACCAGCGCGAGGGCGGCTGGTAGACGTTCGACTGTTGGGGCACCGGCGGCGGCGGGCTCGGCGCCCCGCGATCCTCGATGTGGGCCGTGTTCGTCTCCGAAGTGGACGAGGCGAGCGTGTTCGTGGGCGTGGGCGGGTGTTTGGGCGAGTCGACGAGCAGCGAGTCCGGAGCGGCGGGCGGCGTCGAGGCGGCGGCCGCGCGGCGGTCCTTCTCTGCCTGCAGTTTGGCCTGGAGCGCCGCGTCCTCGGCCTGCTGACGGCGTCGCAGTTCGTCCGCACGGGCCTTCTCCTCCTTGACGATGCGGTCGGCGTCGCCGAGCGACGGGAACAACTCCTCCGATTGGATGTCCACGTTGTTCACCTGGCCGCGACGCATGGCGCCCATCGTGATGCCCGAGCCGCGCGCGCCGGGCGGCAGGTAGGCGGCCCGCTTGGGCGTCGGGGCGGGCGGCGCCTCCACGGCGGCCGGCGTCTCGGGTTCTTCCTTCGGCTCCACCGGTTCGGGCTGAAAACGAGGGCGGAAAGGCGAGGAATACAGACGAAGAAAGAACGAACCTTCGCCCACGTCTTCACGCGCTCCGTGGTGCGCTCCTCCCGCTCGGCGTCCTCCTCGCGCTCCGGCGGCTCCTCGGCGTAGTTGAAGATGCCGATGCCGGCCGCCTGCGTGGGCGCGTTCGGCTTCACTTCGGGCGTGATCCATTCGGGATCGTCCTCGGTGTGGCCGATGTCCTGGTCGCGGTCCGACTTCTGACTGCCGGCATCCTCGTTCTCCTGAAAGCGGGCACAATTGAATGGACGGAAGAAAACGATGAGAACTCACGTGAAGCTTCACAGTCGACTCCAAATGCTGGGCCACCTCGTCCAGACGGATGGCGGCCTTCTTCTTCGAACTTTTGGCCTTCTTCTTGGCAAAAAACGAATCCAAATCGCTCATTTTTGAGTGCACGCGTGGAGGCGGACGAGCAATCAGACGATGCGGATCGCTGAAAGCGGACGAGTGAGGAGATTTCGGGAGGAATAAGAGGAATTTCGAAAGCACGCAACGCACGAACAAGTGGAAGCGAGGGATGTCGAAATTGGAGGATGCTGGAACACACGGGAAGGTGCGAGACGAACGAATCGCCGAGGATTCCACTCGTGGTTGTGCCGAGAATCAGTGACTCATCGAGCGGATTACCGATCGACCAGCCGCTCCAGCCCCCGCCGTCCGTTTATTCGCGTCACGACGATGGTGGAATGAAGAAAATGGGGGAACATTAATACGCTCCGCCGGGCGCAGCTCGCCCAACGGAATCGCCGGCCAGACAGCGGCGGACTGTCGCCGCCATCGATTGCGGGGGCGCCGAGCCGGGGCGAAGTTTCCGGCCTGCCGCTTGGGATCGCGGCTTTGTTGCCCGCTCTTTTGCAACTCTCGACGTTCTTCGCGCGATCGTTGAAGCGGTGTTTCGAGTAAGCGATTACGAGTGTCCTTTGATTCGTCTCATTCCTCCGTCTTCAGGGATCCCCGCCTGTTCGCCGCCGAATCAAAGATGTCCGACGTGTGCACGGCCATCGCTCTGGTTGGCTTCCAGCCGCTTCGGCGGCGCCGCATCGAGCTGGCCGGCATCGCGTACGAATGCAACGCCACGCTGGATCGGTTGGCGTTGGGCTTGAGTCCCGCTCCGGTGCTTAAAGTGGAGGCCAGCGCTTCGGCCTGCTCGTCGACCGGCTCCTCCTCGGTGGACCTCACGAATCCCGAGGACTTCATGGACAAAGACGACGAAAAGTACCATCGCTACGTGGGCAAGCTGGACCCCAACGACTTCAAGGACCAGGACCACTACAAAGTGCTCGGCCTCTCCAAACTCCGCTTCAAGGCGACTCCGGGGCAGATCAAGACTGCGTGTAAGTTCTGCTCTTCCTCCTGCTCCAGTCATTCGTTCCTTGTGTTCAGACCGTCAGAAGGTGCTCGTCTACCACCCGGACAAGGGGAAGGCGTCGAAGAACGGGAGTCGGAACGAGGCCATCTTCGCGTGCATCCAAAAGGCCTACGAGCAGCTCGGGATGGACGACGAGAAGCGGCGGGCCTACGACTCCGTGGATCCCAAGTTCGACGACTCATTCCCCGAGGCGTCGGACGTGTCCGCAAAGAACTTCTTCGAGGTGTTGGGGCCCGTGTTCGAGCGAAACTCCCGGTTTGTTTCCCCTTGATTGGATGGAATGAACGGCCGTCGGTTGCAGATTCTCCATCGACCAGCCCGTGCCCCAACTGGGCGACTCGAGCAGCTCGCGGGCGGACGTGGAGCGCTTCTACGAGTTCTGGGTGCACTTCAAGTCGTGGCGCGAGTTCTCGTACATGGACGCCGAAGACAAGTCGCGCGGCGAGGACCGACGGGAGAGGCGTGAAATCGAGAAGATGAACCGAGTGAGTCCCCCGATCCCGTCGTTTCTTTCATCCACTCGTTCGTTCAGGTCGAACGCGAGCAGCTGCGCAAGAAGTACGTGAAGAAGCTGTCGGCGACCGTCGAGATGGCCTACGAGAAGGATCCTCGCGTGCAGCACTTCAACAAGCAGGACAAGAAGGCCAAAGAGGACGAGAAGGAGCGAAAGCGGCTGGAGAAGCAGCGGCTGGCCGAGGAGGCCGAAGCCCGACGTCTCGAGGAGGAGCGCAAGGCCGAGGCCGAACTCCAGGAGCAGAAGGAGGCCGAGAAGGTGGCCAACCAGAAGAAGCAGCAGGCCAAGAAGCAGCTGCAGGCGGAGCGGCGTCGACTGCGCGACGTCGTCAAAAACAAGGCCTACTTCACGGAGGACGACCAGCGACGGCTCGAAGTCATGGAGTGCGTGGAGGGCGCGTGCCTGAACCTGAACCTCGAGGAGCTGTCCGAGTTGACGAACAAGATCGAGGCGATCGACGAGTTGGCGGCCGCATTGGAGATCCTCTCCATCAAGGTACGTCCCTTCCTTTCGATTGTTTCTTCCATTCGTCGCTCGTTTGCAGAAGGAGAACGGAGCGGGCGCCACCAAGAACGCGACCGCCGCCAACAAATCGGAGAGCGCGTCCACGAAGGTCGTCTGGGAGACGGACGAGATCCAGCTGCTCATCAAGGCCACGAACATCTACCCGGCCGGCAGTGTGGAGCGTTGGGTTCAAGTGACCAAGTACATCAACGACCACTCGAAGAACGGGCACGCGAAGCCGAAGAAGGAGAAGGACGTGATCAAGGAGGTTCGTTCACCAACCTTCCGTTCATTTCAATTGTTTTGTGCCCGAATTCCAGGTCAAGCTGATGAAATCCGCCGAAGCCACCGCCCAACTCGCCAACGCGCTCCAGAAGCAGCCGGTCGGCGTGCAGAACGACCCGACAGTCGACGCGGCAAAGAGCGCCGACGCAGCGGAGGTGTGGACGGCCGCCCAGCAGAAGCAGCTGGAGACCGCGCTGAAGACGACCGACTCCAAGGACGCCCAACGATGGGAGAAGATCGCCGATCAGGTGGACGGGAAGACCAAGAAGCAGTGCATGCAGCGCTACAAGAAGCTCGTCCAAATGGTCAAAGAGGGCAAGACGATCGCCTGAGCACTCGATCGCCGCGGAGAACGTTTGGATCAACGGTTCGCATTCACGTCTTTCGGGTTCTCTCGTCCCAAAGTGTTCATTTGGACTCCCTTTCGGCCTTCGCTAGTCATCACTTGTCTGTCTGTTTCTAGTCGCCGTCTTGCGCTCAAGTGTTGCTCGTTACATTTGTTTTATCTTCCTTCCTTCCTCCTTTTCATAGCTGCCGTTAGGGGAACGACGTTGTTACGAAGGTTGTTTGCCATTTGGTTGTTGCTGTTAATAAACGAACGATGAACGACGATGAACGATTGGTTTATTCGAACAATCGGGAACAAGAAGAAGGAGAGGCTGCGTGTTTGCGATCGGAGTTGAGCTCAACGAGGACGAAATTGCGAACAAAATGCGAACGAAAGGAACCCGTGTGCGTTTTACCTTGTTTTTGTTCTTCAATGCGAGGAAAAACGACGAGTCGGAAGGAGGAGATCCCTAATGGTCGGTCGGATAGGTACAAACGAACGAAACCTCGACTCTTATGGCGGAATGAAAGCAACAGAAAATATGCACGTGTTGAAGGGCGGTGGGGATTCGACGCGCTCAGAACAAGCGGGCGAGCAGGAGGGACAGCAGCAGGGTACTCGTCAACGCCGCCGTCCGACTTTCGAACGAACACGGGAGTTCTCGGTCGTCCTCCTGAACAAAATGAAACACTCAATGAAGATCAAATGCAAGCAGCTCACGTTCACTTGTTCCCTCAAGCAGTGGGCGACGTTCTTGCGCTGTCGGGGCGCCGTGGACGGGCATTGAGCGAGTGGACCCTCTTCCTCGTCGTCGCCCGCATCGCTCACCAGTCGCGCTCGTTCGCGCGCCCGCTGCTCGGCCGGCGTCAGGCGAACGAAGCCGAACGGAAGGGCGCGCGGCGTCATCAGCGGGCAATGCTTTTCGTCGTAGCAGGACGAGCGGACGCCCTGCTGTTTGATCACGATCATTAGCAGATTGGTCCCGTCAATCCACGAGGCGTAGACCTTCCTGCAAGCCATTCGATCAACAACGACAAACCAAAACACGGAACTCACACTGCGCACTGGGCGGCGTTCTGCTTGCACGGCCGCTCGGCGTAGTTCTCTTCGAGCAGGGCGGCCGACGCGGTTCCCTTTCGCTCGGTGTTCGCAAGGTAGAACTTGGACTTCGTTCGGCACGGAAGTCGCCCAATGGTTGGGTGGAAGGTTGTCGTGTACGCTGGAAAATGCGACGGTGAACCTCAAAGAGAGGAGTGTTACAAACCGTGAGTGCTCTCCACGTGCGTCGCAAAGAGCGCACTGCTCGACGTGATCAACGAAAAGCGGCTCAACATCTGCACGGCCTGGCCGAACATCCACAGGATCGCGCCGATTAGCTCGCGGAAGGGCTGCAAATTGGAAGGCCTCAAGAGAATAGTCGGCGGAAGAAACGCACCTTCATTCCGTAGGAGAAGGCGAGAACGGGCGTCTGCTGTTTGCACATCGCCTGGTTGTCCCAATAGGTCGTTCTGAAAGCAGTGGATGAACACCAATCATTCAATCACTCGCTTACTCGGTGTAGAATCCCTTCTTCAGGAGAACCTCCATCGTCCACTCGGCCACTCGATTCAGGTGCCCAAAGAAGGAGCCCAGCACCTGCTTCTTCGTGGTCTTGTTGTTCAGCGTGTCCGTGTAGAAGACGTCCGGCTGGCTGCTGTACACGACGTACGCGTGCTCGTCGATCAGGAAGCATCGAGTTTCGTTGCTCTGAATTCACGAGAAATAACCAGGAGTTATGAGAACAAAAGGATTACATTCGGTTTGCATCCGAATTTCTTCATCTGCTCCACGAGGTGGTCGTACGTGAACTCGATGCCCGTGACGCCGAGCAGAGCGTCGTTCGAGTAGATCGCCTTGTAGGCAACGGCGAGCAGCGAGACATTCTCCGGATTCCCGTACGCGGTCTCCGTCTCGTTGTTGTACCAGAGATGGGCTGAAAGAAGGTGGGAATAAGCGGACGAGATTAACTCAAATAACGGAGGAAATCAGCAGAAAATTGCTCTTTCGGATTTTTGTGGTTTTAATCCAGCGCTTCGACCGGAACACGAGCAAACATTCGGGAACTGGCTTTGAACGAACAACCCTTCGAATAAACCCCAAAATTCTGGCGACCGAAACACTCGAGCGAATTTTCCACTGCCTGCACGCCCGCGCGAAATCACCCGCCAACGAGCGGGCGGAAGGTCGAAGTCGACGAACAACTCGACATGTTTCCCGGAAAGCAGTCAGACGGTCGACGAAAGAAGCCCTGCTCTCCGCTTTCGAGCCCCTCTTCCTCGCCCAACCGCCCGCTGCCCTCCGCTGTGCAGCGGCCTCCCGCGCCCGCCCGCTGCTTTCCGCTGAGCAGTCGGAGCGGGCGAAACCCGCAAAGCGGGATTCGAAAAAGGGTGTAAAAATAACCTGCACGGAATCGCTTGAAATTGGGCTCAAAATACGCGCACGGATGCCCAGTTTACCGAACCGACTCGCGTTTTTGCCGAAATCCACGTTTCGATTTTTAATCAACGAAATTCGAATTCCAGTGCATTCGGGGGAATTTTCGGACCTCACGCGTCGCATAAGCGGAGGCCAAGTGTTTTTTCGCTGGTAAAGTCAAGTGTTACGCGAGCTTGCTGCCGGTCGGCTATTCCCTGCATTCTTTTGGATCAATTACAAGCAGATGTCGTGTTCAATAGAAGGGTATGATCACAAAGAAGGAACTCACACTCTCGATTCAAGTCCACGATCAATTTGCCCTTCTGCCGGACGGCCCGCTTGAAGTACTCGTCCTCGACGGAATTTCGATTCTGTTCCAGCACGAAGTGCTTGTAGCCGCTGCAAACCGAGTGGAATCAACAGCAAGCTTCTCGAATCACTCGCTTCGTTTGTTTGCCGCCCGACGTGTCCGTCGGCTCCTCGTAGCCCAACTCCTCCAAGCTTTGGTTCATGAAACGAATCAAACCGGACGGAGTGGCGAAGAACGTCAAGTGGACGCCGTTCTGTCGGTTTTTGATCCACTCGGCGTCCCACATCGTCTCGAACGTCGAAGTAGCCTGCAGGTCGAGCAGCAGCCGATCGACCAGCCGCCGGCGGGCGCGACACAACAGCGGCAGTTCGCCGTACTCCCGCATTTGCTTCGCGTAAACCTTGAAGGCGGCTTCGGGCGTGAGCTCCGTGTCGCTGTCGTTCAGCAAGCAGTAGCGCCTAAACGGAAGAATGAGAGAAGGGAGGAATATAAGTGAACGGACCACTTGGGATGAATCCTCCAGTTGTGTCCCTGGAACCAGCCGAGGTCCACACGCGACCACTCGAACATCTCCTTTCGGCGCAGTCGGACCTCGTCGCCCTCGCTCACCGCCAACCCCAACGTGAATTGGGTGCCCTCGACGCACTCCGCGTAGTACGTGTTCTTTTGCTGATAGACACGTCGCTGCAATCAAAGCAAGAGGATGCATTCGATGCGGCGGGAAGAACGAACCAGATTCTCGACGGAGAACAGAACGGTCAGCTGCCGCGGCCCCGAATCGTCGCAGTTGATGAAGCCGGGCTTCGGCTTCGGGGTCAGCGGTGCGGAGACCTCGATCTCGCTGAAGTCCAGGTTGTTGAACATCGGTTTCACCTCGCCCGTCACTTCGTCCTGCAGTCCGCTCATTCTATTGACGGCCGGTAAAGAAGGGACTCACGAATTGGTCCAACTGCGGGTGGAACACCGAGTAGCCGTTGTTGTCCAGCATGAAGTAGTAGCTCTTCGAGCCGATCTGAAGCAATCCGTTGTTACACAAGAACACAAAAGAGAACACGCACGAGTGAGGGGTGCGCGATCTGGCTGAGCTCGATCAGCGGAATGCTCACGGCCGAGACGCCCATGAACGTGCCGTCGAGGATCACGGGGTAGCCGACCGAGATCACGAATTCCTTGCTCTACAAGCAAACAATCAAGGGATGGAAAGGTGGGTGGACGCACCATTCGTTCGCGGGCAATGCTCGACCAGACGGCGCTCTCCTGATTGATCTTCTGCGAGTGGTCGCTGATCAGGCGCGACAACACCCGCACGTAGTGCTGGACTTTCTCCTGGATGTCGGCGAGGTTCGAGATGTGGACCATGAAGCCGCGGTTCGCACACGCCATCCAGCGGACCTGCTCGAAGTCGGTCGCCTCTTCGCCCACCAGGAACGAGAAGAAGCGGACCTGCAGGAAGCAAATGAGAGTGCTTGCGTCAGAATCTCCACTTGCCGTCTTGTGCTTGTTGTAGAGCGCAAAGATGTCCTTGAAGAAGCCCGGAGCGCCGTCCGTGATCAGCATGATCATGTCGTTGCAGCCCATCTTCGCGTTGTTTCCGGTGAAGTTCCCGATCTAAACGAGCGTCCAATTGATTGCAGGCTTCCCGAATGGGCAAAAGGATCAGGAGGTAAACGAAAATTTTACTTCGGCGGAATGAAATTAGTTCGGACAACACAACGCACGAACGAGCACTCATCTGTTGACAACACAAACGAGACGTTAAAGCAAACAAGCGAGGGGTCACACAGCAGAAGCCGAACTCACGGATTCCATGTACGTTTTGGGCACGACGAGCACGTTCTCCGACAGCTGCACGTACTCCATGTCGGGGTCCAGTTCGCCCTTCTCGCGGTCTTGCGTCAGCTCCTCCTTCGTCTTCCAGTGGAGGCTGTTGAGCGGAAGCTGCACGAAAGCAAAAGCGAATTGAGAAAGCGGTTGGAGAAGAAGAGAAGCGGTTTGAAATTAGCCAGCGATTAAGCCCGTCGCCACGACGTGTTTAGAGCGAACGCCCGTTCAAACGGCATCACAGTTAAGAAGCGCATTCTTCCTCGCAAATCTGTTGTCTCGGTTTGAAGCAACATTGAAAGCAGCAACGAGCGGATGAAAGCAATCAGAAGCCCCCGGCCTTCTTCTTCTGTTTGACGGCAATCAAGCGACCGTCAGTCAATCGACTGCCCAAAGCGAGTGGTTAAGCGTAAGCCCCCGAACTGTTCCCGTCGATTCATCGAACGTCCATTCGAATAGTCGACCAAAAGATAGACTCACGTTCATGAGCGTTGTGAATGCCTTCACCAACGCCTTCTCGTACTCCGCCTTCCCTTCTGACGAGACGTTCGCTAATCGACTCCACAGCAACTGAAACAACAGAAGCATAACGGATAAGTCATTCAAAGGCGAACCTTCTTGTTCCGCATCGTCGCTTGAATCAGTCCGTCGCTCGCACAATCGTCCAGGAACTGCGCGTTCTTCGAGAACTAAACCCGAGAAAGACAGTCGAGATGTCCTGCACTTGACACTCACGGCGAGAATGTTGAAGAAATCGTTGTCGTAGAGCGTGTCCAGAATGGCCTCAATGGTCTGCTTCGCGATCTCGAACCGCTGGCCGAGCATCGAGCCGGACAGGTCGAGCATGATGAGCACGTTCTTCGACATCGTGGCCGCGTCGATGAACCACTCGGTCGAGCGGCAGTCGAAGAGGTCCAGCCCGGCGTTGTCGAAGCGCCATTGGGCGGCTGAACGGGAACGAAACGAGTAAGAAGAGCAGAAAGGAGTGTGATTACCGGGAAAGTAGCGCATGAAGGCGGACTCCGAGCAGAACTTTTGAAACGAAAGGTCCTTCATTCGCTCGCGATTCCGCCGGTACACCTGGTCGATGTTCGACCAATCGATTCGACTCAGCAAGTACGGGCCTTCAAGCAACACACTCATTAATCGAAAAGTGAAAAAGGAACGTACTCCGCTTGTAGACGGGCGTGGGGACGTGAACGGCCGACGCTTCGGAGCTCGTCTCGATTCCGTAGAAGTTGACGTTCGGCTTCAGGTCGTAGGTGCGGCTCGAGTTCACGTGCAGGATTTCGCCCATGTGCCCGTCCGCGTAGACGGTCGCCGCGTCGTTCTCCAGCTTGGCGTCGAAGTAGCGCACGAAATCCTTCGACAGCGGATCGTTGAGGTTTTGGTCGGAGATGTTGCGCAGTTCTCGCGACTCCAAGCTCACTTTCGCGTCCTTGAAACGAGTGGTGGAATTAAGGAGGAAAACGAAATGAAAGGAACGCACCCACGCCATCTTCGCGCGGTCCCGCAAGTAGGTTTCGATCTGCCGCTTGGCCCACGTCAACTCGGCCTGCGGCTCGAAGACCTCCGCATCGGCTAGTCGGTTGTAAATCTGACGACAACGAAGAGGAATGACTACAGGAAGAAAGAAGTCTACGAACCTTGACGATTTCCTTGTGTTTTGTGGCCGCTTCGTGTTGATTATGTAGGTGCGAGGACAAGGATTGAGCCCATTCTTTTACGCTGCAATCGAGCATTGGGATAATGTGAGTGAACGAAGAGCGTACCTGATTGGATCGACACCCGCAACAAACTCGGGACCCGAACTGAGCACAAGAAGGACGAAAAAGCAGCTGGTCCAGCCGCAGCGCATTGCCATCGCTCGGCTCAACTGAAATCGAACGGGAGGATCAACCGGAAACCGTTTGATTAAAACAAGCAGCATGAACGAAAAGAAATCAAGAATGCGAAAAGAACGAGGTGGCCGCAGGGACGGAAAACAAGCGCGAGTGATCGGGGAGGTCGGGAAGCAGACAAAAAAGTTGCACAATCATCTCCGTCTTCTTTTCCCACCCCCCGCCGGAACGACCGCTTGCTCCCCGCGCACGCCGCTCGCTTCGCCGCCTGCGAGCTCTCGAGAATCCAGGCGAGTGAGCGGGCGGATTTTTCCGGCCAGCATCATCACCTCCTCCTCGCGCACTTATTGTTTGCTTTGGGCGCATTCGTTCCAATTAACCATCGGTCGGAGTGTTAAGTCGAAAGCTTTGCGCTCGCCGAACGCTCTCATGTTCGGCGGTTCGGTTCACAAACATCGAACGAAGATCAGGAGAACCCCGCTTACTTCGACCGCTCTCTTCAAATCATGTGTACGAGAAGAGGCTATTGTTCTCTAATCTGCAAAGAAGACGAATAAAACAACAGAAGAAAGGTGGACGACCTACGTGTCCGCTTGACGACCGTCTGCCATTGACGAACGGCAGTCCAAGAAGAAGGCGGATGAGAGCTCACTGTCGTCGCAGTCCCATGATGCAACGCGCGAGAAGGCTGCTAGAATCACGATCTCACTCGTTGACAGCCAGGCCACGGAAATGAGTGTCAGAGCGAAACACCAGGGTAAAAAGCGAACCACCGGCCGAATAATCCGAAACGTTTGCCGCACACGCACGTCTTCCTTCACGAGTCGCTCAAAAGGCGCGAGAACCGCGAGGTAATGCGGGCACGAGAAATTTGTGGACGACGGAAGGGCGGAGGATTGAGGTGACTGACGAGTGGACGAATCGAAAGCGGCAGTCCGGCCGTCGGGTTTAGTCCGAACAATTACCTAACGAGGAGCGTGAATCTCGGAAGACAGCACGGAGGCCGCCCGGAGGCCAAAGCGGATGTTCGAGCGGGCTTATCCGTTCGCTCGGCCCTCCACGCCGACCGGCCGAATGAGCGGGCGGAATGGACGAAAGAACAAAAACCTTGACGGCAACGCGCCTTTTGAGGCATCGCTAATTGAAACGCGCCGAAAACATAAGCTTCGGCGGCGTGTCCGGAGGCGAACAAGCGGGCGTCCGGCTGGAGGAAGGCGGCCACCGGCGGCGTGAATCCGCCGACGGACGGCGCGTCGAAGACGAAGCGGCAAGCCGGGCGGCGACGCCCGCATGCCGCAGCGGTGGGAACGGGGCCAACGGCACGCGGAAAGTGGAAAAATTTGTGCGGTCCCCCCTTCGGCGACCGCCGTCTTCCTCCCGCTTCTTTCGGCTTTTTTGCTGCTGCTTCCCGGCGCCGCTGTTTCGGACTTTCGCTGCGGTCGGGACTGGTCGCCGGGTTTCTTCTCCCGGTTGCCCGACTGCTGCAAAGCAATAAGAAGGCGGGAGGAAGAGAGCGGCGAGGAAAGCCGCCAGGCCGGGATTTGGCCCAACGCATCCTCCCGCCTCGTCTCGTTGACATTCCGATGGCCCCGATGGTCGGCCGAGCGGGCGGGCGCCGGCTTTCACTCATCCCGTCGCTCTTGGCGGTTCAACACTTGCGTTCCGGCTTGCCTGCCCTCCGCCGGGTGTTGCATTCGGCCGGTGGGATTGCGGCGATACGACGGTCGTCGACCGGGAACACGAAGGCGGCCGGGTAGCCACCGTCCAGTTTCGCCTGCCGTCCCGTCCGGGTTGTGACCGTGGAGTTGGAGCCTCTGCGGATTCGGGATTGCGAAACGATTGCGAACGTCATTCCTTCGATTTCAATTCCTCTCCCATCTTTCATGTCGAAAGTCGAAAGAGGAGCAAACAATGAAGGGAGGATTCGAGTGCCTTGGTTTGGTTCGAACGCAGACAGCAGCTTTCCAATCGACATTTTACGTTCATGCACTGGGAGGAAACAATCGGAGGAACGAAGAAGAGCGTCTGCCGCCGCCCACCTGTTTGCGGCTCATGAACAAATCCAGAGAATCAGAAGGCTCGTTTGTACACGTGATTGCGGTCACTCGCCGTTGCCTTCGATCAATCGATTCGTTCAAACACCGTTGATTTTATTGGATCGTGCGCTGTAATGTAAAATCCACTTGATCCCTTCGGCAAGAACCGGCGAGCAGCTGTCCACCCGCCACTGCGGACGGCCAATCGATTGAGCGGAGAGCGGCCGCGTTTCTTTCCGCTCCGCACTGCCGCCGCCGCCGCCACTCGCTCGAAGGCAAAAATTTGGCCGCCGCCGCCTCTCCGTTGGGCCGCCCGAATCACCAGCATTTCGCGAATCTCGCCGTCTCTCGACCCTCCGCCCGCTGCTCGCTGCTGATCGCCGACCATCGGGGCCCGGCCGCCTACGCCGGCAGACTCACCGCTCGGCTCGCCTTTTCCAATTCGCCCGCTTCCTTCCGCTTTTCCGCTCGGCGTCGTGTATTGATCGCCTCGCTGCTTCCGGCGCGCCCGTTTTGGCCCTCCCGTCGACGATCATGGCCCAACCCGAGTACGACAGCGGAACGACGTCCAGCCGCAAGGCGAAAAAGGTAAGGGAATTCCGTTTGTTCGGGAAAAAGCGCGAAAATTGACGGAATTCTGTTTATTTTCGAAGATCACTCGTTTCCGTTCGCTTTCCGCTTGTTAAATCTTTTGGAAGCTTTTCTTTTGCTCCACAACGTCCTCACTAATTTTTACTACGTCCAGGGCCCGTAATTGACTCGATTTTTGGTCCAATTTCGACCATAAATCGCTCATTTCGATTAATTCCGTTGATTCACCGTCTGCTTTCAGGAGGACAGCTTCCTCGGCAAAATCGGCACGTTGACGCGTCGAAAGAAGAGCGTCCCGCCGGAAGATCGCGATGCCCCGCCGCCGGCCGAGCAGAAGGAGCGCAAGGAGGAGGACGAGGCCGAACTGCTCGAGAAAGAAGGCAAGGAGGCGTTGGACTCGTGCCTCGTGCTCCGCCAGCCCGACCTGAAGCTGCTGGAAGACGGTGAGTGCATTTCTTTCGTTCCTTCGTTTCGATTCGCGTGCATTCAGGCCAACAAATTCGCGTGCTTACGGATGAGTCCCGCGATGATCCGCGCATCAACGAGATCGTCAACGAGCTGCTCTATTGGATCAACGACGAGATGGCGTCCGAGCGGATCGTCGTCAAGAACATCCAAGAGGACTTCTACGACGGCCAAGTCATCCAGAAGCTGATCGAAAAGCTGGCCGACATCAAGATCGAAGTGCCGGAGGTCTCGCAGAGCGAAGAGGGCCAAAAGCAGAAGTGGCGCGTGATCATCGACGCGCTCAATCGGAGCCTGCAGGCGGGCACCGCCACGTCGCAGAAATGGTCGGCCGAGTTGATCCACCAGAAGGTTCGTTCTTCAAGCGAGGATTCCGGGGTGATTCTTCGCGTGTTCAGGACATCGTCGCTATCCTGCAGCTGTTGGTCAGCCTGGCCATCCACTACCGCGCGCCCATCCGCTTCCCGAACAACGTGAACGCGCAGATGATCGTCTACCAACGACAAGGGAAACAAATCAACAAGGTTCGTGGTTGCTGACCGTTCCCTTGTGTTCACGAGAGCTCCTTGCTTTCAGAACATCATCACCGAGCAGATCACGACCAAGCAGACGGATTTGGCGCCCAAAGGCGAGCGGGACGCCTTCGACACGCTCTTCGACTACGGGCCGGACAAGCTGCAGCACGTGAAGAGCTCGTTGATTCATTTCTGCAACAAGCACCTGAACAAGATCAACCTGGAAGTGACCGATCTGGAGACCCAGTTCCAAGACGGCGTCTTCTTGATCCTCCTCATGGGCCTGCTGGAGGGCTACTTCGTCCCGCTCTACAAGTTCTCGCTGCAAGTGACGTCCACGGAGGAGAAGCTGAAGAACGTGAACTTCGCCTTCTTCCTCATGGAAGAGGCCGGGATCCCGAAGCCGAAGTCTCGTGCCCACGACATCGTCATCGGCGACCTGAAGTCGACTCTCCGCATACTCCATGCCCTGTTCACCAAATACAAGCATTTGTGATCAAATCTTCCGTCCTGCCCGTCCATCCGTTCCGTCTCCTCGACTCCCGACTGCCAAAGTGAAGGTCGTGCCCGATTGGTGCAATTTCGTCTGCCATCGCCCAACTCTTGCGGACTTCCTCGTTGTTAGCTGCAATACGATTTCTTTTCTCCGTCCACTCGTTTGTATCCTTCGAATTCTTTAGCACTTCTTTCATCGAACTCTCCTTGTTTTGCGCTGCTTTGTTCCCGACTTCCCGCAATTCGTCCCGTCTTCTCCGTGTGTGCCTTAGCGACCTTCCGTGCTGCATAATAAATTAAACTCGAATTTCGGCTGGAATTCGGGCGGAACGACGGAGGAGAAAAGCGCTTCTGAAAGGGCTTTCTTGCCCCGAGCATGCGATCGATCAAACACGTTCAGAATCGAAAACAACAAGGCCGTTTAGTCCACTCGGAAGGTTCTCTTCAAGCCGATGGACGAATCGAAGAGGGGAACAAAGGAGCCCAACAAGGAAGCAACCCGTTCGTCGATTGAAGAGAAGTGATGTCCAGCATTCGCACACTTCGAGCCCTTCCGCCGTTCGCTCCCCACAATCTGCCTTCTCGATTCCTTTCATTCAAGAGTTCAGTCGAATCAAAGCCGAAACTTTTTGAACTCGTTTATTCGTGTGACCACTTCCGCCCACGGGTCAAGAGTTTCTGGCAGTGGTTCTGAAACGAGTGTGCGATGAGAGAAGGAACGAAGCGAAAACACTTGCCTCCAACGTCGTCAGCTCCCACTCACGGGCGAGCTTCAGCATCTCGAAGGCCTCCTCGGGCGAAGCGACGAGGCAGCCGTCGTTCAAGTAGTCGATGGCCATCGACACGATCTCCTTGTTGAAGTTGGGCACGAGGAGGCGGTCGTCGACGAGGGCGGTCGGACGCCGCGAGAGGAACGAGTGCAACGAACAGCCGGGCGGCAGATTGGGCGCGCAGGCCTTGCTGATGTCGATCTGAACGAGGAGAAGGTGAATGTGTTGAAGACCGCATGATCGCGTACCTTGAGTTCGCCGTTTGGGGTGTCGAACACGAAGGGCCGCGCCGGCGGCTTGGAGCGGCGCCGCAGGCTCAGAGAGCGGCGCGCAGTGGGCGTGAGCGTCGAGCGGAGGGTCGTCATGTGCTTCACGGGAGATTCGCCCCGTTTCTTCGACGACGAGCCCGCGCGGCGGACGGTCGGCGGCACGAGAGCCACGTTGATTCCCGTCATGTAGGAAGGCACACGGGCCTCGTCCTTGGCCAGTGAGCGGCGTGACGATCCTGAAAGCAGCAGGCGAAGACGGTGAACACGAAAGAAACGGGTAAAACTCACGCTGCATGTCGAGTGTGGACGACCGGCAAGGCGAGCAGGCAATTGAGCGGGTCGATTGGCCGGTCGTTGAGGCGAGTAGGCGCCGAATGTGAAACTCGTGGACTCTTTCCGCAGATTTCCGGACGGAATTTGCATCAGGATCGCGCAGTCGAGTGCGAATCCCATCGGTCGGTCGTCCTGCCGCTCGAGTCCGGTTCGAACGACCAAAACATCCAGCAGCCATTCGATCGGAATCCACTTTGATCTGCCCGTGGGTGGATCAACGGAACCGAGGGAAGGGGAACGCAGGACGGTTGAGTTTACATGTTCCCGATTACAGCCGGTTGGACGGGGGAAAACGATGACTATTCGGGGCCTGCCGGGCGGCGGCGGCAAACGTGGGCGGAGTGCCCGAGACACGGCAAGCGGACAATCCAGTCGGGAGATAACAAGGCGGGCTTGCAGCCGAGGTCGGAGTCCACTTCTTCGCACGAACCGACCGGAACACACACGATTGGAGAAACAAGCAGCCAAAGTCCAGTGCTTTCCGCACTTTGGGGCGATCGGATCATCGACAGAAAAGCTGAAATTCCAGCGTTCCACTGATCTTCCGTTGAGACACGAACTCCTCCGATTCGCGTATTCGACCGTCTGTTTGTTTGCTTCAACTGTGCCCCTCTTCTCGTGCACAAAGTCGCGAGCACTAGCGTCAAAGGCCGACAAAGACGGCGGGAACAAACGAAGAGAGCGGCATCGCTTCGTAGCTCGAAGGTCTTAAAACAAGAGCGTTGAGAACGTTCGAACGAAATCCCCTGGTTCACTTTCACACTCCATTACTCAGCACCATTTCTTGATCACGCCTTCTGTCGCCTGCAGCACAAACGGAAAGATGAAGGCGGGCACATGCTTCGAATTCCGCCGCAATTCCCGATTGGGCGATCGAAGCAAAAGCGACACGACCGATGCGGCAAGGCGGGGAACGCACTCGTTAGTTGCCGCTTCGGTTCTCGCCCCTTCCATTCGATTGATCGTGGCAAGTGTGTTCTCGCCGGTGGTCGCGTGTCGTGAACACGCGCGATCTGTCGATTGCGGGCGCCATTGATCAACCTGACGCCTGATGAGCGAGCGGCGTGTTTTCCGTTTCGGTCGCGCTGATTCCTTACCGTTCCCTCCTCTTACACGCCTGTTTTATTGATTACTCGGGAACGTACGGGCATTTCCTTCTTTGCAACAGCTTCCTTGTTCCCATTCTTCACAATGGTTGCTTGCCGAAGACCCTGCAAAATCTCGAAAGAAGAACCTTCTCGTCGTTAGCCCTC